>OZ007597.1:29853566-30564070 GCA_963931845.1 Maratus michaelseni | reverse complement strand
CATTGGCAGGCATGAATTCACCGATACTGGGTTTTATTTGGTCTCATGCATGCCAACGGTGTTGTGTTCATGATTGACTTTCCATCTTGTGCTGTGTGGTTGTAGCCTTGCCATATAAGAGTGAGAGAATGCTAGACTGGGTGTCGTCTGGATGGCTTAATTGGTAAAGCATTTGGTGCGCTATACCAAGAGATCTGGGATCGAACCCCGGTCTGGACATTTTTTCATTCTAATGACTGTACGCTCTTTAGTAAAGTGATAATTCACATCCTTTGTATTTCATTAATTATTGCAATTTAATTTACCGCAACCATTTTCAATTCTTTTTAACTCTTGTTGTATTTTGTAAAATATGTAAGATGTTCGGAATACTTTTTTTATCACATTTCATAAATTTGTTACATTATCTTACATGCAGCATTTCTCAACTATTATGCCTATCGTATCCCTTGAAGAATTGATGTATCTGGCATTTGAAAGCATGTCAAAATCTAAATATGATGCCTTATATTTCTTTCTCGTTAAATATACATGTTTAACAATTTGCTAATATTGTTTCGTTTTAGTTAATATCTTTCCTTTATTTCAGTGAGTGCTATGTGTTTTTCATTTGTTGTTCTGGAAGGAGAGGCACGTATTTGTCCATGAGGAATTGCTGGTTAAGGTAAATAATATACCTTGTGTTATTATCTTTTTGCAGATATTTTGAATGGTGTTTTTTGTAAACTCTTTATAAAGTACAAACTTCTAAAATACGCAATTAAACTATTATTAAAAATATGTTTCTATGTTGTTGTTGTTTTTCCATCATGCAAGTGCAAGCACTATAACAGCTAAAGTAAGATTGGCTTCTTCTACTCTTAGAGTGCTTCAAGAAAAATTCACTCTTTGAAAGCACTTTTTTTTTTTTTTTAACTGTGCTTGTATCGTGTAATTAAGAAGTTTGTTCCTTATTAAGTCTTTGTATAAACTCTATGCCACATTTGCAAAATAATTTTCATTTATTTTTGCGTAAATAAATTAAAATTTAATTCAAACTCCAAATAATTGAATCAATTTGTTTTTATACATCAATTTAGCATATCTTCAATTGAAGATTGCTAGTTGATATTTACATTTTTATGGTAGTAATAAAAATAAAATTTTGTATTAATAAAAGAAAGTTTTGCCTTTGTATGTGTTTTAGATTTTAGATCCTGCATCGGGTAGGCAACACGATTGAATCCAACAAAAGATTGTTGAGACTACTTTTTCAGATTAAAAACTATATATTTGAATATTAATGAGTATATATATATATATATATATATATATAGGCCATTTTCAAAATTCGTTTACGTATGCTATCTCAGAGGAAAAAGAAGAAAATTCAAACATACATTAATATTTAATGCTTAATTTGAGCTATGCATTATATAAAGAAGATTATATTAAATATTTCTAGCATTAAAAATTAAAAAAATCAATAAAAATTGTTGAGATATAAATCAGTATAAATGGACTAGTGTCAAATCCGTTACCAGATGTCAAGTCCGATACCATACAGAATTACTGAAAATAGTCACCTTTAATTTTTTTTTCTTTTAAGTTTAAAAAATCAACTTACTTTGAAGTGAGTTATGTCTCTAAATTTCAGAACATGATACTTAACAATAATACTTAAATTAAATTTAATTGAGGCATTTATAGCCACAAATTTTGACCACATAGAAATTTATACAAAACTTTTTCTAATAATAATATATATTCATGTAAATTACTGAATTTTAAGAAATTTAGATTTCTATTTCTTAGTTGAAAGAAAAAAAACAATAGAATGGTGAAAAAAATAATATTAAAATACATTTTAAAAATGTGCGGTAACGGACTTGACATTTGGTAACGGATTTGACACTAATCCATTTATACAGATTTATATCTGAACAATTTTTATTGAGTTTTTAAATTTTTAATGCTAGAAATATTTAATATAGTCTTCTTTATATAATGCATAGCCTAAATTAAACATTAAATATTAATGTATATTTGAATTTTCTTCTTTTTTTTTCTGGGACAGCATATGTAAGCGAATTTTGAAAATGGCCAATATATACTTAATTTTTCTACTTAAAAACTATTTAATTACTGTTAAAATTAGAGAACGTTAAGGTAATTTTATAGGTATATTTAAATTAAAGTTAATATCTCGTGCCCGGGCAACCCGGGCTGTTGTGCCAGTATCTTATAAAAGATACTTCATACATAAAAAATCCTCATATTCAGTTATTTGGAACGGAATGAGATATTTTTGAAAATTTCGATTAATATGTGGTAGAAAATTCTGGCATAGTAGCCAAATGTAACGTATTTAAAAACCTAATTTTATCGTAAATTACCGTCAACAAACGTTGAAATTTGGATATTATCGTTTCTGTCATAAATTCAACACTTTTATCCAAAATTCCATATGTGTTTGCTGCAATATTTGTTAATGGATATCCGGAAGCATTTTATTACAATTAGTTTGATTTGCAAAATATTTGGTAAGGCTTGCTAAACTAAGCTCTTTGAGAAACGTGTATGTGTAAGCTTTCGGTTGATCAACTTTTCCGTGACCCGAATTGTTGATAGCGACTTATGTTAGAAAAGAAAAAAAAAATCATCTTAGAATTTATATAGCATTTCACCTTCTTTTTATAACTAAAACAAAAATTTTAGCTTTTTTTCTTCTTTTTTTATAAAATACATCTATTTTTTGAAGAACTTCCGTAAACGTAATTGGAAGAATAAAATTTTTAAGGCATTTCCATTCAGAAAAATAACAAGATAGAGGAGTGAAAATATGCATTTGATTAATGTATAGAAAAGTTTCGGTCAGACGAATCCATATTTATTAAAAATATTTGCATATTCTTTATAAGATTTTAGTTTTTTTAAATGGTGGTATTTAAAAATGGAATTAAAAACAAAATTCTGTTTTATGTTGGAGCTCTTTGAACACACACTGCAAAAAATAATTGTTGATTTTACAGTATAAAACTGGCCCCCAGCTGCCAGTATTATACCGTAAAATTAACAGTATTAAACAGTAAAATAAGCAGTAATACGCTACCGCGCATTGTGAAGGATCCTTTAAGATGGTTCTCAAATTCCCTGCTTAACAACTCGAAACTGTCTGACTTATTTTTAAACATAAAGACATAACATTGGCAGGCCTGACTATTGAAGCGATTTGGAGCCGAATAGCCTCTTCCGTTTTTGATAAATAAGTTACTTACCAAGTTATAAGTGATTCTTGTCACGTGACGACACGTTTTCCCCCTTTCTTGCGTTGCCGCATCGGAAATTCGGTCCAGAACGCCGACATTGACAGTATTTTCTGAAAGATTTTCTACATTTACCAAGAAATGGAAAACGTATTTTCATTACATAGTTTCTGAATATGAACACCTGTCAATTTCATGCGTTTCCGAACAGAAATGAATTTAAAAATGTGTCAGAAAGTAACTCCTTTGGATTTGAAAACAGCCTTGAAGGACCCAAATTTTTCCAATATTTTATAAAAAGTACTTCATACATAAAAAATCCTCAAGTTCAGTTATTTGCAACTGAATGAGATATTTTGAAATTTTTGATTAATATGTAGTAGAAAGTTATTCTGGCGTAGTAGCCAAATATAACGTATTTAAAAACTTAATTTTACTGTTAAGAAACGTTGAAATTTAGATATTATCATATCTTTGTTAAATTTAACACTGTAAAATGTTCGTCTATGAAAGACCTTTTGGTACTTCTCCATTATCCTGTCGACCACTTTCGATTAAAAAAAAAAAAAAAAAAAAATCGTCAAACTGTAATGTCAAATAAACAAATGGAAGAATGTTGCCATTGGAATCTCAAAGTAATAATAATAATACAAGGAATTCCGTAAAGCCCCCTCACCAAATTGTCAATTATCAGCATGTGTAAACAATAAAATTTACAATACGAGTATATTAATGAAAACAGAAAAAAAAAATTATTGACTGTTTATTTATTTACATTATTTTTCTTAATTGTACCTCTCAGATGCTGAATAAATGTTTGTGACGCCAGTTGAAACTGGTCTGTTGTACGTAACTATACATCGCAATAATTTTTCGTTAGTTTTCTCTTTTCATATCATGGCACCGCTGTTTAAGGACGTAATTGTTATTTTAATTAACGAAATAACTAATAAATCAGTAAAACATAATTAAAAATAGAGAGAAATGTCGAATTAAAAATCACTTGATGACATAATGTTAACGTGTAACGTTTCTGACGTCAAGCGAATGTGACGCCACGATCATGTATTTTTGGCGTTAAATCCTACAGTTTGGCGATATTTTTTTGTTATTGAAAGTGGTCGATGGGATAATGGAGAAGTACCGAACTAACTTGTAAATTGTATAAAAGAGCATCCCCGATCTCTCTATCTCTATCTATCTATCTATCTATCTATCTATCTTCCTTTCTTTAAATATATCTAACGCCACATCTGCAGGAAAATACTTCATTGAAGGAGAATAATTCACTTTAAAATGTTTTATGCTTGTTTATTTACTATTTCCTTATAAGTTGAAAGAATTTTTTTTATATTTTTTATTAGTGTCTTTCTTTTTTATCAGGTCAAATTAATTTCTTTAGTTTCAATGCCAAAACGTTATTTTTCACTCCGTTTAAACGGGTAAAAAAAAAAAAAAAGGACTGATATTTTCGATTGCCATTTACTTCTTTTGACAGTCTTTAATATCATATCAAGTTTTATCGTGCGCTTTATTTTTTTCTCTTTCTCTCCACTTGAGAACCTTGTGTCTAAAATAACAGCGTTCGAAAAAGTCAAAGTACTCAATATTTTTCGTGTAACGTGTTCGGGGGTGATTAGTGTCCTTTCGGGTAAAGTTATGGTTCTATCTTGCTATCTTCATCAAAGTGCATGTCATCACAGTTCTTATAATTGTTTTTACGACTACTATGGCCTTGCAGTGAGATTACCGCCCTCTGAGTTATCGATCAAATATTATCCAAGGTTTTTCTTAAATCGCGGACGTTTAGCGATTTAATTTTGTATATAAGGTTAATTATTGGTAGTTACCGCGTGGGTCTAGTTATATTTTCTACCTATTGGTAATATTTCTGTGTGAGGATCTTTTGACAATGATATTTTTAAAAGAAATATTGTCGAATACCATTTGCATTTACATAGCATAAATTTAACATATCTTAAATTTGTCATTTAAAAAGAAATAATGATTTAAAACCATTGGTAACCTTTTAGTTTGCAATACGTCAATAATATTATATTTGCCATGGTATCAGCCGCCAGAGAGTAATATATGATACTATGCCTACTTCAACTAATAAATCTATCAACTATAATTTTTAATAAAAATTTCTTTGAAATTATAATACGATACAGACGGTTTTTATCTTTTAATTAAATAGGAATTGCAATTACAAAAATAAATTTATATAGATTTCGCCCCCCCCCCCCTTTAAAAAAAAAAAAAAACATTTTAGAAGGAATGTTTCTAATAAATGCAGATGCAAACTTTATATGATAAACGAGACATTTGCATTTGACAATATAAACACAAACACCCTGGGAACTAGTAAATCTGCAGATCAGGAGCCTCACCCCAGCTCTGAAAGTCATTGTTTTCTAATCTCACTTTTCATATTATTTAGCATCTTGCAATTCGCAATTTATTTTTATTTTTTTATGTTACATACATATTTACAGGCATATAAAATAATACTTCGGAGGTTTCAGAAATTAGAAGCGTTAAATTAAACACGGGTTATGCAATGATATTCTGAAATTCATATGAACTTCTTATTCTGGTAATTTTTTAGATAAAAAAAATGCATTTCTTATTTTGATATTCTTTGAAATAGGGTTGCTAAGCAACTGATAAAATAAAGAGGAAAGAAAAAGAAATCCATTTTAAAATTTGTAAAAAATAGGAAAATAAAATGTTTTATATTTTCCGAACAATTGCAAAAAGTTTTCCAATAATTTAAACAATTAATTTCTAAATTCTAATAGATGTATCGGCAAATTCTCAAGGCTATTGCATATATTTAAGACCTCCATATCAAAAATTTAGTATCCGTAATTTACGTTTAAATCCATTATTCAAATATGTGATTTTCATTTCAGTTAAAAATTAAATTTAAAATCGTCTGCGTTCCCATAGGAAAGCATTATGAACTAAAACTAAATGTTCTATATTTTTCGAACGAATGAACCAAATGTAACTAAAAACTATACAGCTAATTCCGGGTACCTCACCAACATACCCACCAAAAATCAACCTAATCGGGCGCTTTTTACGGCAGTTATCGCGGAACAGACAGACAGACAAACAGACGGAAACCAAAAACTTTTCGCGTCTCCACAGTGAGCAGCCTTTACTGATGTTTCGGCAATAAATATATTCAATCCTATGCCTCTTAAAAGGTCGTTTGTAGGGAAATGCCTGGAATATCTTTACTTCCGAAAGGGGAGGGGGGAGCATGGAAACCACAGTTTACCTATATATGTTCAAGGTTATACAAGTGTATACAGGTTAGTTACCATTTCCTATATATATTCACTTTTTATATGTTGGAGCCACTGTTTAAATAAAACATAAACTCTAGTTTTCAAATTGCCAGTGCTAATGGTAGAAGTATAGATACACCCAAATAAGATAGTTCCGTTTTTCATAAATTAGCAAATTTTACTTTTTGGGTGTCCATTCAGAAACATTTCAGGACCTTTTCTGCCTCTCCGTCAAATATAATTATTGAGATTAGTTAACTAGTAAATCTACAGATCAGAGGCCTCAACGTCAGTTCAAAAAATCATTGTTCTTACTAATTTTTAACATTATCTGAAAAATATTTGACACACTAAAATTCAATCTTTTTAAGTTATTTATACATTGATAAGAATATAAATTTATCGAAAGTTTCGGAAATTTTAGAAGTATCCCCTTAAACACAATGTTATGCAATGATAGGATAAACTACTTGTTACTGTATTTTTTCAGAATAACAATACATTATTTCAGGGGGGCGGAGCCCCCCTGAACCCCCCGTTGTCGCTTTAATATTCTATTCTCAATTTCCAGTAATTGTGCTATTTTATTTCTTGAGTATATGTCTGAATGTATTTGCAATTTTCATTTCATTAGAATAACCATTTCTTTGTACAAGAGATTTTATCCTATCCTTAAAAGAATAATTATATTTCAACTACTAAACATCATATGTTTCTGAAGTTGAATAAAATTTCGTGTATAAATTATACTATACTTATACAAATTTAAATTCCTCTTATTTGACCTATATTCAATTTACGCATTCAACGTTTTTATTATTTTCATTTGGAAAACCGATTTGGTAATCATTTTTTAGTACTTAAAATAAATTCTCATCTATTTCATTAAAAAAAAGCATATTAAAAACTTAAAACCCGAAAATTGGCAATTTTTAATAAAACTTCGAGTAAAAATAATGCGATTCACTTGAATTTTCCTTTGTTGATATTCTTTGAAATATAGTTGCTTAGCAACCATTAATTGAAAGAGAGAAAAAAAATGCACTGGAAATTTTTGTAAAAAATGATAGAATAAAATGTATTATATTATTAGAGCAGATGTATAAAGTTGCACCAAACATTGTACACCTAATTTAAAAAATCTGACGAATGTATTAACAAAATTTCAAATTAATTTGAATAATTTAAGACCTGACTTGATAAATTTTAGCCTTCATAACTTACACATTAAATACATTAATCAAATGCGCCATTTTATTTCAATGGATGAAAATTTTCAAAATCGTCTGAATTCCCATAGGAAAGCATTATGACCTAAAAAGAAATGTTTTCCGTAATCTTATTAAATTTATATTCGTGATTTCCTATTGTTTCTGTGAATGATTCTAGTATATCTTGGATTTCGTTCTATACAGTGGTTTTATTAGGATAAGCAAAAATTCAGAAAATAATTTCATGTTATCCTAGTACCTAAATAGCAATATTTACTTACCTGCCAACCACGAAACACTCGCATCTGATAGATAAGTTGAATAATATCTCGTGTACAAAAGCAACTTATGGAAATGTAAACTGAATCTACTGTATTTCACTTATATCTATTGCAGAAATCTAGTGTTATTACAATTTTTGTTTCGGAAAAACAGTTTTGATGGTCATTCTATATTTATTTTACATACGTACATCTTGATCTAACTCGATGGCAATAGCATACTAAAATCTCTCAATAAAATATTAAAATCACCCAATAAAATATTGTATCAAAATAGTCTGAATTATTTGAATTTTATTATTTTGATATTCTTTAAAATTTAGTTGCTAGGTTACGGTTAAATTAAAGAGGTAAATAAAAATAAATTCATTTTAAAATTTGCAGAAAATGATAGAATAAAATGTATTATATTATTAGAACAGGTGTATAAAATTGCACCAAAAATTATACACCTAATTTAAAAAATCTGACGAATGTATTAACAAAATTTTAAATTAATTTGAATAATTTGAGACCTGACTTGATAAATTTTAGCCTTCATAACTTACCGTTTAAATACATTAATCAAATGCGACATTTTATTTTCAACGACTGAAAAAATTCGAAATCGTCTGAATTCCCATAGGAAAGCATTAGGATAAAAAAAGAAATGTTCTATATTTTCCGAGCGAATGAACCAAATGTAACTAAAAACTATACAGCTAATTCCGGGTATCTCACCAACATACCTACCAAAAATCAAACTAATCGGATCATTTTTACGGCAGTTATCGCGGAACAGACAGACAGACAGACAAACAGACAGAAACCAGAAACTTTTCGGGTCTCAACAGTAAGCCTTCACTGACGTTTCGGCAATAACGCTTTCTTTTTAATCACCACCTCATTGTCATAAAATAACCAGATCTCCCCCCCCCCCCCCTCTTAAAAAACGATTAGGCTGTCAGGAACATTTCTTGTAGATTTCAAAACATTTTGTTTTATACTTACCCATCATACGTAGGGTAAGTCTTGTAATCGTTTTAAAAATCGATTTTTTTTTTTTTTTTTTTTTGTCTGATTTACACGTTTCAGACACTGAACATTCCGAAAAACATATTTTTAGAGAAAAAAAAAAATCTGTCCGTCTGTCTGTGTGTGTGTCTGTAAACGCTCTATCTCCCGAACAAATTACGATAGAGACTTGAAATTTGATATGTACTTAGTATGTAATAATGAGAAGAAGCTTATTGAATTTCAGTAACCTCGATTATCTGGCATTTTTTTTTTCGGACTCTCGAAATATTCGTTCTGATAAAAGGTATATAAAAATTTTCGAAATTGTTTATTTTAAGGAGTGAATATGAAAGACAATTAAAAAAAAAAAAAAAACAACAACAACAAAAAAAAAAAACATATTTTGCATAAAGAATGAAGTCGATCTGATAATGAGTTGCAGAGATATTTGTAATCCTATTTCCACACTCTTCGATTTTTCATGACCCTGTATTTCATTCAAATTTCAATTCAAAGATATATTTTAATTGGTAAAGAGACGCTAAATCCGACGCAGTAAACCGTTAGTGAATGGGATTATCATTTTTAGAGTTACAAGGATGTTTCTATTACGCAATTCAGTAAATAGAACATTTAAAGTTTGACGTCATCTAGCCACGATTTTATTCGAATTGCAATGCATTTTATAAATAGTTAACGCATGTTTTATTTTCATATCTTATATTATGCATATCCATGATGGGTAAGTATTACGGTGGTCCCCAACGACTAGTTTTCATAAAATTAGTGCTAGTGCCATACTTGAATAGGATGAATTACTTCATAGCTGTTATGCGTTTGCAAAAACGATGGCAGCAAGAACACTTGGATGACGAACAAATCCGTATCGACATTAAAGAAAAACGTCTTTTAATGCAGACTACTAGAGTCCTATGCGAGTCGGCTATACCCGACCCGAATTCGAAAATTCTTTTTGAAGTGGAAGAAAATTAATCTATATTTTAATATATAATTAAGGAAAAATTGTTTACAATTATATCTCTAATATCAATTTTATCTTTTACGTACATAAAAACTCTAATTTTCAAATATATAGTACTTTTTTCACCTGAAAAAGTATTCTAAACTTTTTTTACTAAATCGGATCGACCTGAACCCGACCCACAAGATTCAAATCCCAATCCGAACCGCGCGTCGCGTCGGGTTCGGTGTAAAATCGGGTTACCCAGCACGATGCAAGAATCTCAATTCTTACCCCCAACCCAAAATAAAACTCTCCTAAAAGCAGTTGCTGATTAATACCCGATGCAAGAATCTCAATTCTTAGCCCCACCCCAAAATAAAACTCTCCTAAAAGCAGTTGCTCATAAACGTCAATTGTTAACTAATAAAAAAATTGTTAAATAATTAAAATTTTTGTCTTATAATATTCACTCAACTTGGGTGATTACGTGACCCTAATTGAAATCGTGTTTGCATTTTAACATGTGTTTTGCCCTTGAATTTGACAATTCGATATGGCACCCCCGATGGTAAAGCAGACGCTCTATGAATGATTTATCTCGAAACCTTCGAGAAAACGTGTACAATTATGTTAACCGGCAATTAAAATTAGTGGAGCTTGAATTCTATTCACTTGCAGCAGCCCGGACCATAAAGTTGGTATTCCGTGTGCATGGCGGATATGAACTGACTGACTCTTTGCATTTTTCGTGCTTGTATTTTCTTTTATGAATCCTTCTGAAGAAGAAAAAAATAAAATGACACAAAGCGTTTATTAAGAAATCTTTTAAAAGTTTAGCTCTATTAATGTCTTTCTTGTTTAGTCATGTGCTTTTATGAATCCCTCGTCTGTGGTGCGTGATGCGGTCGAGTTCACTTGCGTCAATAGCAATCATGAATCATCTCATCCATTACTGTCTACTCAGGTGGTATTTAAGTATTTTCATCACGATGGACCATAATGAAGATAGTTTCGAATTCCCGTGTGTGTTTTTTGCTATTCCAATTAATATTAAGACGGAGAAATATATTCTGTATATTATGCGTGTGTCGGATGCAGAAGAGAAATCAGTGGCGTGGCAATTCAACAAACAGTCAGAATGATCAATAGTTAATAAATATTTGAAAAAAAATTCATCGTTTAACCTAATTAACTTTATTAAAATAAATATTTTTAATTCTTTTAGATAGAAAATTAACACCACCGCAGCAACTCTATTTGGCACCTGGTGCACACTAAAATAAGCAGTAATACGCTACTGCTCATGCGCGGTAGCGTATTACTGCTTATTTTACTGTTTATTACTGTTAATTTTACGGTATAATACTGGCAGCTGGGGTACCAGTATTATACCGTAGAATTAACTTTTTTTTTTTTTTTTTTTTTTTTTTTTTTCCAGTGGGACCGCGTGACTAAAAATAAGGTAAAATATGTTCTTTACATCACCGAAGTTTAAGAACAATTTCTTCAAGTTTTTCTCCATGTCTGAATTTTCGACAAAGCGTCTAAAATCGAAAGTGTCCGCATACTTTTGACCAGATACTCTGTAATAATATAAAGGAAGTAAAACTGCGGATGGAAAATTTCAAATGTAAAAAATTGAATTAAAAATAAAATTGCGATTTGCTGAGCTGATATTGAGGCTCCTGTTCTAGGTTTACACGTTAGAAAAAAGATTTATAGTGCTTCAATTTTTTTTTTATTATTCAATTACTACCAAAAATTTTGAAAAAAAAAAAAAAAAAAAAAAAAAAAGTTTCTGCAGAAATTTTTTTTTTTTTTCAAAATTTCTGGTAGTAATTGAATAATAATAATAATAAAAAAAAAAAAAAAGAAGTTTGACAGATATGCTTCTGCGCATGCCCGAATGATTCATTCGAATAATCAAAATAATCGTTATGCCCATCACTACTTAGGTGGTATTTGAGGATTTTCATCACGATGAACCTTAATGAAGATAATTTCGTATTATCGTGTGTGTTGTGAGCATGTGTTTTGGCTGTTGCAATTAATATTAAGACGGGGGGGGGGGGGGGAATTATTCTGTAATGGGTATATTGGATATATAGTAGAGAAATTGCTTGATAAACATGTTTCGATGAGGGTACCCATCCATTAATTAGCTTATAAAAACACCTGTTTGTTCTATGCTTAAGATCCAGTCGAATTACTAAAGGGCATGGGCGCCACCAGAGCAAAATCCAGAGAGAGGCAAGGTTTTTGAAAAGATGTGCCTGCGGTCCGCAGCTAAAATGGAGAATATAAGCATGCATTAAGCTAAATTTTATTAGAAACTGATTTCGAAAGTAAAAGTATCGTGAATAATAATGGAAAAAAAAAAACTGCAACCAAAATCGAAAAATAAAAAAGAGCCTGAATAGAGATCAATTTCAGCTGTCCAATGAAAAAAAAAAAAAAAAAAAAAAAAAAAAAATCATTTAAAAATATTGAAATGCGAACGACACATCGTAAAATATTCCTCCCATAGGATTAACATTAGCGAGCGGATGTTTTCGTCTGAGGGAAGTAGACTCTTGTCACTTGGTAAGAATAAATGTTGGACTTTTTTATCAAAATTAGAGATAAAATTTTATTTCAAATCCAGAGACCTCTGCTTACCCCCCTTGCCCACACCCATGGCATCAATAGCAATCGCGAGTCATCTCATCCATTACTGTCTACTCGGGTGATATTTGATTATTTTCATCACGATGAACCATAATGAAGATAGTCTCGAATTCCCGTGTGTGTTTTGTCTATTGCAATTAATATTAAGACGGAAAAAAAATATATTCTGTAATAGGTGCATTGGATACAGTAGATAAATTTCTTGATAAACACGTTTTGGTGAAAGTAGCCATTAGCTCAGTAAAACACCACCTATCTGTTATGTGCTTAGAACCCTGCTAAATTATTAAAGGAGAGGTGGGAGAGAAATTTGAAGCACACATATATTATGTCTTATTAATAAAATGAAAAAAATCTGAGTCTCAGGTGCATTTGGACCTATCTTCGTCTACCCTTATCGAAATTTGTAGGCCTCTACTCTACGTGCGATAAATATTCCTAGCATCGCCAATAAATAAACTCACTCACACACTGAGACAAAAAGTGTCTTTTATTAATATATGTAAAAGGGGGAAACCATTTGAATACTCAAATTAAATTATTGTAACATTGCAAATTACAATACATTTATTTACTCAAAAGAAATAATATAATATAAGCGATAATGTAAATTGCAATAGATTTAATTGCATAATTATAAATGAAATGCTTTTCGTGCCTGATGATAAAAATTAACTGATTTTTGCAAGGTTATTGTACTTAAGTTCACAAGCTCAAAGGAAATAGCTTATAACTATTATTTAATGCTACTTTCATTCAATACGTAAAATATCCTTATGAATTATGTTCATTTTTTGTGCTGTCCTCTGGAAAAAAAAAAAAAAAAAATTCAAATTTTCTATATTTAAAATCTAATAAATAAGCAAAAAGAAAAAGAATATATATATATATATATATATAGCTTGTTCTGACTAAGATTTTTATGTTGAGCATTTTTCCTTTTATCACTTTATTACAAAATGGCAGCCAGTGTTAAGCGAGAATTTAAAATATAACCCACTTTTCCAAAAAATAACTCACACCTGACATAATCAGCTGAAAATGAAGCATTTTTATTACATTTTAATGGTTTAACATAAAAACAATTAAAAATTCATGTTGATCATTCTAAAATTCTGTTATAACAGGAAAATCTGTAAAAATGAAGCTCATGTTTTGCCAGAATTCTGCAATTGTTTGTTTCAATTATTTTAAAATTAAATAAGCATTCCTTTGGTATTTTTTAACTTTTTAAATAATTCTAAATATCTAAATGGTGCATAAAAAGAGACAGAAAATAAAAATAAAAATAAAATAAAAATTCACTTTAGTGAAATATTTGAAGTACTAGGGTGTTGTTTTGGAAACATTTCACTCTGGGTTTTTTTAGAGGACAGCACAATATATTTTGATATTTTTTCATCATTTTAAAAAGTAAGAACATTTTATTTTATCAATGATTTGGAAAAATAAAATCATCGATTTTAATTTTCTGATTAAAATTGTTGACACTCGATTTATTGGTCATTTAAATCCTTTTATGATTTTATCTTTCTTCATTTTTCTTCCACCAATAAAGTCAACATAATCGCAGCTCCGTGGGAGGGCATTAAATTACTTTGAAGTTTTTTCGTTTTTAATCCGCCTGTAAAATTGGATTACTAAAATCTCATGATCTGTTATGTGATTAGACTACTTTTAAATCTTCCAATTAGGTCACTCCTTTTTACTTACCTATTATTTTTTATGCTGTTTATGTCAGTTTCTTTTGTATAGCCTTAGATTTTTCTTTTTCGCTTTTAAAATATGCATTAGTAGATTATCGAATACTTTGATACAATTTTTATTTTAAAGACTTACCTTTGGTATTTTAGAATTAAATTTATCCTCATTAAAAATTTCATTGCATTGCAAAGAAAGAAGTAGTTAATTTTGTTGCGGTTTTATAAGCCTTATTAAAGGCAAATAAATAAATATTCATTATTTTTGAAGTGTCATTTGAAACAAAGATAATAATAATAAGAACTAACTGACTGAAGTACCCGGTGTTGTCCGGGATTTAAAGAATGTTTGTATAGAAAAATCAATTTCAAAATTAAACTTGTTGTACAGACAACTTTAAAATGTTAAAATATGTCAATATTCCCATAATCTGTTTTTATCATGATTCAATACGTTCCTCAAACCCATATGACGTTATATTCACCTGCTGACGTCACATCTACTTGCTTTCTCTATTACTCATATTGGTACTCTCTTTGTATGATTCTCAAACATAAAAAAAAAAAAAAAATCGGTTAAACTTCCAATATGACGTCATATTAATTTTCTTTTTAATTCTCTTATGACGTCATATTAACATTCTTTCTGTACTTACATATGCTCATACTCCTCGTCCTCGTATTATTGAAAAATATTTGAAATTTTCCGTTATATTTACCAATATAACGTCATATTAGTATTTTTTTCAATTGCTGAAACTTTTTATTTCATTTTCATTTTTCATTTGGAAATCTTTAAATAGAAAATTAATTATTGTAGAAAGAATTTTACTGTGGATTTTTAATTGTTGGCAACTGCTATAACGAAAAATTTTTAAATTTGATAGGAAAAGACCGTTAGATTTTTGGTTTTTTATTAATTAAAAAGTAACTATACATTTTTTTGATTCTGGATTACTTTAATTGCCTCGGCCGTGTTTTAATACACCTACACGTAACATTTCACAATTCTGGCTTTCAAACTGTTGATTTGTATAGAAGTACAGACAGACAAATTTTTATATATTAGATAATAAAACCTGTCATTTTTCGCAGATATTATTTAGCGTCAGGAGAGTTAATATTTATTAAATTCTTTTTTTATTTTTTAATTACTTTCATGATGAATGTTCCTTACGTAATACTTTATTCCCTGTACTTGCATGCATTCGTCTATACTAATATCCTTAAATACATATATGCAAACAAATTTCAATACATGCAGTAGATATAATAGCGCTTTTTTAACTAAAGGAAATAATAATGATTGATGCGAAGTGTTCCATAATCCTAATTCAGCTAAAACTCAATAAATAGGTGAATGTTGGTAACAACAAATTTTTATTCAAGATAAATAGCCTTCAGAAATCAATCAATCAATAGCAAAATCCACAATATAACGATAATGTGACAGGTTCAGGCCAGGTAGGGAGGCCAACCAAATGGTTTAAGCTCAACAAAGTGACTATGTCGCTTAAAAATAAACTATGGCTAAGGGCTTAAATTTATATGTTAATAAAATTGCTCGTTTTTTAAGTTTTTTAAATCTTGATTTATTTTTGTAAATTCAAACCTAAAACTACTCAAGAAGTCGAATTTTTATTTTTATATTAAACAAGAGCTTTTTTCTTGTTCTTTATTCACGTTTCTGAGCTTTTCAATATCAAATTTAGTCCCCGTCTTTATTTTTTTGGCGATATTTAACAAAGAATATATATTTTTAGAAAGAAGTAGGGGGAGGGGGGTGCAACACAAAAAAATTACCGACCATAAGCAAGGTGCAAGCTTCTGCTTTATTCCATGATTTTCTTTTTCCCTCCCCATTCCCTAGCTTTGTGTTTTAAGTTTGATTTATGCAGAATTTAAAAAAAAAAAAAGTTGTGAGAAGGGATGAAGAAATTGTTTTATAAAGAATTTGAAATTGTTGTTAGAGTTATTCACGTGTTTTTTTTTTGTTTTTTTTTTTTTCTTCCCTTTTCTCTTTCCCTGATTTTTCTTAATCAAGTTTTTGTATCATTAACATATGAGAGAATCAAACTCAAATGACGGGAGAAATGTTCCCCCACATTTTCTCTTTTCCTCTACGAATGCATTTCTGATTGTTTTGTCGTTTTATTTGGAAGAATGTTTTAAGTTTTGTTTAAAAGAAATTTTGTTTATTCTGCTAAAAGTATTTCCAAATACTTTAAATATGTGTAGGATGATTTCTAATTTTCGATTTAAAATAATAAGAATTTAAATCATTGGCTTTTTGTTATTAGTATATAATTAATTAAAAAAAGCTATTAAGGTACCAGACCCCACACATTCTTGGAAATAATAAAGTTGGAAAAATCAAGTGCACATTTATTTTATTTAATTTTAATTTTAAAGCTGTAGACTTCATTTACTTTGAATTTGAATTATAAATAATTGGAATGTTTATGTACTGTAGTGGAATAAATGTTTATGATTTTGGTTGAATTTGTTTTGGTTTATTTTCTTACAATTACATGTTCCCAATTGGGAACCTCGAATTCAAAAATCGTTTAAAAAATAAAATTTTATTGAGGTTCTTTCTTTCTTTTTTCTCTCCTTTAGAAAGCCAGATTGAAGACAGACAAACTGAATTCATAAACACTTATAAACTATGGTGGAAAGAGTTTACACCAAATGTGTGTAAAAGATACAGGGTTCGGCGATATATATCATGATATATATCCGATATTTATATTCAAATATCATTGTTCGATATTTTCATATATTTGATATTTATTTTCAAAATATAATTCTATATGATATATTTTTTATATTTTCAGTCAAAACAAGAGCAAATTAATTTTTTTCAACTTTTATAGACTATGTCGTTTTGTTGATAAAGAACTTTTGCCTCTGTCAGTGACTTTTTCAGATCCCCCCCCTCCCCCCCCCCCACCCGGAAGAAAAAAAACTTTTTTAAGATTTGTTTAGAGCTGAATTTTTTGAATGTGGAATCAATAATTATGTGAGACAATATCAACTTAGAACAACCATTGAAATATAATAATGTTTAATTTAAGTAAATTTAAGTTTAATTTAAGTAATCGTGTATTTATGTTATTAACATAGCTTTATTAGAAACAATCTTTTCTGGTTTTGGTTTAGCTCCATTTAAACTGCTGAACCAGGTTAAGGAATAAAAAAAGCACACAAACTTACATTTATGTTCAAATTTTGAATTAAAAATAAATATTTTGTATTTACAATTTTGTTGTATGAAATTTTCATGGTACATGATACGGAATCGTATATTTTGTTTTTCGGTGAGTGTAAAAAAAATTGTTTCTGCTTTCAATTAAAATTTTAGTTGGTCTTCAATTTTGTTGAAAGTGCTGGATGGTAGGGGTGGGGAGACATTTAGAAAATTGTTTTATTAAGTTTTCATGTTAAATGCAATATGTTTTAGTTTCTAATTTACAGTATCTGCAAATATTATTATAAGCAGTAAGTTGGCTATTTTGAAAATATCGGATATGATATCAAAAATATCAGGTATATATAACAAAATATCGGATATGTATATATCAAAATATCGGATATTTTTGATATTTTCAAAAATATCATATTTACGAAACCTGAAAAGACGTAGCATATAACGTGTCATATTTTAACCTGAAAATAAGTAGATTTTTAATATTTGAATGAATGGATGGGATTCATTTTAAAGATCACTAAGGATTGGCTCATTGAAGGTTGAAATTAGAACCAGTCTCAATATCTGCGTATTCACTGAGTGTGTATGGGGGAAGGGGGGGAGGGATGTCAGTATTCATTAAGTTACGATGCATTCTCGATTCGAAGTTTTGAAGTGCTTCCACGCACTCTTGCGTTAGGCCGCGTGCAGATTGAAATTCTTGACCATTGTAATAGATATTATGTTTACAATGCGCCGCTTTATTCCGAAACTTTGCTGTACGTCATTGCCACTATCACGGTCCTCTATCGCATGCTAATAAAGCGGTCAGAGATATAAGGCATCCCGTCTCTCGCCTAGCTTGTAAACAATCGAGCTGTTATCTGGTATGTTACAGCTGTCGGAACAATGCCGGCTGCGAATTTCACTTCAACAATGCCAGTTGCTGTTTCGATTGCGATTTCTGTCATAGGATTCGGAGGATTATTTAAATAATCATCTGTAGATTTATTTTATTTATTTATTTTTAAATCGAAGCATTGCACCATTGCACGATCTGAACCTCCTGGAAATTCCATTTGTAACATCTTTAAGGTGGTTCTCAAATGACCTGCTCAACAACGCGAAACTTTGACACATTTTCGGGGCTTTTCTTTTTTTTTTTTTTTTCAATGCAAAGGCATAAAATTGGCAGGGCTGACTATTGAAGCGATTTGAAATCGAAGTGAATTTTCCATTTTTTGATAAATAAATTACTTATCGAGTTATAAGCGATCCGTGTCACGTGACGACATGTTTTTCCGTTTTCTCGTGTTGCCGCGTCGGGAATTCGGTCCAAAACGCCGACTTTGGTAATATTTTATGAAAGATGTTCTGCCTTAACATCTCGACTAATTATCAAAAAATGAAAAACCCGTACCTTGGGTGCATTTGGATCTGCTTTAGCTTAGCGTATCCTCATCCTCATCCAAATTTTCAAATCTCTACATCCGGTGCATTCCACTATCCATCGCAGAGACACACAAGAATCTTTCTTTATCAATATACATAGATAATTAAGTAGAATAGAGTTTTGTTAAATATGCCTTGTAAAGTTTTTCTGGTGTCTATCCTTTAAATTATTGGCATCATTCAAATTAATATTCGTCTTAGAGGCTTAGATTTTGAGGCTGGCAAAATCATTAAAATATTCTGGGGGAAAAGAGACTGGGAACTAACTTCCTGTCGTTCACGATATGAATCCATCCGCTCGTCCGTCAGAGTCTGAATTCATTAACCGGGGTTTACAAACATCACTAAAGGAGATCCCGACTGTAATCTCCATTAGCAGAACAGCGGAAATAAAATGAGAATGGAATTCCTATTGGAATTGATACTGTCGATAAAAATTCCTGGATCTTAACTTTCGCCGAGAAAACGTCAATAATCGTGTTCTTTGAATTTATATTTTCGAAAAATCGAACGTAATGCCTTTTCCAGAAGCATCCACATCCATGACAACAAAATATAAAATATTATATGATCAGACTATTTTCAAAGGTGTTGCCATTAACTTTGATATTAATAATGCAATACATTTCAGTTTTGTATTTATATTAATAGTTTTTATTAACGTCTTTTTTCTTATTTCAAACAAATTAGTAATTTTAGAGTTTAAATTCCTTTTTATTGCAGAAAATATATACATAACATGTTAAGGTGAAAATTTGAACGATTTATTTTAACAGCAGAAATCATTAATATATATATATGTATTTTTTTTTTTTTTTTTTTTTTTTAAGATTTTTAAGAATTCGAAATTTCCACGTTTCCGCTCTCTTTTGTGAACTACTATAAATATTTCTCTTTTTATTTAATTGTTGTTTAATTTTTTTCAGACTGTCCCAATAGTTTATTGGCATCTTTCCAATTAATATTCGTCTTAGAGACATCCATTATTTGGAGGCTGGCGAAATCATTAAAATATTCCGAGGGAAAAGAGACTGAGAACTTCCTGTCGTTCACGATATGAATCCATCCGCTCGTCCATCAGAGTCGGAATTCATTAACCGGGGTTTACAAACTGCACCAGGGGGATCCAGGTTGAAATCTCCATTCGCAACTCCAGAACAAAGAAAAGAAAATAGGAATGAAATCAATATTGGTATTGACACTGTCGATTAAAATTTCTGGATAGTAAGTTTCGCCGAGAAAACGTCAATAATCGTGTTCTTAGAACCGTAACATCCTCGATATGGTGAGAGATAAAAAAACAAAAATGTTCTTCGCCTTAACTTAGAAGGGCTGTGTATCATTGTAATTTTTTTCTTATTAGAGGGAGGCTTCTGATTTCTTTCTGCGTAACTCCCTTTATTGTTTGTCTTGTCTTAACAAAGCTTAAATCTAAAACACGCTTATGGAAAATATTATCCTTTTTTCCCCCCTATCATTCCTTGAACAGTGAAAAAGTCTTTTTTTTTTTAAACAATTTTATGTGGGCATCGGAGAGATATGATTGTTAATAAGGACAATAACAGCTTTAAGGTTTCAACAATACAGGTGGAGCGAATTGTTGTCTCTGTAAGAAACTAATCATATTTTGGATAATGATAAAAAATGTTAATCTATTTTCTTGGCATATAAAACAATAAATATTAGGCGAAATTTTGTCTGTGTGAAAGCTGAGTATCTTTAATATTTAAACTTGCGTGTTGCGTTTAAATAATAAAGATATTCAGCTTTTACACAGACAAAATTTCAGTCCAAACTGGCTAGTTTCTGACTGACGCATTTTAGGTAGATTTCGTAAGAAATACTACCTATTACATTCTCACCTAAGTTGGAAATTTTGAAAAATTTTTGCAGATCTACGCCGATCATGACTTCCAGAACCCAAAAACACCCCCAGTTCAAAACTTTATATATCTATATATGTTACTTTTTTCTGACCACGATAACTGGAAAAATTCTGCATAAATCTCTTCCAAACTGATACATAAAATCAAGGGTCATAAAATCTCGGTCAAGTTCGTTAATGGGCAAAATCGAACCAGGGGGGGGGGGGGGGGGCTTTTGTGAAAACAGAAAAATCCTTATAAAATCTTTATTATTATACGTATCGAATCCGTTTAAAGTTATTATTACTTCTAGGAAAAGGACCGAAAATTTATGTAGGACAGATTTTTGATATAATTAAAAATGGCCCCAAGGGGGGGGGGGGGGAAGGGGAGTTTTAGAAGAAAAAAAAAATCATAGCTTCGTCAATTCACAAGATATCAAATCCGCGTAAATTTATTATTAATCCTCTTAGTATTATCTAAAACTTTTATATTGACAAGTTTTTTATAGGACCAACCGTTATAGCAAAAAAAAAAAAAAAAAAAAAAAAAAAAAAAATTAAAAAAAATTAAAAAAAAAAAAAAAATCCCTGCCGGCTCCGCCTGCAAACAAGTTATTTTTCGAAGTAGGCGGTTCCAACTCCCGCATCTCTTCGAAACTGATACATAAAATCAAGTGGCATAAAATCTCGGTCAAGTTCGTTAATGGGCCAAATCGAACCAGGGGGGGGGGGGGGGGGGCTTTTTGTGAAAACAGAAAAAAACCCCATAATTTCTTAATTATGATACGTATCGAATCCGTTTAAAGTTGTTATTACTTCTAGGAACAGGGCCAAAAACTTATGTATGACAGATTTTTGATATAATTAAAAATGGCCCCAAGGGGGGGGGGGAAAGGGGGGTTTTAGAAGAAAAAAATTCATAACTTCGTCAATTCCCAAGATTTCAAATCCGCTTAAATTTATTATAAATCCCCTTAATATTATCTAAAATTTTTATATTGATTTTTTTATAAGACCAACTCTTATAGCCAAAAAAAAAAAAAAAAAAAAAAAAAAAAATCCTTGCTGGCTCTGCCTGGAAGCAAGTTTGGTTTCGAAGTAGGCGGTTCCAACTGCAGCATCATCGCAAAAAGGTTATTTCTTCCGCAATTCCCGACAAACAGGCGCTCCACGTTCTGCGTCTTCGAAATCTACCTGTGCCTGTAGGCCGAGCCGTCAGGGATTTTTTTAATTCATTTTTGTTCGCACACGTATCAAAATGACCGATGCTCTTATTAAGAAACTCTGTAATCGAATTGTTTTCGATTTTTAGTAAAGGCAAAACATTTTTCTGAAAATGCAGTCTAAGTTGGCGTTTTGAACCGAATTTCGGGACGCGACAGGGCAGGAAAGGAAAAAAACTGTCATCCTGAGACAACAATCGCTTATAACTAATGTAATTAATTCATTTATGGGAAAAGGAAAAAAAAACTTTTATTACAAATTTTTTTAATAATCATGTTAGGAAGATTGAGACTTATATGTTTAAAAATTAGTTCGTAAATGTGTCAAAGTTAAATATTTTTTTGAGAATCTCCTTTTGTTGATCATATCATTTCTCTTCTCAGTCGTTTCGGACAGAATAATGGTCAATTTCCAATTACTACCAAAGACCTCCAATATGTCAAAAAAACCTTTGACTATTTAGATTTACAAGAGAAGACTAACTTTCTTTTGAATGAGTTAAAAGCCTCGCGAAATTTCAGACATATAAATGGTCATGGGTTTTTTTGCTCATTTTTTTTCGTGCTTTCTTTATTTATTTAGATAGTTAAAATTATCTGTTTTGTCAGGATGCGACTTTCTATTATTTTATGTTTTTAGGTTATAAAAAGCTACACAATGAAACATAATTCTAAAACACATGCTATTTGAAAAATACTTACGAAATCTTCATTTATCATTGTTCCCCATTGTCATTATTGGCGAAAAAAAAAAACTCAGAGCCATGTTTATGAATTTTACTCTTTATTTTGTTTTAGATTACTTTTTCATATTGTTGATTAAGATTATAATGTTTGCCGTTCAGAAGTAAAATTTATATTATAATGTAGAATGTAACGTTTATCTCTGGAAATTTAAAATATCGTTTGTTGTGTAAATGTCTGAAATAAAGTAAAATCCGTGAGTCATTCTTCTGTATAAATGAAATCCGACAGGATTTAGTATATTTCTTTATTTGTACTTTTTTTTTTCTTTGTAAGCTAATATTAATTAAGTTATAGCAGACGACAATCGAAATTCTATAAAATGAGCTGTTGCCAGATTATTTTTTCATTTATTCTAAAATTTAATCTGTGCAATAAAATCAGCTGAAATTGGGCCAACAGCTTTAGTATTTTTTTGGTAAAGAGTAAATAAACCCTGCGCCATAAATTAGATCGAAATCCGTAGTTCATTATCCTAAATCATACAAGCGCAAGAAATTATTTCGGTGAATAGCCTAAGAAGATGGAGAGTAAAAAGGAAATTGAACCGCACGAGCATTTCAGAAAATGAGGTTTGCGATTTGAGAGTGGTTTTTGATTTTCGTCTGCTGATCTGCCGGTCTTTTTTGCAATCTCTTGCTGGCCACATCCTTTCTCTTCTCAGCCGTGTCGGACAGAATGGTGGTGCATTACCAATTTCCAGTTACTTACTACCATGAAACACGACCACGACAGGTGGAGGACCTTCAACATGTAAAAAAAAAGCCTTTTACTTGGATAAAGAAGACTGAGTTTTCCTCTGGATGAGTTAAAAGCTTTGCGAAATTTCAGACATAAAATTGGTCATGGGCTTTTTTTTTTTTTGCCCTTTCTCTATATCTGACAAATTTACAAATGCACAATATTTTCCTTTCCTTTCATCTATATTTTTCACATTTTATTTTTGTGGACTAACAAACCATTTGCACTATTTGTATAAAATTCTAAATTTTACAGATCCATAAATATCGAATTTCTGTATCTATTGTAATCGACACAGATTCTTTTTTGGAAAGGTGTGGGCGAGGGGGGAGGGATAGTTATAGCTCATGGGGAAGGTTGCATGATATATGTATATATATATTTTACGACCATGTTTTTTTTATAAATGTATTCATTAGCAATATGGAAAATTGACCACACAACATTTTCACCTTTTCTCAGATTCCTGTCTTGCATTATAACCTCTTATTAATTGTTGTTATTATTATTATTATATTTAATTGGGGTATACTTGTTATAAGACTGCTACTCTTCCGAAAATTTTATTATTGCAGGTGAAATTTTGAAAATATTGTGACAGGGCTCCATTTGAGCGTTTCCAAATATTTCCTTTTTATCTTTCAGATAATATGAAACCCGAAATCTGAAAAGCAACCTGTGTTCATGCTAAATGCGGACGTATAGGAAGGAAATCCGCCATTAAAGTTATTCAAGTTAACTGCCTGTCGAATATTCCATCGCTTTCGATTTTCGACCTGACAATTGCAGGTGTCGCTTTTTGACAGGTGTGTTTCTGATATTTCTGCTCGAGGGGTGTTGTGCCTGTCTTTTATTTTCAAAGGCCTACTAATGCAAGGACGGTGTGAAAGTGGCGCCACCCATGTTATTAATTAAATTGCTGTTAGTTATTTAAAAATGTTTGAGGAATTTTGAAACACTTCATCACTTTACAAATCTTGTCTGTCTTTTGGCAATTTTATGATTTAGTTAGGGCGTGTGCCTGCAATATTTTAAAATTATCTTTTTTTTTCCTATCTAGTTTTTAAAACTGTTGAAGAGAGGCAAATGATTTTATGTGATATTATCAAATAGACGAATTATGATTTGTTTTGATTGAATTTTCTTGTATTTTTTATGGATCAAACGAAACTATTCAGCACTCCAAAAAGGGCGGTGTTTCTATTTAAAATGCCACTACTCAAGGTTATCACAGTTCTACAAGGTTACACCAGTAAATATTTTATATTTACTACTAGTAATATAGTTTATATTTCCACACTTACTACTAGCAAATATTTTATATTTATCTCCCTAGAGTTAGTTTTCTCGCTTATCAGATTTTTCTTAACGAGATTAAATTAGTAATAGAAGAGGATTTCAGTTGTTGTAATTAAGATATGTGTTAACTTTATTTTCATCCAAAAACACTGCAAATAAACTATACACTGAAAAAAAAAAAAGTGTTGATTTTACAGTATAACACTGGCATCCCAGCTGCCAGTATCATGCAGTAAAACTAACAGTAATAAACAGTAAAATAAGCAGTAATACGCTGCCGCGCATGCGCGGCAACTGAGGTACAACAATTTATATTAAATTCCATGCATTAGTTATTGAGATAGAGCGCCCACAAAATTTTTGTCACATACAGACAGACAGACAAGAGTCACAGACAGACAGAATCACAGACAGACATTTTCTAAAAACAGTCAAATCGTGTTCAGGACCTTCTAAAACGTATAAATCCGTCGAAAACCAGAAAGGGAAAATTTTCATGAATCCAATACTTTCTTCTTGTAAAGATAGAAAAAAGTAAAAAGGCTTAAAAATAACCCATTTTCAATTTTAATTATTTTTTATTATATGAAAAGTAAAATTATTTAAATGCACAAGTCAATGTAAACATTTAAACACAATAACAAAGCTGAAACGTAATAAAAAAAAATCCCTGACGGCTGGGCCTACAGGCACAGGTAGATTTCGAAGTCGCAGACCGTGGGGCGCCTGTTTGTCGGGAATTGCGGAAGAAATGACCTTTTTGGGATGATGCGGCAGTTGGAACAGCCTACTTCGAAACCTAACTTGTTTGCAGGCGGAGCCAGCAGGAATTTTTTGCTGTAAGAGTTGGTCCTATAAAAAACTTGTCAGTATAAAAGTTTTAGATAATATTAAGAGGATTTATAATAAATTTAAGCGGATTTGAAATCTTGGGAATTGACGAAGTTATGAATTTTTTTCTTCTAACCCCCCCCCCCCCCCCGCCCCCTTAAGGCAATTTTTAATTATATCAAAAATCTGTCATAATAAATTTTCGGCCCTTCTCCTAGAAGTAATAATAACTTCAAACGGATTCGATACGTATCATAATTAAGAAATTATGGGTTTTTTTTCTGTTTTCACAAAAAGCCCCACCCCCACCCCCTTGGTTCGATTTTGCCCATTAACGAACTTGACCGAGATTTTATGCCCCTAGATTTTATGTATCGGTTTCGAAAAGATGCGAGAGTTGGAACCGCCTACTTCGAAAAATAACTTGTTTGCAGGTGGAGCCGGTAGGTTTTTTTTTTTTTTTTTTTTTTTTTTTTTTTTTTTTTTGCTATAACGGTTGGTCCTATAAAAAACTTGTCAATATAAAAGTTTTAGATAATATTAAGAGGATTTATAATAAATTTAAGCGGATTTGAAATCTTGGGAATTGACGAAGTTATGAATTTTTTTTCTTCTAAAGTGACATATATATATATATATATATATATATATATATATATATATATAGTTTTGAACTAGGGGTGTTATTGGGTTCTGGGAGTCATGATCGGCGTAGATCTGCAAAATTTTTTCAAAATTTCCAACTTAGGTGAGAATGTAATAAGTAGTATTTCTTACGAAATCTACTTAAAAAAGCATGTCTTCTCACAAAGTAACTTTTACTTCATCTGAGGCTAGGACCCGCCGGATATGACTCATACTCATGAAATAAACAGATCGACACACCAGTTACTCCGCTATTATAAAATATGCTTTATACAATTGTTGAGCAAATTTTTATTTCTGCCTTTTTGGCCAGGATTTTATATCAAATACTCGACTGTGCGCGAAATACAATTACATGTACTGGTACGTCCAATAAATATTATGGTTGGTTTTGTTTTATGGCGCAAGGTCCATAAATGGATTTTACCAAACTGGGTCACTGATTGGACATTAAAAAAAAGTAAATGCAAACTTGATAATAAGTACAAAAAAAAGTAAAATATTTTTATAAATAAAGCTCCCGACCTCCCCCTAACTGAGCACCTCTTTCTCTCATTAATTTGACAATCTCAACTCACTTAAATCCTCTATTAAAAAATATATTAAAATATTATTATATTTTTAATTGTTTATTTGCTTGAAAATATCTACTTGAGCCCCTCTCATATATTTTTTAATTGCTATACTACTGTAATTAATATTTTGTTCTTTAATGTTGCGTTTAAAATTTTTCTTCTTGCACATGCGTTTTTGTACGTGTATTTTGCTTCAATGTATTATACATTTCCAATGTTCATGTTTGTTCATTTGTTGGTTGCGCAAAGAAATAGCAAAAGTAAGCAAATAAATAAATAAATAAATGAATTCGTTCTTCTATATTTTTCTTGCGTCCTGATCTCTGCTGTATCTAATCGTGATTTTTCTATGCTTGCTGATTCTAACAAATGCTCTTACCTCTATCTACGACTTTCAGCTTTGCGAAATGCGTCGGATAAAGCGGCATTGGAGAAAAAAAGCTAATTAGGCTCTGACCCGAATGAGCTTTAATCCGCGAGCTTTAAAAGGCTGCCCATGTAGGTCGACCTACCTTTGCTTGGTCGGTAAAACACTGAAGATTAAGGAAAAGTGTATGGGGTGAATGAGTGAATAAGTGCAAATTCGAGAGAAAAAGGTTGTATGTAAATGTTTGCAACTATAACAAACAGACAATAGTAAGACCGGATTTTAAGATAATATTTATCCGACCATTGTATTCAGTTTCGGGTAACCGTTCGGGTTATGGTTCGTGGAACAAAATCCTTGCATCGATTGTAATTGTATAATAATTACAATTATGGTAGTTGCATAAGAATGTAATATGTCTTGCAGGAGTTAAACTTCAGAAGACGTTTATAAAGCTGTTTTTAAATAAATTAAATAATCTGTCATAAATGCGAAATGATATTTATCTATCCATGCATAAATGCTTCAGTTAATTTTATCCAAAAGTCACGTGTAAAATATGTTTTCATGAAGAGTTGAAATTTCCAACTATACTAAAAATACGAAAATAGTAATAATAAGTTTATATTTAATCCTTTGGTATCTGATAAAACACTATTTGAAAATTTCATGCGTGGGTAGATGGAAAATTTTCAATTATTTGTGCCACAATATATGTGATCAAATTAGGTAAACTTTAGATCCCCCCCCCCCCCCCGCTTCTCCAAAGAAAATGTTAACTATAAAAAAAAAAAAAAAAATAGAGATATAGGAAAACTTTTTTTTTTTCCCATTATGGCAGGAGATAATATGTTAGCCAATATAAACACAGCTGAAGAGGAAAAGTTTTTTTTTAAAGTACTATTGTTACATTATAAATAGTTTCTTTTAATTGATGATTGCGGCTTTAATTCTCGTACTCTTTCAGGACAAAGCAGTTGGCATAAACGGGACCGCACGCATTCACTTATATTTCCATGTCATTGCTCAGGCTTTTCCTTTCTTTTATTATTGTCAACGAGCTCTTTTTTTATGTATGTAATTCGATGAAAAATGCACTATTTGTGAAGTTATTGATTCGAAACGAGGTAGGCATAAGTTCGACTCCAGTCCCTTTGTGACAATAACAATAGTTTTCCCGCTTTCTATTGCTCTTTTAGGACCTTCAAACAAGATAGATGCAGACGGAGAGGCTCCCGCTACAATATACTGTAGCCGCTGTCCACCATTTAGGTACTTGGCCATTATATACCTTAGGATCCACTTTGATTTATTCCGAATTTAAGCCTATACATAGAATTCTTGTTTCTTTTTTAAGGTCTTGGCCAAGCGGTAAACCTGCAGTTTTCTCTTTTACTTTTTTAAATTTATATTTACCTTTACGGGAAGTTTACTAAAATGAACTGGTTTATTCTCGATTTGTGAATTTAATTTCAATCTGGAAAATACATTTATTTTTTATTTATTTAACATTCTTCTTTAAGTGAAAACATACTGCTTTGACTCACAATTACAGGGCTGCCATTTGCAACTAAAATGCTACTAAAAGTGACTATTTTCAGCATCAGGCAACTATGGCTACTATTTTAGCCCAAAAATCTTCAAAAGCGACTATTTTAGAGGAAAATCAGAAAAAAGGAGACTATTTTCCAGTCCCAGCTACTATTTTTGTAAAAAAAAAATCTCAGCATGCACATTTTTTAACCTAATACCCCAATCTAATATTTCCGTATAAATATTTAAAGTTTTTTATTTAATTTTTAAAATATGTAAAAATTTGCATTAAAAAAAATACCTTGTCAATATAAATGTAGTGCACCAACATTCAAATTTCAGTGGAAAACTAATTACCGATTTTTGGTTAGGCTACCACCTATAACCCTTATGCTTTACAGTATATTTGTCCAATTTTTGATTGTTTTTAAAGGTATTTAACCCTTTAACTGTTGTAGGAACCACAAACGATTAACTATAGATTTGTTCACTATGCTGCGTGAATCGTATTTGTTTCTAACTTCGTATAAATGCTTCATTCCAAAAATTTGAATTAATAAAGAAGCTGAAATAAATTCTATTTAGAAATAAGAAAATCTTGTTTTCTATCGCAATTTTTTAATTTAATAGCAGATTTAAACTGTTGAGAAAAACATTTAGAATATTGCCTTTCTTACTTATTTAGATAGCTTTATTTGGCCCATTGGTGTCTATAAAATCAGACCATTTTTCTCGGACGATTTTGCTATTTTATTTTACATAAATTTCTTCTAAAGAATAGATTAGTATGTAGACATTTTCTTTATCAAATGCATTACTTTTTGATAAAACCCCTTTTTATTAGCAGATTTCTTGCTTCAGTCAATTTTTGTTAACAAAATGGAATTAAAATTGCAGCTAATAAAAGTTTTATTTTTTTCAGTTACCTCACAGTAATGCTCAAGTACAAGATAAGTATATATTCAATTTAGTTTGGGAAAACCAAACTGCATTCTGATCCTATATCTCAGATGATAATTTGAAAAGTTTCTGCTTTTTTTCTTTCCGTTTGTGTGTGTGTGATTTTATAATTAAAATACAAAAAGTAGAAAATTTGGATGGTAGGGGAAAATGTGGATTTTCATGATGTTATTTTTATGGGAAATAAGAATTCTTGCCCCTCTTTTCCTAAGTAAACATGCAACTATTTTGGCTACTATTTTTGTGTAAATGCTACTATTTTGACTACTATTTTTTTCATTGTAGGCTACTAAAGCAACTACTTTTTATGCCATTAGGCAGTGGCAGCCCTGCAATTATGTCAACCGAAAAATATTAATCATTCGCAAAATAATTATCACCCCATAATTAAGAGTTATAACATGAATCCAGATTAGAAGTAGTAGTAATTTGAATTTTGTTCCGAAGGATGTATTCGCCTTAAGATGCAGTCGCATTTCAACTTTAAATAAATTTTATTTCAGTAAAGTCAGTTTTAGTAAAGTTTGGCTGTTTATGTATATAAATAACATTTTTCAATAGATTTTATTTATTTATTTTCAAAATGAAAGGTAAGTAAAATTTATATAATTAGGTTTTTAAAACCAGGGAGGAGCAACGGCCCTCCCCTTTTCGGCTCCTTTTCATGCACATAGAATTTGACGTTTGACTGAGGTTTGACTTACTTAAATATCGCAATGTGAATAAAATTTTTCTATAATTGTTTGGGATGAAAATTCAGGGGTGGGGGGACATAGTACCTCTGACGAAAAATTCTTAGATAATCTCTCTCTTTGTGTTTCATTATTTTTCATTTACGAAGAATAAATTTCTCTCTCTTTCAAAATGAAAGGTAAGGAAAATTTATACAATCAAGTTTCAAAAACCAGAGAGGAGCAATGGCTCTCCCCTGCCCCTTTTTTGGCTTCTTTTCGTGCGCATAAAATTTGAGGTTAGACTGATAACGAGCCTTAATTTAAATATCGTAATGTGAATAAGTTTTTCAATACTTATTTGGGATGAAAATTCAGGGGTGGGGGGGGACATAGTACTTCTGACGAAAAAGTCTTAGATAATCTCTCTCTTTGTGTTTATTTTTCATTTATAAAAAATAAATTTCACCCTTTTTTTTTTTTTTTTTTTTTTTTTTTTTCAAAATGCAAGGTAAGGAAAAATTATATACAAAATCAAGGGAGGAGCAATGGCTCTCCCCTGCCGATTTCCGGCTTCTTTTCGTGCACATAGAATTTTGAGGTTTGACTGATAGCGAGCCTTAATTTAAATATCGTAATGTGAACTTGGTTATTAATCATAACCGAGACTGCATCTGACCAGAGAGAGAGAAAAGTAATTGTATGGTCATGATTAGTAGGGAGTGTGTGTGTAGGGGGGGGGGGGGGTCATAGTCCCTCTGACGAAAAATTCTTAGATAATAATCTCTCTCTCTCTCTTTGTGTTTAATTATTTTTCATTTATGAAGAATAAATTTCGCTCTTTTTTTTTCCAAAATGAAAGGTAAGGAAAACTTGTTTAATTTCAAAATCCAGGTAGGAGCAATGGCTCTCCCCTGCCCCTTTTGGCTTCTTTTCGTACACATAGAATTTGAGGTTTGACTGATTGATAGTGGGCCTTAATTTAAATATCGTAATGTGAACTTGGTATTATTCATAACCGAGACTGCATTCTAACCGGGGAGAGAGAATAGCAGTTGCATGGTCATGATTACTATGGTGTGCAACAGTCTCTCCGAAAATAGACATTCTGAAAATTTTCTGTAGGTCGTTAGCAAGCAACCCAACCGATCGAAAATTGCAAGTCTGGAGGGGGCATTCCGCCTCCAGGGGGACCCCTTCTGCTTATAGAAGCTAATTTATGACTCCATTTCCTCGCTCCCTTGGTCATTTAGGCTCGCTGGGAAACTTCCTGTGCTCCGCTCTTTCTCCTTATGCTTTTGGGCATTTTCAGCAGAACTTGAAATTAAAAGGAGCATTTTTCGATGCCATTTCATGTGTGCCTCTCGTTCCTGTTGCCAAAACTCAGCAGATATGGTCTATTCGCTTTATTGAAAAGATGATTGGTTTATGCTGTTTTCATTACGCTTCATTTTCCAAGGAATTATATAGACTATTCGCCTTCTAAGAATTTTTACTACTTTTATCTGCAGCTGAAAAGCAAATTGACTGATGTGTTTGTTGAAGCATCTTTTCCTCATTCATATTACTAGATCTTGTTTGGATTACCGTGTGGAATTTTTAATAGGTAAAAAGTATTATTTTTTTTCTCCTCCGTAATATTTATATGTCCAGCAGAAGTTGTTGATATAAAATTGTTCATATTGAAAAGATGATTGGTTTATGTTGTTTTCATTGCGCTTCATTTTCCAAGGAATTATATGGACTATTCGTCTTATTAGAATTTCTACTGCTTTTATCTGCAGCTGGAAGGCAAGTTGGCTAATATGTTTGTTGAAGCATCTTTTCCTCATTCATATTACTAGATCTTTTGTTTGGATTACCGTGTGGAATTTTTAATATGTAAAACGTATTATTTTTTTCTTCTCCGTAATATTTGTGTCCAGCAGAAGTTGTTGATATAAAATTGTTCATATTGAAAAGATGATTGGTTTATGCTGTTTCCATTGCGCTTCATTTTCCAAGGGATTATATAGACTATTCGTCTTATAAAAATTTTTACTGCTTTTATCTGCAGCTGGAAAGCAAATTGGCTAATATGTTTGTTGAAGCATCTTTTCCTCATTCATATTACTAGATCTTTTGTTTGGATTACTGTATGGAATTTTTAATAGGTAAAACGTATTATTTTTTTTCTCCTCCGTAATATTTATGTGTCCAGCAGAAGTTGTTGATATAAAATTGTTCATATTGAAAAGATGATTTGTTTATGTTGTTTCCATTGCGCTTCATTTTCCAGGAAATTATATAGACTATTCGTCTTATAAGAATTTTTACTACTTTTATCTGCAGCTGAAAAGCAAATTGGCTGATGTGGTTATTAAAGCATCTTTTCCTCATTCATATTACTATTATAGATCTTTTGTTTAGATTATCGTGTGGAATTTTTAATAGGTAAAACGTATTATTATTATTTTTTTCTTCTTCTCTGTTATATTTGTGTGTCTAGCAGAAGTTGGATATAAAATTATTCTGTTACTTAAAAATAATCCCGTAATCGAACTTCACACTTCTTCCCCAAACATAAGTATATCACAAATCTAATATATAAAAATGAAAATTTGTCTGTCAATCTGCACTTCTATACAAATCAACAGTTTGAAAGCCATAATTGTGAAATGTTACGTGTAGGTGTATTAAAACACGGCCGAGGCAACAAAAGTAATCCGGAATCGGAATAATGTATAGTTAATTTTTAATTAATAAAAAACCAAAAATCTAACAGCCTTTTCCTATTAAATTTAAACATTTTTTGTTATAGCAGTTCCCAACAATTAAAAATACACAATAAAATTATTTCTACAAATAATTAAATTTCTATTGAAAGATTTCCACATGGAGAAAAAAAAAGTTTCAACAATTGAAAAAAATATTATGACGTCATATTGGTTAATATAACTGAAAATTTCAAACATTTCTCAATAATACAAGGACTATGAGCTTGAGCATGTGTAAGTACAGAAAGAAGGTTATAATATGACGTTGTTGTGTGCGATTGCATATTTTCTCCCTTGTTTATTACACTACTTATTGCCTCCCCACCCCTAAAAAAAAAAAAATTGTTATTTCAGATAGCAATGCTTTATCGGAAGATACGTACATTAAATGCAAATTTTGTGAGGAAAATCGCATTTAGATTTATTTCGTTTTTTGATTGTTTGTATGAGGAAGTCTGATAGACACGGAATAATGTTTTTCCACCGTAGTTGCTTCACACATTTATTTTTTGAAACGCATGTCAGTTTTTTTTTCTTTATTATTATTGTTCAAACTGCAATGTCATCTTGACCCGAGAGAAGCGAATAGAGCATCTGTCATTGCCTCATGTCAGAACATCCTGATGTAGAAATAGAATTTTTCATGTGTCGTTTCAAAATGGTCAGCATTCAGAATTACGTTTGGCAGGTCTGTCAATTTCTGCCTCTCGAACATTTTTACAAATTTTATTTGTACCTCCTTATCTTCAAAATTTCCCGCTTTGACATTTCTGTAGTTCAGTCAGTGGTTTAAATGGGGAAATGATTTGGAAACAGAGGCGCAAATTTCCTTCTCTCTGTTTGAATAAATTGATAGATTTATATAAAATTTAATCCTTTCCCAAAAACCTTAATTTTTTAGCTCACAGGCCATCAAAGCCTGAGAGCTAATGTGCCTGCAGGTTCCGTATGTATGTATGTACACAACTCGTTAACTCTTGATAGAATTATCCAATTTCCTTCAAATTTGGTATACAGGTTTATTCTGATAACGTGTTTCCCTGATTAGTTTTTGGGGTTCATTGGTTAAGTATAAAGGGGGAACGGAGGCTAACACCCCTTAATTTAGCTAAATGGGTATTTCATGCAGAATTATCCGATTTGCTTCAAATTTGGTATACAGGTTTACTATCGATTGCTTTATTTTTCGAGGGGCATTATTCTTTTAAGTAAGAGTATAATATACAGGGTATATTGTACAGGGTATTTTATATACAAATGACTATCCCAACTTTGAAGGGCTATATCTTCTGAACAGTAAAATGTAATGTTCTATTTCACACTTCGCAGTGAATGAGAAGTTATGAAGTTTCATAAATGTAAAGGTTCGTTTTTATGGCAAAAGATGGCGCAACGAGCGGCGGTTGAAAGTGAACCGGTATGTTCCGTTGCGAGTTCATTCTGTCAGTTGCCGCCGAGATACACCAGCTGGTAGTGGCGGAAAAAACACTTTATTTTTTATGTGTTCTATCGGACCGGTTCAAATTTTGGAAAAAACGAGAAAAATAGACCGGTAAATTTTTACCTTATAAAAAAAACACTTTTATATACTAAGTATTATTATCTTTGGACTTATTATCTTTGGAAATATAGCTCTTTACAGATTAAGTTATGAGCCTCTTGCATGATTTGTATATGTATATACTTAATACGAAATCGGCCACCAAAGGATCCTTTTCAGCTTAGGGCTCGGTACAACTGTATACCTTGCCCCCCTCCCAATGTGCATGTCCCTGCTGCTGCCACCGGCTATCCGAATTAAATTCAACTTAACTTATATGCTGTGTCAGCAATCTGCACTGTAAAAAAAAAAAAAAAAATCCTGAGGTTACTAAAATTTTTTTAGTATATTTGTATTCCACAGATTTTTTTAGTAACCGGTACTATAAACCATAATCGTTGCTAGCTGTTCTCTAGTAATGTTGCTAGCTGTTTTCTAGTAATTCTTACAGATTTTCTTGTAACTGAGTAAGAATACAAAAAAAGTTTTAGTAATTGCAAAGATCAATGAGAAAAACTAAAATATTTTTAGTATATCGACCCGCATTTTTTTTACAGTATGGTACTGGTGATTAGATTCTAGTTTTATCTGTTTTGTTAAAACTCAAATATTGTATCCATCTTATGGCTACTGCATATTTGCAACTTCAAACCTGCTTTTAGGATTCCTTATCCTTATCTGTACTGAATCCGATGTCGTTTACGTCGTCTCATTGCCATCGATTTGAACTCGGTTAGATCTCAGTTCGGTGCACTGCAAAAAATAATTGTTGATTTTACAGTATAAAACTGGCACCCCAGCTGCCAGTATTATACCGTAAAATTAACAGTATTAAACAGTAAAATAAGCTGTAATACGCTGCCGTGCAAGCAGTAATACGCTACCGCGCATAATACTGTTAATTTTACGGTATAATACTAGCAGCTGGGGTGCCAGTTTTATACTGTAAAATCAACAATTATTTTTTGCAGTGTGCTTTCTATTTCCCTTCTGGTTTTTAGTCTTCAGCCTGGCTTGCATCGTGTACCTGTTATTTGGACTATGTGCTAATGATACGGTAATGACATAGCTAATGACACTGCAGTCTTCGTAATGCATTGCATCAAGCCTATAATTTAGGTTGAAGTCATCGTTCTTTGGTATGATCCACTACTTACTACAGTCTTGTGGAATCATATTTCCATCTTAATTTAAGGGTATGCCATCATGCACCTTGTATACAAATCCTTAGTTTCAATTCGTTCGCTTTTTGTGAGTCGTCATCTGTTTGATTCAGAGCGCTTTCTTGATGAAGCCGTCAGTAACAGATACTGATATGAGGTTAGGGACAGTGTACAATGGGTATTAAAATTCATGAATGGAATTTTGTTAAGCCCAGCTTTAGCCATATTGCTTTAGGGGGAGGACTTTTTGAAGGGAATTGACACCAAATTATCGTTCTCGTAGAAGGAAAATCTTACACAGTCACCCTGCCCAGACCTTGTTAGTTTCGAACATTGGAATAGCAGCCCAAGTTCTTCATTTTGGGGTATCACGCTAATCATTGGGCTGAATGGGCCGCCCTCGTAGTTAGCCTTCAAGAACAGATTCAGTAAGATTGAGGACGGTAAATATGAGGTTAGTTAAGGTGGTTCTCAAATGACCTGCTCAACAACGCGAAACTTTGACTAATTTTTAAACGAAAGGCATAAAATTGGCAGACCTGACTACTGAAGCGATTTAGAATAGAAATGAATTTTCTATTTTTGTTAAATTACTTATCGAGTTAAAGCTATTCTTATCACGTGACAAGTTTTTCCCCTTTCTCGCGCTGCCGCGTCGGAAATTTGGTTCTAAACGCCCATTTTAACAGTATTTTCTGAAAGATCCTCTGCCTTTTCAAAAAAATGGAAACCGCCATTCGATGACAGTGTTTCTGAATAAGAACACCTGCCATCATTCATTTCCGAACAAAAATGAATTCAGAAATGTGTCAGAATGTAGCTCCTTTTGGATTTGAGAACAGCCTTAAAATGTTATTATTATTAAATGTCTGATTTGTGCTTGAGTAACTATATTTGATCTTTCTTTACAATCTTATATTTTTCAAAAACTAATTTCACACAAAAATAGCTTTTTATTTTCTTCACAAAATGCGGTTTTAAGAAGGGGAAAAAACTTGCATCTACCGATCCCTGCTATATCAATTGACCTAAAGAAAAAAATTAAAAGAAGCCCATGGTTGTGAACTTTGTTTCAGTAAATCAGTTGACGGCGGTATGCAGCTTAAACTGAATTATAATAAAACTAGCTGATCCGCCCGGAGTTGCCAGGTCCCATCAAAAACAGTACGAAACACGAAAACACTCTAAAAATCGCTGCCTCTGGTAACTTTCGTCTGTCGGAAAGTAACGGACCCGAAGCGGAAATAAATTCAATACACCTTCGAATGTCTGGGTGATTTGATTAACGGCGATTCAGTTTTTGGCCAAGATTAAGAAAAGTTACCGTCCGATTTTTTCACGAAATTTTCATTTTTGGAATCATAAAAATAGACTACGTATATACCGTGATTTTCGAATCGATACTTCCAATAGTTTTCTTAATACAACAAATAACGGAGTAGGCTGAAGTTACCGTCATTTCTGTGAGTTTCGAATGGATACCTCCAATAGTTTTCTTATTACAACAAATAACGGAAAAGGGTAAAGTTAGGTTTATCAGATTTGATTTTCTAAACAATTCACTCGTTGCCATCGGCAAAGATAAATAGCTGCTTTTTCGCCGCCGCGTACCTTAGCGTTTTGTATATACAGACAGTTTTGTTTGAAGATCATTCTATACAAATTAAAATCATGAATTATTTTTATTATTATTTTTTTTTTTTTTTTGGGGGGGGGGGGCATTTTTGAGGCTACGCTACAGTGAAGAAATGAATTAATGCAGTGGTGAAAAAAGGGCAAGGAGTTACTCTCAGTCTTAAATAATACATTAAAATTACCTTGAGTTTGAAAAAGTGTTTCATTAAAATGCATTTCTGAACTACCACAAAGGGACTTAATAATCCACAAGGACATTCGAAGGTGTAGAACTAGCTTTTGTGCATTCTATTTCAAAAAAGGTGAGACCAGAGCCACCTTTCGGTATTAAGTTAGAAAACATCTGCAGAATTTTAAACATTTTAACTTCTCTTTCTCGCATTAATAAATAACTTTCTTTCTTTAAAAATACCGGCACGACTTCTTGAAAAAATTAAATTTTTTTTATCAAGTGCATGTTTCTCTGTCAATGTTAAAATTAATCATGCCTATCAGAGAAAACTGGTCACGCCATTCAAAAAGCCGACCTTTAAAACTAACTGTGACGCATTTGAATTCTGACGCAAATCCTGAAGAAACCCGCAGAAAACACGCTGGAATTGTTGTTTTCAGCCACTAAAGCCATAAAAAATAAGTCAGAGTTATAAAATCGATGACTTAACACTATTTTGATTCGAATAATATTGAGAAAGAAACGATTTCACGGGAATTTAAAAAAGATTATAATTATTTGAAAGGTTACTGCTTCCGTACTGAAATGATTGTCCTGTTTGCGTAAATTGCATAGGCCTGACAAATACTTCTTTTTTTCTTGCACCGTTTCATGTCCCTCGCATGTTTTTCGATATGTAGAGTTAAAAAAATGTCGAGTTTTTTTTCCATTTTTCCCAAAGTCATGATGAAACTCCAGGGAAATCACTCAGAAGATCTTGCTACGTAAAAAAACCCCTACAGGAACAGGTAGATTTCGAACACGCAGACCGTGGTTCACCTGTTTATAATCATAAGATATCAAATCCGCTTAAATTTATTATAAATCCTCTTAATATTATCTAAAACTTTTATATTGACAAGTTTTTTATAGGACCACCCTTATAGCCAAAAAAAAAAAAAAAAAAATCCCTGCCGGTTCCGCCTGCAAACGGAAATGGAAAATCACTTAAAAATTTCTCGAAATTTGACAAAAATGCTCCCCCCTCCCCCCTCCTCTCTCTTTCTTTTATATATTTTATTGAATGCTTTTTTTTTTTCTTTTAAACTATTTATTGCTTCGTAAACTGCATTAATGGGTTGAAGTAATAAATTGTCTGCATCATTGCCAGTGGCTGTCCCACTACAGCAGCAAGAATTCTTAAAGAATCTGAATCAACTGGAATAATTCTTAAAGTGATAGTCGTAAAATATATTCTTAAATGAGCATTTTTCCTTACCCGCTTTATTTGAATGACATCACATGAACCCATCTGTTCTCTCTTTATTACACCTGTGTTACATGCAATGTTAGAAAATGAATTTTTTGTCAGCGATGATATTATAGTTATTTTGAAATCATTATAAACTTTGCGCATCGATAGTCTTAAAATATATTCTTAAATGAACATTTTTCCTTTCCCGCTTTATTTGAATAACATCACATGAGCCCATCTGTTCTCTCTTTATTACACCTGTGTTACATGCAATGTTAGAAAATGAAATTTTTGTCAGCGATGATATTATAGTTATTTTGAAATCATTATAAACTTTGCGCATCGATAGTCTTAAAATATATTCTTAAATGAACATTTTTCCTTTCCCGCTTTATTTGAATAACATCACATGAGCCCATCTGTTCTCTCTTTATTACACCTGTGTTACATGCAATGTTAGAAAATGAAATTTTTGTCAGCGGTGATATTATAGTTATTTTGAAATCATTATAAACTTTGCGCATCGATAGTCTTAAAATATATTCTTAAATGAACATTTTTCCTTTCCCGCTTTATTTGAATAACATCACATGAGCCCATCTGTTCTCTCTTTATTACACCTGTGTTACATGCAATGTTAGAAAATGAAATTTTTGTCAGCGACGATATTATAGTTATTTTGAAATCATTATAAACTTTGCGCATCGATAGTCTTAAAATATATTCTTAAATGAACATTTTTCCTTTCCCGCTTTATTTGAATAACATCGCATGAGCCCATCTGTTCTCTCTTTATTACACCTGTGTTACATGCAATGTTAGAAAATGAAATTTTTGTCAGCGGTGATATTATAGTTATTTTGAAATCATTATAAACTTTGCGCATCGATAGTCTTAAAATATATTCTTAAATGAACATTTTTCCTTTCCCGCTTTATTTGAATAACATCACATGAGCCCATTTGTTCTCTCTTTATTACACCTGTGTTACATGCAATGTTAGAAAATGAAATTTTTGTCAGCGACGATATTATAGTTATTTTGAAATCATTATAAACTTTGCGCATCGATAGTCTTAAAATATATTCTTAAATGAACATTTTTCCTTTCCCGCTTTATTTGAATAACATCACATGAGCCCATCTGTTCTCTCTTTATTACACCTGTGTTACATGCAATGTTAGAAAATGAAATTTTTGTCAGCGATGATATTATAGTTATTTTGAAATCATTATAAACTTTGCGCATTGATAGTCTTAAAATATATTCTTAAATGAACATTTTTCCTTTCCCGCTTTATTTGAATAACATCACATGAGCCCATCTGTTCTCTCTTTATTACACCTGTGTTACATGCAATGTTAGAAAATGAAATTTTTGTCAGCGACGATATTATAGTTATTTTGAAATCATTATAAACTTTGCGCATCAATATCGGCGGAACGTTTTCATCCAGAACCCATCAAATTGCAGCTGATTGATAAATCAAATCTGATGTGAATTTGCTGAAAAGTTGTGGGGTTGAACTTTGAAATTCCTGATGCTGATAATACTGCTGCATTGAAAATTTTCCTGCAGTTTTACATAAGCTCATTTGGCGTATCAGAATTAATTTTAGCCATGATTCAGTAAACATAAAGATTACCATCGTTTGCCATAAGGTGTGGTGGTACCGCCTGCTTCGCCCCAACTGCGGCCCTGGGAAATAAATGGAAATAGATCAAATCAAAGGCGTGAATTAATTTTAATAGGGTTGCTCCTAAGTCCGTTTAATATGAGATAAGGATGAAACGAATATTCGATCTGGCTGAATTCTGATTATATACAGAATGTCCCCAAAAGATTGAAATGCGCTTTAATTTTTTACCTGTTGGAGATACGTAGCAATGTAAACTGCAAACGTATTTAAAATAAGGTAAGGATCAAGATTATGTTGATCAAATAGTCCTGCCACTAATTTTCGAAAAGTTACCCTTTAGGTAGATTTCGTAAGAAATACTACATATTACATTCTTCCCTAAGTTGGAATTTCTGGAAAATTTTTGCAGATGTACGCCGATTATGACTCTCAGAACCCAAAACCACCCCCAGTTCAAAACTTTATCTATCTATCTATCTATATAACTTTTTTATGGACACGATAACTTCAATAATCCTGCTCAAATATCTTCCAAACTCATACATAAAATCAAGGGGCATAAAATCTCGGTCAAGTTCGTTAATGGGCAAAATCGAACCAGGGGGGGGGGGGGGGGCTTTTTGTGGGGGAAAAAAAAAAAAACCATAACTTCTTAACCATGATACGTATCGAATCCGTTTAAAGTTGTTATTATTTCTAGGAAAAGGGCCGAAAATTTATGTATGACAGATTTTTGATATCATAGAAAATGGCCTCAAAGGGGGGGGGGGGGGATAAAGGTTTCAGAAAAAAAAATCATAAGTTTGTCAATCCACAAGATATCAAATCCGCTTAAATTTATTATAAATCCTCTTAATATTATCTATAACTTTTGTATTGACAATTTTTTTTATAGAACCAACCCTTACAGCCCCCTCCCCCAAAAAAAGAAAAAAATCCCTGCTGGCTCCGCCTACAGGCAGAGGTATATTTCAAAGTGGGTGGTCCCAACTGCCACATCATGGCAAATAGGTCTTTCTTCTTCAATTTCCAATAAATAGATGCCCACGGTCTGCGTCTTCGAAATCTACCTGTGCCTGTAGGCCGAGCCCTCAGGTTTTTTTATTTTATATGGTCTGATTACTATCCACCAGTGGACCCGTGCGAGTATTTCGCACTGTAGTATAATATCTTTTAGCAATATCTAATATTAGTTAGATGCAGGTTTAAGCTTCTAAAGAAAAATTAAGGATAAAAATATGTGCAAACAATATTAGTCAAGGCAGAATATGATCTCATTTATTCCATCCAAGTTATAGTGAAACTGATCGAAGGTATAGCAAAACACACGCGCGAGGAAAAAAAAATTAACAGTCGTATTTTAACTGCATTAGAGCATTACGTCAACCGCTTCGGAAAAATAAACTGAAAACATATAAAATACAATTTAGTATAACAAATCATACAATTTAGTCTACACGTGAAATGCCACTGCTTCGATCTACCGATACCGATGACGTCTTTTTCTGCTAAACAATTAAATTTCAATTTTGTTTTTTAATCACAAATATTAAATAAACCCGTGCAAAGACATTCGAATGTATATTTTTTTTACCATTTATTATTATTTTTGTATAATCGTTGAGTACGATATAATGCGGTATTTTTTATTTTTGTGCAACAATGGTTTTTTTTTTTTTTTTGGGGGGGGGGGGTGGGAAATCTTTCATTTCATTTATGAAAACAATGCCGATTTATTTTTTAATTAACTACAATTTTTAATCAAAAAATATGTTTTAACGAAATGTGAGTGTACTACGTCAGAAGCCGGTTCAAAAACCTATGGAATGATGCTTGGTTCATTGTTGTGCGTTTTGTAAATGCATAGAAAAAGGGATGTTTACAACAGAAATAATGTATATGATATAGTCCAACTGTTACTATCAATCAAACCTGTTGGAGAAATTGAATGCTTAACTATTGAGTAAAGAAAATTGTTTACACCAAATTACTAATTACACACCCACTTAACTAGAAATTCCAAACTCATCGCAGTGAAAATCAAATGCCGCAGAATTTTTCTGATGTCGAATTCCGCTGTGGCCGAGGAACGCATTTTAATTTCACCGAAATCCGCATCGCTTCATTAGTTACATCCGCCACCTTGCATCCCATATTAAGAAATGATGGTTTGATATTTTGACTTTTTAGTTTTTTATCCCGTGTCATAAAATTTTGCCTGTTTGATGTATGCGCTTTGGATATATTTGTTTGCTTCTGAATTTTTGAAATAATTTCCTTTCTTTTCTTTTTTTTCTTCGTGATTCTATTTGAATGGCCGGAGAAGAAGCTGAATTGAATCTGCTTCTGTTCTTGTAATACTCGTATGTGGTTTAGCTGGTTGAAGATAATTTACTCCTTTTGCAATTTGTCGTTTTACTTACCCATCATAAGTAGTATAGGTTAAATCTTGTAATCGTTTTGAAAATGATTTTTTTTTTTTTTTTTTTTTTTTTTTAACGGATTTACACGTTTTAGACACTGGAGATTCCGAATTTTTTTTGCCGTCTGTGTGTGTGTCTGAAAACGCTCTATCTCCCGAACAAACTGAGATAGAGACTTGAAATTTGATAAATTTGATATGTACTTGGTATGTAATAATGGGAAGATGCTTATCGAATTTCAGTAACCTCGATTATCCGGAACTATTTTTTTTCGTATTCTCGAAATATTCGTTCTGATAAAAGGTATATAAAAATTTTCTAAATTGTTTATTTTAAGGAGTAAATATAAAAAACAATAAAAAAACATAAATTTTGCATAAAGAATAAAGTCGATCGGATAATGAGTTGCCGAGATATTTGTAATTCTATTTTCCACACTCTTCGATTTTTCATGACCCTGTATTTCATTCAAATTTCAATTCAAACATATATTTTAATTGGAAATAAGACGCTTAATCCGACGCAGTAAACCGTTAGTTAATAGGATTATCAATTTTGGAATTATAAGGATGTTTCTTTTACGCAATTCAGTTATAGAGCATTTAAAGTTTATGACGTCATCAAGCCAGGATTTTATTCGAATTGCAATGCATTTTATAAATAGTTTACACGTGTTTTATTTTCATATTTTATATTATGCATATACATGATGGGTAAGTATTACGGTGACTCCCAACGACTCGTTTTCTTCGTAATTCTATTTGAATGGCCGGAGAAGAAGCTGAATTGGGACTTAAAACGGCCTATAGAGGCGCTGATGGCAGCCGTCGGTACAGGAAAATTGGCCCTTTAACTAATGCTAAAGTGCCATTGAAACCATTATTTATTGTAAATGCGTTTAAAAGTGTTAGATATTCAAATTCGGATAATTTTTACTTTGACATATAAACACAGAACACAAATAGCACATGAAATCTGAAATTATGCATAAAAATAATCATTATGAACAAATTAAAAATGCATGTAACGTAATGGGATCGCAAGGGATTTTCCTGAAGGGAGAAGTTACATCTTTTTTCCACCAGATGGCGTATTCGAGCGCTTGAATTCCCAATTGAATCTGCTTCTGTTCTTGTAATGCCCCTATGTGGTTTAGCTGGCTGAAGATAATTTACTCCTTTTGCAATTTGTCGTTTTTGTATTTTGATAGTGATTTTGAGAATTTTACAAAACTAAATCATAATAACCTATTTAGTCCTTTCCTCTTTTCCCAGCTTTCTTTATTCTTTTTTTCTTTCACAATTTTTAAGTCAGAATTAACGAAAAGTGTTACCTTAATTTCGTTTCGCCTTAAATAACTGATGAATCCAGTTAGCTACACGGCGCTGTAGCTACACTACAACCATGATCCTGTCCTGATATCTAGGTACAGGGCAGTTGCAATTGACGTCACGTTGGAGGTCACACACTACAAATAGGCAATTCTGATTGGTGGAACTACCCTGACCTCCAATTGAAGTACAATGGTTGATCAGCTGATTGTAACTTCTCTTCGGTGAGATACCTTGCAGAGTTAGCAGTACGAATACACTTACAGTACGAGATACAGGGGGAAAAAAAAAATGTTGATTACTAATTTGTAGAACGTCTTCGATTTAGTATGAAATGATGTCTTACGTATAAAAATAACTATATTAAAAGCCTCAAAACGTGACTATTTTATATCCAATCACACAGCTAAAATACGCTATTAATTATATGCAGAAATGTGGCATTAAAAGGCGGATGCATAATAATAAAACCAACACGTATATGCAAGGTACATTTTATTTTAATAAGAAAATGAAGTTAAGTATGTGTCCACCATTCGTATCACTGCATGTATCCTGATGTTTTACATACTGAGCATACCTAACTTGCTTTAGTTTTATTAATAATTTTGCATCTGCCTTAAATTGCCACACTTCTAATGCAATTAGGAGATTATTTAAGCTTGTAATTGGATGTAAAAAAAAAAATCCTGACGGTTCGGCCTACAGGCACAGGTAGATTTCGAAGACGCAGACCGTGGGGCGCCTGTTTATTGAGAATTGCAGAAGAAAGACTTTTTTTGCCATGATGCGGCAGTTGGGTCTATGACGTGTGCCTGTTTTCGGAGCCAGCAGAGATTTTTTTTTGTTTTTATTTGTTTTATTTTTTTTGCTGTAAGAGTTTATCCTATAAAAAACTTCTCAATATAAAAGTTGTAGATAATATTAAGGAGATTTATAATAAATTTAAGCGGATTTGATATTTTGTGAATTGATGAAGTTATGAATTTTTTTCTTCTTAAATCCCTATTCCCCCCCCCCCCTCCTGGGGGCATTTTTAATGAAATCAAAAATCTGTCATACATACTTTTTCAGCCCTTTTCCTAGAAGTAATAATAGCTTTAAACGGATTCGATATGTATCATAATTAAGAAGTTATGGAGTTTTTTCTGTTTTCATAAACTGCCCCCCCCCCCCCCCCCCCCAATGGTTCGATTTTGCCCATTAACGAACTTGACCGAGATTTTATGCCGCTTGATTTTATGTATCAGGTGGTTTGGGGTTCTAGAAGTCATGATCGGTGTAGATCTGCAAATTTTTTTCAGAAATTCCAACTTAGGGGAGAATGTAATACGTGGTATTTCTTACGAAAGCTACCTAAAATAATTTTGGGGTTTCTAATGAAGTTATTTTTACACCTAAGACATCATTTCATATACTAAATCAAGGACTTTCAACAACTTTGTAATTGACTTTCACTCCGTATCTGGTACCGTTTTCGAGATAGGAATGTTAACTACAGAGTTTGCCACTAGGGGGCGTTGTCAGGTACCTCATCGTATTACACATATCTATTTTACTATGCTTAGCCATCACATAGTTGTATAGCTATAATCGTTCATCAGTTATTTGAGGCGAAACGGAATTGAGGAAACACTGTATAATGTTTCTGGTGGTTATTACGTTAATACTTAATCGTATAAAAATGTTTTAGCATTTGTTAGTAAATGGAAAACCAATTGATGCAAATATTAATGAAATATAGGATTATTAAAAATTATTGAAGCATTTTTCCCCCTTTGTGTTAGAAACTTCTTATAAATTTTAAATAAAATATGATTTTTTTTTTCAATATTTTCATTTATGTAGTTGATTCTTTAGATTTTTTTTTTTTTTTTTTTTTTTTTTTACCAATAAATATAATGATAAAAAGTTTTTATGCCATATTTTTATTTATTTATTTTTGGCAAACTTTATCGTAATCCATTATAAAATACTCGAACATTCAATGTAAAACTACAATAAAATGTGGTTTCGAGTTTTAAAGATTTTGTAAACTGAATTGATGTAGCGAAAAAAGAAATAAGTAGTATTTTATTATGTCATTAAATTGATAATAATGTCTGACTGGAGAAAATCGTGAGTCTCCCCTGAAACTGTTAATTATATTATTGTCCAAGAAGGTATCTGATTCGCAAAGAAAACTTTTAAGATTTATTGACGTGTTCAAAAGCTCGAAAAAGGACTCATTGTATTTAAATTGCTGTTAGAATAGAAGTCCGTTTGTACGTTCCCAAAATTTACGACAAAATATGCATGAGCAGCGAATTTTTCGCATTTTCCCGTAATTTACATTTTTCTGCATTTACGTAAAACATTTTCCTTTACAAGAGTCCTGCTATACTTTAAAACAACGCCCTAAAATACTGATTCATGACTTTTATTACTCATTATGCTATTTACGATTCAAGCGTAGCACACGTTTTTTATTTAGTTAGATGTAATTGTATTTATTGTAATACGTTTTCTTTCACTGTTGCTTATCTATACTAATAAAAGGAGGGATTTAAACTGTAATCGATAAAATATATAACCGATAAAAATTTCAAAGAGTTCAGACAACAAAAGCTATTTTCTTTGAAACTATGAAACGACCCTACGTGAAAAAAAAAAAAAAAATATATATATATATAAATAAAAGAATCTCTTCTTGCGAGCGCTTTTACCACTAAATACCGATATTTTTTCGCGAATTTTTCATTTAAAAAATATAAATTCATACAAAATCGGGTTAAATATAACATCTCTCTCTCTCTCTGTATATATATATATTATGCTATCGTACGTGGCACAGAAATTGCGATTATTTCTTAATTGTTTAATGGCAACGCCCGAATGAAACGCATCTCATTGGTTTGTGCTGCCATCTACATGCATAAAAGCGAAACAAACAATGATTTCTTGATTACAGTACAAATAAATTGTAATTATAATTTGTCAACATTAACAATTAAATAGATATATTTATATACGTTTTCATTTGAAATATTGATTTTTGTAAGCATTTAATATTTATAATAATTTAAAAAATACAATTAGCAATATAAAATTTAAATGCAAACAATGCAATGATTTTTAAAAAGGGGTTTTTAGTAAAAAGGGAAAAGTAAGTGCAATAATTTTCCCTGGCCGTTTCATTTTTAAACCGAACTGTTATACTTTTGAAATTTTAGCTCTTATTTAATTTTTTTTACAAGCTTTTAGTATAAATACATATTATTCAGTCTTTTTTATGACGTCCACTCCACTGTTATATTATTCAATGACAGTCGGCTCGGGCAATGCCGGGCGGGTCAGCTAGTATTAAAATATACTGGCGGGTCAGTTAGTATTAAAATATACCTGCGGATCAGCTAGTATTAAAATATAAAATATTAAGGAGTCAAACACCTTTTAAACTGACAAAATTGTAAGTAAAAGTGACCCTAATATGGGTTGCAATAACTCTAATCAACTTTTAAATATAAAATTTAAAAAAAGAGAGAGAGAGAGATTTTATAACAGTTAATGTTCTGAATAAGATTCTAGATGCATATAAAGTTTTTTTAATTTAATTTGAAATTTATTGCTTTTTTAATAAATGACTTCACGTTATGTGCCTTACACGCAGGATTTCTCATAATTGAATTGTCAGAGTGAGCCAAAATTCTTTTATTGAGTAAAGGTATAATATGTGTTTAAAATGACTTACACTGGAAAAAAAAATATAATGATTAGTAGTTCTTAACCCCTAGTATATATACCCGCGGGGAAGACAGAGCTAAGCTCGGTTAAAATGAACTTTGTGTTATTATTGGCTAATCACGTATATCGGCTCCTATTGGAAATTTTTAGAAAATTCTGTCATATTCTGAAAGCCAATTTTTTTGCCAAATGTCACCAAAATTTGGCGAAAATTTTCAAACTTGGCGATACTCTTTCATTTGGCACCAAACATGTGTTTTGGCATTGGTAATATTAAAAGTCTATTTTTTCGCCAATGTCGCCAAATTTCGCCAAAAATTGTAAAATTTGGCAAAATGTTGATAACATTGCGACTTCGTTTTCTGCCAACTGTTTAACAACTTAATAATAATTTATTATATTTTTAACTTAATAACTGTTTTATTCCCATTGAAATGCATTGACCCGTAGTGACCCCAAAATGACCCACTAATCGAATTTTCTCTAACATGTGGCCTAACCCAATGGTCTTCTCGTACCCCAAAACTTTGGGTTACAAAATTTAGTCAAAATCGTTAGAGCCGTTTTTTAGATAAAATTTGCATACACACACACAAGATTTGCTCGTATTATAATATATAATATTTATATATTGTCATAATTTCTAATTTTTTAACTTTATTTTTTTTACTAGTCCATTTTGTGATCTATGAGGTTTATACCTTCAGTCAAAATATCATGAAATTCTATCCAGCCATTTCTTAAAAATCATGCGTGCAATAACCAAAATCAGCGTTTTGAGAAAATTGATTTTAAAGATCAAATTACCCCTTGATCATATGAAAGAGAACTCCGAACTGTTTTGAACAACTTCCTTTCTAAAGTGAATTTTTGCATGGAATTTTCTTTTAAAATGTTCATAAAGAATCAAATTTTAATATAAAGCTATTAAAAAAATGGATCTTTTGACACTTTAAAATGTACCTTTTTAAGGGTACCCCTTAACCCCTTGTAGGGCGGTGGGATACATTTTATCCCACTTCATTTTAATCAAGATTTATACCAGAATTTGTTAATAAAATTTTACTTTTAAAACTTTGCTGAAAAAAAGCTGTAAAATCGCATTTCTTTATTTTTAAATAAAAGTTTTCGAAAATTTTGGTAAGATTTCAACATTACAGAAACACAATTACTTGCCCCTCAGAGGGATAACAAAGTTAAATAAAATATTTAACCTTCATCAGCTGATGATCTTTTGATAAGTTTTTCATCAAGTAACTCATGTTTGTCTATTCGTGCCGTATTATTGCTTTTTTCTACCATGCACTGACAATTATACGAGGGAAAGTCATTAAGTAAGTCACAAAAGATAATTAAATAATTACTTACAATGATATTCACTTCAAAACTATTATTTTTATTTCTTAACATATTCTCCACCCATATTTATGCACTTATATCACCGTTTTATCAGTGCCCCAACACCAGCTGCATAATGTTCTTTGGGTTGCTGTCTCAGCCACAATAGGACTTTCAAGTTGAACCTTTTCATCATCTGTGAACATCATCTTGTTTCCAATGTGGTTTTTTAGTGGACTAAACAGATGAAAATCGCTTCGGGCTAGGTCGAAGCTGTATGGTAGATGTTGAAGAAGTTGCCAAACAAACTTTTAAAGGAAGCAAGATGATGTTCACAGATGATAAAAGGTTCAACTTGAAGTCCTAATGTGGCTGAGACAGCAACCCAAAGAACGTTATGCAGCTGGTGTTGGGGCACTGATAAAACGGTGATATAAGTGCATAAATATGGGTGGAGAATATGTTGAAAAATAAAAATAATAGTTTTGAAGTGAATATCATTCTAAGTTATTATTTAATTATATTTTGTGACTTTTTTAATGGCTTCCCTCGTATATAGAGCAATGCATTCATCTTTTTAAGATATTAAAGTTGATCATTTGTGTAAGTTTGTATAAAATTTCGAATTTTAAACTTTTATTTAAAGTATAAAATTTCGAATTGATAGAATATTATTTATTTATAAGATAATGTGTGATGCATACATATTTCAATTTAATTTATCTAGCTTTGTTTCAACATTTCCAAAAATATATCACTGAGTAACGCTGGCATCATATTGAAGTGGCAACGACCTATCCAATAAATTTCGCATTTAACTGCAATTTTTTAAACTTCTAAACATCCCACAAATTCAGTTTTTACACTGTCGAATAATGATAATAATACAATATTAAATGTATTTTCAAATGCAATTTGTTTGAAAACTGTTGCTCTATTTATTGTTTTTTTTATGGATTTTAAAATAATTTTCAAGCGTGAATATTTTTAAAACTGCGTGTAATCCAATTACAGAAGCACTTTGTTTGCTTACACTCGTTTGCTCTCTTAAAACAGTGTAAATAATTTAGCATTTTAAAAACATATACATCTTACGTTTGTACAGTATAATTACACAGTTAAAACAATTAAAGTTAAGACACTATACTTAAAAACATTTAAACACATATATGTGTTTAAATATTTTAAATATAGTGTCTGAATTTTATTCGTTTTTATTGTGTAATTTAGCATTTGCTTGTTTCCGTGTAATATTCCATAACTAAATTGCCAAACGAAAATAAAACTTCACAAAGATTAAATGAATAAATAAAACACTAATTTAATATGTATTTAATCGAACTACGCGCTTAAGCACTGAAATAATCAAAATCGCAAAGGTGATATGTTTCGCGATGGATCGCGGAAATGCAGCTACACTGAAAAAATAAATAAATAAATAAATAAAATGTTGATTTTTACGGTGTAAAACAGGCATTCCGCTGCTAGTATTGTACAAAAATCAACAATGCAATGTTGCAAAAATCAACATTTTTGCAGTGTAATACGAAAGTACCAAAAGTAAGAATGCCTTTTGATGTAGTTCTTGGGCAATCTAAGAAAATATGCTAAAGGTAAAACAAAAATCTAATGAGAGTTTTTATTTAAAAAGTATTTTCATCTATGTTATATACACTGAGCACATAGACCTTCTAATAATACTAATCTTTACTCTGAGACTTGAGCAGTAGTATATCGAACACAGAGTTTCCCCCAGACAGTTTCAGGACACCCTGCCTGTTTTTTTTACAAAATAGCGCCCTTCTTGCCCCTCATAATAAGAATTAGCACCCTTCTTGCCCCCTCCAGTTAAATAATTAGCATCCGTCTTGCCCTCAGTAAAAAAAGTTCCCTTTCTCCTTTTTGCATTAAAAAATTTGCTTTCATAGTAAAATCTGACCCAATGTTCTCTTAAAAAGAGTGTTTTGACTTTGAAATATCAAAAGTGGCTTTAAAAACCAAAAGAATACCTTTAACAATTAAAGAAAGTGCCCTTAAGAATCTGAAAAGTGCCCTCAAAAATCCAAAAAAGTGCCATTAAGAATTAAAAAAAAGTGCCTTTTTCTCACCAGCAGCACCCTGCCTTTTTTTAAACCTGGGGGAAACTCTGGAACATTATTAAACCGGGTAGTCCAGGTTCAATTGCCTGGAATATATAATTTTTATAAAATCTATGATTGTATATTTTCAGCAGTTGTAATGATTTGTGAGCATCGAAGAAGTATATTTAAGGCATGTTATTTATTTATTTATTAATTATTATTATTATTATTATTATTTATTTTATTTTTATTTTATTTTTTTGAAAAAAAAAAAGAAAGAAAAAAGAAATTTTTCTATACATATTTTCACTCCTTAAACCCTCAAAAACTTTGTGGTAAAGCAGTTTTTTCGAAATTCGCATTGGTTCAAAAGTTATACGCCTTTTGGTGTTGCGGCGAATAAACCTTATTTTTAGCGTATTTGTGTGCGACGTGCATGTAGAAACAAAATAATTGAGAATCCAGGAGGGTTCATTATATGGGTTTGGTGTAGGTGGTTTTATGCAAGTTGAAAAATGTTACTGTTTTCTAGTATGTTTGCTTGTTTAAAAACGTTGTAAAACTTAAAAACCTATTTTTCTCAAAACTCTGTTTTACAAATCGGTACCAGGTAGAGCTCGAGATTGGATCGACCGATTTGGTTGGAATTTTCATGCTTTTCTAGTATATACTATTTTGTAGTCCCTCACGGACACGTTTTTCAATATTCGAATTGCAAATATATTTTTGCGCGATTTAAATTTGGAAACTTTAGTCTAAAATCGACAACTTTAAATTTGAACGGCTGCCATTTTCTTCAAGATTGAAAAATTGATAAACCCCACCCGAGAAGGACTACAAAGTATCGTTAAATTTCAAGTTTTTTGTTACAGATAAGCAAATTCCGCGATTCATCTGGGTACCGCGGAACGCTTCAATTTTTGCACACCCCTGTATCAAAGGTCGCCAGAGAACCATTATTCAACCAATTTCCAAATTAAAAATTGTTTTTAAAACTCCTGTTTATGCTTTTTCATTTGTAAAAAATCCCCCATTCTTATTACTGTATAATTGCGCTAAAAAAATAACAAAATAGTGGAGAAATTTTAGGCAATTGTTTTTCAAAAAGTTATAACATACCTTAAATCGTATCTTAAAAAATGTCTACATTCATATATTTCAGCTAAACTATTTAGTTTCAATATAAAATATCCCAAAAAGAAAATATTTATATGTGTGCATAATTTTGTATTCCTGACTCCCTTAAAATCTACCCCTGTGGATATTGAGTAGGTCTAATAATGATTTATGAACATCTGTAAGAAGTATAGTAAAATCGAATCTTAGAAAATGCGTACATTCATATATTTCACCTAAACTATCTAATTTCATTCCAAAATCCAAAATATCCAAAAATAAAAAATGTATGTGCATAATTTTGTATTCCCGGCTCCCTTAAGAGGCTACTTCACTCAGTTGAAAGATCGAAATAGCCGAAAAAAGAAAAACCGTTGCCATCTGTAAGGCGTATCCTGTGACTAAGATTGACACTTTTAAAGTCCAATGATATTTACTAAGCTTGCGATTGACAAACAGAAAGGTCATCCCACAACATAAAACAAGACACATTTTGCCTCAGGCGGATAGTAAGGGAGAGTGATACCCCACCGCGAGAAAAGTGATTAGCAAACAGGAGATAGGTTTCCAATCACACTTTCTCAGATAGCTCCGCTGGGCTCAAGTCTAAACTTTATTTTCTAACACATTCTTAAAATCAATTATATATCTTTTTAAATGCACGAAATTATTTACAGATATTCAGATGCTATTTTTTTTTCCCTATGAAGGCAAAACATTATTCGGAAAACGATGGCAAAGATGGCGTTTTGTATTGATTTTATACACAACAGGAAAAAGTTGTATTCGAGTAGCCATTCTTTTATAATTCAAATTATATTAAAATAAAAATGTAAAAAAAAAACGATATTCGATTCCAAAGTGATTGAGTAATAATGTCAGCAAAGATTCACGCTGTTGAGCGAGTCTCTGTTCTTTATTTTTAACACTTTCCTACATAGTTGAAAAGTGTTTATGAATTCGGTTTGTCTATCTGTCTGTCCGTGCTCTAACTCACGTAAATATACTCAGATTGACCCGCAATTGATATATGTTATTGATGTTCATTATGGCATGTTCGGCATTGAAAATGAAGTGTGTCGCGCTTATAGTTACTTTAAAGGGACACTCAAAAGAGTTCTGTTATATTACGGTCTATAGAGGAAAATTCTTTGCGTATTATTTAAATGATGTTATACGATTTCAAATATATTGAAATTGATGTATATCACTGAGAGTTGCATTACATGGGACTTTCTTACTATAGATTGCTGTGTGCATATCATTCATTGTTCATTTACAGGGACACACAAAATAATTCTGTTAAAGTTCTGTCTGTTAACAATAATTGCTGGAAGTGTGTTTTCAGTTGCGGTGCGCTGTTTTAAGTTTAACTAATTTTTTGTGTATTACTTGGTGTGTATAAATTCTACAGATCATACACAAAATATCTCGATCACATTTTCGTTTATTGACGGAAATTTCAGAAGGGGGATTTTAAACTGCGCTATGTGTTTACAAACTAAACAAAATTTTATCATTCTATTATATATATTCTAATACGAGGAAATCTTGTGTGTGGTTATATATATATATATATATATATATATATATATATATATATATATATATATATATATATATATATGTATATAATTATAATATCTTTGAATTTCAAAAAACATAATATATGCAAACTTTATTTTAAAAATGGCTCTAACGATTTTGACGAAATTTTGTATCTTACCGTTTTGGGGCACCAGAAAACCATTGGGCTTGGTCACATGTTCGAGAACTTTCGATTAGTAGGTCACCATGGGTCAGGGTCAAGCTAATTGTATCTGAATAACGGCTCAGACCATTTGACTGAATTTTTTATATCCTGAGAGTTTCGCGCACGAGAAAACATTTGGCTTGGTCACATGTTCGGGAAAGTTTGATTAGTGGATCATTTTGGTCATGGTTCATGATATTTAAACTCAAAGCTAATTTTTAGGGAGCATAGCTCGGTCTTTCCTGCTCGTGCATTACATATACAAATCTATTTATCATATACAGGAATGCACGAAAGAATTCGAATATTTTTTTAATGTTGTTGGTAATTCCTGAAATTGGGTTTTTAAATATGTTATGCTTATTCCAATTTATTTACGTAGACATCATCTTTCATCTTATTAAACGGTAAAAATTTGTTAAAGTATATTGGAAGTGTTGGAAAGTTTTATATAACCTATATCTTGATGCATGAGTTTTCGTATTTTTTTTTTTTTTTTTTTTTTTTTTTTTAAACAGCTTTAAATAATGTAATGAAACAATAGAATTAGAAATTTTATTTCCTCTTTTAAACATTCACTTCATATGAAAAAGTAATAGTTCAAACATTCGTTTTCAGATATTAATAATAATATATTTTTCATATATTCTTTTCGTATAGTTTCATTCACTGTAATTCGGAAATTACTAAGTTTTTAGTGCAGAAGTGTTTGCCACATTTTTAAGAACATTTATTATGTATGTGGATGTGTGAGCGAGCATTTGTGATGTTTGTTTGAAATGCGTAAATTTTCACTAACTTTAAGGCTCGATCCATGCAAAAATCAGTAAAATGTGTCCCGACGCAACAACCAAAGGCGGATCCAGCCCTGCAATTAGACGGGGAGACATAGCTCCTTCTTTTTTCTTTTTCTTTTTTTTTTTTTTGGCGGGGGGGGGGATCCCATCTTTTAATAAGCAACTTTTATATTAAAGGCTGGCAGTTGCCATATCCAAAAGGGCTACTTTTCTGAAACTTTTAGAAAGTCATTTTCCTTAGTAAAAATATAAAATTTACACATTTTATTGAGATACCAAGAAATTGAAGAATTTCCCATTTTTTTTTATAAAGGCAAAGAATCATCCCTAAAATGAGCATTTTAAGACAATTTTTAAGACTTGGCAGTTACAGAAATGCCGTCATGAGGAAGCAATTGTCTGATGTGGCCTGAAATTCAGATTAAAACTCCTGTTTTACGGATATTTCCCCGAAAGTTTCTTTGCCTTTATCGAAAAATGAAAAACCCTATTCAATTATATTTGTTCTGAATACGTGCACTTGTAATTGTCTTGCATCTGGTATTAAAAATGATTTCATGGATCTTTCAGAAATTGCCTAATTTGGATTTGAGTAGAGCTTCAGACAGTCGGAAAGATTCTCTTAGTTGAGCAAGGGGAAAATTTAAAAGAATTTAATATATATTTTTAAAATATTCTTTAGAAGTTTTCTTTGTTCCAGGGGGCGGTCATGAACCCATGACCACTTCCTTGGATCAGCCGTTGGCAACAATCTTTGTAAAAAGTACAGATAATTTATTCGTAGAATAATGATGATTTGAAACTGTTTTTAATACTTTATGTCCCAAAATATGAATTCATGAAAATTTCATCTTCGAAAGTATTTTTCGTGAATTTTTGAAACCACGTTAGAGGATTTACATAATCATTCAATCAATTTTAGAAGGATTTGCCAATTAAAATTAATAAACCAAAGCTAAATGTGTAGGAATTACGTGCAATATTTATATCTCCATTCAAATTTTTTAATAAAAAAATATATTTTTTTAATTTATAGAACTAGGAAATGTACAAATATTAGAATATAAATACAAAAAATTTTCAGAACTGAAACTTTTAACTCACCATCTTCCAGCATCAAGAAAGCTGAAAAGATGCAAATGAAAGAGAAATCATCCTTTTAAATATATTTTTGTTTTGTGCAATCAACAATGCTTTTGGAATAAGATAAAGGAAAGTATCTTTAACTCATTGCATACTGTATTACTACTAATCGATGTATTAAATGAATTTTATAACAAGTTTTTTTCAATGATACTTTAAAGTACTGTTGGGGCATAAAGTGTTAAAGAATAGTATAATTATTTTTATAGTCTTTGTTTATAGTCCCTTTATTTATAGTCTTTGAAGCATGATAAACATTTTGATATTGTTGATTGATCTACAACTACTAAAAGTGTAGCACTGCGAAATAAAAATACAATACATATATGATGGTTAAAGGTTTTTTTTTTTCTACTTATTTTCTTCATTTTTGAACCTTTATTCTCCACCACGTTTTAATTTCTCTTTTAAATATCATATAACTTCAATTTGTTTTCAAAGATGTGAAGGGTTTTGGAATAGAAACATAATTTATGTTGATTTTTAGATTATTTCAATCAAATAAAAATCATATCAAAAGTGATATGTTAATTAACAAATTTCCTCAAAAATATTCACTAATATAATCATTTTAAAAAGTTTTCTTTGACACGAAAACTTAAATCAATTTCCGTGAACGGAATAAAGGTAAAAAGAATCAATAGAAATACTAATATAGAATAACAAAGAAAAAAATTTGTTCAACACTGAATTTTATTGAAAAAGTATGAAATTTCAAGCTTATCAAAAAAATTTAAAGAATCATATGTACATAAAAAAATACGCAAATTGTGATTATCAAAACTATTTTATTGATTGTTCACATACTTACACTAACGATTACACGAGACAAAAGAGAAAAAATATCCTGTTTATTAATGATTTCAATGATATATACATAATATAAAAAATATACGAGTGATATAAAGATACTACAAATTTTATTTGCACAATTTGCGCGCACAAAAGCATACTTACTACTCTTTTCAAAATCAAATTAGACTATTTAAAATATTATTAGTAAATTCTAAGAATTGACACTTTCTTCATATAAAAGAAATAAAACATCTTTGAACTTGCAAACAGTACTTAAAATATTGTACACTGAAAGAATTTTTGTAATTTAAAAGATTATCAAAATGTAAATATTTTTATATTAAAAATTAATTTCCTTTACAATTCTGAGATTTTCAAAACCAAAACAATAAATAAAAAGAATTAATCAGTAACTCTGTTTACATTCAAATGCATTACTTAGATTACAAAATCAAATGATATATATATATATAATAAAACTTTTGTAAATAATAACCATTAAACCACACACATATATATATATATATATATATATATATATATATATATATATATATATATAGTAGATGTCTTTTTCTTTTCACATCTCAGGGTTTTTCTCAGGGCTTAAAGCTATACAATAGTTATTTTTTAGTTAATCTACCGCATAAATATTTAATATTTTCGAAAGAAACGTTAAAACTAACTCAGTAAGAGTTATGTAATAAATAATAGAAAAAAGGTATTGTAGAAAATTTAAATACAACTGTATTTATTCGCTGGATATGTCTATTGTCTATCTATTCATTTTAATGACACTTGCCACTGTATGTTTATTTTTTCCCGAGAAAGAGTGAATAAATGATAGTTCTAGTATTTTTGTTTAGCAAATAAATGCTTTTTCATTTTACTATTGTAGGCAATTAAAAAATATATCGGGTATTAAACTTCAGAGGTGAGAGGTGAAAAAATCTTTATTGAACCCAAATCAATAACGTTTTTTAAAAATCTGTATGATGCCTAGTAAAACAAATAATCAGCATCTATTTACATCATTTCAAAATACCATTTTTTAAACTTTCTTCTCTGCTCTTAAAATGAAATTTGCAGCTTTACAAGTTGCATACTGATAGCCAAAGGCAAAATTTCACACATTAGGTGGTCTTTCTTATCGCTCAATGAAGATTCTTCCCGTTTGACTTCCCGTTGAGTTCCCGGAAAGAAAGGGAGGTAACTTGTTTGGGGCAGTCATTTTACTGTTTTCGGCTGTTTTAAAAAAGGCAGTACAATTTTTTTAGGATTGTAGCATCGATTAAATTTTTTTTTAAATCGAAATAAAAAGCATTTTTGGAAAGCTAAATAATCAGGCTACGATTGTGTCTTTACCAAATTTTAAAATGTCAAACAGATTTTTCGCGATAAGACACTAAACATGAATCTTCAAAATAACGCACTTATATCACATTAAAAAAAAAAAAATAAATAAAATTTGAAAGGAGCATGCATAATTTAAATGTACAGGTTTTGAAAGCTACAAAAATTATCAAATTCGAGCAAAATGCGAAAAGATGACACTTCTAAATTTCTCCCATTGAAATAACATTAGCTGCTCTGTCTGGGAGAGCCAGTGAAGTAGCCCCTTAAAATCTGTACCTGTGGATATTGAGTAGTTCTAATAATGATTTATGAACATCTGTAAGAAGTATAGTAAAATCGAATCTTAGAAAATGCGTACAGTCATATATTTCACCTAAACTATCTAATTTCATTCTAAAATCCAAAATATCCAAAAATAAAAAATATATGTGCATAATTTTGCATTCCCTACTCCCTTAAAATCTGCGCCTGTGGATATTGAGTAGTTCTAATAATGATTTATGAACATCTGTAAGAAGTATAGTAAAATCGAATCTTAGAAAATGCGTACAGTCATATATTTCACCTAAACTATCTAATTTCATTCTAAAATCCAAAATATCCAAAAATAAAAAATATATGTGCATAATTTTGCATTCCCTACTCCCTTAAAATCTGCGCCTATGGATATTGATTAGTTCTAATAATGATTTGTGCACATCGAAGATGTATATTAAAATCAGATCTTACAAAATAATTATCTTCTTAAATCTGATTTTGTTATGAAATCTTGTGAGCGCGTAATTTTCTGTATAAAATCGTGCTTTAAAAATCTTTTTAAAAACCATGCCTGTTTTCTACAAATTTCCTTTCTCATTTTATATTTTATTAATAATATCCGTACTTGTGTTCTCTGAATTGCATTTCGTGCTTTAATGACTCGAGAATAACCCGCCTGTCCATTTTAGGAGCTAATGTTCAATTCTCCTAACTTTTCCGTGAAATTAAATCGCCGGAATTAGTGTCTTATTCATTTTTCTCCGCGGAGGGGAAATTGGGGATTACTCCTGTTACTCGCATTGTCATGACAACGTCAAAAGCAGCATTCAAAGGGCGCTTCAGAGTACTCTTTCTGTTTGGTATTGGTCGATATCTTTGATTGTCGAGTCTATTGATATATTTAAACAGACAGTTGAGGTGAAACAACAGATCCATCCTTTTTGTTTTTTTCTTTATAATTTAATAATAATTTTAGGTTAATATATTTTTTTCTACTTTCTTTGTGGGCGCTTCGGACAATATTCTTTCTGTCTGGTATTTTTCGATATCTTTGAATGTCTAGTCTATTGATATATTTAAACAGATAATTGAGGTGAAACAACAGATTCACACTAATTTTTCTTATTTATTTAACTTTTTTTAATTTAATAATATTTTTAGGCTATTGCTCCACCCCCTCCCGTTTTCTATTATATTTTAGAGCGCTTCGGACAGTACTCGATTTGGTATTGTTGCGGTAAAATAACAGATCCACCCTATTTTATAATATTATTATTTAATAATATTTTTAGGTTAGTGTTTTCTTTTTTTTCTCTTATCTTTTAGGACGCTTCAGACAATACTCTCTGTTTGGTATTGGTCAATATCTTTGATTGTCGAGTTTATTGATATATTTAAACAGACAGTTGATGTAAAACAGCAGATCCGCCTTGTTTATATTTATATTTTTAATAATTTAATAATATTTTTAGCTTAGTACCCCCTCTCCCCTTTCTATTATCTTTTAGTGCGCTTCGGACAATACTCTTTCCATTTGGTATTGCTCGATATATTTGACGAGTCTATTGATATATTTAAACTGATAGTTGAGGTAAAACAACAGATCCGACCTATTTTTACACTGCAAAAAATAATTGTTGATTTTGCAGTATAATACTGGCAGCTGGGTGCCAGTTTTATACTGCAAAATCAACAATTATTTTTTGCAGTGTAAAAATTAATACTATTTTCAGGCTATTACTTTTTTCTTATTATTTTTAGGGCCCTTCAGACAACATTATTTCTATTTGGTATTGGTCGATATCTTTGATTGTCAAGTCTATTGCTTTATTTAAACAGACAGTTGAGGTGATAAACAACAGATCCATTCTATTTTTCTTCTTAAATTTAATAATATTTTTAGTCTGGTACTCTCTCTTTCCCTTCTATTTATTATCTTTTAGGGCGCTTCGAACAATAATCTTTCTATTTGATATTGCTCGATATATTTGATTGTCGAGTCTATTTATTTAAACAGATAGCTTAGGTAATACAACAGATCTATCCTATTTTTGTTATTATTATTTTTAATTTAATCATATTTATAGGCTAATACTTTTTTTCTTCTTTCTATTATCTTTTAGGGCGCTTCGGACAATACTCTTTCTGTTTGGTATTGGTCGATATCTTTGATTCTCAAGTCCATTAATAGTATTTAAACAAACAATTCATCCAAAACAACAGACCCATCCTAATTTTATTATTATATTTCTTTCTTTCTTTCTTTTTAATTTAACAATATTTTTAGGCTAGTACCCCCCCCCCCCCCCTTTCCCCTTTTCTAACATTTTTTAGGGCGTTGCGGACAATACTCTTTTTATTGCCTATTGATCGAAATCTTTGATTGTCAAGCTCATTGATAATATTTAATGAGATAATTGAGCCAAAACAACAGATCCGCCCTATTTATTATTATTATTTTCTTATTCTGGTATTTTTTTTCTTTCTGCTGTTACTCCTTTAAACCGCTTCGCACAATACATTTTCATTTTGCTATTGGTCGTTATTTTTTATTGTCGAGTCCACTGATAGTATTTAAAATGACAAATGTATCAAAATAGCAGATCGACCCCAATTTTTTTTTATTTTCAAATTTAATAATAATATAGTTTAGGTTAGTAATTCCCCCCCCCCCCCGCGCTGTTTATTATTACTTTATTCTATATTGATAAGAAGAAAGTTTTGAATTTGTAAAAATTTTCAACTTCCTGTTTTTTGATGAATTTACACTATTTGATATGTTCTGAATCAGGGTTGACCGGTATTTACCGTTTTATGGTTTTTGCCGCCTTCAGAAAGTTATATTTTTACCAATGTAATGGGAAAACATCATTTTTCCGTTTTTCTTTCACATCTGTAAAAAATTTATATCCAAGTGTTTTATGTTTTTCAGTCAAAAATAAATAAATAAAAAAATTATTAAATCTTCAAATTCTTAAAATTATTCATAGAACATGCACATGGGAATATGTATATCCATCTTACTGTTTTTTTTTTAAATTTATATAATAGGCTATCAATCTTATAAATATGCTTCATAAATATGTCGTCTCATGCTAAAGTGATAAACTTGCTAAAATATATATATGTACTGATAATGAATGTTATTGAAATTGAAAATTGCAATTTATTTATTGTTTTATTTTATCTGTTTTAGGTAAGAAACCTATGAAATCTTCACTGAATGAAATTTTACGTAAGAATTAAGTACAATATTTTATTTGAGTGAGTATTTATGTATTTTGTATAATCGACCTAAAGGGAAAAAATTAAAACAACCCATGCTGTTCAATCAATTAATTTCTTCTTTAAATCTACATAAACAACATGCGACAATTAGATGACTAAACGGTATGCGATATTCCATTTTTCAGCCGTTAGACTTTATATAGAGAACATTTCAAAAAATTTTTTTTTTTTTTTTTTTTTTTTTTTTTTTTTTTTAAGAGGACAGCACAATATTTACTGAGATGGTAGAATGCATCATTTTAATGCAGGTGAAACAATAATTTTAAAAATTTAGAACATTAAAAAATATATATATATATATATTGACTACTTCTTTCGCATCTGTAATAAACAGAAAATTTCCTATTTCTCATAAATATCGTCTATTTTCTAATACAAAATTGGTACGAACTAACGTAAGTATACGAACTAACCTTTGAAAAAAAAATATTTGGATGTTTCCAGCCTTTTCAATTAAAAAAAAATTATGAAGTTCATTTCAGCAATAACACTGATCAAATGATAAATAAAACTTTGGCATGAAAAATTAATTCAGTATCGCCGTCTGTTGGGAATTCTATGAACAATTTATATTAACTGTTGTGTTGGGAGATAGCAGCAATAAACAAAAAAATGTCTTTTAAAACCAACTGTAGGGGAAAAAAAAAAAAAAAAAAGGTTGATTTTACAGTATAATACTGGCACTCCAGTTGACAGTATTATACGGTAACATTAACAGTAATAAGCAGTAATGCGCGGCAGCGTATTACTGCTTATTTTACTGTTTATTACTGTTAATGTTACGGTATAATACTGTCAACTGAAGTGCTAGTATTATATTGTAAAATCAACACTCTTTTTGCAGTGTGATAACTGTATTTCCATGTTAAAATTCAAACAAATTCATTGTGCATTATTTTTGTAATTGTTATAGTGCAACACTGAGCTAATTAAATTAGAATGATAACACATGGGCTGATAAGTTCCCGGTCTGGTACACAGATGGCGTTTCAATCGCCGAACCGATGTTTTTTTAGTAAATACTAACCTTTAAAAGGTAGTAGAAAAAAATGCCATGATGATTCGCCGTGTGGATAAAACGTTAGAGTGGTTTTAGTTGAACGACTTTGTTGATAAACAAAAAAATGGATAACAAGAATTTCAAGAATTGTTATTTGATTGGGAAAAAATACCGTTCAAACAAAAGCTTGGCTAGATAAGCGTTATCCGGACACTGCACCAGGTAAATCAACCATTATTGACTGGTTTGCTGAATTTAAACGTGGTCGTACGGACACCAGTGATGCACCACGCAAAAGAGGTGGTTACTCCGGAAAACATAAAAAAAAGTCCACAAAATCGTTTTGGGGAACCGTAAAGTGAAGTTGCAGGAGATAGCTCAGACTCTGAAGATATCCAAGGAACGTGTAGGTTTTATTTTGAATGAACATTTGTCTATGAAAAAGCTGTTGTCAAAGTGGCTGCCGCGCGTGTTGACCTTTTGACCAAAAACAATAACGAGTTCTGAGCACTGTTTGGAGCTTTTTCGTTATAAAATTGTTATTTATTATTAAATTATTATTATTAATCATTTATTAAATTATTATAAAATTATTATTAAATTTTTTTTTAAAATTTTTTTATTAAATTATTATTATAATTTTTTTTTTAAAATTATTATTAAATTATTATTATTTATTATTAAAGTTATGTTATTTATTAAAGTTATAAAGTCATAAAGTTATAAAGCTTTGTTAAAAAGTTGTGTTTTCTTTATTAGACCGGGAACTTATCAGCCCATGTGTTATAAGAAGAAAGTATTTTGATCGAAACGGCTAGTCTTTTTGTATTTCCTTTTTTACAAGGGCCTTGGCGTAACTCAGTCTTAATCGGTTAACGCCCAAATTATTATTAATAATAATAGAACTATGCTATTACTTGTCCTATAATTTAGTATATAAACGATACTGAGTAAGTAAGATATTTAATAAATCCACCCTTTAGTTTTAAAATCACAGCTCAGCCAGAATTAGTTGATTCTAAAAGAAAAACTTGTACTGGAAATAGGATTTTTATGTCTATCCTCAAATGAGGATGCTGAGCATTAACCGGTTAAGAAAGTGCGATTTTTCGCCAAATTATTATTATAATAAAACAGCGACCGATGAAAAAAAATCTCTCATCTTATATACTTATTTATGTAGCCATATGTTATGTATTTGGTTCTACATTGGTATATCACCCGTTTATGTATGTATTAATTAAATTGCTTCTCAATGTATGTATTAAATGATGTAATTATTGAACAAATTGCTTGTGCGCTTGATACACTGATAGTTATTTCATAACTATGTAACAATCTAATAAGGTTTTAAAATGTACATAAAGATTACTAGAATGTGCTTTTCAAAATTTTGATTTTCTTGCCAAATTCAATCTCACCGTTTTCTTTATCGCACCAATGCCCCTGTAAAAAGGAAAGTACCAGTATTTTATTGCAATTGAAGGGTGTTTATTTTCTGCTTGTCTGTCACGTGTTTTAAATTTAAAAAGACAATAAATATAAGTGTGACTTCACTTCAGTTTTCAGATAAGACTGGAGTGAAGACTTCTATACGAGAGGGTTGCTTAGCAACTGCTGTAGCATGTCAGTAGTCTTCTGGATCTAAGCAACATCGCATCACTCATTCAAGGTGTGGGAGATGGGAAGGTCTATGAATTTGGAAGAGTGGGGATCTAAATATAAAGTACAACATGTTAAGGCGGAATCGCAAAAGACTGTTAAAAAAATCTGTTTTAGCAGGTGTAATTTTATGGTATTCATTTCGCCAGGACCTTGAAAATTTTCCCTTTAAGGCACGATTTCGTTATAGACAGATTTTACTTTATATAGGGTGTCCTAATATCGGAAAACAAAAATCATTGCACCTACATTATTAAAATCTTGGTGGGGTTGGGGGGAGAGAGGGGCTGAAAGTCCATTATAACAAGATTTATTTGGAATCTCTGAGGGAAGTCTCGGATTTTTTAGAATTATTTAAAGCAACAGGCTTTTCCCTGTAAATTATGATTTCGTATTTTTAAATTATCGTATTTGAAAAAATAGTGATTGATCTTACAATGAATGCTCTTACAGTGATTGCTCTTACAGTGAGTGCTCTTAAATGATTGCTCTACTTTTAAAATGTCGAAAGGTCGAAAAATATACGTAATTTTTAATGAAACTTTCTTACAAAAGCTATCATAACTTTTGCTTCTTTTTTAAAGTTTTCTTTTATCATTTTTAAAAATAATTTTATTGAAATTTAAATTCAGCCAAGAGAGACTTGAAAAGAAAAAAAAATAGAAAAACCATGCAAACATTCAAATTTTTTCCAAACGTAAGGCAAAAGAAAAAAGGAAGAGGCACTTATTACCGAAGAACGAGCTCAGTAATGTCTTAAATGGCTTTTTGGAAGCAACCTGTCATATAAAGACGCCTGTATTTTTAAAAGGTACTTGCAGAAACGGGCCTGTCATAGATTTCATAAATAAAACAGCTGCATTAACGGTTGAGGTCGCCAAGACGTTGAGCAGCTGCCGTAGAATTGGATTTCTGAGTCGGTACGAGCTGAATACATATGAAACCTATCCGTGGGAGGTGATTTGAAAAATGTTTCCAAATGACGATTCAGAAAAGATTGGAAGAAACGCCAGTATTTTCGAAGAATTTCTGCGCGAAATAGAACCGATTCAAAGGATGAAAAGAGAAACGGTCGGAGAGAAAAATTTATGAAAGATTTTTCTTGTTATGTGTAACCATATGGCGATGCCACCTTTTGAAAAAAATTAATCGACATGGAAAATTCCTTCTTGAACATAAATACTGCGAAACTGTACGATGGATTGGATTTTGTACATTTCTTTGTGCTAAATTTGTTTTCGGATGTACTCAAAATAAATCATGTCCGGCAAAACCCAATGCACGAAATCGTTTACAATACAGGGGGATCCCGAATTCGTGGTACAAACTTTAAGTGTTGGTACAGGACACTGCAACAATCATTTATTGTATTGGAAACCAGGGTAAAAAAACCATTCATTTAGTCAAAATTACAGGCCGTCTCACTCCAATCCGAGGTCACGTTTTCGTTCATAATTTTAATAGTAATGAAGATACTTTAATGAAATATACAGGGTGTCCCAAAAGTCTCCGTACAACTTCAAAAATTTATTACAAAAAAAAAAAATAATAGGCCTGCAGCAAAAATAATTACAACTGTGCATAGAGTAACTTAAAAAGTTTTTTCCTACTGCCTTAGTAAACTTCAACATGAGATCCTTTCGTAGCACGAAGAATATCAAGACGATATTCCAATTCAATCCAAGAACGTTTTTCATGCTAACATCAACAGTAGCTACTGCTATTTGGATCTTTTGTTTCAATTCCATGAGACTATTAACTTTTGTTCAGATTTCATCAAACAGTTGTAACTACTGTTGATGTTAGCATGCTGAAACACACGTGGATGGAATTGGAATATCGACTTGATGTTCTTTGTGCAACGAAAGGATCTCATGTACAAGTATACTAAGGTAGTAGAAAAAAACTTTTTAAGTTACTCTATGTACAGTTGTAATTATTTTTGCTGTAGGGCTATTATTTTTTTTTTGTAATAAATTTTTGAAGTTGTACGGAGACTTTTGGGACACCCTGTATATCCTTGAACAATAACGAACATAATGAACAATATCCTTAGAATTCATACAAAGATGAGTCTGTTGCAAATTTTGTTAAAATATTTTCACAACTGTTAAAGTTGCGAACGAAAACGCGACTTCGAATTGGATAGAGGCGCCCTGTAATTTTGACTAAATAAACGTATTTCTGACCCTGGTTTCCTATACAATAAATGATTGTTTACAGTGTCCTGTACCAACCCTTAAAGTTTGTACCATGAGTTCGGGATCGCCCTGTATATAATAGTTTTGAAGTAATTAATAACTACCATTTTGTCTAAAAAGTGGTATTCATTTTCACCTGTTTGTGCTTTAAAGGTAATGCACCTGAAATAAAACGAACGAAGATAGCAAAATAAGATACAAAAAATTGTGTAAACTCACTTTTATAAAGCTCAAACTTCCAAAATCTATATATATTATATATTTACCCCTGGCATTTTATTTGATTGAACTAGGTTCTTATGCATTGAAATTTTAAACCCATGTCCAAAGTTTGAAAAGGAAACCGTCGATTCATTTCTTCTATTACACGAGAAATATAGGTTGATTTTAAATTGCCAAATTCTAATTTTTGTTAATTGCAAGGGTCAACTTGTTTGCTGTTTCTAAATAGTTTCCTTGTAGTTCGGAATATTTTTTTCTTCATAAGCACCTCAGGATCTTTACAGTTCTTCTATATCATATTTGTTTAGTGCTGATTTTAGGCCAATTTGACGGGGAGCAAGCAGCACTCGAACTGCCTTTTTTGTTCTTTTCCTTTTTCGGTCGCGGGAAAAAAATCGCGAAATATGTTCATCGGTCGTAGGGGAAAAATCGTGAATTTCGTTAGTCTGTCGCGGAATTATCGCGAAATTTGTCCATCGGTCGCGGAAAAATATTGTGAAATTCGTCAGTTGGTCCTGGAAATATATTGTGAAATTCGTCAGTCGGTCGCTGAAAAAAAATTCCACATTTTTCAGCCCGGTGCAGGGGAAAAATCGTGAATTCCGTCAGTCTGTCGCAAGGAGAAACCGTGAAATTCGCCAATCAATCGCGGAAAATGTCGCGAAATTGGTCGATCGGTTGCGGGAAATAAATCACGAAAATCTTGGATCGGTCGGAGAAAACAAATTGAGAAAATCATCGATCGGTTACGGAAAAAATCGCAAAAATTGTCGATAGTTCGCAGGAAAATATTGCAAAATTCGTCAGTCGGTCGCGGAACTTTATTGTCGTTTTAAAAAGCAAAATTCTCCAACGGTGAAATTTTTTTTGGACGGGATCATCCCTCCCACGATATTCTTTTGGGCACGATATTCTTTTTTCAAAATTTTGGGCGCGAATCGCAGCCCTGTCCCCGCGCCCTGAAATTCAAGGTCTGGCATTATTTATTTTTAAAGGAAAATCTCTTTTAAAAATTCCATATTCATCGTCGATCTACCTACAAAACTTGCGTTCATTGTTGATTGATTGATAACACCCTATTCATTTAGGCTTAACAGTCGTACCGTATAGACTTAACAGTTTCTACTGTCGTCTCACAATGTTTTGTATAGTGTTTGTCAGTTTAGCTAATTTTAATAAATATGACAGGTAGTTGCAAAAACTATTTAAAACATTACTTACTGCATTCGTTCTTCATGAATAATAAATACTTTTTTTGGCTGGAATTTCTAGGGGAAAAAATGCATTTAATTGCTTGAACTCTCATTTTATTTTCTATTGTTTTTAGAAAATTTGCTATTTTTCCTTTGCAAACACATTTAAACTCTTCCTAGATTAACCTTAAAGTTTAGAAAATTGTTTTTAACAATCGACAAAGATAAAAATACACTTAAGTTAATTTCAAAAGGAAATTTTAAGTAGAATTAGTAAAATTATTTTCAAAGTTTTTATTTTTCCTGCTGTAGTTCGTGTAGTTTACTTAGGAAAAAAAGTTTCGTATATTTAATTTTTTCCACAATGTTCTTTGAGATATTGCAAAAAAACTACACAGCCGCAAGAAAGTTTTCGAAAAGCCAAGATGCATTTTACTAACTTTGAGCACAATATAAAGAAATAGTTAGAATAAAACAAAAATAAAGGAAATGTTTGATGAGCATTTGAATAAACATTTCCTTGTGTGAAAACTGACGCAATTGAAAGAAAAATAACAATTTATGTATTAATTATGATGGATTTTATTTTTTATTGGTATGAGTTACATCAGTGGGTGTGCATATTTCAGTATTCATTAGTAAGGAATTTTAAAAAATGGAATATAATTTAAGATTAAGAGAAGCAGTGCAGCGAATAGTAATTACGAAATCGTGTTTTCAAACTAATTAGCTAGCATTACAATTTATGTAAATGCATGCGTATGGGTACAAAGATTAGATAAAAAATTAACTATAAGGCAAGTGAAAGAATGGGTATTCTCCATTGATTACAAGTACGGAGGGGGGAGGGGGGATGGTGGTTGTAATATTGCTTGTGAAAATATGCCGAGTGGTTTTCAGTGTGCAATGTGACAGCTTCTGTGCAATTAAATTTAATGGATTTTTTGAGCATCCTCTCGCAATCAATCAATCAGTCAACCTATAAATTCCAAAGAGTGTCTTTACACGGTGGTTTCATTCGCATATTATCTCGTTATGCATGACATTTTATCAGACTTCGTAAATACTAGTTACAAGCTTTCTATAATTGACAATAGTGCAAATATATTTTTCTGATTGAATAAATATTTTATAAAATATAGCGCATTACAAGATGCTATGCAAATAAAACCATTGTGAAAACACGCCTTTGCTTTGTAAATTCTAGTTTTTTTCCCCCTTGCTTCTGTATTTCAAAGCTTGTGAACCAGGCAAATGTTTGCTTACAATTTCGCTGTTACCTGTAACTTCGAAGACGAACCAGTGCTCTCAATTATTAAGGCTGTTTTTCAACAACCTCTCCAATTCTCATCGCTAATGTTAAACCTACGGCCGTAGGATGCACTCGTATATTTAAAATATCTTCTTCTCAGGAAATTAATATTTACTTTTTTTTTTCTGTGTACTCTTCTTAAAGGATATGTCTGTTTTCTTATTTGTTAAAATATTTCTAAAATATATACTTAATTTATAATTAATACTTCACATAAAAGTGAGTATATATTTTAGAAATATTTTGACTGTTTGCTGTATGACACGGGATAATTGATAAGTACCAATATTTCTTCATTTTTAAATAAACAAATAAATAAATATATATATATTGATTTTTAACGATGCCGCGAACGCGCTATAGCGCGTAAATTACGCGAAAAATTGGAGTTGGGACGCAAAAAAATAGTTCTTACGCGTCCCATGAGACGCGTAAATTCTTCGAAGAATCGCGATATCCATCCAAGGATCGCAAAAAATGCGAATTTCATCGAAGGATCGCTGAAAAAACGGCGAATTTCATCGAAGGATCGCTGAAAAAAGGCAAATTTCGTCGTTGAATCGCAAAAAAAAAAGGCAGATTTCATAGAAGAATCGCAGAAAGAAGACAAATTTCGTCGAAGAATCGCGGAAAAAAAGTGAATTTCATTGAAGGATCGTGAAAAAAATTGCAAACTTTGTGAAAGGACCGCAGAAAAAAAGGCGTATTTCGTTGAAGGATCGCGAAAAAATGGCGAATTCTGTCAAAGGATCGCAAAAAAGCAAATTTTGTCAAAAAATCGCAAAAAAACGGCAAAATTTGTCAAAAAATCGCAAAAAAACGGCAAAATTTGTCGAAAAATCGGGAAAAAATGGCGAATTTCGTCAAAGAATCACGGAAAAAAGGTCAATCTCGTCGAAGAATCCGAAAAAAACGGCAAATTTCGTAAGGATCGCGAAAAAAGGCGCATTTCGCCAAACGGTCGCCAAAAAAATGGCAAATTTGGTCGAATGATCGCCAAAAAAACGGCAAATTTCATCGAAAGATCTCGAAAAAACGGCAAATTTCGTCGAAGAATCTCGAAAAAACGGCAAATTTCATCGAAAGATCTCGAAAAAACGGCAAATTTCGTCGAAGAATCTCGAAAAAACGGCAAATTTCGTCGAAGAATCTCGAAAAAAACGGCAAATTTCGTCAAAGAATCTCGAAAAAACGGCAAATTTCATCGAAAGATCTCGAAAAAACGGCAAATTTCGTCGAAGAATCTCGAAAAAACGCCAAATTTCGTCGAAGAATCTCGAAAAAACGCCAAATTTCGCCAAAGGATCTCGAAAAAACGCCAAATTTCGCCAAAGGATCTCGAAAAGACGCCAAATTTCGCCGAAGGATCGCCAAAAAACGGCAAATTTCGCCGAAGGATCTCGAAAAAACGGCAAATTTCGCCGAAGGATCTCGAAAAAACGGCAAATTTCGCCGAAGGATCTCGAAAAAACGGCAAATTTCGCCGAAGGATCGCCAAAAAACGGCAAATTTCGTCGAAGAATCGCCAAAAAATGGTAAATTTCGTCGAAGAATCAAGGGAAAAATGCGAGATTCACGCAGCCTGAAATAGACTTGAATCAAAAGCAGAGGTAATCTGACCTACAACAACAAAAATAGTGCTGAGAGAGGATTCCCCCCCCCCCTTTCTGTTGTAACGTAACCTTTCAGAAAATTTGCTGTGAATTTCAGAAAATATTTTTTTAAATTCAGAATCACTCCTGAAACTCTTTTCCAAAGAAAATGTTTGATTCCAACACTGATCTATGCTGACAAATAATCCAACAAAAAGTGCCCCCTTTACTCAACAAAAGTATTCTTTTATCCAACAAAAATGTCCTTTTCAATAAATCCGTCCTCCCCCTTTTAAAAGAAATGCAAATTTCTACACTCAAATAATCCTTATTTTATAATTAAGCATTTACATTTAAAAAAGGGCAAAGAAAATTTCTCTTAATAGTTTTTAAAAAAAATATCTTATTTGATTGGGAAATGCTGGTTTTAATTATTCATTATTATCAAAACAATAGCTATTGTATTTCTCTTTTCCAAATAAACAAGTTCACTTGTTCCTTTAAAATATGAATTTGAATTATTATGAATGGGCACCCGCGTTTATAAAAAAGGGACCCAGATATTTGAAAATACTGGGTCCCTGGGACCCAGGATCTTTAGGATCCAGTGACATCACTTACATATATATATATATATATATATATATATATATAATCAAATGGATTTTTGTGGGAGAAAAAAGTATCTTTGATGTGTTTTCGGTCTCCTCGTGGAACAGCAGTTAGAGCCTATAAAATCAATAACATTACTTTGAATCTTTTGACGGGAGAGTTGACGGAAACTCGAGGTATCTATCAAAGTAGGATCATCCAAGGATATTTGATAACGATTTCCGAAAATAATTGTCGGTAATTAGCCGAGATATTAATTAAGTTACTTTAAAAAATACTTTCTTTCTATATATCGTGTGAAAGATCTCGTAACATCGAACTCAAAATATGTTTGTTTTAATTTTACGTATTATATTTTCTGAGATACCGTCGAAGATATACTTGAAAAATATGCCCCCCCCCCCCCCTTATTTTCGAATCTACTGAAACTAAAATTATGAAAAAATTAGGGGTAGTAGTAGTAGTTTATTAATTAATAAATAGTAATTAATAAAAGAAAAGAAATTATCCTAGCCTACTTTCATTCACGTAATCAAATTGGAGTTACATTTGTGTAATCCAGTGTGTATTAAAAAACCTGTAACATTTATTGCTTAACATAATTAAGCAAACCATCGTTATACTGCCAAAAATAATTGTTGATTTTACGGTATAATACTGGCAGCTGAGATGTCAGTATTATACCGTAAAATCAACAATTATTTTTTGCAGTGTACCTTATGAATTAACATATTGATTACTAAAAAAAGAAAAAAAAATGTAGAAACCAATATGATATATTCTACTTTTCATCTCTTTGTTTACTTTTTTTTTTCCCCTGATGCACAAAAGTGAACTTTATTTTTTGATTATTTTATCATTTATTCATTTTTGTTCATCGTTTTCAGTTTTTGACGAAAGGTTGGCTTGGCTGACTTTTGTGTCTGAAAAATTTAGAATTATTCTATTGTAATGTTTTGGAATTTTTATTTTTATCCTTTTTTCCCGATCGATGTGTTCCCAAAAAATATTGAAAAAATGATCAAATAGCAGGAAATTTGTTTTAACTTCTTTTCATATATATCTTCCGGTGTTTTCGATTGCTCCGAGGTTTTTCTTTGTCTCATAGGAAATTATTATTTTTTTTTTTTGTAGTCGAAAAACAATCCAATTTTTTCCAACTGAGTGGAATTTGAATGTTAACACGCGAATTTCTTATCGCTACAGCTGAGTTCTTTTAATGCTGCGGAAAATTTAATATTTCCAAGCATTTTTTTGTGTGTGTATTTCTACAACTTTGTCTTTTCCTGATTTCCCTTATTTAATTTCTAAAGCTATTACCAAAAAAAAAAAAAAAAAAGTCTTTTAGATATTTTTTATTATTTCGGAACGATTGTTGAGTAGATAGTTGGTGCACGTCTTAGCTGATGTCGTGAATTTCTCCGCATTTGAATTATTTACGAAATGTCTTCATATTATAGGTCAAGGAAGCATTCTCTATGTAGTTAATTTTGAAATAGTAATTGCATATCAACGTCTTAATCTCACACAGGGTGTTTCAAAAAGTACACTTGTATTTTAAAATTCATTAATTCAAATAAAGATGATGACGAAGTGTCTTCATATTAAAGGTGCAAGTAAGCATTTTCTATGTAGTTAATTTTGAAATAGTAATTGCATATCAACGTCTTAATCTCACACAGGGTGTTTCGAAAAGTACACTCGAATTTTAAAATTCAGTAATTCAAATAAAGATGATGACGAAGTGTCTTCATTTTAAAGGTGCAAGGAAGCATTCTCTATGTAGTTAATTTTGAAATAGTAGTTGCATATCAACGTCTTAATCTCACACAGGGTGTTTTAAAAAGTACGCCCGAATTTTAAAATTCAGTAATTCAAATAAAGATGATTTAACCGTTAATTGCTGTGACAAAAAATGTCGTATGACTAGCAAGTCTCTGAGACCGCTGCCGCTTGATCGAAAGATAGATGAAAGGCTCGATTAACTCCTAGGATACTGTCTCTGTACTAAATTTTATGTATGGGACTATTATAATTAAAATTCATTTGGATAATGAAAATCTCCTATGATTGATGAATAGGGATTCATAAAATCTTCAGCGAAAGTAGGCTCCAAAATTTCACTAGTATCTATAGGCAAACTGAAAATTACAAGTTAAACTATGAAAATTAAAAAAAAAAAAAAAAAAAAAAAAAAAAAAAACAGCGGTATCCAGCGGTCTGTGAGACCGCTAAACAGCAGTTAACCCATTTATGCCTAGCGTCCCAATTTTGGGACACTTTAGTAAAAAGGGAAAAAGTGCATTTCACACCACCTTCTTTTTAAAATAGAAATTTGGTTTCTTATTTTATTGAGGAGGTCTTCGATAAAATAACACATCAAATTTCTATAAAAAAACATTGGTGTGAAATGCACTTTTTCCCATTTTACTAAAGCATCGGAGCTAGGCATAAATGAGTTAAGGATTAAGTGCATGTTTAAGTACATGTTTATCAGGTAGATCATGCATTTTGTATGCAGTCATTTTAAAAATACTCCAAATTTTCGTCAATAGATGGCGCTAAGCTATCTCAAACAACAAGATTGCGCAAACTAACATGTAAAACTCATCAAAGTTATCTTTCCCCCCCCCCCCCCCCCCTTTTTTTTTTTCTTTTTATTCGATTTAGCTGTTGGAACGCGGGAATGAAGATTTGCATTGAAATTTTGAAGTGGTTTGAGTATTTTTACAGTTTGAAACTCAAGAGCAGTCGCTTGTAACTCGAGATGTTTATCGAAAAATTTAAACCGTGTTCGATCCCAAATCACTTCAATGGTCATACCTGCCAGTTGCATACTTTACGTATTTAGAAATGAGTCTATGGATGCGTTCGAATATTTTGCATAACGGATTTTTTTTTTTTTTTTAAACCGATTATTTATTTATTTATATATATATATTTTTGAAAGATTGACTTATGGTCTACGTATGACTAGTTTTAATTGGGAGGAAAGTAAAACAACAGAACTCACCTTTTAAATTGTGATTCATGCATAAATTAATTGCCCCGAATACAAACCAAAATACCACTTTGTAATCTGTTTTCAAGATTTGCTTTGGAAGTGATTCTTATGCTAGAAAATATATCCATGGTAACAAATAACATATATTTAATTGAATTTTTTTTTCGTTAATCAATGCGACTTTATTAATTTAAAGCTGAGTTGCCATTTATATTGCTAAAATTTAGTAATTAAATAAAATTATTCATGTGTGATTTCATTATTAATTTCCCCCAAAATGGTTCTGCAAAATATTGATATTTTATTAATGTTCATCATAAGCGTCATTTTTATTGATTAAAATTTTTATATCCTGCAGTGAGGAGAGAAAAAAAAAAATACAGGATTCTTTTAAATAAATGAATTGATTGTGCGGAGAGAAAAATCTTCATTTTCAACGGGCCTTTAGGTAATTAGAAATTCACTTAAAAATGTAATTAACATTAATTTTTAATGGCTTCTCCTTCCTATTTCCATTGTTTGAACTGTTTTCGAATTTCTGTCTTGTATTAAGTTTGATTTACATACTATTCTAAAGTAATGAATAATGTTAAGGCTCTTCTGAAATCCAAATTAGTTATTTACTGACGCATTCACGAAATCGGTTTTTGTTCCTCATAATTTGCAGTTTCTCATATTCCACATATTAAGAAATCGAATAGCGTTTCTCTTTTTAATAAATTTCACTTAAAAATGTAAAATTTTTAATGGCTTCTCTTTCCTATTTCCATTGTTTGAACTGTTTTCGAATTTCTGTCTTGTATTAAGTTTGATTTATACTATTCTAAAGTAATGAATAATGTTAAGGCTGTTCTGAAATCGAAATTCGTTATTTACTGACGCATTCACGAAATCGTCGTTTTTCCCCCACATAATTTGCAGTTACTTCTATTCACATATTGAGAAATCGAATAGTGTTTCTCTTTTTTAACAAATTCATTTAAAAATGTAATTAAAATTAATTTTTAATGGCTTCTCTTTCCTATTTCCATCGTTTGAACTGTTTTCGAATTTCTGTCTTGTATTAAGTTTGATTTATATACTATTCTAAAGTAATGAATAATGTTAAGGCTGTTCTGAAATACAAACTCGTTAGTTACTGACGCATTCACGAAATCGTTGTTTTTTCTTCCGCATAATTTGCAGTTACTTCTATTCACATATTGAGAAATCGAATAGTGTTTCTCTTTTTTAGCAAATTCATTTAAAAATGTAATTAAATGTAATTAAAATTAATTTTTAATGGCTTCTGTTTCCTATTTCCATCGTTTGAACTGTTTTAGAATTTCTGTCTTGTATTAAGTTTGATTTATATACTATTCTAAAGTAATGAATAATGTTAAGGCTGTTCTGAAATACAAACTCGTTAGTTACTGACGTATTCACGAAATCGTTGTTTTTTCTTCCGCATAATTTGCAGTTACTTCTATTCACATATTGAGAAATCGAATAGTGTTTCTCTTTTTTAACAAATTCATTTAAAAATGTAATTAAAATTAATTTTTAATGGCTTCTCTTTCCTATTTCCATCGTTTGAACTGTTTTCGAATTTCTGTCTTGTATTAAATTTTATTTATACTATTCTAAAATAATGAATAATGTTAAGGCTGTTCTGAAATCGAAATTCGTTATTTACTGACGCATTCACGAAATCGTTGTTTTTCCCCCACATAATTAGCAGTTATTCTTATTTACATATTAAGAAATCGAATAGTATAGTGTTTCTCCTTTTAACAAATTCACTTAAAAATGTAATTAAAATTAATTTTTAATGGCTTCTCTTTCCTATTTCCATCGTTTGAACTGTTTTCGAATTTCTGTCTTGTATTAAGTTTGATTTATATACTATTCTAAAGTAACGAGTAATGTTAAGGATGTTCTGAAATACAAACTCGTTAGTTACTGACGCATTCACGAAATCGTTGTTTTTTCTTCCGCATAATTTGCAGTTACTTCTATTCACACATTGAGAAATCGAAGTGTTTTTCCCTTTTTAACAAATTCACTTAAAATGTAATTAACATTAATTCTTAATGGCTTCTCTTTCCTATTATTGTTTGAACTGTTTTCGAATTTCTGTCTTGTATTAAGTTTGATTTATACTATTCTAAAATAATGAATAATGTTAAGGTTGTTCTGAAATCGAAATTCGTTATTTACTAACGAATTCACGAAATCGTCGTTTTTTTTCACATAATTTGCAGTTACTCTGTTCACATGTTAAGAAATCGAATAGCGTAATCTCTTTTTAACAAATTCACTTAAAAATGTAATTAACATTAATTTTTAATGGCTTCTCTTTCCTATTTCCATTGTTTGAACTGTTTTCGAATTTCTGTTTTGTATTAAGTTTGATTTATATACTATTCTAAAGTAACGAGTAATGTTAAGGCTGTTCTGAAATCCAAATTCGTTATTTACTGAAGCATTCACGAAATCGTTCATTTTTCTTCCACATAATTGGCAGATATTCCTATTCACATATTAAGAAATCAAATAGTGTTTCTATTTTTTACAAATGCACTTCAAAATGTAATTAACATTCACTTAAAAATGTAATTAAGATCAATACAACGGCTTCGCACATTTTTTAGACAAATTTGATAAATGATTTTAAAAAATGGAATTATTTTTGAGAAAAAATTTCTGGCAACAACTTATTATGTGTAATTTATATTATCGTCTGATACTTTCAAATTTATTCTTATTTCAAGATTGCGCATGCAAAAAAGCTGTAAATGGGAAGATGCGTTTTTTTCCCCCGAACAGAAGTATGCTAATTCGACAGTCTAAAATGATTGTAAAGCGCATAATATAAAAACTTTTTAGTGCGAAATAAACATAACTATTGATTGGAAAGTGCTATCCCAAACATAGTAAAAATATACCAGATGGAAAAAAAAAACAGGGAAAAAAAGAGCCCATTTCAAGTTTGAAAACGAAGTTTCAGGTAAGGATTTATAACTGTCGCAAATTTATCTTACAATGGGAAAATAAAAATAAGACTATTGGACAAAAATGTTACAATCAATTCATTATATTATTAAGAGAATGTGTTACATCCGGTATTTACAAAAAAAAAATGCTACTTTCTTTATTTCAACGACTTTTAAAGGGTGAAACTGCATCAAAGCAAAGCTACCGCTCATACTTCAAAATCTACCGCTGTATTCGTTGAAAACATTAACAATTCACACAGGTATTGCATTTATACCTTTCAACATATTCCTAAGAAGTCACCTGACGTTTCTCTTATGGTTTATTGTGCATTTGATCTGCTGAAAAGAGCTCTTTCAAAGCGCAAAACCATCACGATTGATCGAATCTGGAAAGTTTTTAAAGAGGCATGGGAAGCAATAACCCTGTAAATTTTACAAAAAACCTTCCACCATCGAAACCATTACGCAGAATTGGAATCAAGAAACAAGATTATCATATAGATTATTTCAGAAAGCAATATTCATATTTTAAACGTTAAAAAAACAACGCAGAAATCGTCTAAAAAAAATGTGCGAACACTCTCTGTATATATATTCTGTTAGTGTGATTTCGTTGAATTAAAGCTGAGTTGTCATTTATAGTTTGGTAATTAAATTAAGTTATTGATGTATGATTCCATTATTAATTTTCGCGAAAATGGTTTTGCAAAATATTGAGATTTTATTAATGATGATACGCATCCTTTTTATTGATCGAAATTTTTATATCCTGTAAGAAAAAAATAAATAAATTACTTGACTTAATAATAAGAGATCATTGATTTTAAATTAATTGATTGTTCGGAGAGAAAGCCTTCATTTTCAACTTGCCTTTGGGTGATTAGAAATTCATTTGAAAAATATAATTAAACATTAATTGACATCGACTTTTAATGGCTTCTCCGTTCTTATTTCTACTGCTTGAACTGTCTGGATTTTCTTACTGTCTTGTCTTCAGTTGAATTTGATTTGTGTTGTTCTGAATTTTTTGCGTTTTATTTCAGGAAGATTGCTTTAATTGAGGAAATTTACCTGGAGATCTTTAAATATTTCTCAAAAGTGTATTCTAATAAAAGAAAAGTTAGTTTAGACAAAAGAAAAATACGTTTATTTTATTTTAAGCGGAGAAGTTCATTTTGAATGCATCAAAATATTGATTTTTTATATTTATCTAGCTGAACCACTAGGCCCGAGATATTAACCTGAAATATACTTAAAATGAAATCATCGTTAATTTTTTTCTCCGGGAGGGATTTCTGCAGTTCCGGGAGGGTGGGGGACGCTGTTAAGTTTCGGGGTTTTCCTGAGGTTGGAGTTCCGAGCAGGCTTCGCCCACTACGTTGAGTGGTTTTTCCAAACAAATCTCGATATATTATTATTATTACGAATCTGGATTATAGGAAGAACTCCTTGCTAAATATTTCTAATGTGTGTGGGCCCAGTGCTTTCAGTAGCGTACACCGGGTGCGCTACGCATCCATCGGTCTGTGAACATTGGTTTGCAAACGAACCACGAATTTGAATAATTTTATATCTTTAAACGAAAATCTTTCGAAACGAACCTAGCGTAGGATGCCCTGCTGCCTTTGAAAGCTTGTCCTCGCATTTTTATGATTTTATATTTTTAAACGACTCTGTGGGGTTCTGGTGTTTTCCTAGAGTTGGAGTTCATAGCAAACTTCGCCTAGACATCCCACATATAAGAGTCTCTCTTGTGTATGATCTGTAGATTCGCCCGCTATGCTTGTCGGTTTTTTCAAACAAACGTCTAATTACTGTTTTTAACGAATCTGGAATCAAACGAACCTCTATCCAAACAAATTTAAAGTTGAGGGGTGTCACAGATTTCGGCAACGTAGACCGGATGGAATGCGCCCTCTTGATACTCTGTGGACGTGTCGGCATTCGGCTTTTAAGGGTCCTCCGTTATAGTGATTGCTCATTTAATTTCTGACATTTAGATGCATTGCACTTTTAATTCTTTTGAAAAGTTCCAGAGGAAATCCAAAATAATAAAAAACAGTTTAGTGAAAAAGAAAAAAAAAATCACGGAAACCAATCAGTTAACTTTGGTGTTACGAAATTTTAATATTTTTAACACGGCTTCGGGAGCTCAATCCCTCGCCCTATTTTAAACGCGAAATGATATTTCCATTAATTTTAAATTCTTAAATGCCTATTCGGGAGATCATCAGATGTTTGACTTTTGTCCCTTTTATTTTTCTTTGGATTTAAAACGGATTTTTTTAAACTGATTTCTGATATTACGGGTTTTTGATTAAAAGAAACTTGGATAATCAAGATTTTTTTCTTTCTCATTGTCTATTTCTTCTGAAGTATAGAGACACAAGCAGTGCCGTGCCGTGCCGTGTGGATAAGAAAAAGAAGGGCATTTTTGTGCATTGCAAGAGGCGGAACGAAATTCGTTTCGTCTTGCTTTTATATAATGACTGCGATCACTATACTACGCTCACACCCTGTCGTACGGAACACTGCTCCTTGCCCATAGACAGGTTTCAGGGCATGGCGCTTGATGCACACACTAATTTCATGGTTTAGGCTTTCCGATTCTCTTAAGTGCTGCTGTTTAACTCTCGACCATTTCGAATAGCAGGGTGTGACAAATATTTCAAGCCATTTTTTGTTGTTGTTGTTGTTGTTCCTTCCTGTGGAATATTTGTCTTTGATCTGTTGATGTTAGAGATGAGTTCGGGCTCTCTTTTCGGAGCCCGGGCCCGAAACATTTTGTGTTTTCAGAGCCCGAGCCCGATACCGAAAACAACTTGCATAATATTTAAAAATTGTTTTAAAAGTAATATCTCATTTTTAAAAAAACTTCGTACATGAAAATAACTATTAATCCCGCATACATAATTAATTTTATGGAAATTTACATTCAATCTTATCAAAAGAGAAGATTGGTATCAAATAAAAATATACTTCCTTAAAAGGATTTTCATATTTTTCTCTCCCAACAAGCAAATCTGATGGACACGTTAACATAGTGCGTTTTATGAATAAATGCATGAAATTTGTAGAAATCACTATTTCTATGCCGAAGAATTGAACAACGTTTTCTATTTTGTATAAAAGGTGTATATCGTAAATTATAATTGATTCCTTAATTAAAACGATATTTCGTGTTCCTAAAAATCATCTTAAATTATTATTTTTTTTTTCCTATTGGTGCCGTATCACCCAGTCGTCAGTCGCGTCGCAAATATCGTAAGTTTTCTTTTAAAGTAGCATTCTAATACTAGAAAAGAAAAATAAGATTTGTTTCCCCTTCTATTCATTCTGATCAAAATAATATTAAAATAACTTGAAATGGAATATGTAATTTTTTAGAAACAAAAAGTTATATTTTTATTTTTTCTATATGAGAATAAATAAAATTGTCAGTTTCTGAAAGAATGAGCCCGAGCCCGCCCGGGCCCGAAGGCTGGTATAAAAATAAAGCTCGAGCCCGTGTCGGGCCCGGGCTCGGGCTTTCGGGCTCTGGCTGAGCCCGTCTTCTCTCTAGTTGATGCTCTGTCAACTAGACAAAATTTTTCCTATAGAAAGATGCAGTTAAGTATTATTTATGTAAATTGATTATAATGCCGATTTTTTCTTCTAATTTTTAACAAACTTTTAGAGAAACCTATAATAGATAGACTTAACTGTTCTTTTAATAGATGTAGTCGAATTTCGTTTTAACGAATCTTCATTAGAGTGAATTTTCTGTTCGCTGTAACACAGGATTCGTTATATCCAATGTAGAGGAAATAGTTTAGTATCTCGATTTTTTTTCTTCTAATTTTTGACTGAAACTTTTAAGAGAAATACATAAATAGATTGAAAATTCTATCTTTATTGTTATAATCGGATTTCGTTAAAACGAATCTTCAGCGGACTGAAATTTAGGGTTCACTGTATCTTAGGGTTCGTTTGGTTCAATGTACAGGCCTACAGGGTACAGGGAACTGAAATGGACAAAAATTTCATTAGTTATATCAAGAGATTCGTTATAATCCGGATTTGACCGTGTATATTTCTGTACTTATTTTTATGAATCGTAACACTATGTGTAGAAACACGCCTGTTTTGTATGCATGTTTGATTATAACATCCTTTTTAAATATATAAATTTCCGCTACTATTTTGTAATGCCATTACTAACTATACACTTGTATCTTTACAGCTTTTTTTAGAAATGTTTTAACCATATTTCTGGACTATTTTCCATGTGGCATATGTTTATTCTTTCTGCTGTATGTTTGTTTTTCATCGATAAACTTTTTTGCTAAATATACGGCATATTTATAGTCTTTACTGAGACAATTTTAAAGTCTTCTTATCACTATTTCACATTACTGTTATTACTGTAATATCACTGAATTTATTAATTTGTACTTTAAGTTTTTCTGCATATGCGTTTATTAACTATTTGCAGGTTTGATTGCGTTTTATTACCATGCATCTTATTTATTTTTCCACTCTTTTATGTACACTGCAATTAAAAAAAAAGTGTTGGTTTTACAATATAATACTGGCAGTATAATGTTGTCAGTATTATACCGAAAAATTAACAGTAATAAACAGTAAAATAAGCAGCAATACGCTGCCGCGCATGTAGTTTACCTTGATTTTTGTATGTAAAGATGGAATTTTGCAATTGATTTTTCACTCACTTCCTGATAAGTTAGAATTATAAATATTTAGTTCACAGGTGTGTTTCCTATGGCAATACAAATTTTAATATTTTTAGAACTTAAGTATGCATTAATAATTTAATTGTAAGGCATTTTTCCGTCAGCCTTCCGCAAATCTCCAAATAATCTTTATGGTTACAACTGTGTGCGAATTGCAAAAACAATGCAGTTAATGGTGCGCCAAATCACACTCGCCAAAATAGGTCAACTAGCTGTGAAAGTGCAACAGCGAAATATTTTTAATGACCCTGTATTTTATTAAAATTTCAATTCAAAGATACGTTTTAATTGGAAATGAGACGCTTAATCCGACGCAGTAAACCGTTAGTTATTGAGATTATCAATTTTGGAGTTATAAGGATGTTTCTTTTACGCAATTCAGTAATAGAGCATTTAAAGTTTATGACGTCAACAAGCCACGATTTTATTCGAATTGCAATGCATTTTATAAATAGTTTACACCTGTTTTATTTTCATATTTTATATTATGCATATCCATGATGGGTAAGTAAAGTATTACGGTGGCCCCCAACGACTAGTTTTTGCTGTCTACCAGACTTTATCAAATTTGTAAAGCCCTGCACAAGAGTATACAATAAGTTGCGTTTGTAGTTCAATTACAGGGACGCACAAAATAATTCCTTTACATTATGATCTATGGTGAAAAATCGTTTGCGGTGCATTTTAAAGATATTATATTTCAAACAGAAAAAGATCACTACAACTTTGTTTTCTAATATAGATTATTGTGTGCGTAGGATTTATCGTTCATATACAGAGACGCGCAAAAGATTTCGGTCAAAATACTATTGACTGTCTATGATCGGTAATTGCAGGAAGTGCTTTTTCCGCTGTGGTATGCAATTTTGTCTAATTTGTAATATTTTTCACTTGTATTTTCACTATTTGTATATTTTATGTTTTCACTATTACATGTTGTGTACAAATTCTATAGATCATATGCAGGGCTACAAAAAAGGCTTCGGATATGGACTGCAACTGCTCAAAATGGATTTTTTTTTTTCTGATTTATGTGCTTTTAAAATTCTTTTTTTGATAATCTCATTTCATTGTATGAGAAAATTAATTTCCTTAATATTCTGTTAGTGTTGGAAAGTGTTCCATAATTTATGCTGGGTGCATGATTTTTCGTTCTTGTTCAGATTAAACATTGAATGCTTATACAAGAGTTTTGATAAAAAACTATTTTTACTTTTATTTCCCTTTTTAAACTTTTCTGTTTTCGACATTTTATCATGAGTGATTTTTTTTTCTAATTTGTTTTTATTTGTAAATACAAATATAACTGAATTTGAGTGAGTAAAATTTTATTTTTCCTTATTGAAACAGGTATTTCGATATCTAAAGAGCGGGCTTTCTCATTACCGGTCTTATGCACCTCCAAGGATCGCAATCCGCAGTCTGTGCTGGCAGCAGAGTTGTTGAAAGCGATGCGTCGGGTTTGATACCCGCGCGGACGAGACGGATAATTATTATGCCCACGCGATATAGACGGCAATTAACATTTTGATCCTGAAGGTCCTAGTGAAAAAATGGTAAGTGCGGGAATATGAAGGATGTTTTTTGGGAGCGATACTTTTTTTGGAGGTGGGGGTTTAAATTATCGTAATAATCATTATAAATTTATGCGTTATCAGGGGCTCTGTTTAAGGCCCATGGGCGCCCGCAAGAGAGGGGCCATTTCCCCTCTCTAGATTTTCCAAATTAAATTTTTTTTAAATCGATGAATTCCCCCCCCCCCCCCCAAAAAAATAATAAATAAAAATAAATAAATAAATAAAATAAATAAATAAAATAAAAACTTTTTCTTCTCATATGATTTAAAATAATAAAAACGAGAGAAAAGAAGAAAAATTAACCAATAACTTAACGAGGGAGTGGGGGGTATGGGGGCGGGCTCTCCCCCTCCTTCCCACAAAAAAGATAAACTATTGGTTCTACATTTTGAAAAAAAAAAAAAAAAAAATCTATAGTTTAACTCTTGAATTTTAATATTTCTTAATAGTTGTAGTCCTGTATTCTTTTTACGTTGAAATGTTTAAGAATTATCTTGTAGAGTAGGTTCTGACAAAAAAAAAAAATTCTTAGTTTAGCTTATTTCATGTTTGTATTCTCAATTTTAAAAAATGCGCCCTAAACTAAATTATTAGATTGACTGAACTAAAGTTACTTGAAACCTACGGACACATCTGTTTCAAAATCTAGCCCCCCCCCCCCCCCCCCCGGATTTTGTTCTTGGACGCGCCTTCAAAAAATTCCGTTTAATAAATAATCTTCACAAAATTCATTTTAATAAAAGAGGCTTCTTCACAAAATTCCTCTTAATAAAAGAGGACCCTTTGGGAAAATTATGTAGTGCAAAATTAAATTCTATAAAAGTGAGCCTTTCATATTTTTTTTTATTATTATTTTCTTAATTTGTGTAATTTGCAAGCAAAACAAGCTCACTAAAAAGAAAAACTTCAGCAGGAAGACATCAAAACGTTAGTATTATTAAATGTTTCATATGGATTCGAGTAACTAGATTTAAACTTTTGTTAAAAATTTTATTTTTCACAAAAGTATAATTAAATTTCACTTTTTTCCCTTCACAAAATGGAACCCGGGGGGGGGGGGGTTGCATCGACTCCATGTTATTCAGAGACATTTCTAAAAAGCATTCAGAAAAATTATATTTATTTATTCGATTTATTTATTTTTATTTAATTTTTTTACAATTTAAACTAATTGAATCCATTAAATTTTTCATTGAATGACCACATGTAAGACAATAACACGTTTCTCTCATTTTCTCTATTTTCATTTATTCCTGACGAAGGGCTTCTTTTATTAATATTTGAGGCAGCTTTATTTTAGGGTCGCAGCTAGGAAAATATTTCGGTAGATAGGGGATTTAAAAGTGTATCTTTCGAATGTATTGTTTTCTAGTAAATACATAATTTATAAGTTATTATTAAGTGCAAATAAGACACATTCAACAATTAAAAAAGGTAAAAATGAAGTAATTCAAAAATTTTCGATAAACAAACATAGATTTTGGAATTTTGGGGAAGAGGGAAAAATCGTGAGTTCCATATCGAATGAAGTGGATGAAAAACATTTCTCCTTGTACAAGTGACTGCTTAAACTTTCGTCTTGATAACATTCTCTAGAATTGAAGATAATGTTGTGAACAATCCTGCAGCTGTTTCTGGGAGGGAAAAAATAAACCAAATAATCATGTTTTGTTGAATTAAACTTGCGATAGATTTAAGAAAAGAGATACCCAAAAATAGTTGGCAATGCGCAGGCCTCACGATTTCTAGCAAATGCTCGCCTAGTCAATCCTGCTATCTGTGAACAGCGGATTCAATGAATTTTCAGAATAGGGGAGTGATAAAGTTGTCTAAAGTGATAAATATCTTTTAATTTTGTTAAGTTGACAGACCTATTTAAAACAAATTTATATGAATGTTGGTTCAATAAATGTACTTTTTGTTCTATCATAGCATTTACGTATGTTGCTCAGTTTGGTTCCGCCTTGTATTGGCAATTTAAATATGAAAGGAGATTTGATCGTCACTATATAATTATCTAAGGTTGGTGGTGGTGTTATTAATGTCCTCCTGTAATAGTTAGGCCAGATCCTGTAAACGCCGGCGAATATGGGCACAGTTTCCTTTGATGAAGCACCATCAGAGTAGCGGAAAACTGACTTGGCCTCAAAGTTTTCTCCATAATTTTTATCCTTATCGGAAGAGGGGAATCTTCTGGCTTGGTATCTCTCTGCCAACTATCGACCTCTCAGTGAGGAAACTCTCCACGCCACTGATTTTACATACACGTTTTGTGGTATCCACTCGGAGCCAACAACAGCGCAATGTTCTCAGGACGTCATAGTCATACTCTCAAGTACTGAACACGCCTGATGCTTAACATCGGTATTCGGATGGGAGCCGGTGCTTTACAGCATAGTGTATCATTGATTATTATCTAAGAATTACATTCCAACCTTATACTTGCATATGTTGTATTTGTTAGAAATTCGAAATTCTATAATATATTTTTGCCATATGTATTTTTTTTAAAGTTGAATCGATATACATTTTTTTCTTGTTTTAAAAAAGTTGGTTCTTGAGAAGAAAAATTTAACTAATTAAATTTTTACTAACATTATTTAGTTTTTTTTTAATTACCCGGGTTTTTTCAATTAAATTGACTTGCTAATTAATATAGTTGGTCATTAAGAGAATGAATTTTACGTGAACATACTATTGAATAACAATTTTATATTTAATCCACCGTCAATTATTTTTATAAAGGATCAAGGTCCATAAGCCGCGTTTTTGGCCCATGAAATTGACTAAAACTCGATTTTGTTATACTTATGTAATTATTTCACTTTTTAATATTAGAAGGTTTATCCTGTACGAGTTCAACAATAGTTTTTGCATTTTGTTCGGATTTATATGACTTACACAAGCTCAAAGTTTGTATTATTCGTAGTTTTTGATGAAAAATACGCAATTTCTCCTAATTTTACCCCATTTATTTATATGAGCGCAATCGTGCAACACTTTCTTATTTACATATATTATAAAATACTTCAAAATGTACAATATATGTAAAAATAAAAGTGTTGCAAAGCTGCGCTCATAGTATAATATTAAAACATATATTAAAAATTGAGGTAAAATTAGGAGAAATTGCGTGTATTTTTCATCAAAAACTACGAGTAGTACGAACTTTGAGCTTGTGTAAGTCATATATATCCGAACAAAATGCAAAAACTATTGTTGAAATCGTACAGGATAAACCTTCCATTATTAAAAAGTGAAACAATTAAGTCAGTATAACAAAATTCAGTTTTAGTCTTATTTCATGGGCCAAAAACACAGCTTATGGACCCTGATCCTTTCCATCGCAAGCAGTATCGTAAATAGTCTCAAAACACTTTTATTATTAAGACTGGTAGCAAAAACACAAAACTGTACATTTAAATTAACTATAGAAGTTGGTTTAAATGTATTGAAGTTACATTTAGAAGTTATTATAATTGCAAATTTTAAACACCCGTTATACTAATCGCTTACAGTTCGGCTACTTTTTTTTACGTTTACTTTAAACTGTCTGTGTGTTCGTGCGTGTTTTCTTTATGCTTTCTTTTTTATTTTCAAATGTTTGCTGTTTTTAATAATAGAAAATAATTTTTTTCGCCCTCAGAGCCAAAAAATCTCGCGCGATTTCTTAATATTTTTTAAACAATGATAATGGTTTAGAAATATAATAATTCTGGTACGCAAATAAAAACTGGCAGAGCTGCAACATTTATGTTTTCATCTTTTAAACTTTTCGTGCCTGATTTGAAAAAAAAAAAAAAAAAAAAAAAAAAAAAAGTACGAACAATTCAAATATCAAACATTCAGTATATTTAAAAGTTTAGGAAAAGAACGTAAAGAGCTTTTGATGAAAAAAAGTTAAAAAAAAAAAAAAAAAAACCCTTAATTTCCTCATGCAAAAATCCACATCTTCGGATTTCTAAAATTGAGCCACGTATTTTGTAAAATGCTCTTGTGTGAATTTTCAATTTTCGAAAATTCTCTTGGATCTTGCAGCTTATTTATATATACTTTAGTTATTCAATCTGGAAACTTATCTCGCCAATTTTGTGGGATGCGCTCTGTATTCATTGTTAAAAGGAAAAGATTTAAATAGCTTCTTTAACTGAACGCATGTCCCTCAAGATCCAGTTTTCCATTTAAAGTTTTTTCTTTATTTCGTTAGAGTTTGCAGCTGAATTTTAACTTATTTTGTCCTGTGTTATTAAATGCGGCAGAATGAGGGAGAAAAGTTCTTGAATAGAGTGGTTATCACAATTTTAAGGGTTATTAATTATTTTAATTGTAACATATAAGTGCAAACGGTTTTTAAGGGTCCTCTTCACTCACTTGAAAACACCTGCTCGCTAATGTTAATCCTATGGGGCATTATTTTTCTAATATCTCGTTTGCATTTCAATATTTTTAAACGATTTTTTTTTTTTTTTTTTTTTTTTTGCATTGGATAGCAGAGATTAATCTTTATTTCCGCCGATGATTACTTTTCGATTTTTTTGGGAAGATACTTTTACTTTCGAAACCGGCTTCTTAAAAATTAAACCTTCATTTAAAAAAAAAATAATAATAAAACAAAAGTTTAACGGATGAGTAATCTAACTATATGCGCTTAAACACTAAAATAATGAGGATTTAAAAGGGAAAAAAAAGTTACTATAAGTAGTGAAATTTTTGGCTATTTCTTTGCTATTAACCGCTGGCCTGGCATGCGGCAATGCTCTGAAAAAAAAGTATTGATATTACAGTTATAATACTGGCATCCCAGCTGCCAGTATTATACCGTAAAATTAATTACCGCATGCGCGGTAGCGTATTACTGCTTATTTTACTGTTTATTGCTGTTAATTTTACGGTATAATACTGGCAGCTGGGATGGCAGTATTATACTGTAATGTCAACACTTTTTTTTTGCAGTACATTGCCGCATGCCAGCGGTTAATAGCCAAAAAATCGCCAAAATTTTCACTGCTTTCTTTCTTTTTTTGCAGTGTGTGAAAGTAATACCATTTTTAGTAAATTTAAAAACTTTATTACTTGAATGCATAATTGATATTTTTCATATCAAATTTATCTTTGGTCTAATTGGCGTACAATCTAATATATATTTTTAAAAATCTATTACTCTTCAGTTAAAAAATTATTTTCACCTATGTTCTGTACACCGGGCAGTATGTTCTCTAATCCAGGAATCCTGGGTTGGGGTCCCCTGGTATATTTAATGCGAAATTAACTTCTCACGGGACTCTTTTCCTCCTCTGTGCACGCTCCTGATGTTGATGCCCAATACTGTATTCGTCATAAATACTTGCGATGAAATACCAATATTGGGTAAATGTTTGCTTTATATTAGAAATATTTGCAATGAATTGTCACTATTACAGAAATATAGATTTCACATTGGAAATAGTTCTAATGGAGCGCAAATATTGCAGAAATATTGACATTGAAAAGGCAAAATACTTCTTTCCGTCATTGGGCAATGTATAACCAATGCAAACATTATTGTTTGGCCCAGTGGTGTAGTGCTATGAAAAAAAGGTATGGCGACGCTCTTAGTCCCGAACATAGGGTCTGAACAGTAGAACAATAAAATTCGGAATTCAGTAACGCTCATTCACGCAACGAGATTTTCGTTAAAATTTGTTTTGAAATTTACGTAAGCAGCGATAGACAGACAAGACGATCCGGAAACCTAAACGCTTTTTTAACTTCCTTCGAAAGTATTAAAAATGAGTGATTTATTTCTTAAAATTGTTATTTTTTAGCTGTTTATCCTTTAAAAATATATTATTACGTTTCAAAAGTCTACGTTCTCCCGTCCCTCCTGCGTTCCCCTGCAAATAAAAAGTAGGGGGACGTTTGAAATAAAATATAAAAGTTGGGGACGCCGTCCTCCCGCGTATCCCATCGACTACATCACTGGTTGGCCCAATATTGACCAGAATTTTTGTTTAGCTATTAGGAATTAGGGTATGTGCAGACTTGCCAAGTCTTGGCAACTCTGTATGTGTGATTTTTTGGTTTGGGGGGGGGGGGGGGTGGACGGATTTTCTTCCCTCCTCTTCGCCTAGTTTCCGTTTCCATCTTTATATGCTGAGCTGATATCCAGAGTAATGTTTCCCAGTTTATATTCTCATAATATATTCCGAATAAAAAAAAACGAAATTGGTTATTTATTGCTAATCTATATTCGAGCTCCGGATACGTCATCGCCTCGCGCTCTTTTGCTTTTACAAGCCCTGTGCCTCATTCGCAGTCATGGTTAACCTATTTGCAGCCCTCTCTCTCTCTCGGGTCCCATGCCTTTTGATGAGAGGGACAGAGTGTGAGTGTAGGTGTATGTGTCAAAGCACTGCGGGTAGTGCTGGTAGTGCTTCCTATTTCACAAGTGCGCTCTCTTCGTCATGAATCATACCGGTTGCTGCAGGGACAGCCAGCTGCCGAGATGTGTACCAAATGTTAGGTAATTAAATGTCTCACATTTGTCCAGGATGTTTGCCATCATAATTACTTATCTCTGCTGTAGTGTTTAATGTAGCGCAGAGAGAGAGTCTTGGAAGTTTTGCTCCGTCATTACAACTTGAAGGGGGCACATATGCTTTGAGCTTGTGAGAATCCACGAATATAATCAAATTACTAAAACTCAAACATAATTGTAACAAACTAAAAGTCATAGAGGAAAAAATTACCTCATTTAAACTAGTCGTTGGGGGCCACCGTAATACTTACCCATCATGGATATGCATAATGTAAAATATGAAAATAAAATATGTGTAAACAAACTACTTATAAAATGCATTGCAATTCGAATAAAATCGTGGTTTGATAACGTCATAAACTTTAAATGTTCTATTACTGAATTGCGTAAAAGAAACATCCTTATAACTCTAAAAATATAATCATATTAACTAGCGGTTTATTGCATCTGATTAAGCGTCACATTTCCAATTAAAATATATCTTTGAATTGAAATTTGGATGAAATACAGGGTCATGAAAAATCGAAGAGTGTGGAAAATAGCATTACAAAAATACCTCGGCAACTCATTATCCGATCGACTTTATGCTTTATGCAAAATTTGTTTTTTTATTGTCTTTTATATTCACTCCTTAAAATAAACAATTTTGAAAATTTTTATATACCTTTTATCAGAACGAATATTTCGAGAGTCCGAAAAAAATAGTTCCGGATAATCGAGGCTACTGAAATTCAATAAGCTTCTTCCCATTATTACATACTAAGTACATACCAATTTTCAAGTCTCTATCTCAATTTTTTCGGGAGATAGAGCGTTTACAGACACACAGACGGATGGCAATTTTTTTTTTTCTTCTGAAAATATGTTTTTCGGAATCTCCAGTGTCTGAAATGTGTAAATCCGTCAAAAAAATTTTTTTTTCGATTTTCGAAACTATTACAAGACTTACCCTATACTACGTATGATGGGTAAGTAATAATAACTATGTAATTCAAAGATGGCTACAATTAACATATGATATTAGAGGATTCATTAATATAGTCATTATGAATAAATTATTTAATGTAAATAATTATGATTAAAAAAATGGTAATGTAACAGACAAACAGGAATTACCACGCTTTTCGGATACCTTGATGTTTATCGATATTACCTATTAAAATAACTTACAATTTATTATAATAAAAATGTATTTTCATTCAGAGGGAGTTCTGAAACATACATCTTTCACAAAATTTGACTGTTTACATATTTTTCATAACTATCTTATGTCATCTTACCTGTAACAGACCAACATTTAACATGTAACAGACAAACAAATAAACACATAAAAGGAAGCCATGCATGCTGATTATAATGGATTTTATTGATTTTGATTATTCAAAATGTTATAAAATGCATTGCAAATATAAAAAAAAATAGGTTTAATACTGTCAGAAAAAATATATATTACCTATTTGATGTAAAAAATAAAATCCTAGAAATGGTAACATTGGTTTGGAATTGCCCCAATGTAAAAATTTTTCTGCTTCATGTTTAAAATAGATGTATTTAATTGTAATAAATGTACGTAAATTTCCTAGAGGATTTTAATACTCACTCGCTGACAAAATACAGCACAGAGTTGCCAAGTCTCCTGATTTTGGTGGAAAACTCCTGATTTTCACACGTTTACCTATATTCCTGATTAGCTTACAAATTTGTCAATAGTCTCTTATCTTGATTATCAATAATTTGTCTTAATTCAAAATTAAGATCCTCACTATTGGTTTTGTATGGGATTATGAGGAAAGAAAAATTTCCTCATTACTTGTCGTTAATTTAAAATCATGTTAAACAACCTGAATATAATACGCTTTAGTTTTTTTTCTACATGTAAGAAGTACATATGTTTTCTTATTTATGTAAATCTTCAACGACAACCAAGCACAATTTAAAATTAAAACTTGTACATGCTTACATAAATGTTTTTACCCGAAAAAAAAACAAAACAATGATTTCTGAAATAAAATCTTCTTATTTTTGGGTTTCAGAACTTGGCAGTCTGTCAGTATCTGTAATCAAAATCTACATATCGCCAGGTACGGAAACTTGAAATTTGGTACTCAGTAATTATTTTGAGTTGAAAGAAAAATAAATATCCAAAATCACGCAAATGTTTATTTGTTCATTTTGAAAATTCAGGGGGAAAAAAAAAAATATATATATATATATATATATATATATTCTTACTATGTTAATCCCTTGCAACTTAGAAGACAATTGAGATTTTGAGCTGAGATCTTATTTATGTAATAAAGAGTAATATTTCACCTCACCTCCTAATTTCATACATTTTTCTTGCATAAGTTCAGCGGTATAACACTAAAAAATATTAGTTGGTTGTCGCAGCATTCATTCACTGACAGGGTAGGGTGACTTGACTTCACTATAAATTAGATGATAATCATAATTATCAGCTGAAATTTTATTTATGCAATTAGATTATCATTATCACACGTCACCTTGAATTTCATACATTTATCTTCCATAGGAACCGAGTTAAAGGATTTCATAAATCATTAATTTCGATATTAACTGTGAAAAAAAAAATCTATATGGTTACTTTTTAGATTTTATTTTTAAAATACAATTTCTGGTTTAAAACATTGAGTCAGACTCTGGAATAATACCGAAATGGTTGCACCTATGGTAGCACCTGTTAAAATATTATATATATATCTGTAGTTGATTTTGAAAGTTTTTTTAAACTTCCATCCATCTTTTTAATTAGGTTAAAAAAAAATTTTTTTTTCTCTCTCTCCCTTTCCCCCAAGTATTTTAACGATAAATATATGGGCGATTCCACCAGTAAAGTTGTTGTTACGTGTGTGACTCAGAAAAATCGCACACGTAACAACGACTTTACTATTTTTTAAAAAAAAAATTGTTATTACTTTAGACTAAAGGTGTCACTACAAAAATGATTCTGTATGTGTCCTGTAATAGCAATTAAAAAAAAGTAAAACGTTACCTAAATAATTTCATTTCTAAATTTGTCTCAATTTGCAAAGAAACACTCTCTGAAAGTCACACACGTAACGGTGGAATCGACCATATATTATGTTAGGAAATGGAATAATTACGACCAATTACTTGAATCTGAATTACAATATCTGAAATTTTTATTCGTAGATGAGTATTAATTTTTCGTGATTATGCTCAAATGAATAGTTGTCTCTGTTTCTAATCGCACGCGTTGCTGTAGCCGCTTTATCTCACTTTCGCATTTTGCGCTTAAAAAATGCTGTGTTATGAAACAGAGCTCTGTGATAAACTTATTCTGGTTACAAAGAAAAAACTTCTTAAAAAGCCATTTTAAAAAAGGTACAAGGCGTTTCGAAAGAAAATGGCCTTCCTTCATCAGGCGTAAAAAAGAAGTGCTACCACTTTCAAAGCAGGAGCAAGACTGAAAGAAATTATAAATTAAGATAAATAGAAATGTAGGAGATGAAAAGGTCATATTAACTTCTGATTGATTGGATGTCTCTTTCTTTCCCGTTGGCTGATCCTTCCCACATGTCCATTTCTCCTTCTGTTTTCTTTCTCTTGTCCATTCTTTCACAGTAGTATCGCATCTTTTTGTACCTGACGAAGAAAGATCACATTTTTTTAAACTCATTGCACGTTTGTCATTTTCATGTTTTAAGTAGTTTTCCCCTATTGTATTGTGTTTGACTCCAGTTTTTATAAAATTTTATTGTTATTGACTTTTTTTTTTGTTTGCTTTTATTTACATTGATATTTACGCACCATGGATTCATATTACTAATATTTTCTTTTAAGGTCACTATTGGAAAGTTTTTTAACCCTTAAATTGCAGCGCTATTAATTTAGTGAATATTGATTTGCTATCAACATTCGTACGATATTTTATATTTTAGACACAGGATCTTGGATTTAAAAAAGTATAATCATTTCAACTTAGAAAGTAATTAGGAAAGATCCCGTTCACGTCGTTTTGGCGTCCACTTTTGACCTTTTTGGGGGGTCCATTCTGATTTTCGTCCAATTTTAGTCATCTCCCCCCATTCCCATCTCTTGTTTTGGAACACGCTGAAGTCTTATAAACTGATATTTGGGATTCTTCTGAAACCTCATAGCAGATGTATTGTTCTTATTCTCTTCCACGCGTATTAGCTTACGAGCCTCTATTTACAGATAATTCTAGATTCATATATTCCATTTCCCCTTTTCTATCATGCGGGTTGTGAACGAGGTTATTCACTGTCTTCGATGCCAGTTACCTAAACTCAATTAAGCGACAGCTGAAACCAGATTTAAGCGATTCGTCACAAATTACGATTTAACTGTAACGTGAATTATGATGTATGAGAATGAGCAGCCATGTCGAACGCTCGGGAAATATTAACAAATTATGCCCGGAGTTGTAGAAATTTTGCTGCATTCACATCAAAATCCATTGATTTTAGTGATTCTAATTGTTATTTAAAATACTCCATTAGTTACCGGGAAAAAAATGAGTTGCATGCAGCTCTACAGCAGTCGCAGGAAATCAACGAAACAGGAGGGGGAAAAAAAACTTTTAGTTGCAGGAATAATTTTGTGTGAAATACATTGTCTGACAAAACATATTGAATATTCACTATTTTTCCTTTTATTTTGAATCATCAATATGTATAGCAATTGTGTTTCCTTCATGTCTAGAAATTTTTATAGAATATTTATTTATTAGTTATTTTTTAACCAGTTTAAGAAAGAACAAGAACGAAAAGTCATGCGTCAAGCATAGATTATGTAACACTTTCCAACGCTTCCAAAATAATTTTACAAATCATACCGTTTAATAAGCTGAAAGATCTAAGTAAACAATTTGAAAAACGCATAACATATTTAAAAACATAATATTAGGAATTTCCAACGTATACAATATTCAGAAAAATATCCGAATACTTTTATTCAGCCCAGTATAGGATCTATAAATTTGTATATATACTACATAGGATGCTAAATTTTAGTTCAGTTAAGAAACGCGTAGCACAGTTTAAAATTCTCCTTCTGGAGTTTCTGTCCATAAACGGAAATGTGTTCGCGAACTTTTGTGCTTCCCTGTATATGATCTACAGAATTTATACACACCACGTAATAAACAAAAAGTGAGTTAAATTTAAAATCGCGTTCAGTAACTTAAAACGCACTTCCAGGAATTATTGTTAACAGACAGTAGAGAATTCTTTTGTGTGTCCCTGTAAATGAACGATGACTGCTATACACACACTATTCTGTAGTAAGCCTCTTGTAATGCACCTTAGTGATATATATAAATTTCAAGGCGTTTAAAATAGTGAAACATTATTTAAATAAACCGCAGACGAATTTTCTCCATAGACGTAATATAACGGAATTATTTTGACTGTCCCTGTAAATTAACTATAAGTGCTATCCACACCCTATTCCATATTAAGTTTCTTGTAATACACCTTAGTGATATATATCAATTACAATGTGTTTGCAATATTGTAACATCATTAAAATAAACCGCAAATGATTTTTCCCCATAGACCGTAATGTAACGGAATTATTTTGAGTGTCCCTGTAAAAAAACTATAAGTGCTACACACTTCAGTTGAAATAGGGAACGTGCTATAGATAACGACAATAACATATTAAAATTGCAAGACAATCCGAGCATATTTACGGGAGTTAGAGCACGGCCAGACGGCAGACGGCCAGACAAACTGAAGTCATAAACACTTTTCAACTAGGTTGGAAAGTGTTAAAAATTATTCACTCATAATTGATACCAAATGAATTGTACACTGAAAAAAATATATGTATGGTGATTTTACGGTATAATACGGGCAGATAGAGTGCCAGGATTGTACCTTAAAATCATCCTTTTTTTTGGTAGTGTAACACAATGCACTGTTTCAGTTTCCATTAAGATTTCTTGACTATCTGCCTTGTGCATTTACGTAAGCATAGCCAGATTGCTGCATTTTCTTGTTTTTTATAAAATATATATTTAACTGTTTTCCTTTTGAAAATTAATCACTGTAATTTATATAGTTTTATTACTTACCACATTACTGTTTTCTATATTTCGAAGTTGTTATTACGTTTATCTATTTGCGATTCATTGAAATTCAAATAAATGAAACAAACTATAGACAAAACTGCAAGAAACAAAAGTTGTGATTTATGGTATACTGTACTTACCATTTTTATTACACCTTTTGATTATTTTCCCGTTTCTCCATTTATTTATCGTATTTCAAAAATGATTTACGTACTGCAAGCTAAACTATTTTTAGTGCGAAAATTTATTTTCTGTGAAAATATGCGTCAAAAATGATTTGTGTGTAGAAAAACAAAACTATTTTCACAAAATTTATATTCTCTGAAAATATGTGACAGTCTGTCTGAATAACAAATTGAATTTCCTCTAAAATAGAATCATAATAACATTGTTAAATAAACTTCAAAAATAGTCATGTGTAGGTGAAAATGTCATTTAGATTTTTAATCTATGCTTACTTGATCATATAGTTATATTCAATAGGGAATGTTTTCGATTCTTTCTTAACAGCTTATTGAGAGGTGACGAGTATACTCGCCACTAATTTAGGGCTTTTTTTTTTTTTACTTTTTTTATATTTAACTTGTTTTTTTGTATGTAAAGATAGAATTTTGCTATCGATTTTCCATTAACCTCCTGATATACAAGAATTACAAAAATTACTAGCTGATCCGCCCGGCTTTGCCCGGTCCCGTCAAAAAATAGCACGAAACGCGAAAAAAAAAACTCTATAAAATCGCTGCTCGAATTCCGAATTTCCTTTATTAAAAAGAGAACAAAATTTTCTTTTTTGGGCTAAAAGATTGAAACAGAATTCCTTTTAGTATGAAAAAATCGCGTAATAAAAATTCGCGAAAAATTCAAATACGCTGTATGAATTTCGTATAAACTTTATTGAAAAGAGGAGAAAATTTACAATATGGATCTAAAAGTTTAAAACAGGATTCTTTTTACTAATGTGGAAAAATTGCCGCGAAACTTTAACCCTTTCCGGCACAGACAAATTCTGTTCGTAAAATGAGAAATTACTGACTGACACCGGAATTTACAAACGACTTTTTTAGAAAATAAGAACTCCTTATTTTAAGTTTTTATTGTACAAGCAAATTTTTACTAAAATCTTCTTGGTGCCGTTTGTAAGTTTGGAATTAAAATTAGATGTGCCCGGAGTGGGACCACTGTGCCGGAAAGGGTTAACGCTAAAAATCTCATAAATTGCTAAAAATTCAAAATTACTAGAGGACAAAATTCACTACAATGGACTAACATTGGAACTGTATTTTTTTCAAAAATGGAAAAAACGACACCTAAAAATCGCATTAAAAATCGGGCAAGAGAAAATATATATGTTTTAATGTACTATTTGTTAAATGTCTGAAACCGCATTCTATTTCCTAAAGTCAGAAAAACACTGTAAAACGCAAAAAAAAAAAAAAAAAAAAAAAAACTAAAAATCGCATAAAAAGTTTCGTGAAAAATTCAAAAATCGCTGTACGAATTCCGAATAAACTTTATTGAAAAAGACAAAATTTACTGCAGTGAACATTCTAACAGAAATTCTTTCATTAATGTAAAATAAAGTCAACGCGAAAAATTGTTACAATTTGCTTTAAAAATCGCTAAAAATTAAAAAATGGCAGTGCAAAATTTACTATAGTAAGTTTAAGCCATTGTGACCGGAATTATTTTAGAAATTTCCAAAAAATCGCCGCAGAACGCAAAAAATCCCAATAAAAATTCAAAAATCGAGGAAGACAAAATTTACTATAGAAAAGTTTGAAACCTAATTCCTTTCGCTAATATGGAAAAATCGCCGCAAAACGCGAAAAAACTAAAAATTCCACAAACAAAAAATCGCAGAAAAAACTCTAAAAATTGCACAAAAAATTCGCGAAAAATTTAAAAATTTACTGTACGAATTCCGGATGAACTTTATTGAAAAAGGGACAAAATTTACTATATTGGGCTTAAAAGATTGAAACCGCATTAATTTCACTAATTTTGAAAAATCACCGCGAAACGTGAAAAACCGCTTAAGAATCTCATAAAAAGAAATCTAATAATAATTAAATAAAAAATTACAAAATTGGACTTCAAAGTGCATAACTACAGGCCTTCCTGCCAATTTTTATAGCTGTGCGTGCAGAATACAGCGAACAGATACACACACTCACAAACACACAAACTTCTTCCTTTATTATTGTAGATTTATACTGGTGTGTTTCTGATGAGAATACAATATTTTAATAATTTTGAACTTAATTATAAATTAATACATTAATTGTATAGCATTTTTTCGTTAACCATGCATAGGTGATAAATCGTCAAATATTATCTATGGTTATAACTGTTCACATGTTACAATAACAATGGAGCTAACTATGCGCCAAATTATGCCAACATGGCTATGAAACTGCAATAACGAGATAGTGTAAACACTAAAATAGAAAATATAAATGAAAAATAAAGAGTGTAATATAATAATAAAAAATAAGTAAATAAATAAAATACTCTTTTATTAATTAATAGTTTAATATATTAATTAAATGATGGTTATACGCTAAGAAAACAATTTAGAAATCCTGAATAGATAGTTTAAATAATGTATTTTTTTTTTCCTGAAAAAGAAATAGCAAAAATTATTATTTTTCTAATAAATTCTCTAGTTTGCGATTTCTATCAAGCATAAATAAAAGTGATGAATTTTCAACAATTGGGGTCCACGCCAAATTAATTTATTAACGGATTTTTTTTTTTTTTTTGCTATTACATGAATTGTAATCATGAAATCGAGCTATTGACTCAAAACTATTGAAACTATTGAATGCTTATAAAAGAGTGATGCTTTTTTAAAAGCTATTTTTACTGTTATATTTATTTTAATTCAAACCAACTACCAGGATTTTTCAGTGGTGCTTTATTTAATTACTGAATGTCAGTCATTAAATAAAGCAAAAATTTCTGTTTGAAAATTCTGGTAGCTATTTTTAAAAAGCAAACGCGCCAAATAGGTAACACAAACAACGTCTCAAATAATACTAATTAAGAAAATTGCGTTCAATTATTACGTAAAAAAAGTTTTTAATCACTTTTAAATACATTTAAAAATATATTTAAACTATATCATTTTCCTCTTTTAATTTATTCACTCAAAAATTATTTATCTTTAAAAATACTTTAAATTTTAGTTAAAGTACAGAGTGCATAAGTTTTCCTCATGGTCGGATTTCACAATAAACTGATTAAAATAGGTGAATGCGATGAAGACAGAAGAAGGGGAGAAGGAGGGGGTCGAGTGTCGAACACTTTATATATAATAATATTTAATTTTTTTTTTCTCCAACGTCGGGAGATTAAATTCTATTGAAAGCAGTTCTCTTTTCATCCATTTTTTTCAAAGCTTGGCTAAAAGAGAAAATGACCTTGTTATTTTATAAACTTGATTTGCATTGATAATTTTTTTTTCAGGAATATTATTTTTTTCTTTCGAATCCTGGAGGCGATTTTAAAGCAAAACTGATATTTTGCAATTAACTTTTTTTTTTCTCTGATAATTTTGGAGGGGAAAATGTAATTTTTTCCCTTTCAGAAATGACTTAAAATAATTAAACACTAAGAGAAAGATGAACTAAGACCTTAAAAATAAAAAAAAAAGATGTTACTGTTTTATTTGTCTGTTTTGAAATACTCTGGTAGATATTTATTTTCGAATATTTAATATTTTTTAATTGTTAAATTTCTATATTGCTTTTTTTGGGGTCATTCCATGCAAAACCAACAAAAATATTTCAATATTGAACCTGACCGTTTCAGATTTCGATATGATGCTTTCAGGAATCATTCTCCCTAATGATATTATATGAGAATATACTTTTATATGTTTTTAAAAAAAAATCTCATTGGGTTTTTATGTAGTTAATTTTGTAAAATTTAGAGGGAAAAAACAAACATTTTTTGACTTGCTTAAGCTTTTTTAATCTTGATTTTTAAGTTTTTTTTAAAGAGAGTTGCATGATCCCCCCCCCCCCCCCCCAACCCTACTTGAAAGAGATTTTCAGGAAGTTTAATTCAGTAATATGCAACTTGACTATGCTTGGTGAAAAAAAAAAGAATTTCTGATTTTTAAAACAAAATTTATGTAATTTTTTTAAGATTGTTTTTTTTATAAAAGTTTCTTTTTCTTTTTCTTTTTTTTTTTTTTTTTTGTAACCTTAGACAATTTAGAAGTAGCAATGTAGTCCTAACTGGTATTTAAAACAAACTTATTTAAAAGAAGCTTTTGCTGTATCTCTTGATCTTATTGAGATCACATTCTATATTTTTTTGTATTTACAGTTTATAATGTTATAAAACAAGAACGAAATATCATGCGTCAAGCATAGATTATGAAACACTTCCTAACTTCAGAATACTGTAACAAAACTTCAAAGTTTGCTAAGTAAACAATTTAGGAAACGCATAACGCATTTGAAAAACCAACTTCAGCAATTAATACTAATAGTAAAAAAATAAATAAATTAATTAAAAAAACATTTTTTCTGTAGGGTGCTTGTGCCCCATCTATTGTCTTGTCTTCTTGCAATGTGGCCAGCCCATTTCTATTTTAGCCGTTTAAATTCTCTCAGTGATGTCAAAAACTTCCGTCTGACTTCTTATCCAGTTTATATTCTTTTTGTCTCTTCTAGTTATGCCTAGCATACATCTTTCCATACTTCGCTGAGTTGTTTGTAATCTTTGTACCATCAGTTTTGTTAGCGTTCCCCCCCCCCCCCCCATCTCTCTCTCTCTCTCTCATATTCTTATCTTCAGATATATTTTAAAATTATTATACAGTAAGAGAAAGACGAACTGACTTTTTTGTCAGGGGTTTCCCTAGTGAAACAAAATTTTTATCTGATGTTTTTTAAATATGTTCATGTGATTAAAATTTATATTAAACGGGCGTTTCACGACGTAGAGCACCTCTAACGAAAGAAAATATTACTGTTTCAATTCTCTGTTTTGAAAAATGCTAGTAGATAATTATTTTTGATTATTTAATCTTTTTTTATTTGTTAAATTTCTGTATTGCTTTTTATGTTGATATGATTTTAAAATTATTCACTCGAAAATATTTATCTTTAAAAATACTTTAAATTGTAGTTGAAGAAGCGACTCTGTACGTTTTCCCCCTTGTCAGAATTTACAATAAGATTATTAAAATAGGTGAATGCGATGAAGGAAGAAAAGGGGAGAGTTCGAGTGTTTGAACACATTATATATATATATTTTTTTCTCTCCGACGTCGAGAGATTTAAATTCTATTGAAAGCGGTTCCCTTTTCATCCATTTTTTTCCCCCGAAGCTTGGCTGTAAAAGAAAATGACCTTGTTATTTTAAAAAATTGATTTGTATTTTCTAATATTTCTTTTTCCTTTTTTAAAAAAAGTACTGAAGGCGATTTTTAAATTTAATTAACTAATTTCCTTTCTCTGATTATTTTCAAAAGATTTTCTTTTTTTTCATTGTGGTCTAAGACTTATGAACTAAGACTTATCGTCTGTGTTTTTTTTTTTTTTTTTTTTTTTTGGGGGGGGGGTCATAAAATTTACCGTAGAAGTCAATTTTTAGATGGTTTCATTTTATGTTCATTTGTGGTTCAAAAGTGGGCACGCCCCCCCCCCCCCCCCCTAACGAAAAAATATATTGGTTTCTCTTTTTTTTAAAAAAAAGCTTGTAGATATTTATTTTTTTGAATATTTAATATGTTTTAATTGTTAAATTTCTATATTGCTTTTTATTTTGATACATTTCAAAAATGCTTAAATTAAATTAAATTGCAATCGAAGAACTAATTGTGTAAATTTCCTTCCTGGTCGGAATTCACAATAAAAATATTAAAATAGGTGAGTGCGATAAAAGAAGATGTGGGGGTGGGGGTGTCGAGTATTGAACACTTTATATATATATATATATATATTATATATATATATATATATATATATATATATATATATATATATATATATATATATATATATATATTTCCTCCAACGTCGGGAGATTAAGTTCTATTGAAAACGATTCTCTTTTTTATTCATTTATACCCCCTCAAAGCCTAGTCTAAAGAAAAAATGACCTAATACTTTGGACCCCCTATTCCCCCCCTCCGTCTTATCATAGAGGCGTTTTTAAACCAAAATTGTATTTTTAAACTTAATTTCTATCTCCCTCCCCCCTCTGATTATTTTGCTTTTAAAAAATCTTCAGAAATGACTTAAAATTAATATACATTAATATAAAGATGAATTGACTTTTTTGTCAGGGACTTTCCATGAATGTCCATTTTTAGCTAATGTTCTTTTTTAAGTTCATGTGTTTAAAATTTATCTTGAACGGGTGTATATGTGTTTGGGGTAGGGGGGGGGGCAGAGCTTCTCTTACAAAAAGATTTATTACTGTTTCAAATCTTTCTTTTGAAAAATACTGGTAGATACTTTTTTTTAGGGGGGGGGGGGATTTTTTGGTTGTTAAAATTCTGTATTGCTTTTTATGTTGATATGATTTAAGAATTATTCCCTTGAAAGATATTTATCCTTAAAAATACTTTAAACTTCAGTTGAAGAACGCAGTGAGTAAGTTTTCCTCCTGGTCTGAATTCACAATTAAATGATTAAAATTTCTGAATGCTATGAAGGGAAAAAAAATCGAGTGTGGTATGTTTTTTCTTCTTATTTTCTTTCCTCCAATGTCGGGAGATTAAATTCTATTAAAATCGGTTCTCTTTTCTGTAGCTTCGGTGGAAGAGTAAATTATCTTGTTGCTTTATAAACTTGATTTACATTGATAACATATTTTGAGAATTTATTTATTTTTCTAAATCCTGGAGCCTATTTTTAACTAAACTTTTATTTTAAAACCTAAATACTATTTTTTTTCTCCTGACTAATATATATATATATATATAATTATAATATCTATGAATTTCAAAAAACATATCAAGTTCTTGTATCATTCTACTTAAATCTCCAAAGAGATAATTAATGATAATGTGTAGACGGAATACCACTTAGCTAATACATTAACAAGTGCAATCATAATATTACCATAGCTTGTGCTTCAATGATAATTGGCCAAAAATACTGAAAACATGAAGAATTTTTTTTTTTTTTTTTTTTTTTTATAAAAGAGAGACAAAAGAAATTTAATAATAATACTAATTTGGAGTTGCTATCAAGTGAATACAAATGGATTAAGAAATGAAATATGAACCATATCCAATGGAAAATTGGACAATAAGAGAATTAAATCAGAATTGGATATGAAATATATATATATATATATAAACTCGGTTTGTGGCGTCAGGTGCCGCCATCCGAAAAATCTACAAGAGACCACGCCACTTCTTCCGGTCAAGGGTCCATTCTTCTTCCAGACCCCTATCCCTCATGGCTTTATTTATATCATCCATGCAGGTCTTTCGTGGTCTTCCTCGTTTCCTTTTTTGGTTTGTTCTATAATTAAATGCAATTTTGGGTAGTCTCTCATCACTCATTCTTTTGACATGACCATACCAGATGAATTGTTTCTTTTGGAGATCGTCTAATATAGTTCCCTTTATTTTCATCATTTCTTTTATTCTTTCATTTCTTATTCTCTCTATTCTTGATATCCTGCATGATCTTCTTAGGGCATCCATTTCCACTGCTGCTAATTTCTTTCTTTCAGTCTGAAGTGTTAAAAAAAAAAAAAAAAAAAAAAAAAAAAAAAAAAAAAAAAAGTGCTTTTTTATGTTTATGGGCTTAAAATGTATTTTAAACAGATGGGTGGAAGGTCGGGGGGGGGGGGGGCTCTCTTACGGAAGATGTTACTGTTTCAATTCTCTCTTTTGAATAATGCTGGTAGATGCTTATTTTTGAATATTTAATGTTTTTTTAATTGTTAAATTTTTGTGTTGCTTTTTATGTTGATATAATTTTGAAATTATTCCCTTGAAAGATATTTATCCTTTAAAATACTTTAAATTTCAGTTGAAGAACCCAGTGTGTTGTTTCTTCCTGATTTGAATTCCGAATTAAATGATTAAAATTTCTGAATGCGATGAAAGAAAAAGAGGATGGGGGTTCGAGTATTGAACACTTTGTGTTTTTTTTTTTTTTTTTTTCCTTCTTCTTCTTATTTCCTTTCTTTGCCTTATAAACTTTATTTACATTGATAATATATTTTTAGGATTTATTTATTTATTTTTTAAATCCTGTAGGCAATTTTTAACCAAAATTTTGGTTAAAAATCTATTTATTATTTTTTGATGTGTTTAAAATGTATTATATCTGGGGGAGGGATTTCTTCTTACGGAAAAATAATTTACTGTTTAAATTCTCTCTTTTGAAAAATGCTGGTAGATGCTTATTTTTGAATATTTAATGTTTTTTTAATTGTTAAATTTCTGTGTTGCTTTTTATGTTGATATGATTTAAAAATTATTCTCTTGAAATATATTGATCCTTAAAAAAAAAAAAAAAAAAAAAAAAAAAAAACTTTAAAAGTGTTGAACACTTTTTTTTCTTTCATTTCTTTCTTTACTCCAACGTTAGTCGGGAGATTAAATTCTATTGAAAGCGGTTCCCTTTTCTGAAGCTTGGCCGGAAGAGCAAATTACCTTGTTGTTTTATGAACTTGATTTACATTGATAATATATTTTTAGGATTTATTTATTTATCCTGTAGGCGATTTTTAACCAAAATTTTATTTAAAAAGTTTAATTAGCATTTTTTCCCTCTGATTACTTCAAGGGAAAAAAAAGAAAAACTTCTGAAATGAGCTTTTTTTTAATGTTCATGTGTTTAAAATGTATGTTAACGGAGGGGGAGGGGGGGGGGGGTTCCTTTTACGCAAGAAGATCTTTCTCTTGAAAAATGCTTGTAGATACTTATTTTTGAATAGGCAAAAATTTTTAAATGTTAAATTTCTGTGTTGTTTTTTATGTTGATATGATTTAAAAATTATTCTCTCGAAATATATTGATCCTTAAAAAAAAAAAAAAAAAAAAAAAAAAACTTTAAATTTCAGTTGAAGAACCCAGTGTGTAAGTTTTTCTCTTGGTATGAATTCAGAATTAAATGATTAAAATTTGTGAATGCGATGAAGGGGGGGGGGGGGAAAGGTGGGGGGAGTTCGAGTGTTGAACACTTTAATGTTTTTTTTTTTCTTCTTCTTCTTTCCTCCAACGTCGGCAGATTAAATTCTATTGAAAGCGGTTCCCTTCTCCGAAGCTTGGCTGAAACAAAGAAATTACATTGTTGCTTTGTAAACTTGATTTACATTGATAATATGTTTTGGGGGTTATTTTTATTTTTTAATCCTGGAGGCGATTTTTAAGCAAAATTAATATTTTGCAATTAATGTAGCCTGAAAATTGTTGTTGCCTGTCTGAAAATCTGCTCTAAGGGAGAAATAATTATCTGTAATATCTTTATTCTGATTTTCTGTCTTGCTTTGTTTATATTATTAAGTACATATACAAAGTGTTCCTGAATTCTACACTGAAAAAAAAAAAAAAGAGTTGATTTTACAGTATAATACTGGCATCTCAGCTGCCAGTATTATATCGTAAAATTAACAGTAATAAACAGTAAAATAAGCAGTAATGCTGCCGTGCATTTTACTATACAAGTACCGATCCGCAACGAAAAAATATAGCGCGACCCACCCGACTCGCGGTTCGGGTCGTGTATGGGTAATCCGATCCGACCCGATGCAGGACTCTAAAATTGATAAGGTTTTATAACAGTTTTTCTTTCTACTGCAGCTGGCAGTTTAGAACTCGAGATTCACATAGCAGAAAAATATCCTATCTGAAAACTATTTTCATCCATTCATACTCTGGAGATGAAAATTGTTATCCCCCATTAAGGCTTAACAATTTACTATACAAGTAGAGAGAGAGCTTTCCCCTCCTGAAAAATTCTGAATGGTCTTTGTAAAAGCCCCGCCGTCTGCTTCTTTTGCTGGGGCAAACAAGCAGCGTCGACAAAACGTGAGTTTCTCTCCACTGATGCATAAGGGGCTTGTGCTCTAGAAAGGGAAGAAGGGGAAATTGTAGAAGTGCCCTTTGGGACATTTGGGGTGGCGTGGAATTAGAACATGCGGCTGTTATAGAAACGTAGGGGTGTAGAAGGTCAGTAGCTGTTTGTGAACAGTTGACTCGTTTATTCCCCTGGTTTCGGCTCGAAAAGTGTCTATGTTGTTGCCAAGATAGAAAACTAAGCATTTCAGCATTTGGAATGGTATGTACTGCAAGACGAAAGATTCGTGGCCCTCTACGAAGTTTCCTGTTCGTCTGGAGATACGCCAGTTTGTCGCGTGAGTAACTTGAATTTTAGTCTCGTAAGGCTTAGTTTTGTTTTGTGCCGGGCAAATCAAATCCAGGATTTGTCTCTCATCGGATTTAAAGCTTTCAAGAGAACGGATTCCATCTGATGAGTTTTTTTTAATAAACCATTTATTCCCAAGTGCACTAAATAAGAAAATTTGGATTTATCTTGCTGAAAGAATTTGTTCTAAAGTAGGATTTATTTATTCTTCAATCACATTTTATGAGTTACTAATAATGATTTCGAATTATGTATAAAGATATTTTGTAAATTGGCAACACCAAGTAAGTGAAGATTGTGATTTTCGATTATACTTTTTTTAGATTGTCCATTTATTCTTAAATGCATTGTAAACAAACTGGATTCATTTTGGTGAAATAAAATATTCTAGTCATTTTTAAGAGTTTCTAATAATTATTTGGAGTTACGTATAACGATGAAAAATTAGATTTTATGAAATGGCAACACCTGTCAAATGGAGATTGTTTGTTTACTTTTACTACGAGATGTCGGATTCCGATTGCACTATCATGGAATCGTCTTTTAAGAACAATAATGTATAGTAGATCCTGCGGATTATGATAGTTGACGCCAGTTTATTTTGAATTATGATGTAGTGTATCGGGATATAGTACTTTAATTAAGCAAACGTGATTTTTATCTTTCCAGTTAATTGCAAGTATCGATACTTTTCTTATTTTCTCCTACGTCTGTTGAAATTAATGGAGTTTGAAGTGTTAAAATTAATTATTTCTTGATACATTTTGTAAATAAATTTTACTTTAATACATTTTAAGTAAGCAATTTGAATGTATAATATTTTTCAAAGTGTTTATTTAAATGTCGCAAGTCATTATTTTCGCCCAATTATTCATTATTTTGGAATTACAGAATAAATTATATATTTTTATTTTTTATGAACCCAACATCTGAATCATGTGCATGTCAGTATCCGTGAAGTAACTAGAAAATAAATTGTAAACAAACGAGCATGTTCCATTTTATCTAGTGTGACGTCACAAGAACATTGTTCATAATCATATTTTCCTTTGTATATTAATAACTTCATCTTTCAAGATAACTTTTTTTCTTCCACAAAATCAACCTACCGTTTTAGAAATTTTCATGCAATTAGGAATGTATCCTATTAGTATATTTTAAACAATTTAAGTTTTTTTTTTTTTTTTTTTTTTTTTTTTAAGTGATCCAACTTTTATTTAATTATTAATATTAAATATATAATCGTGTACAAAATTTTTTGTTAGTTTAATTATGTATGATTCAGTGTACAAAAATGTATGATTGTGGGTATTTGTGTTTTTTACACCTCATATTTATCCAATCATATTAAGCCAAACAGTGTTGAATTCAGGGGGTGGGCCGGGGGGAACAGCCCCCCCTGGAGTATTGAAATGTCTCCCCCGGAAGATTAAAGATTTTATGCTTATTTTAATGGTAAAAAGTGTTATTTCCCTTCCGGAACTATTTAATGCCTCCCCCCCTCCCCCGGAGCAACATAAATCCCTCCCGGAGAAAAGTATCTGAATTTCAACACTGAAACTGAAGCCAAATCTATCGTTTTCTCCCCTTCAGCACCTCCCCCCCCCCCAAGAAAAAAAAAAAAAAAGCACTAATCTAAATAGTTAATGGTTAATGTAATTGTCCAAAATGTTGGTTTTTTTTTACGTTATTTATTTTTTGTAATATTTATTATTACTATTTTTTTATATAAATTTTCTTTATGCAATATATTTTATCCTCATTAATTTTTTTCTATGAAACATTTTCATTTCAAATTTATTGCATTGTAATATTTATTATTATTATTATTATTATTATGAGTAGTGCTACTTATTTTGTGGCAACATTAATTCTTGAAATAACAATCTTTTATTTGATATTCTGATTCTGAAAATATAATTTGTAGCCTTCGAAACTCGTCCAGGAAAATACACTTGGGCCTGGTTGTTTATTTATTTCATGTATATTTATGTTTCTCTAAAATTCAGGGATGAGAATCTTCCTCAGATCTGCGATTTTCTGCATCTTTTTATTTTTCATCTTTTATTCCCCCGTTTCTTTTCTGAAATTTTTTAGACAACTTTGTCCATAATCTGTCGCCGAAAACTATATCATTACTTGCTGTGTTCAATCCTTCTCCATCCATTGCATGTGCGTAACAATTTGTGTTATACTTACTCCAGTAAAATAAATATTAAGACCAGAAATAAGCAAAATAATACAATATTTAAGATAGGTTTTTATTTAATTTTTATAGCAATATTTATTGAAATGTGTAGTAAAATTCATTACTAAATTCTTTGCTCGTTATCTGTCAGATTGAGATTAGGTCAGTCGCGACCTTCATAATGGATTATCCGTATCGAAGGTCATGGGTGAGTGTGGTCCAACTGGTTTCAAGCCAGGGACCAGATTTTGTATTATTTTTTGTATTTGCGGCCTAGATTTTATTATTGTTATTATAGTTTCCAATTATTAAAATAAACTCTTCATATAATTGCATAACTTTTATTAATTAATATTTATAATATATATTTGTTATTTCAGTACTTTTTGTTGATTATTTTATTTTTTATTTTTATTTATGTATTTTTACTTTGGTTCGCTGAGATCACTGGACGTTTGAGTCCTGCACGGGTACCCGAAAATTCTGCTAAAGTCAACCCGAAACCGGCAAAAAAAAAAATAAACCCGACCCGAACCGGACACACTTCAATCCGAAACCAACCCGAAGTTAAAATAAAAATATTCCATATTTTAATGCAATCATGGAAATGTAGCCTAGGATTATGTATCTAATATCAATGTTATCTTTTTTAGTATAAAAATGAGCCATATATCCTTATATATGATCATTGATAATCCAATATTTTTGCTTTATCATTGCCCAATTATTTATTATCCAACATTATTACTTTATTTTAATTGACAAGTATTCAGGACTTTCTTTGAAAAATAGGGTTAACTCGATCGAACCCGACCCGAAAGATTCAGAACTCAACTCGAAACACTTAAAGTCAACCCTTTATGAAATAAATTAGCGTCAACCCGACCCGTTCGAATCGGGTTCGTGTAAAATTGGGTTACCCGACCTGATGCAGGTCTCTACTGACCGTTGTGTGAATCCACGAGAGCCAGAATGCCTGCTTTCATCTCTGTTGTCACCATTCGTAGAATGGACTTCAAATCTTGGTGTAACTTATTCTTCTTTTTCGATTTCAGCATTTCCATTTGCGAGAAAGCACGTTCACGTATGTGCTTCCAGACATTGAAGTGACATTCAATTCAAGCCAAGGTTTATGAAGCTTGGGATACTTGTGAGGCGTCGGAAACTTCCAGAATTGTTCAAAATGCAAACTAGATGTTACTATATGCAGAATACTATTTTTATCATTGTAACATAATGTTATTGGTTTCTACAAGTACAAGTACGAGCCACAGAAAGAGACATCACGGGCCGTATGTGCGGGGATGAATTCAGGGGGTGTGGGTGCCCCCCCCCCCGGGCATCAAAATGTCCCCCCGGAAGGTTAAGGATTTTGTATTTGGTAATGGTTTAGTGTAATCCCTCCCTTTTCGGAACTCCGTATTCCCCCCCCCCCCCCCGGAGGTGGTTTTGGGGTCATGATCGGTGAAAATATACCGAAATTTTCCGGAATTGCTTTCCTCCAAACGGCTGCAATAGGTAGCTTTATACTTTTTTGTATTGAAAGCTACCTAAAAATACAATCTATTCAAATGCCGACAACTCAGCAAGAGTAACGTTCCTGCTGTTCCTTTTGATTTAGAAAGGCAGTTTTTAAATGCACCAAAGGGCAGTGTCTGGAGTGAGCGATCATTTTCAGAGGCTGTAAACACGCAGATTGCTCCTAAAATCTTATAACAAACTTTCAGGGGAGATAATGTGGTCAAGACAAACATTTTTCAAACATATTCATTCCTGAAAATTATTAAAAACCATAAAAAATCAGTAAATTGTGATATAATTTTCACACAAATTGCATTTGAAATTGTATTTATTTATTTTTTATTAGATGGTGCAAAATTTTAAATTGTGCGATGAGTAGGGGAAAAAAAAAAAAGACAAGCTAAATTTATTAGTCAGGTCGTTGCCACCGTGGATATGACGTCAGATTTATTCACGGGGGTGTTTTTGCTTTATTGTCACTGAATTTTTAACATAATTTTCTTTCAAAATATATATTTCTGCAATGGGTGAACAGTCTTAAATAATTATTGTAAAATATTATTACATGCCATCTTTAAATGAGAGGTTAGGTTATTTTTGTTATACGAACTTGTCAAGTTATTTTTTTATTTCAAATTTGTAATTTTCCATTTCTATCAGAAGTTTTTTGGCCTTGTACTAATTTTTTTTTACTCTTTATTTCTTGTTTTTTAACACTCTGCATTTTTATAAGTAAATTTAATTTTGAAATGTTTTCTTTAATCCATTTGCCTCCAGTGGAATCCATTTGCCCAGCCAAAATCTCATGTGATTTTTAGCTTCTGATTTTCTGCTGATATCTTATTTTAAAAAATCTCATCATGCTCAATATGAATTTTTAATAACCACTGATATAATAATTAGTAGATGAGCACAAACTTTACTAAAAAAAAGTATGATATGGCAGTTTTTATCGGACAAAAAACCAATTGTTAAGGGACAGTAGTGACATTTTTTGCTTTCGCCATTTTACTTAAAAGAGAACAACATATTTGGAATGTTGTATGCACTATTTTCAAAGACATATCAAACCTATGATTAAATGGCTTGATACTGGTTAATCTATAAATATCACTATTTAAATTAACAATGGGGACAGTGGACAGTAGTGACGGTTAATAAAGGTACAACTTACCTTTTCCCCATTCTTTTTAATCCAGAAAATCTTCTTTATGAACAAACAGCCAAGCAGTGCCGACTTTTGAAGAACATGTACTCCGCATTTGGTGGAAATCTGAGGCAATTCATACACCGGGACAGTAAGTAGTGACCTGTAAGGGACACAACTTCAAACCAAGTAACTATTACACATTTCAATCATATAAAAATTAAATTATTATGCCCCATTAGATTCATATTTATAATAAATGCGTTGGTTTTTCAAACATTTTTAATAATAATATATATATATATTTTGGATAGTTTTAATTTACAAGTTATGGGTTGAGGACAGGGGACAGTAGTGACTTTTGAGGTATTAAAATCCATTTTAAACAAGTAGATTTTCATAGTAGAAATAACACACTATTGTAGAGCAATCACAGAGAAACGCTTTAACATTAAATAAGAATTTATATTGCAAAGAAATGCCGAGAGATATTTTAAACTGAGTATCGTATACTTTATCTCAGCGTTTCTTAAACTGTGGTCCGCGGACCCCTTGGGGTCCACGAGCTTAAAGCTGGGGGTCCTCGAGTCCAATTTTGTATTCATACATTTTCTCCGGGAGGAATATCTGTAACTCCGGGTTCGTATTTTACCAAAATAATTACTTGTTGTTTCAAGCTTGCTTCGTTGATAAGTATTACTTTTGCAAATACTGTGAGAATGGTGCGCTTGCATTAGCAGGTGGCTAGTTGAAAACGGTAGCCAGTGAGTTCCAGCCATTGTGTTTATTTTTAAATGTACTGTTCATATTTTAATCTTCTTTGTTACATACGTATATAGTTTAACAATATTTCTTATTCGAGATCTGGATCAATGATTAAAAAATGGTACATTAATATGTAAATAAGAGAATGAGTCAGATTTGGCAGATGTTGCTTCAACACCTCAAAATTCAACAGAGAAGAAAATACCGCCAAAGAAGAAATGCAAGTACTCTGAAGAATATTTAACATTAGGATTTACGAGTGTCTGTATTAATAGCAAGGAACAGCCTGTATGTGTTATTTGTCAAGATATACTATCAAATAAGCGTATGAAACCATTAAAATGCCGTAGATATTTACAAACTAAGTAAAAATAGCTTAAAAACTTTAGACTTTTTAAAATTAAACATTTTTAGACGCCAGTTAAAAGATCTGAAAACAAGTCAGAAATTAATTGAAAAGACCGAAATTGTTTTCAAATATTAAAAGGCCGTTTGTCGTCCCTTGTATCAGGTATCTCTGATGGTAGCAATGTCTGCAAAACTTCATACGATTGTTGAGAAATCATTACTACCTGCTAGTAAGGCAATGGTCACAACAATATTAGGAGAAAAAATAGCAAAGTATTTAATTTCATTATCTGATGATACTGTTAAGAACAGAACCACAGATGTCTGAAAATATTGAGAACCAATCAGTTGAACGTGTAAAAATCTGTCCTTTTTTCACATTGCAACTAGATGAAAATTAAAAAGTTTCCAGTATTGTTAATTTTATAGTTTCGTTCGTTATGAATTTGGTGGCGAGTTATGAAGATTTTTTGTTTTCAAATCCCTTTGAACTCATAGTAGAAATTCAGCACTAGTCACATGTTTAGAGTTTCATATAAAAAGGAAAAATAAACTGCTCAATATGTGTCTGAACATGTACAGATGGGGCTCGAGCTATGAGTGGAACTGTTAATTTTTTCAGCAGCTTGGTAGCTGTAGCTAAAGCACCACATGTAGTTTGGACACACTGTTGTATCAACCGATAGTCACTGGTTGCCAAAAAAATATCTAGACTTTTTAAAATTTTGCGCGAAGAAATAGGGATTCAGCACAGAAACTTTTTTAGCACACATAAAATAGTTGGTTGTCACGAGGAAAAGTTTTATATCAAATTTTGCAATGCGTGATGAAGTATGACTATTTTTATTAGACTCCAAATTTAATTTGAAAGATCGTTTCAGTAATTTCTTTTGGATTTTCAAAATGGCATAATTGACAGATATTTAAATTTCCTGAATGAGCTGAAGATTACCAGGAACATCGGTACACATTTTCAAAGTCCAGGATACAGTTGAAGCAACAATAAACAATTTTCATTTGTAAGCAAACAACTTGAAAATAATATTTTTGAAACATTGTCAAAATGATTTGATTTCTTACAAATGTCTGGCGATGCAATTCCCCCTTGCATTATTGAAAATTTTGTTGTAAACCTGAAGCACGTGAAAGAAAATTTTAAACTTTATTATTTTTTTTTTACCCGGAAGTCAGAAAATGAGTGAATGACGTACCCATTTTATCTTCACGAAATTAGTGAAATCAAAACCTTGATATTCTTAAAGCATTAACAACTATCGGAATTATCATGTGATGTTTCCATAAAAATTGCTTTCCAAAATTTCCTTCCTAATATTTGGTTGTGCGTGCGATATATGCAGGCATAACTATCAGAAAAAGCTTTCAAGCAATCAATTCCCTTCTGCACCCCATACTTGTGGAAAAATACTTTTTGTCACCTTGTGTACATGGAAAACAAATCTAGAAATAGATTAAATGTTGAGCCAGTCTTACAGATACGTGATTCAAATATTGAACCAGATATTGCGCATCTAGTCGCAAAAAAGCATCAGCCTCTTTCTCATAGCAAACAATAGGTTGTATGTTTCAACTGTATTAAAATGCATGTTATACTTATTTGTCTTTCTAATGCAGTTTTTTTTTTTTTCAAACGCTGTAAACTAAACATAGAATAAATATAATAAAATATACATAAGGTGTATAGGTGTACCATTAAAATAATTTCTTGTTATATACTAAGAGAAATTTTGTTGGGGGTCCCCGAAATGCCTATCACATCAAAGGGGGTCCGCGAGATCACAAAGTTTAAGAACCGCTGCTCTATCTTAAATACGGCATGAACACCATGACAACCTAGAATCATTACCTATGATGGGATATCTTTGAATTAATTACGTATAATATAGGATTTAGTAGAATGAAGAATGTGACTATAGCTTGGTCATAGAGGTTATAAAATGTCATATAGGACTATAACGTCATACATGTCAGATAACTTGGCGATACATATCAGTCGCTATATTGCGCATCTAGTCGCAAAAAAGCATCAGCCTCTTTCTCATAGCAAACAATAGGTTGTATGTTTCAACTGTATTAAAATGCATGTTATACTTATTTGTCTATGTATACTTACATGTTATACATAAGAACCGCTGCTCTATCTTAAATACGGCATGAACACCATGACAACCTAGAATCATTACCTATGATGGGATATCTTTGAATTAATTACGTATAATATAGGATTTAGTAGAATGAAGAATGTGACCATAGCTTGGTCATAGAGGTTATAAAATGTCATATAGGACTATAACGTCATACATGTCAGATAACTTGGCGATACATATCAGTCGCTTGACAATTAATCCTCGGAAGCTGCTACAACAAGCAAGTACAGATTTTTAAAAAAATCAAATTACTAAATAAATATTTTTATTAATATCTTTTTAAGTTTTGTTTCGATTTTCATAAAATTTTAAATGACTCGACAAAATTTTGCAACGATTATATATATTAAATTTCAAACCATTCGGTTGTGTAGTTTTTGCGTTGTTACATGCGCAGCAGCGTGTTACTGCTTATTTTACTGTTTATTACTGTTAATTTTACGTATAATATTGGCAGCTGGAGTGCCAGTATTATACTGTAAAATCACCTTTTTTTTTCGCAGTGTAGAATCCTCAAGATGTGCATGATTTATCATTTAATTTTGGCACTGGGATATTTTGAAGTATGAATTTGAATGAGGCTGTGCGAATTTTGAAGTATGAGATAGAAGAAAGTTTTGAGATTGGCACATCCGACTAGTTTTTAAATTCTTATTATTACATTTTTCAAAGAAGTTTTCTTTCTTTACTGTGAGGAAACCCATTTTCTTAAAAAGATTTATGACTTCTTTTTATGAGTTTTCGTAATGATGGTAAAATATTTCTCTTACCAGCTATAATACAAGGGCGTAGTTAGAATGAGGCGAATTTTTCGCCTCTCTACTTCATGGACAAAATTCTTAACTCTTTTATTTCCTATGCAAATAGATTTGAGCAAATGAAAATTATATGTTTTTAATGCTTGTGGACTAACTTTTCTTCGCTAAATCGTTAACAATTATTAACATGTAGTCAAAAAAGGTTTGAAAGTTTTGTCCTGCTCAGAGCTGTACTTTAGAGATATGCAACAGGTGCGCCCGCACAGGGACTCACGCCCAAAAAACCCTCGCGTCTGGCAAAACGGGGAAACATATATATAAATATTTAGCATTCGTTTGCGTAAATGTTTAAATCGTTTGGTAATTTACTTCCTATCGTTTTGTAATTTGCTTTATTTCAGTAGCTTGACATAACAATGAAAAAGAATGTTGAATCTTCCCCCCCCCCCTTTATACTATACCAGGGGGCTCAGCCCCCTACTCGCTGACGCTCGCCAACCCTCCGTGAATTGCAAAGCAATTCACATTGAGACCGCTACGCGGTCACAGCTCGCTTCGCTCGCTCGCCCCTTTTTAGCACTTTCCAACCTAGTTGAAAAGTGCTTATGACTTCGGTTTGTCTGGCCGGATGGCCGTCTGGCCGTATGGCCGTCTGTCCGTGCTCTAACTCCCGTAAATATGCTCGGATTGCTCTGCAATTTTTATATGTTATTGTCGTTATCTATGGCAAGTTCCCTATTTCAACTGAAGTGTGTAGCACTTATAGTTTTCTTACAGGGACACTCAAAAAGAATTCCGTTACATTGCGGTCTATGGGGAAAAATCATTTGCGGTTTATTTTAAAAATGTTTCACTATTGTAAACGCATTGAAATTTATATAGATCACTAAGATGCATTAGAAGAAGCTTAATATGGAATAGTAGGTGTATAGCACTTAGAGTTACTTTACAGGGACAGTCAAAATAATTCCGTTACATTACGTCTATGGAGAAAAATCGTCTGCGGCTTATTTAAATAATGTTCCACTATTTTAAACGCATTGAAGTTTATATATATTACTAAGGTGCATTACAAGAGGCTTACTACAGAATAGTGTGTGTATAGCAGTCATCGTTCATTTACAGGGACACACAAAAGAATTCTCTCCTGTCTGTTAACAATAATTCCTGGAAGTGCGTTTTAAGTTACTGAACGCGATTTTAATCTTAACTAGCTTTTTGTCTATTACGTGGTGTGTATAAATTCTGTAGATCCTATACAGGGCAGCACAAAAGTTCGCGAACACATTTCCGTTTATTGACAAACTCCAGAAGGAGAATTTAAACTGTGCTACGCGTTTCCTAACTAAACTAAAATTTAGCATCCTATGTATATATACAAATCTATAGATCCTATACAGGGCTACATAAAAGTATTCGGATATTTTTCCGAATATTGTATATATTGAAAATTCCCGAAATTACGTTTTTAAATATGTTATGCGTTTTCCAAATTGTTTACTTAGATGTCATCTTTCAGCTTATTAAACGGTAATGATTTGTAAAATTATTTTAGAAGCGTTGGAAAGTGCTACATAATCTATGCTTGAGGCATGATTTTTCGTTCTTGTTATTTTTCTAGTAATTCTAGCCGGAATAAGTACTACAATAAATCATTTGAACATATGAAATTGACAATTTTTTAATGTAAAAAAGTAATTGAAAATTCCGTTGAAAACAGAACTAAAAATGCATTTAGTTGTTGCTGCTAATGGGCATATAAATCATTTAAATACTATGAAAAAAGGATCTTGGAAACATAATTAGTTTAAAACTTATTGCACCTATAATATTGTACAGCACAGCTTAAATTCATCAAAAAAGATTTCTGCAAAAGAAATTATTTTTACTTCAATAAAACAGCAACAGATGGCAGCAGGGGAGTTCTAAACATAAAGTTATATTTTATAACAAAAAGTTTATATTTTATTATCTCCGATTTTTTGTGCGAGTGAAATTCGTAAATAAATTCTAAATAAGAGTTGAGAATTCATTTGAAATTAACAATATTACTCATAATTAAAATGAGGAATCATCTCAGATGCTTTGGATTCCGTTCATATTATTTTATTTTTAATGTAATGTTTTTTTGAGTTTCACTGCTCTGACACTGAGCGCCATATTGGAGGCGGAGGTAACACAATCTTGTCTGTTCATTGGTCTGAGCTCTGGAAACTACGGATGTTGCCAACGATAAGGTAGAAATTCAGCCCTATTTCCGCGCCACGTAAGACAAATATATATATATATATAGATACTTTATGCTTTTACAGGGTGCGTACAGACACCTTGGAAACTCCTTAGAAATAAAGTTTCCAATGAGTACTTAGAACTCCTTAAATAAACCAAACACTCCTCAAAAACTTTTTAATTATCGCGAAACAAAATTTAGCGTTAATCAATGATTTAATTGAATTATAGCAGATTAGGAAATAGATACTTGTATCTTATATATTCTAATACGAGCAAATCTTGTGTGTGTGTGGTTATATATATATCCTACTACAGTGGGTGATCGGTTAACGAACTCTTCGGTTTACGAACAGATCGGTTAACGAACACTTTCGCAAGAGATTTTTATGTTCGGATAACGAACACCTTACAAAACAAAGCCAAGACGAAGCAATCCTGTGTGTCAGATTTGCAGAGCTGTATTTAATTACATCTATTGTCGACTTAGAGAACATTTTAACAGATATATACTTATTAATATAATTAATTATATAATTAATTTATTATAATTAATTCATGGGCTTCCGGGGGATTGGGCCCTACATTTTAGGGCCCCCAAATTAGAATGAACTGATTAAAAACATCAATTTTTATATTTTGCGTCGCTTTTTCAAGAAATATTTTCAATTAGAAATTAATTACTTTAATTGAAATTAAGTTCCTAAATTATTAACAGGATCTATGCTTCACTTGAGCTTTATCGAGCCTTGCAGTAAACACGATCCTAAAAGTTTTTACAAAAGGAATAGAATTTTTTTTTGTTTTTGTTTTTGTTTAAGTGAAGGAAGCATGACTTAAAAAAGGACAAGACTGTATATATGTATTTTATGTTTTATTATTATTACATTTAGGGAGAATTTATATTAAATTTTATATATTATTTAGCTTTTAAGAACGAATTAATTGAATCCCCATACAAATCTATTCTAAATTTATGATCGGTTAACGAACAATTCGGTTAACGAACATTGTTTTGGAACGGATTAAGTTCGTTAACCGATCACCCACTGTATATTAAAAAAAAAGTAATCTGGAACTGAGCCAAAAATGATTTAGAAATGGACCGGTCAAATTCTGCTTAGATATTCCGGGTTATTCTCATCGCATTTTTACTAGGGACTTTTTTGAGGAGCTATTACTTTTTTTCTAGCCATCCTACGGATTCAAAAATCATACCACCAGACGCGAAATATAACAAGCTTTCAGAAATTCAAAAAATTATCACGGTCGGACAATAAAAACTAAAAAAATCCTTAAAAATCGAGTAAAAAATCTTTTATTGAAAATGTGATTTTTTTTTTTTATATTGTTGCCAAAATCTAAATAAGCGCAAAGGATTATGTTTTATCTCAAATAAAAGATGTATTTGCGCGAGACTATTAAAAGCAATAATGAAAGTTTAAAATAATAATTAAATGATCACGTGTTGAAAGCAGGAAATAAAGAAAATTACGTCATAAAAATTGTGTTTACACATGAATATTAAAAATAAAAAAGATGAATTAAATGAAAAAGAATTATAACCAGTTAAATTAAAAAGCATTATAACCTGATTACAGAAGATAGTCGCCGTTCGTGATATCATCATCATCATCATATTTTTAAAACAGGATACATTACCAGGTTTTAAGAGGCTGTGAACTCAGAACGGGGGTTGGTGAGCGTAGCGAGCAGGGGGTAGAACCCCCTAGTATATATATATGCAAACTTTATCTTAAAAACGGCTCTAACGATTTTGACGAAATTTTGTATCCTATCGTTTTGGGGCACCAGAAAACCATTGGGCTAGGTCACATGTTCGAGAAAATTCGATTAGTGGGTCATTTTGGGTCACCATGGGTCAGGGTCAAACTAATTGTATCTAAAAAACGGTTCGAACGATTTTGACTGAATTTTGTATCCTACCATTTTCGGGCACGAGAAAACTATTGGGCTGGGTCACATGCTCGAGAAGTTTCTATTAGTGGGTCATTTTTGGGTCAACGCGGGTCAAGTTAATTTTATCTAAAAAACAGTTCTAACGATTTTGATTAAATTTTGTATCCTACGAGTTTCGAGCACGAGAAAATCACTGGGCTAGGTCACATGTCCGAGAAAATTCGATTAGTGGGTCAAGCTAATTTTATCTATAAAACGACTCAGACTATTTAGACTAAATTTTGCATCGTATGGTTTTCGGGCAGGAGAACACTGTTGAGCTAGGTCCCGTGTTCGAGAAAATTCGATTAGTGGGTCATTTTGGTCATGGGTCATTTTGGGTCAAGCTATTTTTATCTTAAAAACGGCTCAGACGATTTGAACTAAATTTTGTATCCTATGGTTTTTGAGCACGAAAAAATCATTGGGCTAGGTCACATGCTCGAGAAAATCAAATTAGTGGGTCAAGCTAATTTTATCTATAAAACGGCTCAGACTATTTTGACTAAATGTTATATCCTACGAGTTTCGGGCATGAGAAGACAATTGGACTTGGTCACATGTTCGAGAAAATTTGATTAGTGGGTCATTTTGCTCATGGGTCATGATATTTGAACTCAAAGCTAATTTTGACCGATCATAGCTCGGTCTTCCCTGTTCGTTGTACCTTATATGAGTAATATTAGTCAACAACCAACAGCGTTGGTTGAACCTTTTATATATTGTCGATGATACGAAAATAACTTGCATTAGAATCTAAAATAACGAAATTTTATTTCATGTTTATGCAGATTTAGTAAACAAAAAAGCTGGATTAATTAAAAACTGTCTTGGAAAAAAGATCGCGATCGGCACTAATATTAGCGCCATTTTGAAAATTTTCTTCATTGAAAGCTCGAGTTCGGCCATATTAACCATAATTACATATTAAAATGCGTACATAATAATTAAAAACTAAAAATAATTATTAAAATACGGGGAAATGAACGCAAGAAAAATAAACAGTTTACACTTGTGAATATTGTGCAGGATACAATAGGGTGAATTTTTGCTTTAGATACACTAATGGACATCAAAATCATAAATAAATAAATTTTATTTAGTAATTAACCAGCTCTAATAGCCAAAAAAGCACAAATAACCAAAAAAAAAAAAAAAAAAAAAGATTATAATTGAAAATAAAAAATAGTCTAATGAACCATTTCAATGTCAGCATTGCAACCATTCAAACAATTTATACAAGTGCATTGAATGATTGTGTAATTACAATTAAACAAGTCAGTTATTTTAACAAATTTTAAAATAATCAAAAGTATCAAAAAAATAATTGCATTTTAAAACTAGTAAATCTATTAAAAAATTATTACCCATGATAATAACCCAATTATGAACAAAAAGATAGAATAAATTAATTTGTGATACTCAAAAGATACATATACATCCATGGATAATAATCAGTGCATATTAGAAACATCAGTGCTGCCCTCTATGAACAAAAGGTGATACTAAAGTTAATTTATTGTCACTAAAAATAAAAGGATTTATATTTGGAAAATGAGTACATATATCCGAAGGGATAAATAAAAAAGCTATGTAATTAATAAAAAAATTACATTTAATCCCATATTAAGAATTGAAAACCTACCCAGAGCCAATTTGGTAACAGATGACTTGAATTATTGAATATATTATTAATTATGATGGAATGATATTTTCAGTTAATATATTGCATAGTGCTGCCATCTATAGTTTAAAATAGTAAAACTTTTTAAATATATAAATATATATTAGAAAACAATTAAATAAAAATGTGTGTAGCATTTAAAATATTGTGAAGCGTCTTTTAAAAAGGTAAATTTTATTAAACATAATTAATAAAACTTAATTAAAATGTAAAAGATAAATTAATAAAATTAGATGAAGAAATGGTTATTCAATTATATCTGAAGGTATTAGCAGTTAAGTTAAGGCTATCATTACATTTTAAAAGTATTATAACATATCAAAAGTATTATGACAATTCAAAAATAGAAATGATAAAAGTGAAATCATGAAAGTAATCGAAATGTGTACCCCAAATATTATTAGTTTATAAATGAAGTAAAATAAAAATTTAAATATTTAACCTATGGGAATAGAAGACAAATGGAATTTAATGCTAGAATGCCCAGAAATTTTATTCAAGCTTTATAAAAATATTTTGCACCAGAATTTTTATTTAAAATTATTTAACTGATTTTTGTGTGGTTTGTATTTATTTTATGAAGAAACTTCTGGTTCAAAATCGACATTTAATCATTTGGTTGGAGTTGAATTGACTCCTGCTGAGCATTCTAGTGTTAAAATTTTATTTCTCAAATAAGAGAAAAAAAAGTAAGTTTTTTCTGCAACTTCTAAGAATTTTTATGCTTTTCTTCATAAATAGAAAAATTAATTTATTTAGATTTATCTCTTTTATGCATGCATACACTACAATAATTTAAAAAAAAAATTACATATTAAAAAAGAAAATTGTTTGCCTCTGAAAGAATAATTATGCTTACCTTGTCTGGCGACATCTATGGAACATCCTTGGTCATCCACTACTATCTGGGTTATTCTCACATAGTCTTTTGAAGTTTATAAATAAATCACAAATTTCGATGAAGGATTCTATGGCGTAAATCTTATTCACACAAAATCTTTTAAAGTTCTTAAATAAGTCACAATCTTTGAGACGACATTTTCCAGAATTGCTCTTTCATAATTCAGTACTCCTCAAGCAGTGTTCAGTATCTTTGGACAGGAGGTCTGTATCTTCTTCTGCTCAGGAACAGGCAAAATGGCTGTTTGATGATATTTTCCGTACAGGGTGACCAGCAATCGTTACACTTGGATCAGGCAACGGTGAACAGGGCATTCAATCTTTTCTGGACAGAGTCTGGCAATCTTTTCAATCTCGGCTGGGTTTGCAAGGCAAAGCTTTTTATATTTCCTTCATCCCACTACTACTATCAATTTAAAAAATAGTCTTATAACGTTATAAGCCATTGAGTTAAATTTGATCACTTATCATAATTAGAAGAAAAAAGAAATAAGAGCATAAGCACATGATAAAACTGTATAAACTTTTCCACAAAGTCCTTAATACACAAAATTGACCATCTGGAGATGTCATATAGAAGTGAAGAGGGGGGGGGGCGTTTGAAGCATTATTTTAAGTTTACACAAATGCTACAATCATCCTTGAAAACAGAAAGAAAAATATGAAGAAAAAAGTGGGGGATGCAACAGCACTCTTAATATGACAATTTCAAGACCGCCAAATTATTGAGAGAGCCAAAATTGCATTGTGGCCATATGGACCTTCAATCAACCCATTGGATGCAATTCTTTATTGGTAATTTAATAAATTTTGTTCCTATAAATATTTATCTGTCTGAATCTTTTCACTATGATTTTTACACTATGTGATTTCATTTTAATTATATATATATATATATATATATATATATATATATATATATATACAAGTTTTTTATTTCCAATTTTACTATTTCCAATTGTTTTCTGGTAATAATACAGTATACCTGGATGAATATACTGATCTTAGCATAAATGCCAGTATATTTATGAAATACTGTATTATTTTTAAAACACGTGTGGATACATTCAGGCTGATGATTATATCTAAACGTGTTTTTTCATATCCAATTCTAATTTAAATCTCGTGTTATCCAATTTTCCATTATATTTAGTTCATATTTCATTTCAAAATCCATTTGTATTCACTTGATATCAACTTCAAATTATTAACATTTTATGGTTTATTATATAATTTTTTTTTTCTCTCTCTCTCCCTTTTTAAATATTCTTCATATTTTCAGTATTTTTGGCCAATTACCATTGAAGCAAATGCTATGGTAAAATTATGATTGCACTTGTTAATTTATTAACTATGTGGTATTCTGTCTACACTTTATTACTAATTATCTCTTAGGAGATTTAATTAGAATGTTACAAGAACTTGATATGTTTTTTGAAATTCAAAGATATTATAATTTAATTATATATATATATATATATATATATATATATATATAAGGAAAATTCAATTTGAAAGAAAACTTAACAAACCAAAAGAACTAAACTAAACTGTCCATTTAATAACAGGAAGTCTATATCACAACAATAACAGTATAACATATTATCTAAGAGTATCACCAGCCTTCTCTGGCTACTTGTTCATTTTTCTTTAATTTAAAAGTATCAAAATTCCTTTACTTCATTAAGCTTTCTATATTTTTCAAATTACATATGAATACTAGAGATCGACCGAAACAGGTTTTAAGACCGAAACCGAAACCTAAACCGAATTTCAGTGATCTTCCCACTTTCGACCGAAACCGAAAGTGTCAAAAAATTCAAAAACTGATTAATACATACATAACTGCATATATTAATTAATTAATAACACATAATTAATAATTACTTAATAATAACTAATTACATTACTAATTAATTTATTAATTATACGTGTATTGAACCACATTTCTAACAAACAAACGGACATATATATGTGTGTGTATAAGTTTCAAACAAAAATGAAACATGAATAATACAACTTTTATATTTTATTATTTTATAACAACCAATAATTATAGGCATTTATCAATACTTAATTAACAATTTAGGTAAATAATGTAAAGCAAATTCAATAATGAATATTTAATTTTTAAATATATTCGTATTTTCAGTTCGTTAATATTTTGCATTTAAATTATTTAAGTATACAGTTAAGTATTGGTTAAGTAAAAATAATTGTTTAAGTAAAAGTTTAAGTAAAGGGCACAAAAGCTAAAATAATTTGTTCAATTTGACTAAAAAAGGAAAATTAGCATTAGGACAACATTTTAAGCCTTGAAAATATTAATTATAAACTTTATTTTCCATTTCAATATTCTCAAAGTGAGACATGTTTAACACTATTTTGTACTATCTAATTTTAAATATATATATATATATATATATATATATATATATATATATATAAGGATAAAAATGTAACAGTTGTCAATTTTCTTTTAGGATGTGCACAATAAGATCAAAATAAATCTTTGCTCACTCACCGCCCCCCCCCAATAAAAAAGCCCTGCCTCCCTAAGAAAGTATTGAAATGGCACCCCTGTTTGAAAATTTTATCTCCGGTGCCAAGTTGACTCTCTGTGCCTCTATCCAAAACTATTTTTTGTAAAATAAAACGTAATTAATTTAGCAATAAGACTGAAATAGTTTCCAATTATACGAATTTCATCTAAAAAATATTTTAAGTATACATATATCGCTATATGTTTTGTAATAAATTTCGTAAATCTTCATATGTTTTAACAACACCTTTCTCATAAAGCATTCGAAACAATCTGGAGTTTTAAAGTAAAAATTTTCTATTACTGTTAAGTGTTCAGCTTTTAAAGATCACGTGATAAGCGTCTTTTAAGTTTAGTCATATATGCATTGCTTGCTTTATAATTTACACTCGCATCATGGATCAGTCATGACCGATAATGATAAACAGTGGAGTTCACAGCAATAAACAGTGTCTCATTTGAGCCGATACAACTCACATCAGTGAGTAAAGGTGAAAATTCCGAAAGAAGGAACGAGATTTTGAAATACAGATAGTTTCGGTCAGGCCGAAATTTTGGCAGCAGTTTCGCCGAAAACGAATATTCGGCGAAACTCCAATTTTGTGCTGAAACCGAAACCGAAATTTCGGTCGATCTCTAATGAATACTACAAACTAGCTGTCTTGTGCTCACTAGCGATCCCTTAATTATATCAGGGCCACGAATTCATACGAGCCTCGTAAAAGACTGCCCTAATACTTTGTTAACACTAGGCAGCGCTATTTCATGACTAAACTGCAACTATTAATTTCATTAATATGACTGATTTTTTTTTTTTTTTTTAAATCTCTATAAAATTACTATGTTTAAATTCAAAATTGTATCTGCATTGATATAACTGATACATGTTGTACCACAGTATTGCATAATATTTTAATTATACAGCAGACTCCCTCAAATCCGCACAGCTTAAAACCAAGGTTTGTGCGAATTTTAGAATTTTGCAAATTTCTAGTCTTTTTTTTTTTTTTTTTTTTTTTTCATTTTTAAAACAGTAATTTGAATGCATTGGAAATTATAATGAATGCTTACAATAAAGTAAAATATTAAAATATTGGAATAAAATATCAAAATAATTGAAGTAAAATATTAAAATAGTGAAGTAAAATGTTAAAATAATTTAGGTAAAATATTAAAATAATTTAAATAAAATATGAAAATAATTATGTAAAATAATAAAAAAAAATAATTAAAATATTTAAAATAAAGTCAAATGTAATAATTAAGGATGCAGTACTAAATATGCATAATAATAATGAAATATCAAATTTTCTTGTTTTATTCAATGAAAACTGAGGTAAAGGAGAGTATATTTTTTATTACTTTTTTTCTAAGTTTCATTCATTTCTTTACATATATTTTGTGAATATTGACAAATTTTTGTCTGCTTAGGTTTTTAGTTTCTTAATTCTCACCATTCTAGGGCTTATTCCATTACAATTGTGCCAAAAAATGAGTACATGAATCAGAATCTAGTTTTTTTTTTTTTTTTTTTTTTTTTTTTTATGATCTCTACTTTTTGAATTATTGTCAAACTTACATGTTATCTTTTCCTATTTTTTTTTTCATTAGAAATATTGGAATCAGCTATATTACTAACGAAAAAATAAAAATAATTACATATTAAAACTGAAAATTGAATATCAAAGAATCGAAAGCAAAAAACGTAAACATAAACAATATGGCTTCAACAGTTACGGTTGTAGGTATTGTGAAGAAGTTACCGTTACACCTTATTATTGCCTTAGATGCAAAAATAATTTACACACCAGAATTGTAAAATAATGAAATTTTATATCATATTTATACAGATTTAATAAACAAAAAAGCTTAATTAATTAAAAATTGCCTTGGATAAAATATCACTATCTTCACTAAAGTGTTAGTACCATCTTGAATTTTTTCAAAAGAAAAAATATATTTTCTTCATGAGAAAGCTGGAGTTCAGCCATATAAACCGTAATTACACACTAAAATCTGTATGTAATAAGGAAAAAATAAAAATAAATATTGAAAAACAAGGAAATGAAAGCTTTAAAAATAAACAATTTGGTTACAGTTTACATTTGCGAATATTGTGCAGGATACAATATAGTGAAGTTTTGCTTTAGATATGTTAATTTACCTCAAGATCATAAGTAATGGAATTTTATTTAATAATTAACCAGCTGTAATTGCTAAAAGAAATTGATTATAAAAAAATTGTTAAAAAAGCATCACAAATGTCACCGTTTGATGCTACCTTGAGTTTTGTTCCTTCAGCTGACTTTAAGTTTCACTGTTTACATCTGTGATGATACATGAATTTTAGGCATTTGTGAATTTTAGGGTCACGGATTTGAGGGAGTCTACTGTGTTTGATATGAAATATTCATTTTACTTACAATGCAAACAACATTGATAAAATGCAGAACAAAGTACAATTTCAATAAAAAGTTCATTTGTTTATATTTATTGCCGATAGCTGGTGCTAAAATAATAATTGTATAACTTAAATTTTAAAAAGTTTATCTTAAATTAGATGCTAATTAAAAAAAAATATATATGCCTAAAGAAACCTTTAATAAATTTAGATCATTAAAAATCATTTTTTATTACATAAAGTAAATTGCAACTATTAATTACATTAATATGACTGTTTTTTTTTTCAAATTATCTTTTTAAATTACAAATTTATTTTTACTACAAACTTTCTAGTATGTTAAAATACAAAATTTTATTCGCCCGCCATTGGTATATTTAATACATGTAGTACACAGCATTGTGTATTCCTTATATTCCAATTACATTTTATAAGAAATATTCATTTTATTTGTAATGTCTTCAGAATTCATAACATGCATAAAAAAGTTCAATTTCAAAAGGAAACTTCTTTGTTTATATTAATTACCAATAGATGGCGCCAAAATATTATTTAGAAACAAAGCTTAATCTATGTCTATATTTAACATGTCTATCATATGATTGGCCTACGTCGCTGTGTCAATTCCTGCAATCATCGCTACGATAAAAATGCGATGGTAGATTAGTTGAAGGAAGTGTTTGTTTGTTGGAGAATTTGCTTTGCGAATAATTACCTATTTAATATTTTTAACATTCACAACAAATGTGATTTTTTTTTTTTTTTACTCTAGGCTACATTGCCAAATTACACCGAGGATTCGCTTTGTGAATTATTACCTCCATGGTTTAATATCTTAAATGTTCATGTTACAAATTAAAAAAAATATATGGTAGCCAGGTATAAATTCTAGTTACCAGTAAAAAATTTTAACACCCCTAAAAGAAAACCAAAAGAGAATTAACTTACTCAGAGTTTTAAATCCAGAAAAATATTTAGAAAAGGCTGAAAATTTGAATTTTAAATAAGCAATGAAAAATTTTCATTGACTTTAGATTTAGTTTTACTCATACTAATATATTCTTTACTATGTTTAAATTATACGCAATTTCAAATCCTACCTTCAACTATATCAATAAAAGCTTATATGTATATTTTCTTCCTTAATTTTTAAAAAAAAATTCATTTAAAATAATATCATAGTAAAGATTAATTTTCACATGCAAGGAAAAACAAGTTTTCTTTTCGCATCTGAGTTCTGATGAACTCGACACTCCGTAAGTCCTTGACCAGACATAAAATTCCCACAGCGAGATGCCACGATTACCCCTCTCTTCAGCCGAGAGTAAGGATTGGAGAGCGCTCTTCACTGTTTAAAAACAGTAACTAACTCTTTTAATTCCTCAAAACAACTTTTTGACTCATGGGGAATTGAATCCAGGGGTTTGCTTTCTCATCTATGTGTAATATCAAGAGAAGGGCACCTACGAAGTCTTCTGAGTGATATGCAAAGTTAATTCTTACTTTCCAAAAATTAATATTCCACCTGGTTGGAGCAATTCACCTGTGATTTCGCTTTCCCTGAATGACAAGAGTCACACACTTGGACATACTTGTTTATTTCCCTGGATACACCTGGCTAAAAGTACTGTTTGGGGACTTTGTCTTTCATTTCACTAACGTTGAAATCAGATGACCTGTCTTTATGATAATGTCTTAAAATTTCATTTCTTAATTGGGTTGGCACAATTATTTGTTTAATTTTTTTTCTGTGAGGATCAGAAATTTTATGACAGACTAATCTGTTCTTTACTTCAATAGTTGATCTGTTTCAGAATCTGATCTTGAATTTGATCTATTTCTGAATAGTTCTATCTGTTTCAGATCGATCCCTTCCATCTGTCAAGTATAGGTGCAGATTCCCAAAATCTGGAAGGAGCCAGTGGCTCCTAAACCCAAAAAATCCAGTGGCCACATTGTGAAACAAACACATAAAAACAATATTTTTTTCTCAATTAAATTTGGACAGTGCAATATTGAATCTTCCCACCATAATTGCATACAGTTTGTAGGAATAAATTTTGTAAAGTAAGACCTGAATATTTTGTGAATAAACGATTCTCTAAAGATTTTTTTATCTATAAATAAACTCCCCCTCCCCCAATAAGAGGATTTTTCATAGCTGAATATAAATGCTCAACTTTGGAAACTTGCATAAGAAAATATGTCTATAAAAATCAAAATTAAAAATAAATATATATGAAAAAAATACGGAGAAGATTTTTTTCTTTTAGGTTTTAGATTTTAATAAACAATTTCTGACATTTTCAAGAATGATGGAGAAAGATCGAATGCTATAAGCCTCATTGCAACTTTTGTTGCAAGGGGATTTTTTTAAGGATTTATTAAAGAAGTTTTTAAATCCCTATGGAGACAAAAAAAAAATTTAAATTTTTGTGACCGATCGCCGATTTTCATGTTTTATTATCACAACTCCTTGACGAAATTCACAATTTTTTTTCTGCAATCGATTGATGAACTTCGCGGTTTTTTCAAGATTAATTGATGAAATTTGCGTTTTTTTTTTTTTTCCGAGACTAATTGAGGAAATTCGCGGTTTTATTTTGCGACCAATTGGTGAAATTCGCGGTTTTATTTCCTCAGCAATTGATGAAATTCGTGTTTTTATTTGGCGAGCAGTTGACAAAATTTGCAAAATTTTTCAGTGACCGATTTCACGAAAATCGCGACCGACTGAAGAAATTTTAGATTTCTTTTCATGACTGATTGGCGAATTGATTTGCGAAAATTTAAGAAATAAATAAATAATGATAATTCTAGGAGTTTTGCTAATTCGTGGAAGAATCGCATGCCAATATCTGTATGTACCTGTAAGAACTTGTCTGAAAAATCCCAGAGCTACAAATTTATTCTCTTCTCGGCACAAATTTTACTGTGTCGCGGGCTTATTGTGGCATATTATTACACATTACTGGTACATTATTGGGGCTTATTATGCACAGAGTTCATTCGGACGCATATCAACAGGATTTTGTTTTCCGATTCTGCAGACATTGCAAATTTAAAAAAATATAAATAAACGGGAAATTTGCGAATTAGTGGAAATGTGGCATTTATGTTCAATCATATTTTTTAATTATGGACAATAGAAAAAAGAAAAAAAAGAGCTAAATATTGCTGAATTATGGAGGAGAATACCCGGATTTCATATTAAAAGAAAAAAGTTGAAATCTGCCTTCGGCGAAAAAGGGACATCCATGTAAACACATGGCGACTTAGACATAGAAAGTTAGTCGCCAAAGCAAAAACTTTAGTCGCCACGTGGCGACTGGCGACCGTGAATCTGCACCTATACTGTCAAGCATCCATTATATAAATTTACAGAACCAACCTTTTACTCTACTAATTTCTCCGACTCTGGCTTAAACGATCCTCTCATTGTTTACCTTTTTGCTGGAAGGAGAATTAAATTTTTCCTTTTGTTTCTCCCTCTACACTTGTCACAAACATATCAAGTGGCCCATTTGACACTCCCCTTTCTCCTTTTCACTTTTTCTATCTCCACTAATCTATCATATTTGGATGTGATTTTGTTTTCACTTCCTGGTTCATTTCTATGACATTACTTTAAGGTGGACATTTTTTCCCCTTTCATTTTGCAACTGAATACCATTCCCCAACAAATAATGATTCATTTCTATCTCTCTGGGAGCCATGGCCGCTCTAGTTTTAATTAATCCAACTTCACTTAACTCTAGATCAATATGAGCTAATGGTAATCGTTTTAATTCTCAATTTAATGGTTGTTTTACCGTAGTGAATTCGCTGTTTATTTTTCCTTTGCTCAAAAAAGGGACAAATGACTCTCTAAAGTCAAAGTTGTTAAAAAAATTATATACTGTACAATTATAAAAAAGGTGGTGTTGGACTCGAACAATGAAAGCACAAATGGTTCCTATGCTTTTTAAAGATTTTATCTCTTTCTTCTTGATTCTCCTTATCCTACCAATTTCAGCTGGGTTCTGTTTTGTGTTGAATTTAGACTTTTCCACGAATTTATTTTCCTCTAAATTCCTCCCATTTATGTTATTTTTCGGGACCATTGTCCTCTCACCATCTGGTACTCATCTAGTTTTTTTGTTAGGACCTGGGCGTCTATTATAATGCTCCATGCATTGATAAACTGTTCCTTCATTTCAGGAGATATCCTGCATTTCACTTGATCAGTGATTATTAAATTTTTCAATTTATTGAAATCCGTTATTTGCAAACCATCTAGGTTAACGCTTTAATTCAAATAAAAGATCTTTCCATTACTCATCTGATTGTTTTTGATGCAACACAAATTTCAACTGAAGGTCTTCTGGATTTAATTTGAATCGATTTAAGAACTAAATTTTTGAAATATTCGAAATTATCTGTGAGATCTGAAGGTCCTATCAATATAATTTCTGCAATATCTACTGACAATTATCCTAAGTGCAGGGGTGGGGAAATACATTATTTTACTTGCCACTGGCGAGTGGATTTTCTGACAGGGCAGGTGAATTTTTAGGCAATCTTTGAAAAACTGCAGGCTATAGAAGATATGCCAAAAACTTTATTTTTTTAACTAGTTAGCTATATTTTGTAATTTTCCAAATTATCGCCATGCCCAGAAGCAGAGAATTCTCCAAGTGTCTGCGACGGATATTTCAGCGGCAGCAAATAATCTGCAGGTAAACTATGTTACAATTCAGGATTGGCAGGTCTTTGACATGTGTCCGTTTATGAGAGTTTAAACTGCTATGTCCAAAACCATCTTATGTCAAAAACCTCAAATACTACATTGATATGTAAAATTTTACATTAAATAGTACTTATATTATATGAAACAGTACAACATTATACATAATAAATAAGTCTTTTACTGTATATCAATAATTAATATCTAGTAAAATATTACTGTTACATGCTATTTTTTAAATTGATTTCTCGATATTTACCAGCAACCTATAGGTAAAAATTAACTTTTTTACTCGCCAGTGTTTTTCAGCACTGGCCAATAACAAATTTACAAATACTTGATAAAAAATTTGCGAAATTTATCAAATGATTGTGGAATAAACAGCGAAATTCGTCAAATGGTGTCGGGAAAGAAATTGCGACATTCGTCAAATGGTCTCGGGAAAAAAATAATTTTGTCTAACTGTTGTGAAAAAATTCGTCAAATAGGTTCAGGGGGAAAAATCGCAAAATTCGTAAAATGATCTCGGGAGAAAAATAGTGAAATTCGTCTAAAAATTGCGGAACAGAATTGCAAAATTCGTCAAACGGCAGAGGAAATAAAGTGCGAAATTTGTCGAACATCAGCGGAAATAAAGTGTGCAATTTGTTTATTCATGGAAAAAATCGTGAAATTCGATAGTCGATAAATCGTGAAATTCGTCAATCGATAGCGGAAATATCATGAAATTCATTAATGGATAGTGGAAAAATCGCAAAATTCATCAACTGGTTTCGGGGTAAATAAATTTCGAATATCGTCGAATGGCTTCAAGAAAAAAAATCACAATCCGTCAAATAATATCGGGTGAAAAATCGTGAAATTCTCCAAATGGTTTCTAAATTTATCGAGCGACAGCAGAGAAAAAATATTTTTCCATTCAATCATCGCAATTGGCGAGTGTGACTATTAAATTTAACCAGTGGTGGCAATAAAGTCAATCGCCAAAATTTCAGTATTACTCGCCGATTAGCGAGTGCTAATTTTGCCCTATACAGCGACCTATTGGTGATTTGATCGGTTTTTTCCTCGCGACATATTGACGAATTTCACGTTAATTTTCTGTAACCAAGTGACGAATTTCGCGATTGTTTTCCTGCAATCGAGTGACAAAATTTGTGATATTTTTCTGCTACCAACTGACATATTTTGCTTTTTTTGGCGACCGATAAGCGAATTTCCAAATTTTTTTCCCCGCGTCTTACAGGTGAAACTCACATGTTTTTTTTTTTAACACGTAATTATGGACAAATTTCACAATTGTTTTTGCGACCGATCGGCGAATTTGGCTATTTACTTGCAATAGCTTGACAAACTTTACAATTTTTTCTCGCGACTGACTGACACATTTCGCAATATTTTCCCGCCATCTAATAGACGAATTTTACGATATTCTTCTGTATCAGATGGCAGAATTTTGGGGGGGGGGGGGTTCTGCGACTGACTGAAGAGATTCACGATTTTTTCCCATAACCGACAGATGAATTTCTAGATAGTTTTCCCACGAATGATTGACGAAACTCGTGATATTTTCCTGCAACTGATTGACGATTTTACAGATTTTTTCCACGTCTTGCGGCAAAACTCGAGGGGTTTTTTTTCACACAATCGTAGACAAATTTTGCTATTTTCCCCCTGCGATCGACTGGTGAATTTCGCAGTTTTTCCCACAACCGACTGCCAAATTTTGCGATTTTTTCTTCACGCAATTAATTAACAAATTTCGCAATACTTTCACGTGACCTTTTAACGAACTTTGCGAAAATTTTCAGTGCCCAATTGACAAATTTTCGTTTTTTTCTGCGACCTATTGGGGAAATTCACAAGTTGAAATATGCAGACAGAATTTTTTTTTGCGAACCCAAAGCGCTGCGCAGCTTTAAAAAAAATGGACAGAGCGCATTTGCAGCCATAAAAGAAAAGACAAGGCCTGCTTTTCCTAATTTCTGCACCGCTTTTCACAGATTTTCTCTTTTGAGCTTTCTGGTGAGATGCAAGCACAGTATATGAGCTAACGCTGTTGGTCTATTGAGCTGGGATGTCAGAGAAAAAAAAATATTTAGCTTGCAAAGATTGAGGAGATGCGCAGAAGATCATAGCACTCCTCCAGATGCGAAGCGAAAGTGTGGCTGCGGCACTGCGCCTGCTGACGAAGTAAAAAAATCTGCAGAAGGAGGGAAAAAAATCTGTGAGCCAAAGAAAACTCCATGGAAAAAATCTGCGACGTACGTCGCCCGTCTTGAAATTTCTGCTACCGGGTCGCCATGTAAACATGGTACTAAGTTCTGTCCCATACTAAACTTTCCTCTGATGTATATATTTCTTAATTTTATTAAAAAAAATATGAAAATTCATTGTAGCAATAGTAATTAACTACTTTTGCAGTCGCATATGTTTTGTCATAGCTTTTAACTGTATGTTGCATCTTGCTGGCTGGTGAGATTTTCTGAAAATTCCCCAACACTGCCTAAGATATTCGTAACCAATTCGCTCTGATTGCGTTTTGCTTCATCTGTCTGTCTTTGAAAAAGTATGCGAAATAACAACATATTAGATTTGTCATTGTCGAATTTCTGCATTATGTCTTTCAACTGAATTCTCTGTGTTCTTTGCCTTTGACTCGAAGTCAGACTAATTCTTTCCTCTTCCTGTGAAACTTTTAATTTCTCTAATTTGTGTCCTCTTTCTCTTTCATCTTCTTCTCTCTGTGCTTTTTCAAGTTCTAATTCTCTTTTTTTTACTCTTTTTTTCCTTGACTAATTTTCCCCATCTGCTCTTTCTTATAAATCTGATTTGATTTACAGTTATTTCCCTATTATGGTCTGGTGATGCTTCTATCTTATTTATAATTTTGGTAATAGTATCACCAGGGGATAATTGTACTCAAACTTCTATAGCAGTTGCCTGCAAGTCACCTTTTCTAAATCCTGTCATTTATGACATTTTGCCCAACTAGGACAATAATAATGACACAAATATTCTAATACACCAAATACATATTTAAAAAAATAATGACAATGGGCTTCTGAAAACCTGCACTGTTAATAGTAATAAATAATCCCATTTTCCAAAAAATTCACAGTGTACAAAAGTAAATAAACACAATAATTTGAAATTTTGACAATGCACTTCAAAATTTAAATGAATTATTTATCGTCCAGGAAATTTGATAACCACACCTATAAACAAATTTTATCAGAATATATCTATCTAACACAAGCTTACTCTTACTTTAACTTGATGAAATTTTTCACTTTAAGTTTTATTCCTCTTTATAAATTTTTTAAATTATTTTCCTTAATCTCATTTAAGATTCTCACAATAAAGAATCTTAAAAATTTCATTGGCCTTCTAAATTATGACATATAATTTAAATTAATAATTCTTTAAAACAACTATTTTTAATAATGAAGGTTATACTTGCAATTTAGATTTACACAATAAAAATATTCTGATTATAGCACTACTTAATATAAATTACTCTATAACAAAGTTTTTTACAATTTTAATGCACAGCCTCATAGAGAATGAAATGCAGCTTACCAAGGGCGATGACTGGGACTGCTCTGGTCATTCCATCCACCTGTCTAATTTTGCTGGCTCTCTGTCTGTTGTGGGGCCTGGGAGATCTCTGTCTCCTTTTGGGACTTTCTGTGGTTACCAGGGCTTGTTTGCTTCTACTTTGGCTCTCCAGTTGAAAGGCTCTTAAGCTTCTTAAAGTCTGGTGCTTTGTAGAATTTCGTGAACTTCTTTGAGACTGGTGTCAGGGTTTGCTCTTCTTGGTTAAGATGTACAATGCACTGCACTTAACTGGGGCTTTAATTGGGAGCAAGTCTGTAAGCACACTGGCTCTTCCGCCCCTATTATCAATAATTATAGTCTCTTTATAATGTCCTGATATCATATAAAAATCTTTATTAATAATAAGATTATTAATAGCATCAAGTTAAATAAAAATAGGGGTTCGTTGTGGTTTCAACCAGATGTAATAGATGAAACTCAATCAGCAAGTAAAGTATGATTTCTAGCACTTTCTCTTTCTGAGAATAATTCAGTCTGTAGCTAGTCCTAAGGCTCTATCGAACATAATTTTGAATTATTCACTTACTACTCTTAATATTGTTGTTTATTATTGCTGGTAGTCACCTGGTGTTGTCTGTAGAAATATTCTAAAGTTCTGTGAGAGTAATATATTCATGATGACATTAAGGTTTCTCACTTCATAAAGGGGCTGATTCACATAGAAGGTTTAAGTCACCCTATAAAAGTTATGACTTTTCTTAAGAATTTTTCGACAGAAATCTGTTTACCTGATGAATTCAAATTTCCATTGATGAATGGTTAAGCTTGATAGTTTTAGATAGCTGATGCTTCTTTTCTCATCTGATTTGAACTTGATACTCTGCAAGTCCTTGGCTGGACTTGCTGAATCCAGAGGTGGCTGTTTTCTGCGGTATGTGTCTAAGGGAGAGACTTTACCTACAGAGTCCTCTGATTCGATCTGATAGTTTTCTCTTGCTTTTTTCTGACACCAACATGCTGTCTGGTTCTCCCAAACATGTGGTTTCTGCTTTTGGCACTACGGTCAATGTACGAACTAAGCATCCCAGTATTGTGCTATAGCATCTCTAGATCTTCAAATTCATGATGAATGGTCTCTCTTTCTAGTTCTTGATTCTGATGTAGGACTTAGAAATAAAATCAGCTTTTTCACTTTTACATTGAGTTAATGAAAGGCTCTTCCTGCTAACAAATTTTCTAGATAGTAGAATTTCTACTGCCCCGTAGGAAACTATTGCTCTCTCCCCCACCACAGGAGATCGTCTCCACTTGTGTGTCATTTTCTGGACTCCATCACATCATCCTCTCTTATATCAACATATTGCCCAACTATCACATGAACAGGTTATGTTGTTCACTTGTATGTTTCTCTCATATTAGTTTTACTAAGTAGTTTCAATAGATTCAACTCTTACGAATTTTAACTCCCTGAATCACCTGTTGTCTCCTTAATTTTATTTGACAGTCTTAACTCTCTACAATTCAGAATTCAAATCTTCTAACAAAAATGATTAAAATATTGATTTTGTGATAGTGACATTAATAACTAGGTTGGACGATTAAACAAGGTTGTAATTTTGGCCAGTCAAAACAAATTTTAGCCAGGATAGTAGTCAAAACTAATGTTAACAATCTAAAACTGGTCAAAACTCCTATTAAATAACTTTAACTTACGTAAAATGCTCAAACTACATATTTATGTGAATATCAATATCATATTACATATTTAGGCTTCTGAGCCCGTGGGGTTGACTTACTTATTAATAATAATTAATATTTTAATAATTATTAAATATAGGTGGAAATATTTTGCCTTAGAAACATGTATTTCCTAAATCTTATTTTTCCTAAAGTGTAACTAATACATTATAACTTGAAATTTGATAAGTGGTAATGAAAAGGCGGAAAATATTTATTTAAAATTTATAGATTTCATAATGCACTTGATGAATTGTTGTGCTAACTAATTCTTCATCAGTAAAAGATTATTTTCTCATTTTTGTCAGATTCAAAATAAACTTTGAAATTGTCTTAGCTTAATACAGTAAAACTTGCTTCTTGTAATCATTTTCCTTAAAATGTAACTTATACATTATGACTTGAAATTTCATGAGCAGTAATAAAAATGTTGAAAATATTTGAAATTCGTAGATTTCATAATGTACTTGACGAATTAATTGTTCTGCTAACTCTTCATCAGTAGAAAAATTATTTTCCTGTTTTGGTCTACTTCAAAAACTATGATATAGTAAAATTTGCTACTTGTAGTCATTTTATGAGTTTTTCTGAAATGTTTCTTTGGTTTAATGTGATTTAGTTTCTTCCACTTTTTATAGAAAATTAAATATGTAATCAAATTGTTAAAAATATTCCAATGCTTACAGTAATTGCTTATCTTTAGATTTTTATTTTTATTTATTTTTTGCTGTTAAATTATAAAGTAATAAAAACTCTTATTTATAAAACTCTTAACTCTTTACTATATTATAGCACTGAGTTAAATATTTGCAAACCTTTCTAAATGTTGTATTAAATAATATTAAATATTATCTTGACAAACCCTTCCAAACATACTAAACTTATCATTCAACGAAATAAGTTTTAATCTCTTTTCCCAGTAAAGATTAATTTTGACTATTAATGGTTATTTGACCAGAATGATAAAAACCAATAAAATCCAGCAATTAATTATTCTTATAAATACCATATGAACTGAGGTGTTCAGTTTCAAAATGAATTGTTAGCATAATTTCAGTAAATAATATTTTCTTTCTAAATTAATAACCCAATTTTAATAAGGCACCCTTGTAAATTAATTATCCCTTTTAATAAAACTATTATAAAGTAATTATCTAGCCCCTCCTTTTATTATTTTTTTTTAAGATTTAAAGGTACAAATATTCAGATTGAGTGTTTTAAGTAGGGGAGACCGGGGTACAATGGACCACCCCCTATTATTCATATTATTTCTGTTTTTGAATGCTTCATATTTTGGCATATAGATGATAGCACTGCAGTGGTGAATCAAAGTGTAAAATTATGTGTCCAACTGACAAATTAGCCATTTTATTCTAGAAAGATGGTTTGTGGCAGGTAGAAGTAAATATTTTCAGCAAAACACGTCTTCTTTTCTTCATTAAAGAATTATGGTTTGAAAGACATTGCTGAGCACAATTAAAAGCTAAGATAATTTATTCTTATATTAAATGCAGCTAAAATAATTGAATATAAAATTTGTTATTTTTTTTTACTTTTTTCTGTCAAACTTCCATATGGGGAGCAAAGAACCATGGTCCATTGTACCCCAGTTCTGTATCCGAGCATTATATATGTAATTAAGATTAATAAATTGTTTTATTTTTAGTGAGTAATTTAACCATGATTCACGTAGTTTACATTTTTTAAGTATTTTACTTATTCATTTATTTATTTATGGTTTCTTTACTTTTTATAAACATTCAGTTAATTTTAAATTTCTATATTTTTACAAACCTGCAATTATATTAAACAAGTACATTAAAAAATTAATATACCTATTAGTCTGTATCTATTTATATTAGTGTAGATAAATTATAGGTGTTAAGTAAAATAAAACAGTGCTTTTTTTTTTTTTTTTGATGGTTTGGTAACAGGATTATGATTATGTTTTGTCATATTCATGCAGTGAAAACCTAATCAAAATGTGTTAATTTTACCTGATCTTGTTGATGAATCTCTTGTAAATGTTCAAGGTATTGCAACGAGTTTGCTGAACTCTACATATTTACAAGAAAACAGCATACCTTCAGTGACACAAAAATGTTTTAGTATTTGCTAACTTTAATATTTATTAATCTTATATGTTTGAACTGAAGCCACCAATAAACAAGTATAATACATTCTATGTTTGTGTCATTAAAGAATGTACTACATAAATGTTTTTTTTTTCTTAATTTACTTGTGGTCCATTGAGCCCCAAGCTGCGGACCATTGTACCCCGACCTTGGGGTACAATGGTCCACTTTGTCACTTGCTATTTAAAAAAATATAGTAAAAAAAGTAAACATAATTATTGATTTTGAGTGAGTGCAACTTAAACCCTAATATATACATAATATGCACACATTTTTTCAAACACAAAAAACCAGTATTTTGAGAGTAAACAGTCAAAATTTACAAAAGTGGTCCATTGTACCCCGGTCTCCCCTATTAAATAAAATTAATTCAAAATAAAATGTGACTTGCAGAACTGAATATATCTCCTGATCAACAATTATTATTCGTTAGAAATGTAATCAATATTTATAACGCTTCTTTATGAATATGAAGGGGTTATGGATTATTAAACATCGAGGATAGTTGTTTTGGGAGAGCTCATGTGATTTTTTTTTAATATCCTTATTTAAATGCAGAGGGCTTGAAGTCAATAAGCCCTTCTCTTTCTTAAGCACATATTGACAATACCACACCAGAGATCTGTTTAGGAAGAAATTGAGTCCTTTAAAGGACCCTTGACATTTCTTTCATTTTAAAACAGGACTCTTCACTAAACTTTTCACCTTAAAACAGAACCCTTCACAAAACTTATCACCTTAAAACAGTAAAGTCCATTCACCTTAAAACCTTCACAAAATTGGTTGTCTTAAAAATAGACCTTGCACAAAACTTTATCCTCTCCAAACTGAACCTTTCACTAATTTAAGCATTTAAAAATAAAATCTGATTCCCACTTTTATATGTGTATGTTAGATACATGTATCTTCTTAAAAAATGTATAAACAAGAACCTGGCTATAATGATCATGTCAGTTTCACAAAATTATGACTAGATTTTTCACACTTTCATAAAACAGGATCCTGGGAGAAAAGTCTGGATAGACCCCTGCCCACAATATTTCCAAATATTGCCGAAGCTGTATAAAATCTTGTACATAAAGAGATAATTCTTATTGTTTATGCAAATAAATCCGTGGTGTGAGAACGACTAGAGATAGCTTTAGTGATTTAGTAAAACAATCAAACCGAAAATCAAAAGATTTTCGAAGCGAAAAGACGAAGGGATTACTGGAATATGATTAGAAAAGACGTTACATTGTTTGCAAATTAAATTTATGGGGGTGCGTTCAGGAACGTTGAGGGGTTAGTTCCCTCATACTAGAGTGCCTATGCAAGAAGATGGCGACGTACGAGAAACAAAATTTGATTGGTCGAGATGATTTTGGACTTGTATATACTTTAGTTAGTAGGATTTAGAAATTGGTATAGGGAAGTTGCAATCAGCTGATCAACCATCGGACTTCAGTTGGAGGTCAGGTTAGTTAAACCAATCAGAACTGCCTATTTGTAGTGTGACCTCCAGCCCGACGTCTATTGCAACTGCCCTATAAAATCTTGTACATAAAGATATGCTTGTTGCTTATGCAATGGTATAAGCGCAACTAGAGACAGCTTTAACGAGTTAGTAAAACAATAAAACCGAAAATCAAAATATATTTTCGAAGAGAAAAAAAAAATGAAGGGATTGCTGGAACACCATTAGAAAAGACTATATATAATTTGCAGTGTAAACTTAGGGAGGTGTATTTAGGAACGTTGAAGGGTTACTTCCCTTGTACTAGAGTGTCTGTGAACGCGGTAGACGACATACGAGAAACAAAATTTGATTGATCGAGATGATTTTGGACAAAAACAATAGCTAAGCCTTTTGGTGAGCCTGCCATTATCGCGACCTACGTTATACACGGCCGGTTCATGACGTTTAAAGCGTCACAAGGAGTTGATCATTTTTATAACGGCGATTGGTACAAAGCGTCGCGCCTCTTATTTTGTGCCAATCGCCGTGTAAAGATGATCCATTCCTTGTGATGTTTTAACGTCATGAACCGGCCGTGTATAACGTAGGTCGTGCCATTATCGCCAAGTTAATGTTTATTAAATTGTCTCGCTCGTCTAATTAAACTCGTCCTGGCGAAAGTTCTGGTATGTGGATTACCATAGTTTGGAAAACATGTCAATGTGAGGATGTGCTCTGTGCATATATATGTTGCCACTTTTTTTTTTATAGAAGCACTCTACCTTATACCACTTCCAAAGTCTGTCTCCAGTTTTAAAGTAAAACTGTAGTACATATGTTTTCTCTATTTCTGCATTTTGGAATTAATCACTCTTTAATGGGATAGATTTTTCAACTAGTTAAATATTTGTGAGGCATTATAAAGAAAAGGCAAGAAATATCATTTAATATATTTCCAGAAAATTAAAACTAAAAATTTTTAATGCGCATACATATTTTTCGCAGTTTTTCTTTTATGTGTAGATTATTAAAATAAATATAGAAATTCGGGGGGAAAATTATTATTTGGGCGACTATGGGATAATTTAAATTTTGACTTTTTCATATATATATATATATATATATATATATATATATATATATATATATATTAATTATTTTTATATTAATTATTTTTATTATGTTTATATTTTAAAGGCATAGTATTTACATTTCATTTGTTAAAAGTTACGAACTTTCTTTCAGCAATTCTTCTGTTTAAGCAATTTATAATTACAATAATGTGAAGTCCGTGGCTTAGCAATTCAAAAGTTATGCAATTTCAAATAAATTGAACAATTATGATTATCAATAAAATATTTATGAAAATAATGAATCGTTCAGGCTAATTATTAATGCCATTATCACGAAATTAATATCTTAATTATTTAAGATAAAATATTCAATATACTAAAAGTTTTAGAGAGTTACAATTATGATGTTAATAAGTTTCCCACCCTCTCACATATTGAAAAGTTTTCATAGAAAATAAACAGTTTTGGAGCATTGTTTCATTTAATTGTATTTCGCATTACAATTCATTAATAGTCAGTGTTGAATTCAGGTGGGGGGGGGGGGGGGGCGTTCTCCCCGGAAGATTTGAGTTTTTATGATTTTAATGGTCAAAAAGTGCAATCCCCCCCCCCCCTCCCCTTGAAAATGAAGATTCGTGGTAGCTATAGCAGAGCTGTTCGCCATGGTACCCCATTGCATGTTCCTTATTATATTTTGCTTTTAAATCATTAAAAGTTTGTATGCCTTTACAAGTGGGGCGCATTAAAATTCGACTCTTTCTTCTGCAAATATTTTAAGTTATTTCTCCCATTAGAAAAATGTAATTCTAAATATGTTGTGGTCTATATTTGTTTTTTCTCTCTCTGCTATTTATTTTTACTTAGGATGCATCATAGGAGTCTTATGATTACCGCTGTGACACATGTGCGAATCGTTATCACTGCTATAGTGAGAAAATATTGTTAAATACTTAAAATCATATTAACAGTGGCGCCATTGTTTCTGATCAACTAATTTAAGCTCTTACTTACTGAAAGATTGGACAGATCGCGGTACTCGACTACTTTTTAGCCAACTTTGATCACATGGCAGTTTGACAGTTGGTGGAAACCAGCTCATCTTGATCACGTGACAGTCTAGAAGGGGTGGATATATAGTGGCCTGTTGTATAGGAGGCGATATTGTACTATGCCCTTTTTTATTTTAAAAGTGATCATTCTAGCTCCCTGTCAAATCCAAACTTTGCAATAAATTTCTCATTCTTATAATTATATTAAAACACATTATAAAATAAAATTTTGCCATCTCTACAGCTTACTAATAGAAATGTGGTTTACGATAAAGATTATAAAGTTTAGTTTGGGGGTAAAATAACAGTAAAAGAAGCGCACATAGGCAACTAAAGCAAACATATATGGATTAAAATGTTTTTTTACTTAATACAAGAACGCAAATGTAGACAAGGTTTCAATAAAAAGCCTAAAGCCTTTGTTGCATATGTATTCTAAGCTAGTTAAAATTCTTTTAATATTTTCTCACTGACTTGTAATTCATTATTAGTATTTTATACTGCTCCTAAATCACTGAAAAAAAAAAAAAAAAAAAAAAAAACAAGCAAATAACAACAAAAAATAAAGCATTTACTCAGTTTTAAAAGGAAAATTTTGCAAACTTTAATAATTTTGTTTAATATGTTTTTAGGGAAGTTGCAATCAGCTGATCAACCATTGTACTTTAATTGGAGGTCATGGTAGTTCCACCAATCAGAACTGCCTATTTGTAGTCTGTGACCTCCAATATGACGTCAATTGCAACTGCCCTATAGATTGAAATACTATGCTTCTTAATGATTGGATTATGTCCGTAAGTCCCAGTCGTGATAGGCAACAACATTACCTATTTTATCGTTTATTAAGTTTCAAATTCGACGGATCGCCGTTGAACACAACACAATTTCACCAGCATTTAACATTTTTCGATCTATTAAAATCATGGAAAAATCGTTTTGTATCGCTTCAGAAATACCTGCAAAACATAAATTTAGACATACTTTCACTTTATTGAATAAAAATTCTATGAAATGCATTATTTTTGTTTGGATGAACTAGAGGGTTTTTTCGAAACTATCGGAAGTAGATGAATGTCTTAAAAGAAGTTAGTACAAAAATGTACTTTGTAGAATTTTTTTTTAAATTAGCTTTTGACCCTCTCTTAACAGTAGATATTAAAATTATTAATGTAATAATTTTAATTGCATTATCGATTCTTTATGTATTAAAAAAAAAACTTGATTGTTTTATTTATCAAATAAATAGTAATGTTTTGAATAAATAAATAAATTACCGAATTTTTAACTATCGAATATTCATTTATGTATAAAATTCCCGTTTTCAGCCGTCAATTTCTGACTTGCTTCTCTTAACAACAATACCTTATTTAATTATCACACTTTTAAAAAATTATTTCAACATCTAGTACAATATTTACATTCTAATATTATATTTATCAGATATGTATATTTAGATTTTTGAAAGCCATGGAAGGGTCTAGATGTTAATTTAGAAGATACAATAGGAATATCTTCAGTGTAGATTTTAAACTAAGCTAAAATAATGTATATTTTTTAAGATAGATAAATCGTATGCTCAATCTTTATTTATATTTTAAATCTTCAAAATGCAAAAATAGCTAATTTAGAATAGTTACTGTGTTTTAGATCTGTGTAAGAAACTAAGGATAGTGGGAGAAAATAATAATGTTAATTATTTTCTGGGTTTAATTCATTTTGCATGAAAATCTAAGAAAGTCTACATTTATATTTTAGGTAGCTTTCAATACAAAAAAGTATAAAGCTACCTATTGCAGCCGTTCGGAGGAAAGCAGTTCCGGAAAATTTTGATATATTTTCACCGATCATGACCCCCAGACCCCAAAACCACCCTCCGTTCAAATGTTGATTTATATATATATATATATATATATATATAATCTCCATATATATATATATATATCTCCATATATATATATATATATCTGACCTATGTCATACGATAACGCTCGTATTTATAAATCAATTTTGATGAAACTAATTGTGTGTATTAAGCTCACCAATGTCTCGACCGAGTTCGTTGGCCAGCTTGGTCCGCCATTTTGTTTCAAGATGGCGGCCACTTAAAGATTTAAAATTAAAATAAATATACAAAAAAGTTAAAAATTCAAATTTATTTTTTAATTAAGTGTTAGGTCTTGATACGAGGATTCCAGAGCATTTTTTGGTTTACCTCTATCTTAAAAAATGGCTGAGATAGAGCTGTTTGAAATTCTAGGGTGGCTGACATTTTGAAACAAGACAGCACATTACAAAAAATTTCATTGTTGTAATAATTTTCCCAATCATACGCATGAAACTATATATTCATATCCGTTAGCGCCAAATTCTCGCCAAACTTGGCGATATTTGGCGAAATATCACCAAATTTGGCGACCAAAATAAGTCTTCATAAATGAAGCCAATTTGGCTATTGCTCAATAATTTGGCGAATTTCTTATTCAAATTCAGTATTAACGTATCTTTTGTAAATGTTTTCTTTGCATTTTAGCTTGCTGTTTTCGTGTAACAATAGCTAAAATTTTAAAACGAAGATATAGGAAAGCTACCTTTTCTTCCCGGTACAGGCCGGAAGGACTTTTTCAAAATAGTGTGACAGTAAAATGAAGTTTAAATACGCTGAATGGGTGGCAGTGCGATATATTTTATTATTATTATTATTATTTTGTATGAGCAATTATTTAAAAATCCTTCATAGCGCAATGGTGACGAATGCTGAAGTTGAAACTAAAATGGAATTTCAGCCGCGTCAGTGTCCAGTCTCTCTACATTCGGGGTCACTCAGCGGTTTCTAAATTTAAATTGGGACTTAAAAATACCGTAAATCCTATGAAAACGGAGTCTGTCTATAACGGAATCCTATTGTAAACGTTAACATCTCGCGCTCCCTACGGAAGGAATACCATACACTTATACCTGTTAAGTCAAAAACCTTTCGGAATATTTTCCTGTCGCTGAACTTTCCGTCTTAGTAAGTTTTACTGTACTAAATAAATGCAGTAATATTTACAGTAAAATCTGTGAAAGCAGAATCGTTAAGGCCAGGAACAATATCTCGTTTTGGAGCGGTTTCCGATTACGTCATTAAAAGTCGGGAATTTTGCGTCCGGTGGAGTGGGTCCACGAATGGGAGGAGCTTGGAAGCCCTGAAAATTGTGAATATTTGTTTTGGCATCAGTCGTGCCGTGGTCTATTAGTTTTTCTCGTGAAAATCATAGACGACCCCGTAGCTTTCAGTTTTTTGACAGTACTCGTGTGGCGTGTATAATTATTTTGCGTTATTGTTAAATGGATTTAATTTACATATCTGAAACTAACAGAATCATGAGAAGATATATCTACGAAAAATACCTTCGCGAAAAAGCTCGTGTAAGTAAAGTTTATATATATATCATAGGGGTCACTTGATCCATGCGGGAAGGGGTGCTTGGAGCAGTTGCTTTTCTTTTAAAATCATGTGTTTCCTCCAATTTTTTTTTTTTTTTTTTTTTTTTTTAATTATTTCAATGTTTTCACCGCAATTTTATACCAATATATTTCCATGTAAAAAAAAAAAAGTAACAGTACAATTATTCCTATTTAAATTTGTATTAAAAATGAATGCATGTAAAATAGTTTATTTCAAGTGTACATAAATCTGGATTGAATATGCCCTACTCTAATGAATTTTGCCCTCTCCAAGCAAATCTGAAATTTCAGATTATTTGTTTTATTTAATTTAATGACCACTTTGTTAAAAATGCACTTTTGCTGAAAGCGCCATTTTGAAAAATGGCACATCACTATATTTTTTGGTTCATCATATTTTTTTTTATTGATGCCGAGTAATTTGTTTTATACCTCTCTGGAATTAAATGTATTATTAATGAGAGTAAAAAAGTTTTAATGTAATATGCATGATTATTTTGCATTATTGTAATACTTTCCAGTCGGGTGTCAACGATTTTAATCAGATGATTTATATCAACCGATTTTTTTTTTTAAATCATAAATTTTCTAAATTTTGACATAGACAAATAATAAAATCTAAGATAAACATAATTTGGACGGTTTCTGTGGATATTTTTTTACCTCATGAATAAACAAAAGCTTTGAATAATTGTTTTTAAGCTTAATTCTTTAGGCTTGTAAAAAATTCAGTACAGTAAGTTTGTAAAAAGCAAGTTTTTATTGGGTATTAAAAGCATTTTATTTAAAAATGATATTTAAATCTAATATAATTTGCAATGTCGTAATTACTTTTAAATAATAAAATTATTCGTTCTTTTACATAAAATAAGAATATCAAGTATAATAAATTTCTACTAGTAAAAGAATAAATCGCCATTACCCCATCTTTGCAATAATAAATTTATAGCAAATTAGAACTACAGAAGAATGACATATGTTCAACGGCCATTGTAAAACAATGTGTACGGGAAAAAGATCTAATTGGTATAAAAATGTTAAGCATAGCAAACAGCTTCTTCAGTAGAGGTTGAATATTTTTTTTTTCTTTTTTTAACTTTTAAACTCATATATACACCAAATAATAATAATAATAATAATAAAAAGTTTGGGATTTAAAAAGATGCAATCCTTCTTCTTTCTTTTCTTTCTTTTTTTTTTTTTTTTTTTTAATTTAAAATTGTAAATGCTAACAATTCCCACTGAATAGTAATACTGCTGCTATTTAATATTTTAAGAATTTCAGATATAAATGGCTATTCTTATATTTACTCAGTATGTATGCATGAATGACTAACACATTTTCATAACTTTTTCATCGTACACATACATGTGTGTGAGTTTAGATTTAAGCTATTTACACCACAAATGCAAAACAAGTTGCAAATAATATTTGTTTTGTTATTTGTGCTACTAACTAATGAAATTACTTATTTGCAGATTTTATTAATTTTGTAATTAAGGCCTCTAAGACATATTTTAAGGGTGCACCCTACCCTTTATTAAATTGTCAAAATGCATTTTGATTAAAAATAAAATAAATTGTGGAATTCTTGTTTAGTTGTACCGTACCCAGAGATTTCTTGTAAAAAACTGCTCCGTACCACAGTATTTCTAAATCCGTGTGTTCAAGAGCTTACCAAAATATTGAATTTTATTTACAAAAAACAGGAAGTTATTAAATCATGTTGTGATTTGAGTATATTTTTCAGTTTGTAATTCATAACAATCATTAAAAATTAATGTAATTTTATTTATATTAAAAAAATACTTTTTTTCCTTATATCGTTACTAAACTTTACACATTACTAATATATTTCAATTCCCTTTTTTACTGAACTAGTGCCCTTTTTGGGAACCAGCACCATGCCCCTTTTTCTTTATAAACTGAATATTAAATTATTAATTATCATTTTAGTAATTAAAGCAAAAGAATTATTTTATTTTTCTAATAAGAGAGTTAATTATTTAATAATTATTAATTTTAAGCAGTGGCAACAATTTAATATTGAAGCTATTATTATTAATTTTAATAAATATAAATAATATCAATAGTATTTAATATAGTTTTACAAAATTATTACAAAGTATTTATGTACAAAACATTATTGTATGCTACTAATGAAATTACTAATTTGCAGATTTTATAATTTCTGTAATTACTAACTAATAATTATAATTTTTTAAAATAAAGAATAAAAATATAGATAAAGTTACTAATAAGAGGGTTAATTGTTTAGGAAAGCTGAAATTCTTGATAGCTCTGTATTTTAACACAGGGAAAAAAATCATAAAAACCCGATTTAAATTAAAATCTGCTTTTACTTTTTAAAAAATCCGATTTTTTTGATTAAAAAAAAAAGATTTTTTTCATAAGTTTAAAAGTTGGCGATTAAAAAATCAGCCATCGATCGCCATCCTAGTCGCCACTCGCCAAATGGCGATTAAAAAATCTGTTATCGATCGCCGAGTGAAATACATCATTTTTCATGGAAATATGCATCCATACATTGATTACATCTAATTAGAGAACTGGTTAATTCTTTTTCCTACCAGATGCAAACAGATTTCAACGACTTAGCTGTATTTTCAATATTTCGGCTTTTTCTCATGTGCTCTTTAGTTGGATTATTTTTTCAAGAAATACAGTTTTATTCTGCAAAATATATTCATCAGCTTTGATTCCACATGCATTTCAAGTAATTTATTCCTTTTTTCCTACCGGATACAAATGGATTTTAAGGACATTTCAGTATCTTCAATATTTTGACTCCTGCCACATGCTCACCAGTTGGATTATTTTTCTTCAAGAGATACTCTTTAATCATGCGAAATACACTCATACTCATATAATAGGTATAAAACTCTTATAGAAAAATATGTTTATATACAACCATTATAATTTATCTAGATGTCAAAAAAGTTTGAAACATAATAGTGGCCATTAACTTTAGAAAGTGGCCAATAATGAAACTGAGTCTAACGGCCACTGGCTACTAACTAAATTTCCCAGTTTTCACCTATACATGCTCAATCTTTATTTATATTTTAAATCTTCAAAATGCAAAAATACCTAATTTAGAATAGTTACTGTTGTTTAGATCTGTATAAGAAACTGAGGATAGTGGGGAAAATTATATGGTTTCTGGATAAATTTCGTGTTTGTTTAAATATCTCACAATAATTATGAAAAACACATTTATGACAGATATTGTCACTGACATTAACATGTAAGTAAAATTTAAATATATTATATATATCATTTAATAATTAAGGGGGGGAGTTGCTTTTCTTTTAAAATCATTAGTTGTGTCCCCCTACCTTTTTTAAAATTATTTATGTAACTGCAGCATCCTAAAGCATATAAGAACAAGTGAGTAAGTGTGATCGAAGATCGCTCAAAGGGTTTCATTTAATATTCCTTTCAAAATGCTTGATCCTTTCGTTAATAAATCCAAATAAATTTCATTTAGCAACCAAAAAAAAAAAGTCATGTTTTTTATAAAGTAAAAACTTACCGGTCTATTTTTCTCGTTTTTTCGAATATCTATATCAGCCTGATAGTGGGCAAAGCCCGCTATTATATTCTGTCATAATAATATCTGTCATGTGGACTAAATGCGATATTTAAAAAAAAAAAAAAAAAAAGTTCCAAAATTAAACATGTTGTACACCTTCAAAATGTTAAAATATGCGAATATTTCCGTAATCGAGCTTTTATCATGATTCAATACGTTCCTCAAACTATATTTACTACATTAAAGACGTGAGTATAAAACATCACAAATTGACTGAATGGTGTATACAAACGTTTTGTATACACCATTCAGTAAATTTGTGATGTTTTATACTCACGTCTTTAATGTAGTAATGTTTCATGGTGTAATCGTCCAGCATTTATATCATATATTTACTATTCTCTATTACTCATATTGATACTCGCTTTGTATTATTCTGAAACATTTGAAAAATCTGTTAAGCTTCCGATATGACGTCAGATTTTCTTTTTAATTCTCTAATGACGTGATATTAATCTGCTTTATGTACACACACATACTCATACTCCTTGAATTATTGAACAATCTTTCCATTTTATTACCACTATGACGTCAATAAATTTTATTCCATATTAATCTTTTTTTCAATTGGTGAAACTTTTTATTTCATTTTCATTTTTCACGTGGAAATCGTCTGATAGAAAATAATTATTGTAGAAAGAATTTCATCGTGGATTTTTAATTTTTGCCATCTGCTATAACGAAAAATGTTTAAATTTAATAGGAAAAGGTTGTTAGAATTTTGTTTTTGTTTATCTCTATTTATTAAAATAATACGAATTTTTAAAATTTTAATATTTTGAGCTCTTTATAGCTGGTATTCAGATTTATACACGAAGTTTCAAGTCTGGAAGTTACATAGTTCTTGAGAACAGCTCTGTCACAGACAGACAACAGAGCGGGAATAATAGGGTTTCGTGAGATGAACGAAACCCTAAAAACTGTGTATATAAAATACACATAAGTGCTTTAAAATATATCTTTTGTTAACATCTAAAACAAGCAGAGTATTACATGAATGTTCAGAAATATTTGTGCTAATAATGTAAACATAGCAGTTTCAGGGTGTCTAGCCACCCGGATAACCTGGAAAATTCAGGGAAATTTATGGATTGGAAATGTCAGGGAAATTTACCATTCCTGAGGAAAATTTGAAAATTCTGAGAAAAGGTTTGAAAAAAATTTGAAACTTTCAAGAAAAAATTAGGAAATTTTTTCTGATAAAGGATAGTCACACAATCATTAACTTTGAAATAAATATCTTAATGTTCAAAAGTTTGTAAATTTTGCAAAAATTTGTTTAACAAATCAGTAGTCTGGGCTTCAGAATCAGTTGTGATAGCTTCACTCTCAAATTCACAACTTTAAGATTTTTTGTGTGAAACATCACACAGTCTCGATACTAGAGATGGGAATGCTGGGAAAAAAACTTTTTTTTTTTCAGTTTTTTTTCTGAAGGTGTATTTTTCAATTTTTCCAAAATTGAAAAAATTGAAATTTAATTTATAAAATAATACATTCAAAATGTTCTTATGGCTGCATTCTAATAATTTTTCATGTTCAGTGTCTCACATGAAAATGTTAACCATGAAAAATAAGATCTGTAAGCGGTTTAGGAAGAACTTCAGTCCTTTAAAGGACCCTTCACAATTTTTTCACCTTAAAACAGAGGACCCTTCACAAAATTCGGAAAAATTTTCAATCTTCATTCTGAATCCTCTAGAAAATGTGATGATTTTAGAAAAAAAAAACCTGTCACATAACAGCTGAAATCGTCAAGGAATCTATTATCTAGCTATATATATGTATGACAGACCCTATTAAAAATATCTAAATATAACGATAATTTCTAATTCACAAAATTTTGATTATATTTTTTATGATAATTTTGTAAGATTTTTGTTTTAAGGCAATATTTTTTTTACAAAGGTTTACAAAAACAGGATCGCATGAAAAAAAATGTAAGCATACCCATGCAATTTCTCTTGTTAAAAATGAAAATCTGGTGCAAATTATTTCAATAATACCAATAGGTTGAAAAAGGAATATAAAATTTGAAACATGCATTATTTTTATCGGCATAGCTGCGATTTTTCACGTAATCAGATGGTAATCTCCAGAAATATTTAACTATTATTAGAAACAAATTCTGTTTTAATAATATGCAATTGCAATTATTTAGTCTTTTCAAGCTTTTTTCTCTTCTCTTCCTTTTATTTAAAATATAGATTCTGAGACTTGTCTAACTGTATTTTTAAAAAAATATAAACAAATAAACTTTGCATAGAAAATGTAAATTTTCTGTGAAAAATTTAATTGAAAACAATTTTTGTAAGTATTCAAAAATCCACCTGTTTTATAACTTTCATTAATAATAACTCTCATTATAGCTTTCATATATACATACGTATGTATAATACTTTGATATTAAGAATCAAACTTAAACCAAAACTAAATACACGGAAATGAAAATTCTAATTGTAAGATAAAAAAAATGTAATAGTGTAAATTAGTATAAATTTTTAAAGTTTTAATGTTTTTTATAATGTCACAACTACAATAATTTGTTTCTTTAAAATGGCATCATTCATATACTTAAGCAATACTGTGTTGATATTTAATGCAATTTAAATTTTCTTTCAAACTGCAGTGATATTGGTTGAAACTCATAAGATTTTTGTTGTTGTTGTTATTTTCTTAAATTTTCTCTATTGGTAATTGAAGAAATGCAACTGAAAAATATTTTCAAAAGAGACATGATATATTACAAACAATGGTGTTAAATTAAGCAAGAAAAGCTACTGTGAAAATTCTGAGGCTAAAAGGCTAAACTTTTAAAAGTTGACTTTTTTTTTTTAATATATTGCAAAGTGAAAAAATTTTTTTTTTAGTATGCAGAAATTTAAGAAATGTTTATTAATTTATATTTCTTAAGAAAATGTAACTTATTTTTGAGAAACACTTGTAAGAAATCAATTTTTCCAGAAAAAAACTGGTTTTTTTCTGCCACTTCAACATTTCTGAAAATTTTACATCTCTACTCGATACATAGAATTTTTTTTTATTAGTATGTATAATCTGGAAAAGTCAGGGAATTTTGTTGCTGATCTAGAATAGACACCCTGAGTTAATGTAATGTTTGAAATATGGCAAAAATATTTATTGTTTGTTTCTTTCATTATAGGAGAGGTCGGGTATGCTTGAAAACGTGCATTACATTCATGCACAAAGATCGACTGCGGGTACCTGTGACAATGCCAAGAAGTGGAAGTTAGAAGACCTAGCGTGGTATGTAAAGCTTATTTTGCTTCTATTAGAGATTGGAGCTTATTAAAATGTTTTCATTCTTCTAGGGGGGTCACACAGCATTTTCCATTGTACAGGATTTTCCTATTTTAGTTGCAGTTCCCACAATCTTGCATACTATTTCATACCCTGTTAAGTGAGCATTTTTTTTGCCTTGCACAGTGTGGAGGTATTGATGTTTTACTATCTATATATATATTTCTCTTACGTGATGCGGAAATAGGGCTGAATTTGTAGCTTATCGTTTGGCAACAACCGCAATTTCCAGAGCCTCAGACCAATGAATAGACTAGATTGTGTTAGATCAGCTCCGCCTCCAATATGGCAGTCAGTGCGAGAGCAGTGAAACCATAGAATGAAGCTCAAACTAGCAATTATTAAAAATAAAATAACATGTACGTAATTCGAAGCGTCTGAGATGATTCCTCATTTTAATTATGAGTAATATCGTTAATTTCAACTCTTATTTAGAATTCATTTACGAATTTCACTCACTCAAAAATCAAGGAAAATAAAAATATCTGTTTAGTTACTACTGTCTATTAACATGATATACATTACACATGCACAGCCTCTAGCCCACAGACCAAAAGTGGCCAGCATCTCCAGAAATTCAGGAATTGTGTATTTTGCCAAATGGTCTTGGAAAAAAATTGCAAATTTTGTCATTTGGGACTTGGGAGCATGAAAATCATGAATTTCGTCAATCGGGTGCGTAAAAATCATGAATTTCGTCGATCGGGATCGGGAAAATCATGTATTTTGTCAAACATGCACATAAAAATGATGAATTTCGACGATCAGGAGCATAAAATTTATGAATTCCGTCGATCGGGTGCAGAAAAATCACGAATTTTGTCAATCAGGTACAAAAAAAAAATTCCTAAATTTCATTGATCGGGTGCAGAAAAATAATGAATTTTAGGGAAACAAGGAAATTGGAAAATCCTGCATTTGGCTGGTTCTTTCTTATTTTTAATCGCCAGTTTTTCAAGTTTAATCGCTGAGTGGCGAATGCTTATTTTCACCTTTATATGGAGACCTCCCTTGTGAGTGCTATTTTCATCAGGGTCATATATTCTTATCTTCACATTAGTTTTCATTGATTTCATAGAAAAATAAATAAAAGTCAATAGTATTCATAGTATGTTTATATTTGCTACCTTATAATCTTGAAAACCCCTTTTTTTGTTCTTCCTCAGCACTGAGTTTGGAAATCCTCAACAAGTCAGTGATGTTACTTCAACTAGCAGCTTACTTTCTGATGGATCTTCGAACGCAGTGAATTATATTCTTGACCAGTCTCACAGCAATATCCCTTTTAGTGCTCCATCAACGAGTAACTGTTATGCATCTAGAAGTGGGAACAATGGAGCAAACACCGAGCTTCCTGTTATACCCAACGTGATACGGACCACTACATCTATCAAACTGCATGACAGTTACCAGGTAAATAATGTGGATACATGTAAATTTTATTTTCAGCATTTAATGTAATTATGTTATAGGTACTCAGGGCTCTGCCCAGATTTTTCTCACAGAGGCGCCTGGAAAAACCCAAGTCATAATTTTGTGAATTTGAAATTATCGCTATATGTAGGTTTCTGCATATCTATTTTTAACAAGATCCTTTATGCGTAAAAAAGTTGGTAATAGGTTATTTGGCAACTTCAACTCTTTTCTGAAGATCCGATTTTATTTAAAAATGATTAAATTTACGAAAAGTTCAGTTTGGAGATGAAATTTTTTTTTTTGAAAAGTTTATATTTAAGACAAAGGATTTTGTGAAAGGTTCTGTTTTATGATGAAAATTTTTGTGAAGGGTTCTGTTTTAAAACAAAAAGTTTTGTGAAAAGTCCTGTTTGAATGTGAAAAAAATTTGAAAGGACCCATTTTTTTCCTGAACAGATTCCGAAGCACTTTTCTATTAGCTTAGACTTGTTTTATGTTTATAAATGATGTCAAAATAAATTTTTATTTAAGCTGCAAATAACTTAAAGGTTCTTGGTGCAAGTCAAGATTTAACAATTTTTTTGCATGCCCACTTGTTATTAAATATGTTAACATACTGCATCTTCCTTTGAATGTCATTTTTATGCTTCAGTTAATTTCAAAAGTTTATTTATTTTTTAATGTTAAAGAAATGAAAATTATTACTACCCACATTAAAAAGTTATGTTGCATTCTCAAAAAATTAAACAAAAAATCTTATTAAAGTATTTTAATATACTTTAATCCTCCAATGCACATAAGTAAACTTATAATTCTTTTTTCAAATTCATAGGTTGGTATTGTATTGTTTTCATTAAAAAAGAGCAATGAAAAACAAATTTGATCAAAAAGTGTATGTAGGGCTGACAATATGGACTGTCAATTATGGATGTCATAAAATGCCTTTTTTAAGATAAAAATGTCCAAAAAAAAAAAAAAAAAAGTTTTTTTAGCCTGAATGTTAAAGTTAGCTAAACATTGAATTGATATTTGTTACCTATGGATGGCACATAAAATCAAGATCACATCACTGTAACAAAAATTAATCAAACATACGAAATTCTACGAATATCAATTCATTGTTTAGTTAACTTTAACATTCAGGCAAATAAATAAATACTTACTGTTTTTTGGCATTTTTATCTTTAAAAATGCACACTCATTTCCTTGCTTGTTTGGAGGGGTACAACACTTTGGAAAGTATAATATTAAATCAGAAAATTCAAGAAATATGAGACTTTTTTTTTCTGATTAGGTAAATTCTTCTAGATCCCAATAAAGGTACCACAGTACACTTAAGAAGCTACTTCACTCGTGCAAAAACACCTGCTCGCTAATGTTAATCCTATAGGGGAAATATTTTAAGATATCTCATTTGCATTTCAATATTTTTAAATGATTTTTTGCATTGCTGAGGGTGATCTCTATGCAGGCCATTTTATACTTATTTGATTTTGTTTACAAGTTTTTTTTTATAAAGATACTTGAACTTTCAGAACCAGTTTCGAAAGTGAAAGTCTCCTCAATAAAAAACTCCAACCAAAATCAGAAATGTAAAAAAAGGCATACATAGCGATCGACATCCTGTACTTGTACTTTTTCGATTTTGATTACAAGTTTTTTTTATCGAAATACTTTCACTTTGGGAACTGGTTTCAAAAGTGAAAGTATCCTCAATAAAAAATAACTGCAACCAAAATCGAGAAAGTAAAAAAGGTCCTGCATAGAGATCAACCTTAACTATCCAATGCAAAAAAAAAAAAAAAAAAAAAAAAAAAAAAAATCATCATCATTTAAAAATATTGAAATGCGAATGAGATATCTTAAAATATTTCCTCCATAGGATTAACATTTGGAGGTTAATGAACATCCAGAGTTAAAATGTTTGGAAAAGAGTATGTTGTGGAGTTGCTAGATACCATTCAGGGACATATTTCAAGGCTGTTCTATTTTTTTTAGGGTTTTGTTCATCTCGCGAAACCCTATTACTCCCGCTCCGTTGTCTGTCTGTCACAGAGCTATTCTCAGAAACTATTTAATTTACAGAGTTGAAACGTTGTGTATATAGCTGAATACCAGCTTTAAAGAGCTCAAAATATTAAAATTTGAAAAATTCGTATTATTTTCATAAATAGAGATAAAAAACCAAAATTCTAACAGCCTTTTCCTATTAAATTTAAACATTTTTCGTTATAGCAGATGCCAAAAATTAAAAATCTACGATGAAATTCTTTCTACAATAATTATTTTTCTATCAGATGATTTCCACGTGAAAAATGAAAATGAAATAAGAAGTTTCACCAATTGAAAAAAATATTAATATGGAATAAAATTTATTGACGTCATAGTGGTAATAAAACAGAAAGATTTCTCAATAATACAAGGAGTATGTGTATGTACATAAGGTAGATTAATATCACGTCATTAGAGAATTGAAAAGAAAATCTGACGTCATATTGGAAGTTTAATGAATTTTTCAGATGTTTGAGAATAATACAAAGCCCCCGCTATCAGGCTGGTTTGGATACTCGAAAAAACTAAAAAATAGACCTAATAGAACAAAAAACATGAGTTTTTTTTTTTTTTTTTTTTTTCTGGTTGCTAAATGAAATTTATTTGGATTTATTAAAGGAAGGATAAAGTGTTTTGAAAGGAATATTAAACGAAACCCTTTGAGCGATCTTCGATCACACTTACCCACTTGTTTTTTTTTTCCCTCAACAAATATTCTGGCACATTAATGAACTCATTTTTCCACATAAAATGCATGACATTTGCTAGCATTGACTTTTCTAAGTGCCTAAGAATCAAATAACTTTTTTTTTTATTCCAGAAATGAGACACCTTGAATTAGAATTGATTGCTCTCTGGTGCATATCTTTCTTGAACTGTAACGTAATAAACTGTCATAAGCTGCTCATTTTGACAGCACTTTCTGAAACATTCTTTGCTTTTATAGGAAAACAAAAAGTGCCATTCAATTTCTTCATCTATGAATAGATAACAGTTACAAATTTATGCATTATTAATGAAATTGACTCTGTGGATTTGTCACTACTTTTCAATTTTGATAACCTCAGGAAAATAGTTATCTTATTAAACAGTCTTTATAAAATTATTTTAAATGTAACCTTCTAAATAATTTTTTAAATTAAATGCATTATTTTAAAGTATGCATCTTTAATTTGCATAATTTAGATATTTATCTTTAAACGTCATTGGTAAAAGAAATTTACTTGATTTGGTAATGGTTTTTGAAATTTGCATTGTAATATCTATTTAATATAGTAGAGTCTGTTTAATTCTAATTGGTTAATTCGAATTATTGAATAATTCAAACAAATGTTCTCCTTGAATGTACGATTGAATACAGTCTTAAAAATTAGTATCCAATATCTATTTTTAATCTACTATTTTTAGATAATTCAAAGTATCTGTTTTATGCAACTGACTAATTTAGTGTATGTATAATTAGGTAACTCCAAAATTTTTAATCTTGAAGAAATAAAAATCAGCAAAGTTTAGCTTTTTCTTCCTCAGTTATCTATAGGAAGTTATCGCAGAGAAAATATTTTGTTTCGTTTATAGATTTCACTTTATCTTCAATAACATAGGATTAAACTTTAAATAACATAAGATTAACTTTTATTTTGAGGGTCCTTGTAATGGTCTTTGAAAATCCCCCCCCCCCTTCTCCATACACAGACAAAAGCTTTTTAAAGAATATGAATATTATATATGATACGGGTAATAGTGAAAGTCTTTATTGTAAACTCAAGTGAAATAGAGAATTTTGTAAAACATGTGAGACTATAATTAAATTATTATTCATAGCATATGCAATTTCTTTATTTGCCAATAGGCTGTGTGATGTGTCTCCTTTTACAGATGGCTGAAATAATTTTTTCAAGGAAGTATTTTTTGTTTGTAGCATGAGAACTCGCTTTTAATATGTTATAATTGTATTTATTCATATTGTTTTGCTTCTCAGTTTTCTTTAAAATAGCCTACTTAGAATTTTTTCCTTTTTATTTTTTTCTTTGTCATATGTATACTGTACTTCTTGCATTTTGTTCTGTTATTTTTACTAATTTTCAATTTTGTTTCTTATAGCCTCGCTATGGGTTGAAGAGAAAGTCAGATGAGCTTGAAGCTCCCATAATACATTTGATTGTGGATAACAACAACCATAATCAACGAAGTCAGCAGCAAACTCAACATCGGCCAGCTGAACAGAACCAGCAAACGTTGCAGCCCGCACCTCAGAAACGCAGTGAGCATTCACATCATCATGGTTCTCAAAGGCATTATCATCATAAGCACAGCTCTACTACTAATGGCTTTAAAAATTCGTCAAATAATAACAATGCTGCTCACAACTCCAATAAAAGCAGTTCTTCTGGAAGTGAAGGTGACTATCAGCTGGTACAGCATGAGGTCTTGTATTCTGCTACAAGTCAGTATGAAGTGCTGGAATTCCTTGGACGGGGGACGTTTGGTCAGGTAATTCATATTTTTAACTACATATATTATTCTAAAAGATTATTATATTACTACACAGGTGGGTCTGCCACACTAACCATATATTAGGTGCCCCATTACCTTTGGCAGTTCTAGCCAGTCGGATCTTACAAACAAATCTAGTGGTTTCAGAAAATAGGCATACATACACTTTGGCTGTTGTTTATTTTCTTAAGTTATATTCAATAATTTAAATTTTTATGGTATATTATTAATCTTAAGGTGTAGCTTTTGAGTTTTATTTACTTCAAAATCATGAGTGCAAGACTTTAAATCTCAGGACTGATTTTAGTCTAAATTTAAGAGGTTACTTCACTCCGTCGAAAACACCTGCTCACTAATGTTAATCCTATGATGGAAATATTTTATGACATCTCGTTCGTATTTCAATATTTTTAAATATTTTTTTCCTTGCATTGGATAGCTGAGGTTAATCTCTATGCACTCCCTTTTTTACTTTTTTGATTTTTATGATACTTTCACTCTCGAAACTGGTTCCGAAAGTGAAAGTATCTTAATAAAAACTTGTGATCAAAATCAAAAAAGTACAAAAGGGCCTGCATAAAGATTGACCTCAGGTATCCAATGCAAAAAAAAAATTCATTTAACAACATTGAAATGCGAATGAGATATCCCCATAGGATTAACAATAGCAAGTGGGTGTTTTCGACTGAGTGAAATAGCCTCTTAACAGATGAATAAAAATAATTTAATAGATGAACTATAAGTTCAAAGCCGTGGCGGTCGTCCAACATACTCAAAGCTCCAAGCCCAACTTTTTCCGCTTTTTGAGGCTGTGGAATTTAGCATTTAAATTTTTCTGGTACTGAATCCAGCTTTTAAAAATTTCCTGATTTGGTCGGTAACTGAAGTAGTAAAAGGATCTCCTGTGCCATGCTAATTATAAAAAAATGAAAAAGCTGGACCTCAAGTGCATTCGGACCTGTCTTTCTCTATCCTTATTCAATTTTGCAGATTTCTACATGCAATAAATTTCCCTAGCCTTCAACAACAAACATACAGACAAAAACTTTGTTTTATAAATATAGACATATGAAGTTTTATTACAGAATTTTATAAATATTATTATTTTTACTAGGAATAAATTAATTTGTTTAATGGGGGGAAAAAACATTAAATAAGAATTGTAATCAACTAAATATTATGTCTCCATTTATTCCATATTGAATTTTGTATTTCTGATTAAAGTTATTATTTAAATAATTGTTATTTAATATTTTCACAATGTTTATATGTATTTTCCTTATTTAAGGTTGTTAAATGTTGGAAGAAAGGTTCAAATGAAATAGTTGCTATCAAGATTTTGAAGAATCATCCCTCATATGCCAGACAAGGTCAGATTGAAGTTAGCATTCTACAACGACTAAGTCAAGAAAGCGCAGATGAGGTATGCAGTTCAAATTATGATTAAAATGATGTTGATTTTATGTATTAGGTTTTATATTCTAATAAAATAATGAAAGTATTGTAAATTTCAGTAGGAACAGATTTTTAAAATATGATGCACACATGCATGAAAGAATTCTTCCTAAAGGAGGAATTCCAGATTATCTGAATTGGTGCAAAATTGGAGATTCTCTGAATTGGTGCAAAAATGCAAAGAAAATATTGGAAGCATATAGGGGGGGGGGGGGGTCTGAAAAATTTAATAATCGGACATTTTGTCTGTCCAAATCCTTGGAGTTTGTTTATTGCTGTGCTATAGAACCATCAAATCAAAGGTGAACTTATATTATAAGCATCTGAAAGTCATGTAAATGACATTTAAAGTGTCTTTCCAGAGTGAAATTATTTTTAGACTTTAAAAAAATGGGGGAAAGGAAGTTTCCACAAGGTTCTTTTGGAATAGAAATACTTTGTCCAGGAAGAGTTCCATATCCTGTTCTGGTAGGTTTGGCGATAAATGTTTAATGTGGTTGTTGCGATCTTCAGCCTTTGGAGTTGCTTTTTTAACTACTGGAATGAAATTTATCTAAGTGACATCATACCCCTTTTGGTGCGAATTTGGATTTTTTTTGCCAATTGCGCCAACTAATTGCTATGGAACTCTTCCCTTTTGCCCTATTTATACAACACTTTTGGGTAATTCCAATGATGCATTTTTGGAGATGTATTTATGGAATAAAGATCAATTTGAAAGGCATATATTTAGCATGGATAATTATTTATTTATTTTGAAAGATTTGAAGTAATGTTAAACAGCTGAACCATCCTGAATAATGTTTGTTTTGAAAAATTAATCTGTGTATTTCACATAAATTCATCAGATATATTTGAATTTACACCTTTAGCAAACTGTCTTCAGTTTTCTCTTTTGATTCAATAAACCTTATACACTTATTGCTAGTTTATTTTTATTATTATTATTTTTAATACTTTCTAAGTTATGAAAAGAAATAACAATCATACATATAGTTAATTTCATTTTAGTGCATAAATAACTGTTAAAAGGTGTTTAAATTATAAGAATTTGGTGTCATTGTATAGATGGAAAAAATATTCTACCTTTTTTCCCATTTCCCACTTTCATGCCTGCACACAAACTTTAGTAAGGGTGACTAGCTAGGAATAAGCTTTTAATAGTTCAAATAAAATTAAGTATATATTTAAAAAATATTTTGTAAAATAAACCAATAAGAGTCTTTTTGGAGAATACAAAGAAAAAAGAAATGAAAATTTTAATTTTCAGGTGAGAGATTTGAAAAATATGAATGCATTCTATGCCCATAAGTTTGACATTAGAATTAAGAATTTAGATCTGACTGTATAACTTAATGTTATTTGTATCTTAAAAATATTTATGTAGTTCTACTTTTTCCTTTAATTGATGTAAAATGAAAATTTTTTAAACAGGAGATATTACAAATAAAATAGATGCATTTATCACCGTGGAAGCTTTAACAAGTTGAATATTTTTAATTCGTGTCATTTTCACTGCTTAACTAGTTTGAAATAATATAAATTAGTATAGATATTTAAAAAATATTTTGTAAAATAAACCAATAAGAGTCTTGTTGGAGAATACAAAGAAAAAAGAAATGAAAATTTTAATTTTCAGGTGAGAGATTTGAAAAATATGAATGCATTCTATGCCCATAAGTTTGACATTAGAATTAAGAATTTAGATCTGACTGTATAACTTAATGTTATTTGTATCTTAAAAATATTTATGTAGTTCTACTTTTTCCTTTAATTGATGTAAAATGAAAATTTTTTAAACAGGAGATATTACAAATAAAATAGATGCATTTATCACCGTGGAAGCTTTAACAAGTTGAATATTTTTAATTCGTGTCATTTTCACTGCTTAACTAGTTTGAAATAATATAAATTAGTATAGATATTAATTTAAATATATTTAAAGGAAAGATGTATTTGCTTAAAGTGATAAACATTACATATAAAGGCTTGTAAATACCAACAATATAGAGATCGACAAGTTTCATAAACTCAACTGATGACACTTTCTAGATCAATATTAATAAATGAACTATTCTCACAAAAAATTTTGAAAAACAAAACAAAAACCAAGAATAGTTTATTTATCACCAGCTATCCGCCCGGCGTTGCACGGGCCCGAGATAATAACAATTTCAATGCAAGGCGTTAACCCCCTCCCTCCCCGTATCCGCAGATATAAGGAATAATTTGTTCAAGAAAACCACCTGAATCTACATTAACGCGATCATTAAAAAAAAAAAAAAATTTCTGATAATTAGAACATAACGAAGACACTACGCTAAAATAGCCGGCAGATGACAACACTTCTCATCCTCAATTTCAAATCTATATCTTAGTTATCTCAATTTTTGTTCATTAGTAAAAATTGGCAATTATTTCCTTTCTTTTTCGCAAACTAAATGGAGGGATCGGCCAGAGAAACAGATCTCTTTGTAGTTCAGTTTTTAATGAAAGCAGATCCCTGTCTGAAACTTTCTTGGATTTATTTCACTGGCGCCAGCAGATTTTTAGCAGTTTTTTGCATAAATTAAGAAAAATTACCGGCGGAATTTTTCAAAAATTGCATAGACGGATGCAGAATTTTTTTTTACATATGCTCAGAAATTTTCAAATTGATATCTTATAGTAAAATAATTTCGAATTAGTTCATTTCCACTTGCAAATGCAATGCGTCGATTCGTTTCTTTCGCCATTTTGATTTAAAAGGTCATTTTAGAAGCAATGGTTAATGAGAATCTAATTAAAATCTAGGCTAATTATCAAAATATTAAAATTCTGAGGCTCAGGTGCACCAAGAGAGGGTTTGGACTATCTAAATTTATAGTCTTCTAGGTGCGCTAAATTTTACTAGCCATCGCCAACAGACACACACAGAGAGACACACACACAGAGCGAAACTTTATTTTATTAGTATAGATTATCGATCTTAAAAATGTCTCCGATTGAACATAGGCCCCACCAGTGGCTGAGTGGTTCTGCTCTCTAAACTGGTAGACGAGAGGTGCTGAGTTCAAACCCCTGTCGCGCTTGTTGACCTAACCGTTCGAAGTTTTCATTGGTTTTCTTTGAACCTTGCAGTAAATACGGGTTAGGAAAGACCCCTATGAAAGACCCCCATGGAGGGCACTCTCCACTAGGGCCTATATCCCTCTTATAGATAATTGTCCATCATAAAATCAATCAATCAATCACTCAACCGATTGAACATAGGAAGCTTTTAAAGTATACACTAAAACACTTTTTATTTTGCTTAAAAGACATCAACATATCAATATAAACATTAAAGATTTTAAAATTTACATGTTTCGATTTGTTCATCAAATCGTCATCAGAATATACACAAACCACAAATACAATGTACATAAAAACCAGAGATTAAATTAATTAAAAACCAGAGAGTCTGAACATTAACTAACATTAACACAAACACTCTGGTTTTTATGTACATTGTATTTGTGGTTTGTGTATATTCTGATGACGATTTGATGAACAAATCGAAACATGTAAATTTTAACATCGTTAATGTTTATATTGTTTATATTGATATGTTGACGTCTTTTAAGCAAAATAAAAAGTGTTTTAGTGTATATTTTAAAAGTTAATCCTAATGGACATATTTTGACTCTCCACTTTATTTGAAATATAATAACATTTGCATAGGAAGCTTGTCAGTCTATATATTAAAAGGTTTTTATAAGCCTTTATATGTACTGATTTTCACTTTAAGCAAATACATCTTTACTTTAATGATAATAAATGGCTTTCTTATATAATTATGACTATTTAGTTGAATTTTGTGTTTTTTATCTAGATTTACGTAGCATGAAATAAAACCTTTTTCTTTTATTTTATTGCAGTACAATTTTGTTCGGGCATTCGAATGCTTCACCCACAAGAATCATACCTGCCTGGTTTTTGAAATGCTTGAACAGAATTTGTATGACTTTTTGAAGCAAGCTAAATTTAGTCCACTCTCTTTAAAATATATCCGTCCCATACTGCAGCAAGTATTGACTGCTCTCCTAAAGCTTAAGGTATGTTACATTTCACTATTCACTAGTTTCATTTATTTTCATGACTTATCAAATGCATGCATTTTTTATTTATTTTTTATTTTTCTTGAATAACTTTGCTAAAACAGATTTTTTTCTTTTGTTTGTTTTTACAGCAATTAGGCTTAATCCACGCTGATTTAAAGCCTGAGAATATCATGTTGGTTGATCCTCAACGTCAGCCATTTAGGGTTAAAGTCATTGACTTTGGCTCTGCAAGTCATGTATCAAAGGCTGTGTGTTCAACATATCTTCAAAGTCGCTATTATAGGTAAAAGTTTTTTTAAGTTTATTTTTTTTTAAATTTATTCTTGTGAAAATAAAGCATTCCCTAAAATACGCATAGCTTAAAACCAGAGGTTTTGCAGATTTTAGAATTTTGTGGGTTTCTGGTCACTGTTTTGCTTACATTTTTTAAACAATAATTTGAATTTTATAATGCACTCGAAATTATAATGAATGCTTACAATAAAGTAAAATAATTAAGTAAAATAATAAAACTTGCGAAAATTAAAAAAAAATATTTAAAATATTAAAAGAAAATTCCAAGTAAATAATTAATAATGGATAACTAAATATGCATAAAGATGATGATGAGAATTTTTTCTCAAATTATTTAGTACTTCAATTATATTCGAATATATTAATAATTATTATATTATTAATTAATATATTATATATATATATATGAATATATATAATATATAATAATATTATATTATATTATATAATAATATTAATATATTATACAATAGAGCGCCGCTAATCCGCAAACCTGTTATCCGCAAAGGCCTCTAATCCGCAATCAATTTATGAATGTAAACAAAGAAATTTAATTCTTGAAAAATGCTTCAATGGTGACAAGAATTTTGAAAATTTTTTTTCACCAATTTTAACATTTTTCTTATCTTTATATATATTATTATATATCATATAACATTCTTCTTTATAGTTTAAAATGAAAGCACATTTAATTAGTATATTATTTTATATATTCATTTCTTCATACAATACTAGTAAAATACAATTTGAACTTTTGTGATTTTTTTTTTAATGATAAAAAATCCTTACTTGGACAATATATTTTATAATTTATTTATTTTTTCATTAAATTGTAATTATAAAATTGAAAAACACATAAAAAATACATATATATTGCTTTTGAACTCTTACTTAAAGATAAAATTCAACACTATAAACCAAATGTTTTAAAACAGACAACAATTGATGCCATATTTAAGAAATTAAAAAAAAAAATATTTTTTACATAGTTATTACTTTTTCTATATATTAAAATGTGTAATTTATTTATTTTTTAGTATTAGCAATCTAAATTTGTCCAAAATATGAATTAAAAAAATGTAAACAAAGATTAATTAGACATGGCCTGTAATCCGCAAAAAGCCTCCAATCCGCACAACACTTGGAACCAAGCTTTGCGGATTAGTGGCTTTCTACTGTATATATATATTAATTATATAATTAATTATTATATAATTATATTCAAATATATTCTTATTTTCACTTCAAAAAGTATAGCCATACTTATTAACCACAAAAGTTTAATTAATACATAAATTTTTTGGTAAAAATATCGTGATCATCACTGATATCAGCACTATCTTGAATTTTTTCAGAAATTTATACTTCCTTCATGAGAAAACATGAGTTGAATCATATTAACCAGAATTACATAGTAAAATGTGTACAGAATGATTGAATTTTACAGCTACATCTCTTAACTGTAAATTTCATTGTTTACGTCGGAAAATATGTGCAGATTTAAGGTATTTGAATTTGTTGATTTGAGGGAGTCTACTGTAATTGTAAACTAGTCGTTGGGGGCCACCGTAATACTTACCCATCATGGATATGCATAATGTAAAATATTAAAATAAAAATGTGTAAACTACTTATAAAATGCATTGCAATTCAAATAAAATCGTGGCTTGATGACGTCACAAACTTTAAAGGCTCGATTACTGAATTGCTTGAAAGAGGTTTTTCCTTATAACTCCAAAAATAATAATCCTATTAACTAGCGGTTTATTGCATCTGATTAAGCGTCAAATTTCCAATTAAAATATATCTTTAAAGTGAAATTTGGATGAAATACAGGGTCGTGAAAAATCGAAGAGTGTGGAAAATAGGATTCCAAATATTTCGGCAACTCATTATCCGATCGACTTCATGCTTTATGCAAAATTTGTTTTTTTATTGTCTTTTATATTCATTTCTTAAAATAAAAAAATTTCAAAAATTTTTATATACCCTTTATCAGAACGAATATTTGACGAGTCCGAAAAAAATAGTTCCGGTTAATCGAGGTTATTGAAATGAAATAGGCTTCTTCCCATTATTACATACTAAGTACATACCAAATTACAAGTCTCTATCTCAATTTTTTCGGGAGATAGAGCGTTTACAGACACACAGAAGGACGGCAAAAAAAAATTTCTAAAAATATATTTTTCGGAATCTCCAGTGTCTGAAACGTGTAAATCCGTCAAAATTTTTTTTTCGATTTTCAAAACGATTACAAGATTTACCCTATACTATGTATGATGGGTAAGTAAAATTGTTACTTTTTTTTATTTTTTTCATTATGTTGTATGTTATTTAATTTAAATATTTTTGTTTTCTCCTGTAGAGCACCTGAAATTATCCTTGGTCTTCCATTCTGTGAAGCTATTGACATGTGGTCTCTAGGATGTGTTATAGCAGAACTATTTCTAGGATGGCCACTCTATCCTGGTTCATCGGAGTATGACCAGGTAATTCTCATTTAGAATTTTTATTTTTTGATTATTAATGCAAGCAATATTTATATTTATTGATATCATTTTTATCATTCTTATTGTCTCATAAAAAGCTCACATTTATCATGTATAATAGTTTGTTTTGGACATTTATTACATGCAAAAGTTAAAATGTTTCCATTTTTGCATTGTTATATGTTTATCAGTTTTCAGATTTTAGCATCTTATCCATTTTTTTCCTTTTCTGAATTATTTTGATAATTTTAATGAATTAGTAGATTGAAGAGCCATAATCAAAGTAAAATAACCAATGAATTGTATTAAATTAAGCATCTGAATTATAATTGTAACACTTTTGCTTTTAATTTTAAATGTTAACTGATATAGTAGTATGTTGCACTTTCATAGTATGCAGTTTTTTCAGTTACTTAAGGTTGGTGCTATTCCCAATCTTGGAGCTAGAATATAGCAGTTGAATTGATTAAGTTATGTACATGGGCAATGGAAATCCTCATATCTTAATACTAATTTCCAAACTTTATAAATAAGAAATCCAAGAGAGTTGATGCAGTTAAACTTAGTTTCATAAACCTTTTTTTTTTTTTTTTAAATCACTAGTTCTCTTTTTAATCAATACTTCTCTTTTATTTATTTTGTTTAATTCCTCTACTGATTTAAAACATTAAGGTGACTATTGTTATTATATCTATACATCTTGTGACGAATTCCGAATTTCACGTTGTAATATTTAAATGGTAGCGACAACGCAAAACTCAATCGTCAAATCAGAAATGATATTTTATTTCTGTCGTAAATTAACATTAAAATATTATTACACACTTATACATAGTAGGTCCGTTCATCTTTGTAATTGACACGTAGAATCAGTTCAAGGTGATAAAAGTCTCTGCCATCACAGGTTTCTCGCTCGGCTAGCAATTAGAACTCAATGCAGTTTTAAGAGTGGTGACAGGGTGTCACTTTAGTGGTTTTCTCTCGAACGGTAAGCTGAAACTATTTCACAGTAGAGACTGGCTGTCTCGGATATTTCCTCCCTTCGCTGGTGTTCAGCGAGTCTCAGCCCCGGACTTGGTGTCCAGCACGTTGATTTCAATTACACTCCCGGGAGATGATTCTCCACTCTAGAAGGTCTTAAGATCCGACCTTCTCAGTTGATCTCTCACATCCCACACCTTGCTCCCGCCTGCTCTTCGCTGCTCCGGAGGGACGGGGGTTTAGGGCGTTTTCCGGTTTCTCAAGGCCCAATAAACTCCGTTCCACCTCTCTCATTGGGAAATAAGAATTTTCACTTGGCGCCTCGTTGCCAATTTGTGTCTTGTCACGAACTAGGGGAATTCCCTCGTTTCATTGTCTCTGTAGCAAAATCATATCGATCACCTTCCCACTGAACCAAATTCTGCACGTCAATTTTCCTTTGACCGGCCTAGACACCGCGTCGCGACTTGGTCGTAGGAAAAACCTTTCCCAGTCGTGAGAAAATAGTCTGGGATGGAAAGCTTCATTCAATATTCCCACATAATTTAATGAAGTCTTTACAATCTTATGTATCTTGAAATAGGCACCTGTTTTAATTTGCTTTTTGAAATTTGTTATAATGGCAAAGAAAATGGATTTTCCATAATAAATTAAGGTTTTTGTCAGATTTTTTTTTTTTAAATGCATTAATTGCTTTAAAAAATTATTCTGACTTTCTCTTGTGATATGCGAAAATTTCTTTTCTATCATAATTTAGTTATAATCGTCCAGATTCTGTAACAAAAACTAAAGCTTTTATACTGTGTCAGTCTGAAGTTAATCTAATGTTGAATTACAACTTTTCCATTATTTTTGCTATAAGACTTAATTATATGCAGTATTTGGGCTGCCCAGCATTCTTTTAACATATGGATGAAAAAACTAGGAAAAATGATTTGCAGAAATTTTTTAAAAGATTGATATATTCGATACTTTGGTTTAGTTAAGCTTGTTTTATCTAAATTCTGTTGTGATTTAACCTATGAAAGCCTGAATATTTTTTACAGAAAAATAATTTGAATTTATCCATTAACCACTTCAATCGCCACATAGATAGGCAAACACAGACAAGTCTCGGGGCAGCCATTGAAGTGGTTAAAATGCCTTTGCCTTACACAATATTAAATATTTCTATGGGTTTTAAGACACATTTATGCATTCATCAAATCAAATAACAATGATGAATATAGTTGATTAAAGATTGCATGGTAGTTAAAAATAAATGTCAAGATATCGCTGTTGGTGTTGCATTAATTAAATGGACAGTGCTTTTTCACTATATGGGCCTTAGTTTTTTTTTTTTTTAAAGCTTGCCGCAATTTGGGCTTCAGAAAGTGAGATTTGTTGCCAAAGGATATAAACAGCTATGAAAACAAACCTAATGAACTTTTATACTTGTTTATATATGTAATTAGATATATGTAAACAATTTATTTATATATGTATTATTATTGTTTACTAGGGAATTGAATCCCGGCTACAGAACATCGCTGAAAACTATTTTTTTATTTAAAATTCTAACAGATTTTTTACATGAACATATGATGCACAATGATGATTATTTTGTATATACATACAAAAAAGAAATGGCGCATTTGTTGTTGAGAATTAAATAAAAATCATGCACTTGTGACATCATAATTCATTTTTATACTTTAACAGAATAATAAGGCTACTATAATTTGTGACTCGTGCTATAGCCAGTAATACATGTCAGGCCACATTGCCGTTATGATTATCTTTCTACGTATGAAGGTTTCGCTATGGTGAAATTTGGTAATTTTTTTAATTTCAATATTTGAAAAACAGCGTAATAATTAGATTTGAAATTTATATAAAGAAAAATACGACATTTTTCCTTTCTAATGCAGTTTGTCTAACAATTTTCTGACAAATACATTTTGAGCTATTAATTTTTTCAGTAACTTCAAACGTTTCATTTTCCAATAGTAATATGTGGCAACGATTTAGCAAAAAACCCAGTTGTCAGCAACACATAGCTTTTTATTAAAGAGGACAGGGCTGCCATTTGCAACTAAAATGCTACTAAAATCGACTATTTTCAGCATCAGGCAACTATGGCTACTATTTTAGCCCAAAATCCTTCAAAAGCAACTATTTTGGAGGAAAACCAGAAAAAAAGGAGACTATTTTCCAATCCCAGCTACTATTTTTGTTTAAAAAAAAAAAAAAAAAAAAAAAAAAAAAAAAAAAAAATCAGTCCCCCAGAATTGCAATTTTTTTTTTTTAACCCACTATCCTGACCTAATTTTTCCATATCAAATTCTTAAGTGTTTTATTTAATTTTTAAAATCTGTAAAAACTTCCATTTGAAAAAAAAAAAAAAATATTTTTGTTATCTAAATATAGTACAAAGATACCAATCATTCAAATTTTAGTGGGAAACTAATTACTGATTTTTGGTTTGGCTACCACCCATCACAACCCTTATGCTTTACAGTATATTTGTCCATTTTTTGATTGTTTTTAAAGGTATTTAACCATTTAACTGCTGTATGAACCACAAATGATTAACTGTAGATTTGTTCACTGTTCTGAGTGAATCGTATTTGTTTCTAACCTCGTATAAATGTTTCATACTAGAAATTTGAATTAAACGAGCTTAAATAAATGCTACTTAGAAATGAGAAAATCTTGTTTTCTGTTCAATTTTTTAATTTAGTAACAGGTTTACAATGTTGAGAAAAACATTTAGAATATTGCCTTTCTTACTTATTTAGATGGCTTTATTTGGCCCATTGGTGTCTATAAAATCACATTTCATTTATGCCGATTTTGTTATTTTATTTTGCATAAATTTCTTGTAAAGAATAGATTAGTTATTTACACATATTCTTAAAATTGCAGCTAATAACATACAATAAAAGTTTTCTTGTTCTTAATTTTCTTTCCTCACAGTAAGCAGTAAACACTTTCCTCACAGTGTAAGGCAAGCATATATACAATTTTGGGAATTGTTTTGTTGGGAAAACCGAACTGCATTTTGATCTTATATTTGAGAAGTTAATTTAAAAAGTTTCTCCTTTCATTCTTTCTTTCTTTTTTTTATTTTTTTTTTCTGCATTTTGACCCTATATTTCAGATGTTAATTAAAAAAGTTTCTCCTTTCATTCTTTCCTCTTTTTTTGTGTGTGATTTTATAATAAAAATACAAAAAGTGGCAAATTTGGTGGTAGCATAAACTGTAGAGAAAGATGTGGATTTTCATGATATTTTTATTGCAAATAGGGATTCTCCCCCCCCCTCCCCCCCCGTTTTTCTTAAGTCAGCATGCAGCTATTTTGGCTACTATTTTTGTACAAATGCTACTATTTTGGCTACTATTTTTGTCACTGTAGGCTACTAAAGCAACTATTTTTTATGCCATTCTGGAGTGGCAGCCCTGAGAGGATTATATACAATATTTCTCTTCGTATATAAAAATAGATAAATGACTTCTTTATATTAAATAAATTGTATAAATATTGAAAAAATTGCTTGTATATATGAAACAATGAATAGGTTGCTAGAAAATGTGTTACTAGATTTCCTTCTTTTGCTAAGGGCTCTATACTGAAAATGTACCAAATGGATTGACACGAGTTTATAAATAAAATCTAAAATTTAGATTTCTTTTTTTACAAATATAATTTTTATGTTTTATATTTTCTCTCGAAATTTATAAATACTGCTTCTATTTATTGTCCATTTTACCAATTTTTATTCAGACATTATTTAAAAAAACATGGTAGAATATTCCTCACTAAAAACGTCCCCCATTTAAAAAATGTAAAAACAATTTCCAATAAAAAATCTTTACCCCTCCACAAAAGCACTTTTGCCCCAGCTAGGGCATCATCAGTTGTGATCTTCAACTTTCTACTCTTATTTATATATATGGCTGCTGGTTGAAGAGCTCCCCCTATCGACATTCTATACTATGGAATGCCGATAGGGAGAGCTCTTCAACCAGCAGCCATATATATAACAGAGAGCAGAGAGTTGAAGATCACAACTGATGATGCCCTAGCTGGGGCGAAAGCACTTTTGTGGAGTGGTAAAGATTTTTTATTGGAAACTGTTTTTACATTTTTTAAATGGGGGACGTTTTTAGTGAGGAATTTTTTACCATGTTTTTAAAAATGTCTGAATAAAAATTGGTAAAATGGACAATAAATAATAAATTTACAGACATTAACAAATGAACACTTGTTTTTAATACTGCTTCTACTTTCTAAAGTTTTTTTGTTCCATTCTTTACCTGTGGTTAAAAGTAATGTTGTCAACAAATATTTGACTTTCTTTTCAGATTCGATATATTAGCCAGACTCAGGGTCTCCCTGCTGAACACATGCTGAATAGTGCCACTAAGACAACTCGGTTTTTCTACCGTGAAACTGACATTAACTATCCTTTCTGGAGGCTGAAAACTCCCGAAGAGCATGAAGCTGAGACTAATATTAAATCGAAAGAAGCTAGGAAATATATTTTTAATTGTCTGGATGACATGGCTCAGGTAATTTTTCACTTTGGTGTTTTTACTTATATATTTTTTGTGAGTTATATAGCACAAAGTCTCAAATCTGGACATTCGGAATTCTTCAAAATCTGGACGCTTTACTTTGCTAACCAGTGTTTTTAAAAAATTGGAAAAAAAAAAAAAAAGAGCTTAAAATTTCAAAAATAGCAGAGAACAAAATTTACTATATTAGGATAAACGTTTAAAACCAAATTCCTTTTACAAATTTTAAAAAATCGCCGCTGAACATGATACCCTAAAAGTTCTATTAAAATAAATCTCTGTATAAATTCTGAACAAATTTTATTGAATAGAGGTTACATTTAATATGTTGGACTAAAAGATTGAAACTGGATTCTTTTTACTAATGTAGACAGTCTACATGGACAGCTTCATATATTTTATCTTATTGTGAACTGTTTTTATTATTATCACATCTTTATCAGGCTCTGGTCTATTTTATGGATACAGTACAGTTTTATTTAATGAATTTTAGAGAACTTTTAAGACTTAGCAGTATTTTATTTTTTTTTTTAAATGTTATGCTTTTTGTGGATGGATATATATTTTTTAATATGATGCTGGAAACCACGACAAAACATTTTTTATTTTTTTTTTAAGATGATTGTTTTATTTTTAATGATATCTCTCCCTTAAGACGTATGGGTAGAAATCTTATGACAAGCAATTTCTCTCTCTCTCTCTCTCTCTCTCTCTCTCTTTTTTTTTAAGGAATGATATGTTTTCTCTCTGTTTTGAAGATGAATGACGATGAGTTTTCCCCCTTTATACCAAAGACATGTTTTTTTAAATTATTATTTTTTAATGATGTAAAGACATGCAGAAAAGTTATTACTATTTTTTTATAAATACGTATCGAAATTTCCTTTTTATTTAAAGACTGTCAAAGATATTAAGACAAGTAATTTAAAAAAAAAAAAAAAAGACAGATGCAGCGCGTATGAGGGAAGAAAAAGAAGATGATAATGATTTCATTGTTCAATATGAAAAGACAATGGAAAGGTTTGAGAATTTTAAATAAAGACAGATGCTCTGAAAAAAAAAAAAATAGATGCTCTGCAGATGAGGGAAGAAGAAGATGATGACGATGATCATGATGGTGATGACAATCATCATGATGATGATGATGACCTGGTAACAGTAACATTTCTTTTATAATTATGGTATTATAAATTTTTTTTCAATGTTCCTTTTGGTAGTATAAGGGAAAAAAAATCTGTTTTTGTATTTTGAGTATTTTACATATATATATATATATATATATTATTTGTTTTCCCCCATGATAAATACTGCTGGCTACTACAAAGGAGAACTCTTTCAGGGCGTATATATATTTTTTCTGTTTTTTGGACGAGACAAAATTTTGCTTAGACCAGGGAAATTAGAAGAAAAAAAATTCTTTAAATGATTTCAAGACAAGGATTTTTTTATTCTTTCTTTTAGACGAGGCAAAATTTTACCCAGACAGCAAATTTTGACAGTTTTTTTCCCCTTCTTCCCTTGCATGATAAATGCGGAATTCATGTCAAAGGATGATGATTTTTTCTCTTCCTCTTTTTTTTTTCTTTGATTTTGTTTTTGTAGTTCCAAGTGCAGGTCAGCACCAGTACTCTTGTCATAGTTTTTCTGTATGTAAGTACTGCAATAATATTGTATAAATGAAGTATAATATTAATCTAGAACCATTAAACTATTGTTATTCAGTAAAGTAAAGTATTTCAAATCAAAACATGAAAATATTTAAGATGATTCCTAATTTAATCATTACTATAATAGGTGTAAAACAATATAAAATGTTTTAAAACATTCAAAATTCAATAACTTCCAGAATGCACAGGGTTAAATATCGGAGAGTGAAGGAGTTATTGGTTCTGGAAGTTATTGAATTTTTCTCATTCATCCCCTCTATGATGACCAGGTTCTGGTTGAAAGCACTCGGGAACTCTGGTGAACTTTTTAATATCTGTGAATTGATTTTAATGTTTTAAAACCTTTTTATATTGTTTTACATCTATTTTAGTTACTTATCAGTCATTTTCAATGTTTTTATGTTTTGATTAGTATGCTAAGGTGAATTTGATGTTCTAACTTTACATATAGAATTTTTTTCTGTATATTTAATAGTAAAGTATTTATTGAGTTTTTCTATTATTAGATTATTTTTTTTTCCATTTTCATTTCAAAATATTATATAGTCATTTTGTTTTTCCTTCCTCATTCATACTTATCAATCTTCCATTTTTTTTTAAAATGTGAAATGAACATACTTTGAACCAGAAATTTAAATAATAAATGAAATCAAATAAGTGCCACCTAGAAAAAAGACATAATTTTTTTAAATAAGTATTCTGGTTCTATGTATGTCTTTTTATTCAATTAAAAACATTTGACTGGGTAAGTTTGTTAATGCTTGTTAATAACTTTTTTTTTTTTTTTTTTTTTTTGATAATGGTTTTCATCTACATAGATTTTTTTAAATTCGCATCATCACTTATTTTAAGTATTCTATTTTAGGTTAATGTGCCAAATGACTTAGAAGGGGGTGAACTGCTTGCCGAGAAAATGGACCGTAGAGAATTTATTGATCTTCTCAAAAGGATGCTTACTCTAGACCAAGAACGTCGTATTTCACCTATTGAGGCTCTTAATCACAATTTTGTCACATTAAATCACCTTGTGGAATATGGACACTGTAACAAGTAAGTAGTTTGCAATGCATTAATTGTGTTACTATATGGTAGTAAAGGAAGAAAGAAAACATACTTTACAGATTACTTTAGAAATTTATAAACTCTGAGAAAAGCAATATGTTTAGAAAGAATTACTTCATCTTCAAGTTAAGATAATTACTATCAGAGCAGAACCAGGATCATGTCATACAACATTGATCTTATCAGACAGTAATAAAATAATAAAATTTAGGGCCCAACTGTCTTACCAGGGTTCGAAATAGCATGCAGGATTAAGTGAGTCACACACAAAATACAGTTAAACCCTGGTTATCCGAAAAGTATGGGACCAAAGGATGTTTGGTTAACCAGGGTTCCATGGAAATTTTCGGATAACCGGGGGCTTCCTAATTTTATTCTATCAGATGACACCACTCACCCTTCTCACTTCCTCACAGTCAGGTAAAGCGTTAGTGCTGTCAGGTACTACAAGAGTTCGTATTCTGTTGTTTTCTATTCGATTTTCCCTTCCTGTACACACGTGTTTTAATTTCCTCCAAACTCTACTGTAGTTAAATTCTGCATAATGAAAACACTGTGTGAGCTTTTGCCCTCTTAAATTATTTTCCAGAACTGTGATTGCTCTGTTAATGATTTATTTTTTGCAGAATTCTGTAAAGTTAATTCATCAGATAGTGATTAAAAAAAAATTAACTAGCCATGTAAAAAAAAACCCAAATTTTGATGACAACCAATCCCAGAAGAAAGTCGTGATTTGCAAGTTGGTCACAAGAAAAAAAAAATTGTGAATTTTGTTAATCATTTACAGAAAAAAAAAAAGAGTTCTGCATTGAAAAAAAAAAAAAAATGTCAAATGATCTTGGAAAAAAAAAATTGCATGTACAATTCAGAGTTTGATATAGTTCCAGTAGTTTGATAACATTGTAAAGATTATAATAAATATTATGTGACTGTAATGCGAATAAATAAATAAATAAAATTGTAAGTTGACTTTAAAGTTGGAAAAAAAAAAGCTCTTAAAAAATTGAAGTGGATGAAAATATTTTCTAATTCTTAGATGTTTAAATTTTAAACATAAAACTTATCATACAAGCAGCTACATCAAAAGGGATTACATAGAGTTTCAAATATCAGTAACATTATAAGGCGATTAACTTCTAAGAAATTTCTTGCCTGATATGTCCTTTCAAAAGTGGGGAAGGAAGGTTTTCTTTAATTCATTTATAAACTTCTGGGATAAAGGAAAGAGGTTAAAAAAAAGTAAAATACTGCCCACTAAACTTAGTTCTAAACAAAGTTTCAAATATAAATTGCTCTTACAAGCTTGTTTTGGCCCTCTGAAAATCTTAGTTTTGAGTTAAAATTAAAAATGGAGTCTTTGTAAAATGTTAATATTTTATTCAAAATAAAAAAAATTATAAATAATCTAAAAGTAAATAGGCTAAAAAATAAAAAAAATATATGTATATAATATATATTAACAGCGTTTTTGCTCTGATCAATTTCAGTACTACTAATGTCAGATATTGTCAAAAAAAGTGTTCTAAATCTTTAAATTATAATACCATTTGGACAATCCTAATAAAACAAGGCCTGAGAATTTTTTTTTTAAATTTGAAGTAAATCTTCAAACACCTGACAGCTGAAATACGAGTTTAATTTATCTATTTTTAATTTACATGATACGATGGGGCTCTGTTTGATTCACACTTCATAAATTGTTAAAACAACAATCACTATAGCAGGGCCTTGTGAATTTCATGCTCATAAACCGTTAAAATGACAATAATTTAACAGAACCAAACAATGATCTTTGAGAAAATGTACTATATATTGCATAGATATTAAAATCTGATTAAAACGTGAAAAGTGTAAAAAAAAAAAAAATTTATAAACAGGAAGTTTAAAAAAGTCTAAACAAAGATCCACTTGGAAAAATATCTAATAAAAAATGAGCAGCAGTTGTCTTATTCACCTAATTTTCCATAATCAAGGAGCCATAGCCAACTTTGGCGACAAACATTAGCGATGCTGGCAACAATTTAGTTTCAAGATTATTAGAGTAACAATAATGGTTACAACAACAAAATGAATTTTGTGCGAAATCACACTCGCCAAAATCCACAATTTGGGTCTAGACCTCATTACAGAAAAATCCATTGTTTTTGATCTGCAATACTCCTTTTCACTTCTGTAGGGACTAAATTTTGAAAATCATTGAAATACAGTGGAACTTCCCTTTAACGAAGTCCCTATTTAACGAAGTTTTCCACTTAACGAAATTTTCTGCAGAACTTTGACTTTGAACACCATTAGCATGTAAATTAATCTCCATATTACGAAAAATATATTCTATATAACTAAGTTTATTCCACTTTTGTACGTGTACAGAATCCAAACTAAGCGATTGCTGTTCGAAGGATATGCAAATTTATTTCAACGGATTCGATTGTATGAAAATGAACACATTTAAATAATCTCCATTCTGCTTGGTGCTAAATAAAACAATTTTTTTACACACAAAGAAAAACACTTGATATCACTATTCTCCCACTCCGAGACTCCAGCGCTGACAGTTGGAGTGAAGTCAAAATCCCCTTTTTACCTTCAATGATATAGAAGATGAGATGTAGCAATGGCGTCAGATGCATTGAAACAAAAAATATCTATTAGAGTCAGACAGGTACCATTCTGACCTTCCATTGCTGATAGACAATTGCTTTGTACATCCAAAAGAACGTGCTTCAAAATACAAATCGAAGAACATCAAAGTTATTTTTGTTCTTACCAATACAGCTAAACTTCAATCATTAGTCTAAGGAATAATAAAAAATCTTGAAATACATGATCGAAAAAGACAGAAAAAAGCCGATGTAGTGAAAACATTAGTTTGAGATTCTGTGTATCAGAGCTGATAAAAGCTTGGGCCAAACCTTGGGAATGTGGCGTGATTTCATCGACCGTACACAACTGTTTTGTAAAAGACGGCTTCATAATTGAAACTGAATTAAATGCTTATGAATCCAATATCTGTTTGTCATACCTCAAGAAAAAATTTCATGAATGTAAGTTTATTTCTATTTAACGAATTTTCTTCATAACGAAGTTTTTAAGTGTAACGATGAGACTTCGTAAAATGGAAGTTTCACTGTACCTGTTTTATGATTTTTCTTATAGTAGATTTGTTATACTCTTACCTAAAACTGCAGCAAAATGGCCTAGCACTTTTGACACATCCTTTTTAACTCCCTTAGGAGTTGAATTAAAAAAGATCCCTTTTTATTGGGTTCCTATTATGTGTTATGATTGGGTTTCTAGCTACAATAGTTTTCTCTGTACATTGATGAAACAGACAGGGCAAAATCCTCTTTTAGGTATAGATTTATCAGACATTTAATCTGTCATGTAAATTAAGGTATCCACACACTTTTGGAGGTGATTTTTTGAAATTTTTTCTTTACTAATTTTTCTAATGACATTTAAATTAAAACTTTGAAAAATATATAAACATTTTAGAAATTACACAGAAACAATTTTTTTTAAAGTGAAAAATAGTCAAAATTATCTGAAAAATTCACATTTGTGCAAAACATGACAACTCAAAATCAAATTGATGCATTCACGTTTTGTAAAATGCATAATAAAGAAAATAACTTTCTCTAGGATATAGACTAGCTGCACTATAATAGCATCTCTATTGCAGGTGTTATGACGCTTGAAGTACTAATGTAATGAGAAATTCATAAAATTTCTTGCAACTTTTTAACTTATACTAGTGTAAATATAAATCTAATTAATATATTATCCTAATTGTAATCTATTTCATCAATAAACATTTATGAAATAAGTAAAAAAAAAATTCTAGGTATTTCATGCATAATTTTTTTGCTATAGGATGTTTTGTGTACAGTAAAAATCTGAAAACTTAATCTTGAGAAAAAGCTAAAAATAACTTTTAAACACAGTTTTTTCTATAAAAATAATTATCATTCTTTAAAGGTTTAATTATGTACTCCATGTATTTTCTTGAACATATAATCCAATTTAAATGCTAAATCTTGAAAAAGAAGAATGTAAACATACATTTGAGCTTACTTCTGGTTTGCAGAATGATATTTCCGGTTGTAAAATTCTTTGGCAATCTGTAACAGATGTAACTTTAAACAGCTATAACTCTGGTTCTAATTCAGATACAGACACAATTCAAGCAGAATTCGATAGATAAAAGATCAGATTTTAATATTATTGCAAAAGTGAAAAATTGATATTTTTATCGAAAATGACGTTTCAATGGTGTGTGGATAACTTAAAGGTTAAATATATTCTTCTGAATTTCATTTTAAATTTTCTTAAGGATTTGTATGTTTTGGTGTGTTTATTAATATTTGAAACTTTGTTGCAGTATAATATTATGCTTCATTGACTTGATTTTGTGCTTTTATTTCTTTAGTGTCAAGTCATCTGTTCAAATGATGGAAGTCTGCAGGAGAAGGCATAATTTTGATCACAATAACACTCAAATTCCTATAGTCACAGGTTTTTCATCCACAGGAAGTGTTGCCCTAACCTTCAATAATCAACTTAATTTCCAGAATCAGGTATTTTTATCTAATTTTTTTATTTTAAATTGTATAAAAGGGTGATACCATGTCAAATCAACAAATGAAATGATTTTGGGCCTTGACACATCTTATTTTTCAATAATTTTTGGGTCATAGTTTGTACCATTGTATCCAGTAACCGAAACATTGCAGATGCTGCATATTATTTTAGACATTGCAGATTAATCTAATAGCTTAAATAAACTGCCAGTTACAGAAACAGTGCAACATGGCAGCGAATGCTGTGGGTTTTTTTTAGACCTTGCAGATTAATCTAACAACATAAAAAAAATCTGGGCTTTAAAAAATTACAAAAATTGCTTTGTCTCTAGATTCTAGCATGATCTTATTGTACTTCCTTTGTAAATGCAAATTTTGCATATTTATGAGTTACGATTATTTTTTTTTTTTATCATAGTAGGTTTGATCTGGCATTGTTGGGTTGCAGATAAATTTTGATTTACTGCAGAATCTGCTACTGGACTTTTCAAGTATATGAAAAATCCAATTTTTTAATTTTATTGGCTCAGCCATTTATTTAAATTTTGTATTTATTTACAGAATTTTAAAAATTGCTAAAAGTACCACATTTTGCACTACTGCCATTCACAAAGTTGTTAATATTTCTGTAACCAATAGTGCTAGAAAGGTCCTTTGTGTCTCATTTTTTAAACCTCTTTTTATGGGCTTTAACCCCTACGCGACGAGCGTCCTTTACAGAATTTTTAATCTTTTACCACCGGTTTCTGAAAACAGAAATTTTCGATTAATTGAATCGCTGAAATGCTGTCATTAAATAAAGCAAAGCTTACAACAAAAAGTTACTGGTGGGAATAATCGAGGATTCTGAGCATCTTTTGCGTCACGTATACATGTCGCTCGTCCCCAAGGGGTTAACATGATATGCGCCACAGAAGCTACTTTGGGTTGCATGTATGTTTTTGACAACTTTTCAGAAGTTTTGAATTAAAAAAAAAAAAAAAACCCTCTTTGATTAAATATATGTATGCTAGTCTTTCATTTATTGTCTACAGATATGCAAAGCTTCAAGATGGAGAATGATCTGAGAAAATCTTTGAATATATATATATAAGACATTAAGAATGCAAAGGGAAAATTGAACATCTATTCCTTTTTGTCTAATTTTCTTAAATTCACTTCTCTTTTCCTTGTAAAATTTTGAAAAAAAAAAAATATTTTTCTCTGACTCTTTTTCATTTTTCAAATTTTGCATGTCTGTAAAACATATATTGCATACTGTAGATACATTATAGATTGTTGTTTATGTATCTTCAATTTTGTAGATTTTTTTTTCCCTTTTTGAAATAACTTTCTAATCTTCTGTTTCATAACTTTCTATTACTTAAGGGGTTATTTCATTCACACAAAAATGCCTGCTCGCTAATGTTATTCTTATGGAATAGTTTTTTTTTTTAAATATCTTGTTTGCATTTCAATATTTTTAAAAATGAAATTATTATAATTTTTATTTGGAACCAGTTTCAAAAGTGAAAGTATCCTCATTTAAAAAAATCCTGCAAACAAAATCGAAAAGTAAAAAACGGCGTTTATAGAGATTGACCCCAGCTTATTCAATGCAAAAGAAAATCATTTAAAAATATTGAAATACAAACAAGATATTTTAAATGAACTGTCCCATATGATTAACATCATCGAGCGTGTGTTTTCACATGACTGAAATAGCCCCTTAAGTATACATTAATGGTTGCAGACAAAAATGTTTTCAATCAAGTTTTGTTTTAATGAATATCAGAAATGAAAAAATATTAAGAATTTGGCAAGATGTTTAGCAACCAGTTTTTTATGAGGAGTGGTATGAAGATGTTAGAATGCCCTTAAATGTGAAGAAGGTTGAAAATAAGCATTTTTACAAAAATCTTTAGAAGTTCTCAAGTGTATTATTTATTTTTAAATTAAATTTTTATTTCCTTAATTTTTATTGTTATTTCTCTTGATTTCAGTACAGTTCTGATGGAAAACAAAAAGTTTTTATTTAACTGTTTTTAAGTATTTAAACATTTCACTAAACGTTCAATAATTAGTCGTATTGTTAAAATAAGTTTTTAAAATGTATAAAAAATTTATTACAAGAATATTTAAAAATCATTGCCTTTATTTTTTTCTTTAACTGAACTGTTTTAATATTTATTTCTAGTCACACCATGTTTCCAATTCTCAGCGAATTAACTTATCTCAACACCAAGCACCAGCACGAGTTAGTGCAGCTCCAACAGTGAATAATAATCTATATGCTGCTACTGTATCTCAGGCACGAGCTCCTGATCCTTTCCAGCATGTTGCTGCTCCGTTGTGTGTTTCATCCATACTTTGTCCCCCATATCAAAGTAAGTCTACAGCCATATTTTCTAAATATTGTTTGAAGCATATGGATTTCTTTCTTTAATTTTACATAGTAATAAATAATTTTTCAATTATCTCTTAAAAATACAGTCAAAACTCTTGAAATTCAAGGGACTGCTTGAATTTTATACGTTAAATGAATTTCATGTTAATTCAAATTTAGAGAAAAATCATTAAAACATACTGAATACATACATTTTTGATTGCAGTATTATTCTAGTACATATGGACATTGAAAATATGTAATTAAGCTCAGAGATTTACAAACATTAGATGCATTTAATGTATAAAAATAAAAATAAATAAAATAATTTTTTGCATGTATATTACAATTTGTGTTTTTATCTCAGTGATAGAAAATTTTTCTAAGCTTTTTTTTTTTTTTTTTTTTTTCCCCCTGGATAACTTATTTATTCTGAAAAAATAATTTTCTGTCACACAATTTTTAAAATTTGTCTTTCTAAGAAAAACACAATTTGTCATGTTAAATGATTTTTCAGGAAAACTATTAATGTTAAATTTAAAATAACAATACTATTGCAATCTTGTTTGACTGAACCAAGAGCTCTTTTCATGATAAACAATTTCACATTAAAGAGTTTTGACTGTATTAATTAAATTAACAAACTGCTTGAATTTTCTAACTATATCTGTTATTAAAAATGACTTGCTTTTATCTTTAATATTCATTATATATTCTTTTATAGGCTTAAATTCTCCTGCTAAACATGTTGTTCCTGTTGTGGCTACTCAAACAGCCCAGCCTCCTGCTCTTCAAATTCAGCAGTCATTACTGACTCAGGTATGTATAGTACTTTATTACTTAACGGAAAAAAAAAATAATAATAAAATAAATAACGAATCTCATTGAAATATGAATAAATTTTATGTGTCATAAATATATTTCTTTAATCCAATCAATAAAGTAAATGTATAAACAATTTTGAATGCTTTTTATCTGTAATTTCTTATTTGTAATTAGGTTGGGACCCATCAATATGTTCCTGTATCTGTGGTTGAACAAAATGGTCGCCAAATGCTTCTCACTGTAAGTGAATAATTATAAATCTGATTATATTTAAAACACTGGTTCTCAAATTCTGGGTTGTAATAAGGAGATGGTCAAGTTGTGATTTATTTGTGTTAGATGCGTGTAAATAAAAAGGGGAAGGGGACTGCACTGGTGAAATAATTGAGAACCACTGTATTAATATAATCAGTTGAATGGCATAATATGATAAAATATCTCAGTTTATTTGAAATACCGAAATAAATAAATAAAATTTAACTAAAAATTCTATAACTAACTTTAGAGAAAAAGAAAGAAAACCTCATTTTGATTGGTTTTATAGATTTATTACAAAAAAAAATTGATACTCAGGTTTTTTTTTTTAATAACCAGAAAAGCCTTATAATTTTTCACCTTCTTGCTTTAATAATAATTATAAAATTGAAGCTATTTACAATGACTACTTCATATTGTGAAGGTCCTTATATTTTACATTTTTATTTAAGTAAAGTTTTGTCTATAAGTTACAAAAATTTATTTGAGAATATATATATCAATATCCTATATGGTGATTGCTGGTATAATGTTCTCCCATTTTATTTTTCACGTTGGATATGTATTTAGTAATTTTTTTTAATCGCTATTTTTATTCTACTATAGAAAAGAAATTCAGTGCACCTGCATCTATTAAATATTACTAAAAATTATTAAATGCTTTATAGTAATTTCTTCTTTATTTTTTTAGTTCAAGCATGCTTTATAATATTTTAAAAGAAACGTACTACCAATTCAGTTTGTTGTTAACTGGTTTGTTACTTTGGGGTACAAAAGTACCCCCATATGAATATAAGATTTTTAAAAAGTTTTTGTAATTTCTGTTTCAAAATAACAAAAAAGAACAGGGTGTCTAGCCACATGGAAAACCTATATAACCTGGAAAAGTAAGGAAAATTTTTATGGATTGGAAAAGTCAGGGAAATTTACCATTCCTGAGGAAAAGTGAGAGAAATTTGAATTTTTCTTGAAAATTTCTGAATAAAAAACTAAGGATTTGAAATTGTAGTGCCAGGAAAATCTAACTTTTCTCTTAATAAGTACTTTAAAGAGTATTTTAACCTCTCCTCCAATTACTTTTTAATACCACCCTTCAGTCCTTTGTAGCTCGGAGTGTTTTAATACCAGCTTTGCTGAAACTTTGTAGTTTTGTAGGATTGATTGATTAGGTGATTCAGTCTGTTTATTTAACTTTGTTTAACCATTTGTTAGCTTAATTTATTGAATATTTATAATCCTTAAATTGGGTTAGTTACAGAGAAGACATGTATTACTTATATTAATTTAGAAAACCTTTTTCCTTTTATGTCAAAGCAATCTATTGTGAGTGATGTGATAAAAAATGTCACTCTGATTAGATTAAAGTGTGTATCTGCCAAATGTGTAGAATGTTAAAAAATAAGTAAATAAAAAACATAGGCGTTTCAAGAAATTCTTAACCATGAAGTAAATATCTTAGTGTTTAACAAATTGTAAATTTTGCAAAAATTTGTTTAAAAAATCAGTAGTTTCTGTTGTAGTTAGTAGTTCACCAGTTGTGAAAGTTCCACTCTCGAATTTATAACTTTTAAGATTTTTTGTATGTAACATCACAAAATCTTAATACCTAGATTTTTTTTTTTTTTTTTTTTTTTTTTTAATTATTATTATTAGTATGGGAAACCTTGAAAAGTTAGGGAAATTTGTAGCTCAGCTGGAATAGACACCCTGAGAGAAACATAGATTATCTACCTTAAAAAAAATCTAAGGAGAAATAGTGGGTTACATGTGTATTTCAAGTAGCATACCAATGTTAATTATCAGAAAATATATTTATGTTCTGTGTTATTTTTGTAGAATGCTGTTCAACCTGGATGGCCTAGTAACAGGCAAATGTTTGTACCATCCTGGCAGCAGCTTCCTGCCCAAAGAACGTTCCAACAATCAGTTATTCCTGAAACTGAGTCTTGGGGACGTCCATTGGTATTAGAGAGGGCTGCCTTATTACCTGAGCAATCTGCAGTCATCCCTGTGGTGGGTCTTCTTACATTTCATATTCAGAATTTTGGTACTTCCTTTTTAATAGGGGTCTTGGCATAACTTGGTATTAAGAAGATGCGGTTTCTTGCCAAAACAGAAAAATGAAAAGGCTATCCATAAAAGAATTTCCAATCTTATATGACTTATTTTCGCAGTATATATGAAATAAGTTGTTACTTGATGTATGTAATAAATGACGTAAATGTTCAGTAAATTGCTTATGCATTTAATACATTGATAATTATTTCATAAAGATATAACATTTTTAAAATGTGTATAAAAGTTGCTGGAAAGTGCTTTCAAATTCTACCATGCTATTTTCTTTATATGCCCCTAAAAAAAGAAGTACCAAAATTTCTCTTTTGTGATAAGTTAAATAAATTTGTGTTTGTAGGTTTTATTTTTAGAAATGTTTATAGGTTTTTCAATCAGAGATCAATGTTCCTCCTGCTCTTCTTCTAAATAATCTTTTACTCAGATTTATGTTCCTCCTGCTCTTTTTCTAAATAATCTTTTACTAAGATCAATGTTCCTCCTGCTCTTCGTCTCAATAATATTTTACTCAGATCAATGTTCCTCCTGCTCTTCTTCTAAATAATCTTTTACTCAGATTTATATCAAGTCTTAAAGACCATAGATGTACGACTGCAGATTGTGAATTGTACAATTAATTTTTATATGAATTCAGTTGTACTATTGATGATGATGATGTGAGATAAGTTTTCTTATAGTATTATTTTTCTTGAATGTTCTGGAAGGGACAACCTGCACCAGACTAATTATTTTGACTTGGAAAATCAGTACAACACTTATGTTTTTATTATAAGATATTCTTGTCTATTTGTCTTATATTTTTTCTTAATACATTTGTTTTCCTTAACTTAGGTTTGGTTGAAATTTTTTATATTTGTATCATAAGCAGAGCTTTACAAAGTTGATAAATTCTGATAGCCAGCCAAACATTCCAGTCACTAGTAAAAAATATTTACCCCCCTTCCCCTTCCTCGCCCTATTATTGATTTTCAAAAAGCACAAAAGTTCTTTATGAATTAATTGAGGAAAAAATAATAACAAGCATAACTTAGAATTATTAGTTACGTAATTTAGGAAGCTAATATAAACTAAGTTTCTTAATGAAACTTATCTAAATTACATATCTCTGAGGTAAATAAATACTTTAAAGTAGGGGTGCACAACCTGTGGCCCGCGATCGGATTACTGGTGGCCCGATCGGACTCGAAAAAATCACGAATTTCGCCGATCGGGTGCGTAGAAATCGCGATATTTGCCAAATTTCGCCCATCGGATGCGTAAAAATCGCAAATTTTGCCCGATCGAGTGCATATAAATCGCGAATTTTCCCAATTAGGTGCGTATAAATCGTAAATTTCGTCGATCGTATGCGTAAAAATCACGAATTTTGCCGATCGCCTGCGTAAAAATCGTGAATTTTGCCGATCGGGCCCATAAAAATCGCGAATTCTGCCGATCGAGCCCGTAAAAATCGCGAATTTTGCCGATCAGGTGCGTATAAATCGTAAATTTCGTCGATCGGGTGCGTAGAAATCGCGATATTTGCCAAATTTCGCCCATCGGGTGCGTAAAAATCGCAAATTTCGCCCGATCGAGTGCATATAAATCGCGAATTTTACCGATCGGGTGCGTATAAATCGTGAATTTTGCCGATTAGGTGCGTATAAATCATAAATTTCGTCGATCGTATGCGTAAAAATCACAAATTTTGCCGATCGCCTGCGTAAAAATCGTGAATTTTGTCGATCGAGCACGTAAAAATCGCGAATTCTGCCGATAGGGTGCGTATAAAGCGCGAATTTTGCCGATCAGGTGCGTATAAATCGTAAATTTCGTCGATCGTATGCGTAAAAATCGCGAATTTTGCCGATCGGGCCCGTAAAAATCGCGAATTTTGCCGATCGCGTGCATATAAATCGCGAATTTTGCCGATCGGGTGCATATAAATTGCGAATTTTGCCGATCGGGTGCGTATAAATTGTAAATTTCGCCAAATGTCTGCTTAAAAATCGCAAATTTTGCCGATCGGACGCGTAAAAATCGCAAATTTTGCCGATTAGGCGCGTAAAAATCGTAAATTTTGCAGATTAGGCCGATCGGGTGCGTAAAAATCATGAATTTTGCCGATAGTGTGCGTATAAATAGCGAATTTTGCCGATCGTGTGCATATAAATCGCGAATTTTACCGATCGGGTTCGGGTAAATTGTAAATTTCGCCGATTGTCTGTGGAAAAATCGTGAATTTTGCCGATCAGATGCGTAAAAATCTCAAATTTTGCCGATCAGATGCGTAAAAATCGCAAATTTTGCCGATCAGGCGCGTAAAAATCGCAAATTCCGCCGATCGGGCACGTAAAAATTGTGAATTCTACCGATCGGGTGCGTAAAAATCATGAATTTCGCCGATCGGCACGTAAAAATCACGAATTTTGCCGATTGGGCGCGTAAAAATTGCAAATTTCGCCAATCGGGCGTGTAAAAATTGCAAATTTCACCAATTGGGTGCGAAAAATCGCAAATTTCGTCGATGGGATGCGAAAAAAATTGTAAATTTTGCCGATTGGACGCGTAAAAATCGCAAATTTTGCCGATCGGGTGCGTATAAATCGCAAATTTCGCCGAACGTGTGTGTAATAATCATGAATTTCGTCAATCACTAGGAAAAAACTATGAATATTATCAATCACGCACGGAAAAAAAATGCAAGTTTTTCTATCCTTTCCAACTGAATTGGGTTATGCTGACTAAGGAGGTGGTTGAGTATAGGGAGCTAACCCTCTTTTTAAAATTAGCATTTTTATGAACTTTTAGGCCGACCCCAACCCCCCCTCCTTGCCCGAAACAAAATTTTATCCACCCTACGGATGTTGGCTCTCGACAAACCAGTCATTTTTGTGACTGCCCCTCCTCTTATAAAGGTTGTGCACCCCTTTGCTATCCACATTTTATGACTGAATATGTTAAGAAGTACAATTTAGAATAATGTATGTTTCTCCTCCTCTCCACCTTCATTCATGAAAGCAGAATTTTTTTTTCAGCACTGGCAAACTTTAAAGCTAAATTTACTCCTTCAAATAAAGTCAGAGTATTTTCACTCTTAGAAAATAATCTTAGCTATATCTCTTGTATAAATACAAACGGAAACTGTTGATATATCATTCCCAACAGAACTGAATACGTTGACTGAGAAGGAAGGAACCTAGGAGGCTAAATCTACCCTTCCGAAATTTATGTTTTTTTTAAATCTGACAATATTTTCACTCTTAGAAAATAATCTTAGCTATATCTCTTGTATAAATACAAACGGAAACTGTTGATATATCATTCCCAACAGAACTGAATACGTTGACTGAGAAGGAAGGAACCTAGGAGGCTAAATCTACCCTTCCGAAATTTATGTTTTTTTTAAATCTGACCCCCCCCCCCCCGGTCACACCTCCTTGAAACAAAAATTTTCTTATGTTGGCCCTCGACAACCCAGTCATTTTTGGAAGTGGCCCATCGCTTAAAAAGGTTGTGCACCCCTACTTTAAAGGCTGAATTAACTGTTATGTTCAGGAAATGCTGATTTCCCATTATATTCACGTGACATGGTAGCTGGCTAGAGCAGAAAAGAACAGTGCTTTCTGTGCATGAGATGGAAAATGCCTTTTAAATTTGGTTCTTTCATTAAAAGTATGAAAGAAGAGGCAGATCATGGCTTGCTACACGCAAGTTGGGGTAGAGGAGAGAAAAAATGTCATTTGTGCTTACTTCTTAGGTCAATGAAATAACTTGGTTGTCAGTAAAAGAACTTGGTCACCATTAGTGACCTGGCGACTGCATTTGTTAAGCCCTGCCTATAAGTTCTAGTAATTTCTGACTTCTTGTTTAGTATTAAATTGCATTGTATGTAATAACTTTCAGTATTAGAATTTAGAAATATTTTTTTTTTTATTGTTAGTAATAGGAACAATGAACACACATGAATCAAAGTTTTGTTGGTTTTCTAACCTAAAGATAACATTTTGGCAGTGTTTAGATATCAATAGTTTGATTGAAAAGGGCTCTACCATTAGTTTATTTCTTCCTAAAGAGTTATAAAATTGCTCTATAAATTCGGTTTGAGAATCTTTTTACTTTTTCATAACAAGTGTATAAAAAAATGAATTTTCAAGATAAGAAATGTTTGAATTTATTATAAAGATGAATAAAAATATCTTCTTTTTTTTTAAATACTGTGCATGTTTTTGTTTGTTTGCTTTTTAACTTTAAAATTTACTTGAAAATCGAGGTTCGCATGATATATGAATAATTGGGATTTGTCTGCCCGCTGCATGTATCACACTAGCTCATTGCATACAATTGTTGGACAGTAATTGGGTATTTAAGTTTATGAACTGATGAAGCAATATATAAATATTGTGTAATTTTTAGTGCTAACTGTTAGAATTTAATAGATTAAAATCTACTGGAAATGTTTTTCTCCCTCTTTAATAATTCATGTGATATACATGAAAAAGTGTGGCAATTAAATTTTTTAAAATTGTGTTCAATTCTTCTTTGAGTTATATGAGTATACACATGTTTAAAATGAAAATTTGTTATTTTTGTAATGAAAGTTTTAAATCATATGTTCCATTTTTGTCTCAACATACTCTTTCTATTACAGGAGGTGAGAGAGACTGGTGTTTACGATCATCTAAGAAACAGTAATCAACTAACTACGTTACAGGCTGCTGCACTTTTGAATCAGTCAGATCTTGCACAACCTTGGACAATAATGTCTACTGATGCTGCTCATTGTGGAGCTTCAGGAACTAACCAACAACTTCGACAACATATTAAGCAAGCAGTAGCGTCACATACATTTTTGACTAAACCCAGTACATCTAGCTTACAGTCACAGTCTTCTAGACGAACACAGAAGACAAGGTATGTTTTTTGCTTGTTATGTACTGATCACTCTTTTACCAAAGGTGATGACTTTTCTATTAAACATTTCTAACAATCTTCTCTTTAACAGAAGAACATTGCAATTATCAAAATTTTTTAAATATCACATTTAAATGATTAATAGTATATCATATTGTTGCTTGGAGGATCTTTATAAGTACTATTTTACTAAATAATACTAGATGACATTTACATTGTCTAAGCCAGCTGTTCTCAAACTTTTATCCTTTCCATAAAGCTTGAAGAATTATATATGCTTTCCATACCTCCTAGAGTTTTTATTTTTTTGGTAAGAATCTTGAATAGAAATAAAGGAAACAATGAATGTATAAAAATAAACATAACTTATATTTTACATTACAGATATATATATATATTTAGATGCGTTCGTAATTATATAAATACATAGCACCTATAGTTGTCGTCTGATCCGTCTGTCCGTATATAACAGCACAAAAACTACCCAACCAAATGGTTTGAAATTTAAGATATATTATCCTTGCAGAATTTTGTCGTGGCATTTCAAATTTTATGAAAGTCAAATCAAAACTTTAGAAGGTATTAATAAAAATATTTTTTCAGAAATTTGAATTTAAAATAAAAAATCGGCATTTTCTTGTTATAGGAGCTTCCGAGGTTTAATCGTCAAGCGACCGAGATACTTATTTTATTACAGAAATTAATCTGCAGACGATATAATTCATTTCACAATTAAAAATCATCAAGATCATGAATATTCATAGAACTAGCTATAGTACAAACGCACCTCGTTTGTCACGCTTGACGTACAATTTCCAACTTATTTCTGACAGGTGTGCTTTTTCACCTTTGTATATACATCGAATATTTTATGTTAATTTGCTGAGGAGAACTGTAAATCATTTTCAACGTCTAGTGCAGTAGTTCTTAATCATTTAGATGCCAAAGTCCCCTTTTAGTTTTTTCTCTTTTTAAGACTTCTCCCAGATTATTTATTGAAATTACTCATATTCTTTAAAATATCAAATAGGGGATATATAAACTAATAGAAATGTAATTTCTCCTTTAATATTCTAATCCTATGTTAACCTATGGGAAAACTTAAAAGCACAATTACTCATTACCTAATATAATTATCAAAATACGGTTTTCATGATCAGAAAGTAGACATCAGATGCCGACAATGTGCATTTTTAAAAATTGTCTCTCTAAGTGTTTTAAGTATTTAAAAAATCCCTATAAACTTTGAAATTTCCCCTTGATAAAATTTTATCTTCTTAAAAATACTTAAATTGTAAGGAGATAAGTTTTAAAAATGTACATTGTCAGCATCTGACATCTACTTTCTGATCATGAAAACCATATTTCAATAATTATATTAGGAATGAGTAATCATACTTTTCAATTTTCCCACAGGTTAACATGGGATTTCATGTTTAGGGAGTTTCACTGAAGTGGCCCCTTAAGATTGTGAATACTTTAATATCATGTGTACATTTTTTCTTAAATTAAATTTATCTATTTTAATTCCACAGTAGTAGCAGACCAACAGTTACTAAGGAGAGAGAAGTTAGCCATCACATGTCACCAGCTAGGAAAAGGATGAAAGAAAGCAACTCTCCTAAATGGGAACAACCTAGTGGAGATGTACTCAACAACTTGTTTTCAAACAGCTCCCAGCAGACATCAAGAGCTGTACCTAATCAAACCGTTCACTGGACTACACATAACTCAAAACCTGTGTTTAAAACTTGGTATGTATGTTTAGATTGCATTATGCAGAAAGAGACCAATTCAAATTTATGAAAAGTTAAAACTAAAAGTAACACTGTGTGACAAAGTTTTACTTTTTTTTTTCAGTAGTATTTAAAAGAAAAAAAACTAATTTTTAATTAGTGTTTGGCTTAATTTAAGAACATAATACTAGAATTTTTGTAACACGTACTATTTCCATGTTATGATTAGTAAGGAAAAATGTCAAATATAGTCTTCTAAAAAGTTAATAACTTTTAATGATAGAAAATCACCAAAATTCATTATAAAAACTACTTTAATTTATGAGTTTGATAAACTAGAAATTGATTAATTTATATTCCCATGGTTTTTCCATGTACCCCACCCCGCCATAATTAAGGTTTGCGTTTATCAGATGTAGTGTCTTTTCGCATTAAAAACCAGCAACAGTCTCCCATCATTAATGCATCCCATCAACCTTGGTAATGTTCTTCAATCTTAATGTATTAATAAAGCCATTCCCTTGTTTGTCACCTCACATTCTGAGATTTGCAGAAAAGAAATCAAAATGTGACTGCAGGAAGTGTGTTTTAATTCTTGACATTAATTAGTAGCTCAGTGATTACTTAAAAATCCTTTTATAAACAGTTTTTATAATGACCTTCAAGATGCAAGTTCTTCTATATTTAACTTTAAATTGAAGCTCTTGTTTTTTATTATATGTCGTATTTGAAATCCAACAAATAAGCCCTTTTTTATTTTTCCATCACTTATTTTCAGGAATACATTTTTCAGATATGAAAATTCCTCTCCCCTTTTGTCCATATCTTTCACGAAATTTTTCATTTAGTCCAGTTTTATATGTAACTAGAAAGCTACGCCCGCTACACTGGTCAATTTCTCTTAACGAACCTTTAATCAAACAAAATATTGACATTTCATAATTCACTTTTATATTTTAACAGAATAATAAGGATACTATAATTTGTGACTCGTGCTATAGCCAATATACACGTCAGGACACGTCGCCCTTATCATTATCTTTTTACGCGTGAAGGTTTCGCTATGGTACTCTATTGTGAAATTTGGTAATTTTAGAAATTCAATAGTTGAAAAATCGCAGAATCATTAGATAATTTTTCTTTAGAATTTGTTCTTAGAGCGCATTTAGATCTTATAAATAACAATCATGCCGAACTTGAAGTTTCTAGCTCCTTCAGCATCGCAAAAATCGCAATTTTAGAACGTTTTTCAGTTCTGCACCCCCCTCGGGGTAGTGGCCCCAACATAAAATATAGCCTATGTTGGAGCAGGGATTGTCACCATTCATTTGCCACCATCACTTTTGAAATCGCTTTAGTAGTTCCAGAGATTCCATACAAATTGTAATTTAGAATGTTTTTAGAAAATTTTTTGCTTATTTCACCCTTTTAAATTTCGGATTTTTTTAGACTTTGTTCTTATAGAGCATTTAAATCTTGTAAGTAACGACCATACAAAATGTCAAGTTTCTAACTCCTTCATTATTGAAAATATCATAATTTTAGAACGTTTTTCGCTCCTGCACCCCCTGGGGTGGTGGCACCGACATAAAATATAGCCTATGTTGGAGCAGGGATTGTCACCATTAATTTGCCACCATCACTTTTAAAATCGCTTCAGTGGTTCCAGAGATTACCCCCTACAAACAAACAAACAAACAATCTTTACTACTTTATATATTAGTATAGATAAGGGGAAATTAGCCCCTTGTTCCCCCCCTTTATACTTAACCAATCAATCCCGAAAACTAATCAGAGATGCGCCTTAACACAGTGAACCTATAAATAAAATTTGAAGGAAATGGGATAATTCTGCATGAAAAACCCATTTACATAAATTAAGGGGGGTATTAGCCCCCCCGTTCCCCCCCTTTATACTTAATCAATCAATCCCGAAAACTAATCAGGGAAGCGTCTTAACCCAATAAATCTATAAACAAATTTTGAAGCAAATAGAATAATTCTGCATGAAAAACCCATTTATATAAATTAAGGGGGGATTATCCCCCCGTTCCCCCCCTTTATACTTAACCAATCAATCCCGAAAACTAATCAGGGAAGCGCCTTAACACAGTGAACCTATAAACAAAATTTGAAGGAAAACGGAATAATTCTGCATGAAAAACCCATTTATATAAATTAAGGGGGGTATTAGCCCCCCGATCCCCCCCCCCCCCTTTATACTTAACTAATCAATCCCGAAAAGTAATCAGGGAAGCGTCTTAACCCAATGAACCTATAAACAAAATTTGAAGGAAAACGGAATAATTCTGCATGAAAAACCCATTTATATAAATTAAGGGGGGTATTAGCCCCCCGATCCCCCCCCCCCTTTATACTTAACTAATCAATCCCGAAAAGTAATTAGGGAAGCGTCTTATGAACCTATAAACAAAATTTGAAGGAAAACTGAATAATTCTGCATGAAAAACCCATTTATATAAATTAAGGGGGGGGAATTAGCCCCCCGATCCCCCCCCCCCTTTATATTAACTAATCAATCCCGAAAACTAATCAGGGAAGCGCCTTAACACAGTGAACCTATAAACAAAATTTGAAGGAAAACGGAATAATTCTGCATGAAAAACCCATTTATATAAATTAGGGGGGGGGGGGAATTAGCCCCTTGTTCCCCCCCTTTATACTTAACCAATCAATCCCGAAAAGTAATCAGGGAAGCGTCTTAACCCATGAACCTATAAACAAAATTTGAAGGAAAACGGAATAATTCTGCATGAAAAACCCATTTATATAAATTAAGGGGGGGGGGGGGGAATTAGCCCCTTGTTCCCCCCTTTTATACTTAACCAATCAATCCCGAAAACTAATCAGGGAAGCGCCTTAACACAGTGAACCTATAAACAAAATTTGAAGGAAAACTGATATTTCTATGAAGAGTTATCGCATTACGTACGTACATACATACATACAGAACCGGCTGCCAAGCTCTCAGGGCTTGACAGCCCGTGTGATAACTGAAAAATCGCAATTTTAGAACGTTTTTTGCTCCTGCAACCCCTGGGGTTAGTGGCACCGACATAAAATATAGCCTATGTTGGAGCAGGGGTTGTCACCATCACTTTTGAAATCGGTTCGGTAGTTCCAGAGATTATCCCCTACAAACAAACAAACAAGATTTACTCCTTTATAATATTAGTATAGATAACGGAATAATATTTTGAGGATACAGTGGTGAAAATTTTAAGATTTGATTCTACAGAAATAAATTTCTGATCAATTTTTTTACCAAATAGTATTTATTTATTGCTTTACTATCCCATAAACAAAGAAAATAACAGTATTTTGTAAAACACCCTATAATCTCCTAGAAACATAGATACAACTTTTAAATCGGCACATACATTCCAATTCAAATCTGCATATTTTATTAAATATAGAATTAATTCATAGTCTCATAAGTTTCATTTAACATAATTAAGTAAGCTACAGGTATGGAAGGCATTTATCACCATTATGAGGTAAGACTGCTTTAGTCTTAGATCCATCAATAAAAAGTCGCCAATCATTTGTGTTATCTTTGATTTGCAATTCACTCATAAAACCATTTATATTGTTACAATAGCACATAGACACCATCTGTGAAAAAAAGTCCTAAATATTTGTTTCTTTTTCTTGACAAAGATAATTTTGTTATTGTTGATAAGAAATTAAGTGGTGATAACACATTCGATTCTTGGATTCTAGAATCAATAATTTCAGCTTGCCTAGTAAAAAAAATTTAAGTTGTGTATCAAATCATTTAATTGTTGATGTTCAATTAAATGTGGTTCTTTCAATACATTTATTGACAGTATAAAATCAGTCTCTTTCTAAGTGACATGCCCCATCATTTTCATCATCACTTAACATTGCAGATGGTTCTTGTGAACTTCATAACAGAAATTTTTCATGTAATTCTTCACTATGAGAGATTTGCATAGATACAAAAGCCATATTTAGATATTCTTTTTTACTTTTTTTTTTTTTTTTTTAAATATTTATCTCTGATTTTGGTTTAGCAAAAATAGATAATGATTAACTTGTTTGTGCCATATGATCAAACATTATACACTTGTTTGAATTATTTAACCATTCAGCAAGATTTACATAACATGGATTGCAAAAGAATTTAGAAATCCGCTCTTTGTCATGTATCACAATTCGTCTAAAATACAGAAGATAAGTTTGTTCTACTTTTTCAGAACCACTTCTTCTTTGTGACTTCCAATGTATTGTCCACATACATAACAAAATTTATTTGCTGAATTTACACACAAATGATGTCTACTTTTATCCATATTTAGTTCTGTTTTCATTGTAAAACATTTCTTTATCTTACATTTAAAACATTGTGTTTCATGAAATAGAGTCTTGTAAATTATTTACATATTTTTCACTGCCTATTTGGTACAAAAAAAAAAAAAAAAAATAAAAATAAAAATAGCCACAAGAAAAAATAGGCAAATAAATACAGCATTACTTGCAATTCATATAAAAAAAATGTGAAAATTTTATCGATGATTGTCTTTTTCAAAGGTTTTTCACTTTTCCTTATTAATTTGCTTATTTTTCATTACTTATAATAAAATTTATAATATTTCTAATCTTAACTTGAGGGAAGGAGGATAAAATAGTAAGATAATTTTATATACAAACATTTTATGATTATTGTTTTATGCAAGTGTGCTCACATATTTTCATTTTGCAGTCACAGGCCAGTCAATACCTCTGACAGAGATGCACCTAAGCCAACTATAGTCATATGTGATACTCCTAGCCCAGCTATTAGTGTAATAACTATAAGTTCTGACTCTGACGAGGAAACAGATCCTGTCATCATGTAAGTGTTCTTTTTTTGTGTGTTATTCTTAATATGACAGTTTTTTTGTTTTTTTTAAGTACAATTTTGATTGATAATCGCATTTAAATTTCAAAAAATGGTACATGCACCTAATATATTATTGAAAACTTTTTAAGAATATTTATTGTAAGTTTGCAGGGATCTGTTTAGGAAAAAAAATGGGTTCTTTTATCACCTAAAACAGGACCCTTCACAAAACTATTTTTCCTAAAACAGGACTCTTCACAAAATTCTATATCTTAAAAATAGGTTTTTCACAAAATTTTTTCATCTTTAAACTGAACATTTCACAAATTAATCATTTAAAAGTAAAATCTGACCTGTCACTTTTATACATATAAAGAAATTATATGTATTTTACATCCATATATCTTCTTAAAAATCTATAAACAAGAACCTGAATATAACAACGATCATTTCAAATTCACAAAATTATGACTAGATTTTTCACAAATATATAAAGCTGTTCACAATTTCACAAAAACAGGACCCTGGGAAAAAAGTCTGGACAGTCTGGTTTGTATTTTTGACAAAAGATTTGTTAATAGTGTCTAGATTTCTAATTTAGTTAATGTAAGTTGAGCAAAATTTCTTAAACTACACATCCATAATTATTTAATTTCCGTAAAAAAAAAAAAAAAAAAAAAAAAAAAATCTCTTTAGCATTTATTTAAGGTTGTTCTCAAATCCAAATGGGCTATTTTATGGCATATTTTTTAATTCATTTTTGTTTGGAAACACATGAAATTGGTTACACGTTGAATTGAGAATATTTTTTTTTTTTAAATCGTCTAATAAAATACAATAATTTAATTTTTTTTAAAACTTTTCATATGGATTATTTATTTAATTTTATATTTATTATAATATGTATAAATTTTATCTTTTCTTTTTATTATTATAGAAAAAACAATAAAGGTGTCTCTGACAAAAAGGTTCACAAATCGATTGCTGGACCATCAGTCTCTAGCATTGCCACTACCTGTGCAAGTGTTTTGCCTCTTACACCTGACAATCATGGTAAGTTTTATATATAGTTTTAAAGTCTGAGAACCCTAAAACAGTAGTGTTTAAACTTTTTAGGTGCGTTTGTAATTATATAAATACATAGCACCAACAGTCGTCGTCTGGTCCATCCATCTGTCCGTATATAACAGCGCAAAAACTACCCAACCGAATGGTTTGAAATTTTATATGTATATAATCGTTGCAGAATTTTGTCGAGTCATTTCAAATTTTATGAAAATCGAATGAAAACTTAAAAAGATATTAATAAAAGTTTTCTTTATTCTATTAAATCATATCATACGTAAATCTAGATAGAAGTGCAAGTCATGTGACTGAGGAAAACAAATATGGACTAACCACATCTTTTTCCATATGCCAAGCGGCCATTTTTATTAAAAATTATTTTTGCGAATAAAATTGCATAAAAGTTTTTAGAAAGATCGTTCAAAAAAATTGTTTGCTTGAGAGATGAGTTACTTTAAAAAATGTATAGATTCTGAGATAACTTCAGTGAAAATTAGGTTAGCAGCTGAATATCTCAATCCATTAAAGTTAATAAACAAAAGAATAATTCATCGTGAGTCATAGAAATATTAAACCATAGAGGTAATCATTCGCAAAGCAAGATTTCCATGGTGAATTTTACAGCGCTGTCTAGTGTAAAAAAAAAATTACATCTGTAAACATGGCATACGTAATAATAATAATAAAAAAGGCATCCTCATTTTGCTCATAGCAGAGGATATAATTTATTTCACTGAAATAATAACGATGATTTTTTTACATTGTAAAACTAGTTATAGCATGAAACAAGTGCCATCTCATTTGTCATTTTTAACGTACATTTTCCAACTTGTTTTTATTTCTTTGAAATGAAATTTCAGTAATTACAGTCAAATAATCATCTATATTTAATATGCTATTAAGCTTGGGATAGGGAAAGGGGGGTGGGGGGGGGTCTTAAAATATTTTGAGAATTTTTTTTAAAAGTTGAATTTTTGTTTTAATAATTAGTGAAATAGAACAAACTTGTACAATTTAATTGCCGTTTCCTTTTACAGATAATATATGTGTATGCATACTGCAACTAATCTAATTATTGTGTGAAAAAGAATATAATTTAAGCAGGTTTATGAATTGCTCTTGCTATTGTATATTTATTTTAATATTGTGTTTCTGAATTTGTTTTGAATTTTCTAAATTTGTCATTGTATAAGGGCCTTCAATAAATACAAAAAAATAAATAGATTTTATACCCTGCCTTCCCTTTCCTCTCTCTCACACATCATAAATTACTTTATTGTTTAGTTAGAAATTTAAAATGTTAAATTTGGGAACGGGTTTGCTCTAATCTTTAAGACTTGGGAAAGTGCTTGATTTGCTCATTTAATACTATGGGTGTGACCATATGTTCAGTATTCATTATTCTGAACTTTAATGGAATTTTATTTCATGTATATTTTTATGTTATTAAATATTACATTTAATTTGATTAACACTGTAGCCCTGCCATACTCAACCTGCGGGCTGTTATATGCGGCCCGAAGCTTACATTCCATATTTATAAATATGTCCATAAAAGATATTTAAGACTGTTTTCAAATCCAAACAGGCTAGTTTGACACATTTTTTAATTCATTTTTGCTAGAAAATGCACGAAATGGGCATAGGTGTTCTTATTCAGAAAATATGTAATTGAAAGACGTTTTTCATTTTTTGGTAAGGCAGAAGATCTTTCGGAAAAGGCTGTCAAATTTGATGTTTTGAACCCGACACTGCAGCCAGAAAAAGGCAAAAAAAGTGTCATCACGTGATCAGAATCGCTTCTAACTCGATAAATAATCTATTTATCAAAAAATGGAAACCTCATTTCGATTCCAAATCGTTTCTGCAGTCAGGTCTGCCAATTTTATGCTTTTACGTTTAAAAATGACTCTGAAATTGTTTCAGAAAGTTTCGCGTTGTTGAGCAGATCATTTGAGAACCACCTTAGGAACAATTACTATTATTTTACATATATTTTATGGGAAGACAAAATCGCTATTTATATTTATTCCCATTGTAATTATTCGTTTCATTCTTATTATGTAGCTAATACTGATCCTATTAAACTTGTTATATTAATTTATTTTACAATTCTTGTTATCTTACTACTTTAATTATCTTTTCCCCCATTATTACATAAGCATAGTGTGCAGCCCGCATAAATTAGCAAACGTATGTTTGTGGCCCGCTAGAAAAAAAGGTTGAGTATGGCTGCTCTAGCCCATGTAGCATTTATGCTACCATCAGTGTTCCCAATTGATTGGATTTTTTTTACTCAGATATTCCAAATTCATACCAGAAATTTAAAATAGTATTTTTTGTTTTATTTAATAGCAGACATTTCATCATTAAATACAGCAAAATTTATTATTTAGATTTTCTGGTATGAAATCGAATTATCTGAGTTAAGGAATTTCTAGAAAACACTCTACCATGGACAAGAGGGTTAAGAGTAAAAAAGAGAGAAAGTTTTTGCCTTTGATAATATTTTTTTGATAAAGAAAAGATATTTTATCAACTTATGTTTTTGACATCTCTCTATTTTAAAAGAAAGTTACTGCTGCCGTAATTGCTTTTTAACTTTCTCGACCTATCCTGCAAAAAACATGAAAAGTAGTACTTTTATAGAGAAATGTATGATAAATATGCTGTATCAGACAGTTTTTGAATTGAAGAAATATTTTAAGCATTATTTAATGTTGAAATCTGTCAAGATAGTTAGTTCACTTACATAAGTTTTATAAGATCAAAAACCATATATAGCAATTTAACCATCTTTTGCTGGCAATATACGTAACAGGATGGCGTTCTGCAGTGCCCAATCATTTTGTTTTTGTTTGTGTATTTTTTTTTTTTAACAGTTTTTATTCAAAATTTTATTATCTAAATAGAGATATAATTCATATCTTTAAATAGCCATTTTTATCTACTGTTGCCAGATTTTAAAAAGCCCAAATAATATTTCCAGACACTGTATTTTCAGTTTAGATACATATTTACGCATGAATACTAAAAAAGAAAGAAAACTTTAAATTACTTAAAATATTATGCGTGAAAAGCATTTGATGATAAATTACGTCATATATAAAACAAATAATGTCTAAAAGAAAAACACATATTCCTACACATTGTAATAATCTTGGGAGGGTACTGACATTTTTTATTTAACCATTTTTTACAAGCTGATTTTCAAATGTATAATTGATCTTATTTAATCAATCACAAAATCAGCCACCAGCTGTCGCAATAGCGGTATATGCAGGCTTGTAGGCCAAAAAATATCCTATTCCAAAGAAAAGACTGGGACTAGTCATGGTAATATCTTTGAATCTTCCATAATCAGGCAATCTTTTTAAAACACAACAAATTAACGTATTTTTGAGCCTGTGGGGTCTGAACATGGTGAGCATAGCTCTTAGGGGGCAGAGGAGCCCCACAGTTTAATAAAAGTTACTAATAAGTTTCCAAGAGTTAGGGGCATATAAATATAGTTTTAACTGTAAAAGTTAAGTTATATATATAAAATTACTTTTGTGATAATGAATACTATATGATTTTTATTACATGTGTTTTTTTTCTCATTAACTTTTATAATTATATTAATAAACCTGTTTGCATTTTAGGTGATCACAGCATAAAGCAAGTTTTGTCATCTTTTTCAAGAGCTACTCCTTGTTACAAGCCTCAACCTAAAGTTAGTTGTGTGACTGTGTTCGATTCCGACTCAGATGACCATTTGAGTCCTCTGAAAAACTCTTCAGTTTGCAAGGCCAAAGTTATTAAGCCAGAGCCACAGAAGGATATTAGCAAGTAAGTGTACATTTACCAAACATTTAGTTACATGTATAATTTAAACTAGTTTTAAAAAGGGATGAAAAACAAAATTTTGTTCAGATTTCTTAAATACATTTCCGTATGAAAGTTCATGAAGTGCTACTACCTTTACAGACAAACACTATTCATTTACATAAAGACATACACAAACAAAGAAAAAAATCTTGTCAAAATAATTAACTTTGTCATAATAATAACAGTAAAAGTGTTATTACATCGTCAAAGTTGCCACTTTTTTTGTGCAACACAATGTTAACCTATAGCTTTAAAAGAATTGTTTGAAAAACAAGTAATTTTTTATCGGAGAAATTTTGTCACCTATAATGTCTACTTAATGTAAGAAGACTGTTGAACAGCCAATCAAATGCTTAGAAAATTGACCAAAAAAAAAAAAGCCTTGCCCAGAACAACCAATGAAATGCTTCGAAAACTGAAGAGCTGCAGCAATTTGAAATTATCCCGTGTAATAGCACTATAACAGTACTTCAGGATTTAATCATCTTTAAACAAACTTATAAGTTCGAAAAAAAACATCGACAATCATCTGGGGCAAAAATTAAACTCCATTGAAAGCTTCTTTTTATATAATCTCAGATAAAAAGTCTCATCGTAATGGAGACTCTTGCGCCGCCTGAATACCTTTCAGAATTTCTAATTCAGGTGCAGCCTCCATAGCTCACATATGGCCGTCCTGACATCAACAGCTGACTCAGTGACATGTCAGCAAAACAGAGAGCAGTCTGAAAAAGAAACATAAGCAAAAAATAGCAATTCTTGGGAAACATGATCAGAACATCACAGTGGTCTATTGTCATAGTCACTGCATCATAACCTTGCGAGGATTGGTCGTTAGTCATTGGCGATGGGAACTCAACTGTCACAATACAGTGTCAGAAGTGGTATTCGGACCCATGCCAACATTTTAAATAAACTGATTAATATATATAAGATATTAATATAATCTTTGCAAATAAGAATGTTGCCACAAAAAAGCTATTTATGATAATAGCTTTAAAATATCCCCCCCCCCTTTACTTTTTATTCAGTTATCATTGAATTGAGATAGTTTGAGTATTTAATATGATAGATTTTCTTATTAAATTAGTGCTTATTATGTTCTGCTTTATCAATAATCTTTATAGGTGTTTTATGGTTTTATTTCACATTATTAAACATTTTTCAACTGGAAAAAATACCTTCAATTTTCTTTCTTAAAAATTACTCAACTCTTTTTTTTTTATTGTTCTAAATTTTTGTTTCCATTCAGTGCAGTGGTCAATATTTGCAGCCATACAATATATAAAGCTCAATTCTCCATTATATGGAAAGTTTTTATATCAGGTTTTTCTTTAACCTGATTAGAGTTTTAATAACACAACTTAGAAAAACTCTCTACAAAGTAGTGTATTGTTTCAGTATAGTCAGAATTTGCTAATGCCTGATTATTTCTCATCATATTTTTAATCTTGTATTTTCCCCCCTTGTGAACTGTTTTATTCTCCCTTAAAAAGAAAGAAAAGTATCTCGCTCAGAAGTAACATTAAGGAACAATTCATGTTTGGGGGGGGGGGGGGGGGTAACCTTTATATTATATAATTGGATTTTATAAATTTTAATGTTGATAGCTCACAACAACATTCCTTTTTTTTCTTTTTCAGTTCTCGATCCACTGTTTGTCAGAAGAAACGAATTTTATCTCAAGCTAATTTATATAATCAGCAGTGCCAGTTAACTAATGGTCTCATGGTTCAGACCAAGCAGGAGATAATTTCAGATGATGACCCTCTTGCAGCCGCTTTATTACAGAGCCTTCAGTCATCTATGCCTTCCACTCAGCAATCTACTCCTGTAGCCCTAACATCTGCCACAGCCCCATCTGCTTTAACGGGTCGTTATTCTACAAGTTACGTAAAGTGTGAACGTTCCTTAAAGAGTCCTGCATGCTCTAGAGAGCAAGTAAGTATTTATATGCATTTCTTTTTTGTTGTTGTGTTGCATAATTTTCTAAAAATTCTTGTTGATTTATGTTGAAATTGATGCATGTGATGATTTGTATTCATAATCAATCAGAGACTAAGTAAAAAATAAGCTTGTAAGATTAAGAAAACAGCAGAGCCTAACAAATACCTCTTAGGGACCCTAGGGCAACATTTCACTTAGGGGCATCCATGACATTTTTTTCAACTTCCATTTATACTCATTAAAAAAAAAAGAGGGGGGGAGATAAATCTAAAATTAACTTAAGTAGGTGCCTGAGGTAATGGATGACAAGCATGTCTGACATTATCCCGTGTTACAATGACACTTTTCTCTCATAGTTTCCCACAACCATTAGAAAGCCAATCAAATATGGATAATTCCCCACAAGCATTGGTAGTTCAGACATGTTTGTTCTTATGAAACAAGATAACTGAAAAGTACCCAAACTCCATCAAAGTTAAGTTTTAAAAATCAAGAATTAATTTTTGTAAAAAAATCTTTTTGGGTTGTTTTTGGTGCCTCTTTGGAGGGTCCTTGGACTAAATTTCATAGCCTTTAGCTTTCTCATCACACCACCAGACTGTACAGAGTTGCAGACTAACTTTTCATTTTAAAATAAGCTGGTATTTTAAACTGTTACATGAAAAAAAATCTTGCAAACATTTGAGGCCAAACCATATTTTGAATATCTTGTTTAAATCTCAGTTCTACATGCTCAATATTGTGGTTTTAACATTTAATCAAGAAGAAATTTATCTTACGTTGAAATAGCTGTTTTCTCATATTTCTACTTGCATGCCAGGTAAAAAATTCTACTTTGAAACAGTTGATAAAGCTTTAAATTTTTAGCAACAGCTTATTGATAGAACATTAGATATTATATTCTTACAAGTAAGAAGTTTAAAATTTAATATTTTCCCCCCATTTTGTCTTCCCCCCCCCCTTGTTTTCTTTCCTGAGGTAAGCATATAAAAAGAATAATGTCCATTGAATTTTAATTTGTTTCACATCCAGTAACAATACTTATGATGAAAGCTATAATGTTGGTTGCCATATTTATTTTTTATTGCACCCTTGAGTTCAACATGCTAACTTACTAAAATACCATGTCACTTAATTCATTGCAGATAATTAGACCATTAATTAAATGGACAAATAAATGTATTATGCTTTTTAAGTTTTTGAAGAAAAATTCTTAAAAGCATTGGAATTTCATATATAAATTAGATTATTTTTTCTTATCTTATTTATGCATCATATAATGTAAACTCATGATTATTAGTTTGTAATTTTTTAATGATTTACTAATTTATTTATTTTTTCAACCTTAACATTTTTATGAGTTTATAGGTTTTCTCTTTATGTTATATAAATGTCATCTGTTTTCATAAGTGTAATTAATCCGTGTCAAATTTCTCTTTTAGAAATCCATAATAGTTGAAAATTTGGAGCAACTGCCTTCAAGTGATGATTTGGCCAGACATTCTCAGTTGCCTTCATCTATTCGGGTGTCTCCTAGTAGTCATTTAAGTCAGTCTCTCTATTTAGCTACTAGTCAAGCTGAAATTTATAGGTAAGTTCACTTAAAAAATTACTTTAATTTGGCGTTTTAACTCTTCATTATAGGTTAATTAATTCCAATGTGTTCCATTGCATGTTATCTTTCAGTTTTGCAAATAATAATAAAATTAATAAAAGTTTTATTTGACATTTAGAGGGGAGAAATTATAATTTATGCTACTAGCATTCGTCTGGCTAAAATATTGGAACATTGAGTCACAAATTAAGAGGCAATATTTAATTTAATTTAATTTTATATTTACTGTATAGCAGTATAAAATTAAGTTTGCAATAACATCTGTCGAATCATCATTTTCAAGTGTTAATTCAGTTGTTAATTGCCTGAAGTAATGTATAAATGCTAATCTATCAGCAAGTACCTCTGTTCTTCTAATTTGTCAAAGCCTATCGTTGATGAAAGGCACTTGGATGACAAAATCATCTATACGACAAACACTACTAAAGCAGCATGAGTTGCTCCAAGTGATAACTCCTTTGGATCAATGTACACAGTAATTTTTTGACAAAGTTAAACCCTGGGAGTTCTGTATGTAGACATTGTATGCAATTTTGAAAGACAACTGAGTTTGTGAACATGAGACTATTTTCTTTCTGAGAGTTGAAAGCCATAGTTCTAGTCTTAGACAATGTCTTTTACCATACCAATATAATAAAAAAAAAAGTATACTATTTGTATCAATATAAAATGCTTGTTAATCCCCTTTTTTTAATGCAGGATTGTCTAGAATAAATACAAATAAACAGATTCAGACGGCGTTTACAAAAAACTTGAAAAGAAGTATTGACAATAAAGAGTTCAATTAAAAAATATTTAAATTCATATACTTAATCTTTTTAAAAGAAAGAAGTCCAAAAATGGCTTTCTTTTGATTCAACAAAAGAAAATGATTCAGTTTTTTTGTTTTATTAATTAAAATGCATGATTTTTTTAATGTCATTTTTACTTATGAAAACATTCTATTTTTTTGGCTCCTTGGGCACAGTCTTTTAAACATCTATTCAAATGATTTTTTTCTTTTAATCATTGATGATACCAAATTTTGCTTTAAGTAGAAATAGAATTTAGAGTTATATGGCAAATTAAGTATATGCAGATTTTCTAAACACATTTGTTATATTATTTGGATTCAGTTTTGTAAAATTAAGCATCAGATTTTTGCTCTGCTTTGTTGTATAGTAGAAGATCTTTATAATGCACACCTTGAAAGGAGAGCTTGTGCGTATTATAGAATTTTGTGTTAAAAAAATTACATTTCACCATTATTAAACTTACCTTGTAAACATGGCTAAATATGTCTGCAACATATCAATGTATATAAATCTTTATTTTGCACTCCTTGGGACCAAAAGTTGTGCAGATTATTAAATTTTTGCATAATGTAGATCATTTCAGACATTGTTAGATTACCTTCTAAACATGGTCCAAATATGACTGGTCCAAATCATTGTAATACTCATTTCCAAATTTTTTAAACTTAATAATAACACAAGTTTTTTTTTTTTTACTAAAAAACTCTGAATTAAGGATATAAATATCTAAAACTTAGTGCTCTAGAGGGTAGCAATATTTCTACAACGTAGATTGCAGGCGCTTCTTGTGCATTAGAAAGAGAATTGCATTATAAAGATCTTCTACTGTACTAACAAAGAATACTGTTTAAAAATTTCTTCTAAAATATAGACCTTGCTAATCTAATATTTTCGTTTCTGCAGAATAGTGCATAATGTTTTTGTATCCAGTGTCTTGAAGTAGTGAACTCATTATTATCATCGTAATTTTTTAGGGATTACTGCAGGTCTGCTGCTGTGCATGTTTCATCTTCTTTATCACAACCTAGTTACAGCCAGTCGCAAAAGTACATTTTGACTAATGGTGAACATTCTTCTACTGCTACGTCGTTCCCATCTGCTCAACTTCCAGTTCCTCCTCCTGCTCACCACCATACGAGCACTATTGCGACATCTATACCTTACTCTAATAGCAGCAGCCACCCGCTGCCTGCTCACTTGCAGCCTGGGTCTGTGGGATCGTCTTCGAATATGATTCCTTCAGCTGTTCCACTAGTTTCTTTTCCATCGAGCTCTACACAGCCTCCCTCAGCAGCCTTGTATACCTATAATATGAATGCAGAGAGTCCAAAAACTGGCTACCAACGTCTGTGCCAGTTGTTCAATTAACATTTCAAAAGACTAAATGGAGACTCTGGGTCTAAAGCCGGAGAAAAGTGTGTGGAAATATAGGGACCTGTGAGCAGACAGATTGAGAATTGAGTTACTTTACTTTATTTCCCGTGAATCATCATATCCTATATTGTTATTTGATGTTGGTTTTATGAAGCAGAAAACTAAATTGAGATGATTTGCCTTCATATGGAGGAGAAATTATTCTCGACCTGGAATTTATCAATATATATTCAAGGATGACAGAATTATTTTCTTTATTAAATTTAATTTTAAGAAGATAATAAACACATTTGCAGAAGTATTTTGTTAAAATTTGCTACAGTTTTCTTATTGAAACGTTAGATTCTCAATTTGTTTCAAAATGTGCCATTCAATTTTATTGTGAAAATTGAAGTGATTGTCTCTATATGAAAGAGAAATTTAAGATTTGTTTTCATTATTTAGCTTCAAATGGCTAAAAAGGAAAATTATTTTTGATTTCGAAAATTCATCAATATATATTCTAGGATGACAGAATTGTTTTGTTTATTTATTGGTGATTTTAAAAGAAGAGTACATTTACAGAAGTATTTTGTTAAAATGTACTGCAGTCTTCTTTTTGAAATGTTAATTTTTGATTTTTTTTTTCAAAATTTTTCATTCAATTTTAATTATTGAATAAATTTGAGTGCTGATGTTGAATAATTGCTTCATTTCATTGTGTGGAAAATGCATAAAAAACAACTTGGTTCTCATTGTATCTCATCTCCACAGGTCTTTTGTGAAATTCAGAGCTGCTTATGCCTCTATTTGTGTATATGTTTTTTCGATAGCTGCTTTCACTCAAATACGAGTGATTCTATAAACCATGTAAAGACTGTGTGGTGGTTAGTTGAGATAAACTTTTACTGGGTAGGTAAATTTTCTATCTGGAGATTTTGTTACAGTTTGGTTTTAAAAAACTGTTTTGACACTGCAGAGAAGCTAGTCTTATTTCTCAGGAAGGCCATTGCAAAAGAATAAAAAAAAAAGATAATTTGAATGGCTTTGATAAAAAGGAATACAGGAACATTTTGTATTTCTAGAGACAAACTAAAACTAAGTGCGTGGTCTTACATTTGGCACATGGTTCTGGCCTATTTTGTGAAATTGCAGTTTTTCAGTGCTGGTCATATTTAACTTGTTCAAATGAAATTAAACTTGTGTTATATTTGTTTTTGTTATATTTCTCTGTGTTACATAAGTAATTCTTTGGATAATCAGTATTGTTATCCAAGATTTAGAGTCGAAATATTTTTAACAATGAAAATTATGGACACTATTCTTAATTTATTCACAATAAATTAAGTATATATTTATATAAATATATTTTTTAAGTTTACTTTATTTGAGCACAGAGTGAATTTTGTATGTATATATGTATCTGTGTATGCTTATAACACTGCATATGTATATGCACATATTTATGTATGATGTATGGCATTTTATTGAACATATTATGTCCTTACACCTTCATTGAAATGAAATATCATAAAAGTCCTGTAATATAGTTTTTACAAAATTTATAAACTTAAGGATTTTTTACTATGTAATCATGCATACTATTTTGGTAAATGTATTTATCACAGGATTCGTAAACTAGCAGATATTTAATTTATTAAAAGACAAAAATATAATACTTAGGATAAAAAATAACCAACCATATATTAATTCAACAAATGATATTATTATAAGTGTTATTAATCCCTAAATAGACTAATGCTGGGGGGAAAAAAAGTTTCATTTATTTATGCTACAAAAATAGAGGTCTATATATTAATTTGGCAAATGAGGTATTCTCATTTACGAGTAATAATAATAATTTAAAGAAAAATAACAAATACTATAAAATGTTTTATTTATTTAAAAATGAAGGAAACAAGATTATGATAATATCACTTAAAAATATATAATATAAATTTCAATTACTGCTTTACAACCTTCTCAATTACTGTTTAACTGTTTTTTATTGCTGGCATTGCACATATGAAGAAAAGCTCTGCATTCTTTAATAAAAAAAACCCAGTTTCAGTACAACTACAATTATACTTCCAGGAAACATATAGAATATTTAAAGGTTAATAATGTTTGTAAAAAATTCATTTGTTTTCTAGTTATTTACTGATTTAACTGATATTGAATTATAATGTTGATAAAAATCACTTGCAAAAGCTTACAAAATTCAACAAAATTATTCTGTGCTCAAAATGAAAAAAAAAAAAAAAAGTAGTTAATATACTTTTGAAACAACTTGTATATCTTTAGTCATTTTATTTGTACATAATTTCTTTGCATTATTAACTGAAAAATGAAATGCCTGTTTTTTTTTATAGTCATAATTGTTTTACATATGTTTTATTCTGTACATTATTAAAGTATTTGTGTCTGTTATTTTCGAATTTCAGTCAATTTTTTTTTATTATTATTAAATGTTAACATATCATTCAACATGAAAATTATAACATTGAAAATAATTAGAATGAAAGTGTGTTTAGAGATGTTACATGTTATTATAGACAACAGCATCATTGCATGCGTGCTGGCAGAATGAAATTCAGGGAGGGGCAACATTTTGTTACAGATGTGGCTGTGATCTGCAGCCTTGGTCGCATTTTTTTAAAACTGAGAATAATAAACATGAAATAGATAAATTAAGAATTTTATTGAGACATCCCTACCTCACCTCACCCCTCTTGTAAGACAATTTAAAAAAAAAATAATTATAATAAAAAGCAGTACAAAAATTTAACAGTGAAGAAATATTCAATATTGAAAATAAATTTCTACCAACATTTTACAAACTCGATAAAATATGAGCAGGAAATAGTTGAAAAAACTCATTTTTTAAAGTCCAGGAGCACCTCCCCCCCCCTTTGAGTTTAAGACAAATTTTTAAATATAAAAATATTAAAAACAGTACTATAAATGTAAAAGATAAGAAATATTAAAAATCCACAGAGTTTCAACTAGATTTTTTCAAAATGGTGAATTGAAACTGTTCTTTTTAAGGGGCATTTTGGCCTCCTGAATGCCCAATTAAGATAAATTTAAAATGCATGAATAATAAGAATTAAATAAAAAATAAGAATTAAAAGTAAAAAAGAACTAAAGATTGTTTTTTAGTAGGGAGGGGGGGGGGGGGGGGGCTCCTCACGAACAAAAAGCATATTTTTCTTTTCTCTTAGTGCTTAGTTATTTTAGGTCATTTGGGAATAATAAATTTTATTATTATCAGAAAAATAATTAATTACATTTCAAAATCCAGGGAAAGACAATAGCTCTTTCCTGCACTCCCCATCCTCTGCCAGTTCTCATGCATCAATGCGTAGCAGACTTTGTTCTAACTTGTATAATACCAAACTCAAGTTGTGTATTTATTAACTGATAAAAATTTACTTTCTTTAATTGTGCTGCTTCCTAATATGTAGGAATTTTTGTGATATATTGTCAAAAAAATTCTTTCTTTTTAAATACAGAGAATATATTAATGTTATTGTATTTTATTTGCTGAAATTATAAATTTATTTTTGTATGTTATTGTCTTGTGTTCAAATCTGTATAATGAGTAAATATTTGTATCAGTTTAAAGATGATTCGATTCCAGTGATATAAATGTCTTTCTGATTGCATACTAATGCATGTATGAGTTTATACTTTTAGGAAACCTGTGTGACAGTTCTTTTTAATTACCTGGTAATTGAAGGTAACAACAAGTGGGATAATAATAGTAAAATCCGTAATTTGTTATTCGCCAAAATTCAATGAACTATATTCCACTATTAAATATTAAGATTTTTAAAAAATTTGAATAAAAAGCGAACAATGCTTAAAATTTTGAAATTAAACAAAGTTATATAATTTAATTTGTGCATAAAAACACTAAAAACTATAGCAATAGCGTACAAAATTTCCTCATTAAAAAGATTTTTCAAAAAACCCATAAAATTTGTTCAATTATCATTAACCAGTAAATCACAAATCATTTACCTCAAAATAACCAGTGTGGAATGGAATTTTTTAAAAACTAGAAAATATACATAGCTTTAATAATGGTTTAATTAATTTACGGAAAATATGCATAACATTCTATAAAAAAAAATATATATATATATTGAAAATGGTTATAAGTTTTTATGTTTTATTTTTATTTGTTTATAACATTGTAGTTTCAGACTGATTTGCTCAATTCCAACATTTACAGCCAAAATATAAGAGTTTTAATTAACTGATTAAGTCAGATATAAATTTTAGACCATGAAGTATTAAGTTCTTATACTTCTTCAGTCATCAGAAACAATACCTAGTTAGCACCAAGTACAATTAAATGAAATTACAACTAGTGGTATATTTTTATAATAAATTATTCTATTAAATGGAATTAAAATTGTGCTTTCGCAATTAAATAAATAAAGATATTTTAAAATGAGTTGATTGACAAACTTCTTTGGACACAGGTATATAATAAAATTTATAAATCTAGTCTTAAATGAAATAATTGTTAATTCATTTGCTGTATTTAGGTTTATTGCTTCAAAATTACAACAGTTCAAAGTTATTAAATCCCAGTGTAAGGAAGGAAAAAAATTCACACAGTGTTAATTAAAACATTTCCGAGCCTAATTTAGCAAATTGTTGCACAAAACTATGCAAAAACCTATGCAAAGAAAAACAACACAAACTTATCAGAAGCAACTTAAACATTTCATATCATTGAATTTATAATGTGAACTATCTTAATCTATGCAACAACTTTGTGGTATTTATTTAATATTACAAACTTAAAGCAATAAAACAATAATATTTCCACTCAGTATTACTTACTATGGGAATAAAGCGTAATGTTTTATTACTGAGTAATAAAGTGTTAATTACTTTAGTAGAAGCTAGTTGCATTATTTTTCTTGTTAATTTTATTAAGTCCATGCATTTTGTGAAATGAGAAATATACTTTGTATACGGGTGTATGATGTGAATTGATTTTTAGATGTATACCTCAAATTCATTTTTCACTAACGTGAAGTAAGGAAATGTATATTTATTGTGGTGAAATTAACAATATCTACCTTAAATGTTGCTTAAAAGACTGTTGAAAATTTTTGTTATTGGTAATGCAAAAAATACATGTATATATTTCTGAAATGGATCTAAAGCAAGACATATTTAAAAGGAAATTTCAATTCATGAAATGTGTACTGTTGCAAAATTGTATGTGTAAGCCTGAATTCTTCATTTTTAAGCATGCAAATGCATACATGTATGCACAAATGCCTGTTGTACATTCCTGAATTTACAGTTAGTTTTGTCTAAACTATCTCTTCAGAAACCAGAAGTTATTGTATTTGGTTATATAGTCAGTGATTTTTCCCCCTATTAAATGGCTTTAGGATTTATGTGTGTTTAAATAATATTTATTATTATTATATTTTTTTTATGTACCTCTCAGCTTGCTTTACGATGTGTGTTATTTGCATATGTATTATTTATAATATGTGTATTTGGCATTTATATGCAAGCTTAAAATATTTCTTTATATGAAGTAATCCTGCGTAATTATTTAGTCATTGTTTGGTTTGTTCATACTGTGATTGTGTTATTTAACATGTAAATTATGTAACTTGTATTTTTTATTTTATTTTATTGGGAAGAATTACTTAGCAAAGCACTTGTATTTAAAACTTCAAGCTAGTCTCACAGCCTATCGTAAACCTCCTGTTTGCTAAGTGTGATAAATATACCTCTAATATGTTGCTGATATTTTGTTATTCATTATGCCTATAGTGTAAATGGGTTAATCATTGAAAACATAAAGTTTGCTACGGTTTAAGTTGAAGGAATTGGAGAAATATTTTTCTCTTTATTTGCACTGTATATTGCATTTAATTTAAGTTGTATTAAATATTTAAAAGAAAATATTATATACAATGTTTTTGGTTACCCCCTATTTTATGACGTAGCTTCACAAAAATAAAAATAACGTCCAATAGTTAAATGAACATAATTTTGTGCAAGAGTATGAAAGAAATTAAAATTGCTATTTAAGAGGCTACTTCACTCATACGAAAACACCCACTCGTTATTGTTAATCCTATGGGGAAAATATTTTAAGATATCTTGTTCGCATTTCAATATTTTTAACTGATATTTTTTGCATTGGATAGTGGAGGTCGATCTCTATGCAGGCCCTTTTTTACATTTCCGGTTTTGGTTGAAGATTTTTTATTCGAGGAAACTTTCACTTTCGAAACTGGTTCCGAAAGTTAAAGTATCTTTATAAAAAAAAAAAACTTGTAAACAAAATCGAAAAAGTATAAAAGTTCCTGCATAGAGATCAACCTTAGCTATCCAATGCAAATTAAAAAAAAAAATCATTTAAAAATATTGAAATGCAAACGAGATATCTTAAAATACTTCCCCCATAGGATTAACAATAGCGAACAGGTGTCTTTGTGTGAATGAAGTAGCCTCTTGAATTGATATGAAAAAGTTGAGAAAAATATAATTATGCTTCACACTTCTGATCTCTCCAGGAGACTAGGACAAGAATAGTCCTTGTTTTCTAGAACTTAAAAAAAAATAATAATAATTTATAATTACGACAATTTTTATTTTGTAAGTACATTTCTAAATTGTTTTTGAGAAATTTCAAAATTCAGTCTATGTAAGATTTATACACCAAACATTTTATATTTTTTGACAATCAAAGAAATTGCTTTAATAATTTATATTTTATATATTTAAGGATTAAAAAAAATAATAAAAAAAGCTTTTGTACTTACTTAATTTATGTAATGTATTCTTTTAAATATAAATAAACAAGCAAAAAAGTATCATTAAATGATAATTTTTCAGTAACTAAATTTAATATTTTCATTTTATATATGAATTTATTTCAGATTACAATGCTTAATTAAATTGACTTTCTTAAAATAAAAAAATAAAAAGTTAATTGAAATTGGATTTCTTAAAATAAAAATAAAAAGTTAATTGAAATTGGATTCTTTAAAATAAAAATAAATATGTTAATTGAAATTGGATTTCTTAAAATAATTATGTTAATTGAAATTGGATTTCTTAAAATAAAAATAAATATGTTAATTGAAATTGGAGTTCTTAAAATAAAAATAAATTTGTTAATTGAAATTGGAGTTCTTAAAATAAAAATAAATTTGTTAATTGAAATTGGAGTTCTTAAAATAAAAATAAATATGTTAATTGAAACTGGAGTTCTTAAAATAAAAATAAATAAGTTAATTGAAATTGGAGTTCTTAAAATAAAAATAAATATGTGATTATTCAATATTTGATGCAGAATATTTTATTCTTCTTTTAATATAAAAACATCAACATAATTTAATTTCTGAAAGTAAGTAGGGGGTAACTTTGTACATATCTTTTATAGCAAATTATTTATGATTTAGGTTTGTAAACTATTCCAAGAAAATTTATGTTTATTTCTGCCTACTGTCTGATATATTTATGTATTTAAATGAAAACAAGGTCGTATATAGTATATTTAATTTTACTTGAATAATGTCGTCTTTAAAAATTTCTATTTGTGCAGTACCTCATTTTTATTTAATTAAATTATATTTTTATCTCTCAAAACTATATGCTGTGTTTGAATCAGTTGGCCCGTTCCTAAAAATGTATAAATAAATAAATTTCTATTTAAGTATCCTCATCTACTTGTAATAATGCTTAAATACTGCAATAAGTATTATATCCAAACTATTCTTTTTATTTTTAATTCTTTCAGAATTATAATTTATTGTGCCAAAGTAAGAAACAGCATGTGAAAAAAGAAAAAAAAAACTGTATTCTCAGAATCACATGCCTTATGAGACTTTAAAAACTTATTGTTTTTAAAGTTTTAGAGACGTTCAAATGAAATCTGTTTGAACAATATTTTTTACGAAAAAAAAAAAAAAACTATATTTGTATATAGTTTCTTCAAGACTAGATAAATATACTTATGAGATGTGTTTCCTAAAAATATTGCATTTATCATCAACAAAAATGATTAGGCTAATTTTAATTACTTGACCAAATTGTGAATTTTTTTTCTTCATTTAGATCTAGAATTTGTCGTGGAATTATTGTAGTTGTATAATCTTTATTTTGTTATCAATTTTACTTTACTTTTATTAGTCAAACAATTTCTAAGTTAGGTTATATTTTTGTGAGCTTAAAATTGGTGATTTGAAAAAAATTAAAGATATTGTTTAGCCTAAATTATTTTTATTTATTTATTTTAAATGGACAAAATGAATAACATGCAAAATTCTTACTATTTTACCCCCCCCCCCCCCCAAGTAAAGTATGAAAAAAAAATCAAATAAAGCAAAAAAAAAAAAAAAAAAAAAAAAAAAAAAAAAAAAAAAAACTTTTTAAGGGTATTGTGGAGGAAATATGTAGACAAAGTAACAGAAATTAAAGGGAAGGACCAAGTACATTGTTCTTAGACATTTCTTGTCCGGAGAATATGTTTGGGCTGGTTGCTTTAATTCTCAAAAAATCAAACTAGTTATTTTGATTTTTGAAAAATTATTTAGTATTAAATTTAATATTTTTTGATTGAAAAAGGACATAGTCTTCATTTTGTCATAAATGAAGATTATCAATTTTACTTTTATTAGTCAAAGGGTTGTTTAGTTAGGCTATATTTATTTATTTTAATTGAACATGCAAAATTCTTACTATTTTCATCTCTTCCCCCCCAAGCAAAGTATGAAATTTTTTTTTAAATAAACAAAAAAAAAAAAATGTTTTTATCCGGTCCGCAAAATAATGGAAATTAAAGGAATGGACTAAGTACGTTGTTCTTAGACCTTTCTTGTCTGGAGAATATGTTTGGGCTGGTTGCTTTAATTCTCAAAAATTCAAACTAGTTATTTTGATTTTTGAAAAATTATTTTGTATTAAACTTAATATTTTTGATTAAAAAAGGACATAGTCTTCATTTTGTCATAAATGAAGATTATCAATTTTACTTTTATTTGATTAGTCAAAGGTCTGTTTAGTTAGGCTATATTTATTTATTTTAATTGGACATGCAAAATTCTTACTATTTTCTTCTCTTTCCCCCAAGCAAAGTATTTTAAAAAAAAAAATCTGTTTTGTAAGAGTATTGTGGGCAAAATAATGGAAATTAAAGGAAAGGACTAAGTGCATTGTTCATAGACCTATCTTGTCTGGGCTGGTTGCTTTAATTCTCAAAAAATCAAACTAGTTATTTTGATTTTTGAAAAATTATTTAGTATTAAATTTAATATTTTTTGATTGAAAAAGGACATAGTCTTCATTTTGTCATAAATGAAGATTATCAATTTTACTTTTATTAGTCAAAGGGTTGTTTAGTTAGGCTATATTTATTTATTTTAATTGAACATGCAAAATTCTTACTATTTTCATCTCTTCCCCCCCAAGCAAAGTATGAAATTTTTTTTTAAATAAACAAAAAAAAAATGTTTTTATCCGGTCCGCAAAATAATGGAAATTAAAGGAATGGACTAAGTACGTTGTTCTTAGACCTTTCTTGTCTGGAGAATATGTTTGGGCTGGTTGCTTTAATTCTCAAAAATTCAAACTAGTTATTTTGATTTTTGAAAAATTATTTTGTATTAAACTTAATATTTTTGATTAAAAAAGGACATAGTCTTCATTTTGTCATAAATGAAGATTATCAATTTTACTTTTATTTGATTAGTCAAAGGTCTGTTTAGTTAGGCTATATTTATTTATTTTAATTGGACATGCAAAATTCTTACTATTTTCTTCTCTTTCCCCCAAGCAAAGTATTTAAAAAAAAAAAATCTGTTTTGTAAGAGTATTGTGGACAAAATAATGGAAATTAAAGGAAAGGACTAAGTGCATTGTTCTTAGACCTATCTTGTCTGGGCTGGTTGCTTTAATTCTCAAAAAATCAAACTAGTTATTTTGATTTTTGAAAAATTATTTAGTATTAAATTTAATATTTTTTGATTGAAAAAGGACATAGTCTTCATTTTGTCATAAATGAAGATTATCAATTTTACTTTTATTAGTCAGGCTATATTTATTTATTTTAATTCAACATGCAAAATTCTTACTATTTTCATCTCTTCCCCCCCAAGCAAAGTATGAAATTTTTTTTTAAATAAACAAAAAAAAAAAAAATGTTTTTATCCGGTCCGCAAAATAATGGAAATTAAAGGAATGGACTAAGTACGTTGTTCTTAGACCTTTCTTGTCTGGAGAATATGTTTGGGCTGGTTGCTTTAATTCTCAAAAATTCAAACTAGTTATTTTGATTTTTGAAAAATTATTTTGTATTAAACTTAATATTTTTGATTAAAAAAGGACATAGTCTTCATTTTGTCATAAATGAAGATTATCAATTTTACTTTTATTTGATTAGTCAAAGGTCTGTTTAGTTAGGCTATATTTATTTATTTTAATTGGACATGCAAAATTCTTACTATTTTCTTCTCTTTCCCCCAAGCAAAGTATTAAAAAAAAAAAAATCTGTTTTGTAAGAGTATTGTGGGCAAAATAATGGAAATTAAAGGAAAGGACTAAGTGCATTGTTCATAGACCTATCTTGTCTGGGCTGGTTGCTTTAATTCTCAAAAATTCAAACTAGTTATTTTGATTTTGAAAAATTATTTAGTATTAAATTTAATATTTTTTGATTAAAAAAGGACATAGTCTTCATTTTGTCATAAATGAAGATTATCAATTTTACTTTTATTTGATTAGTCAAAGGTCTGTTTAGTTAGGCTATATTTATTTATTTATTTTAACTGGACATGCAAAATTCTTACTATTTTCATCTCTTCCCCCCAAGCAAAGTATTAAAAAAAAAAAAAAAAAAAAAACGTTTTTATCCGGTTTTGTATGGGTATTGTTGGCAAAATAATGGAAATTAAAGGAAAGGATTAAGTACATTGTTCTTAGACCTTTCTTGTCCGGAGAATATGTTTGGGTTGGTTGCTTTAATTCTTATAAATTCAGACTAGTCATTTTAATTTTGGATAAATTTAGTATTACATTTTAATATTTTCTAATTGAAAAAAGGATGTAATCATCAAACATTCATTGTATAAAAGTCTTGATATTATAAAATGTTTATCCAGTAATTTAACCCTGATTCATCAACATATACTCTTGGAATATTCCATTAAACAGGTTTCATTTGAACATGCCAGATACATTCAACAGAAACTAATGTGCCTGTCTATAGTATTGTGTCGGTTATTGTCTCATTATTTTTTATTGTAGCTTTAAATTGTGTTATTCAAAACAGTGTATATATTTTTTGCACATTATTTGTAACCAATCAGAATGTTTCCTTTGTAATTCTGGATATTGCGCATATGCATTTTTTTATTGCAGTGCAAATATGTGTATGTGAAAAAAAATAGTGTGTTGATGAAAATTTAAGAACTAAGGCTTGCTATTTGATATTATTTGTAAAGATGTTGCTTTGTATATGACTTTTTAAGACTTGTACTGTATTTACATGCAAACATCTTACACATAGGTGACGGAAATATGAAACTGTTAGGATATTATCTAATGTGCTTTCTCACACATTTTTCTCTGCTAACTGGTGTAAGTTGCAGACGTATGCTTAAAAATGTTGTGCACTTTTTTATAGGTTATAGTGATATGCGAATTATAGAGAAAACAAATTAACAAATTGAACTGTGTATTTAATCTTACATTGTTCTTGATTAGTGTAAATTTTGTAAAGCAACAATGGAAAATAATTTAGGCAAAATTGTTAAATAAATTCTTGAAAAACGTTTCAAAACTTGTGTGTTTTTATTTTATTTGTATTCATTTACTATTGGTAATAAATAGGTAATAGAGGGAAAATTCAGGAACAATTTCTACATACCCATGGAGTCCAGGGGGTCAATTTTAAATTCCACGCTATTAATAAACAGAAATTAAAAAAAAAAATTAAGGAGTTGGGACAAAGAGAAAAGGGGTGGAGGTGTCCTCCAAGGCCAGCTCCTGATTTCTTTACTGACTGGTAAAGTATTTGAAATAAGTTTATGTTAAATTGCAAATACAATTTAAAATTTTTATCATGTTGAATATTTAGGATATTATTTCGATTTCTACCACTTCATTTCTACAATTAAAAGCTCTTTTATTTATTTTTACTTCAAGTGCTGGGATTCACAGGATTATTAAATTGACAAATTTATGCATTTCAAAAAAATTAATTAGTAGTCATTTGATGACAATTAAGATGAAACTTAGCAAAGTACAATATAAGCAGATAAAACAGAAAGAGCAAAAATCCTATAACAGAAAGCTCATTGGAGCTTGATAACTGATAATTAAGATTAAACTTGGTGCAGTACAATATAAGCAGATAAAACAGAAAGAGCAAAAATCCTATAACAGAAAGCTTATTGGAGCTTGATAATTGATAGTTAAGATGAAACTTGGCACAATACAATATAAGCAGATAAAACAGAAAGCTTATTGGAGCTTGGTAACTGATAATTAAGATGAAACTTGGCTCAGTACAATATAAGCAGATAAAACAAAAAGAGCAAAAATCCTATAACAGAAAGCTTATTGGAGATTGATAACTGATAATTAAGATGAAACTTGGCGTAATACAACTAAGCAGATAAAACAGAAAGAGCAAAAATCCTGTAACAGAAATCTTATTGGAGCTTGATAACTGATAGTTAAGATGAAACTTGGTGCAGTACAATATAAGCAGATAAAACAGAAAGAGCAAAATTCCATCATTATTTATACTGATAATGATACACTGAATGCTACTGAAACTAATCTGCAACAAGTTAAAAAGTTCTGGTGCTAAAAACTTGGTTTTATCTGCATGTATAGAAGTAATTTGTGTTTTAATGCTATTCAACATAATTATAATGGGAGAATTGCTTAAATTGAGCGCCTCAGGGCAAGAGAGTTCCAAGCCACATTTTTGAACTTCTGAGATATTTCAATTTGAAAATTGGATCAAATACTCAAATCAAGATATATAACCTAAAGTTTTTTCGCCAATGGCTTAGTAACATTTGAGATATTCTGAGTAACAATATGACATTACTTTAATGATATTACTATTACAATTTTTGTAAATTAGCTACCTTCATTGGAGGCAAAAACAAAACCTGTCACATAGGCTGCCACCAAGTGACATTAGAAACAAATTATATGTTGGATATTATAATTTACAATATTAAGCAACAGATTAGTGTCAGATTTATTTTACCAAAAATGTGGCTCGGCATTTTTTGCCTCGACCCCTTCAATTGGTTTAAAGGTGCTCTCAAGAAAATATTTTCCCTTGCAAAAGCTTTCTGACACATTTATGAACTTATTTTGAAATGTAAAAGAATGACATTTGCAGGTATGACTATTGAGGTGATTTGGAATGGAATAGTTTTTCACTTGTCAATAAATGAATTATATCTTGAGATATAAACGATTGTTGTCTCATAACTTTTATTAGGCAGTCAAGTCTGTAAATTTGGTTAAAAAAGATCAACTTTAATAGTATTCTTTCAAAAATCCTCTGCCTTTATTGAAAAATAGAAAAACTATTAAATTTTCTAGGTTCTGAATAAGAGCACCCTGCCAATTAACTTTAGAACAAAAAATGGATTCAGGAATGTGTCAGAAATTAGCCAGTTTCGTTTTGAGAACAGTCTTTAATGACCAGTTGATAGATTTTTACAATTTAATACACAAATTTACAAATATTTGGGTTAGAGATGCACTGAATACTGATTTTGGATGAATACCGAAGGTTTGACCGGCCGAAGCTCTTTTATTTCAGTGTTTATTCAGTTCCATTTTGTTGAACAAGATCGTTTCACAAGTAAATTTTACCAAAAAAAAAAAAGCTTTGAGTTATTATTTAAGAAGAGGGTTGGTAGTCTTTAAACTTTTTTAATCAATAAAATTTTAAATTTCATGGCTTCTTCTGTGAATAAAAATAAATGAAAAAGAAATTCTTAAACAAATATTTTAAAATGGAAAACAAATTTTGCAAAAATTAGAAGGAAAATTGTAGTTATATAGTGTCAATTTGTCAGGAAAGGACTATAGTAAATATATATATTTAATTTCATTTATTCAAATGGTAGCAACTCAGAAAGAATAACTTTCCAGCTTGTTCTGATTTAGCACGAAAGTTCTTAAAAGCAGCATCTGGAGTGAGCAATTATTTTTAGAGGTTAAAAACATACAGGGTGTTCTTAAAATTTCTTGACCACATTATCTCCCCTGAAAGTTTGTTAAGACAAATATTTTTATACAGAAACCCTGCATTGCAGCCCATTTATTCAAACAAAAATGAAGGGTGTCTCACTACAAGTTGAACACAAATTTTCTTTCACCTTTAATACTAATAAAGATATTTTACCAAGATTTTTATCATTAACTTTGCTCTGTATAAAATGTGATCACATCAATGGAAGTGACTGCATTTCAGTATATGTACTGTCAGCTGCATTCTGAATAATGGAATGTCTAGTTCTGTGTTGTTTGGATGTCAATGGTGGCCATTTCCAGTGCTGTTTGTCATGTCATCATATTTCACAAAAAGCAAAAAAAGTTTGATGAAAATATTGTTCCAGTATCTTCATTATTGTTAAAGTTACAAACGAAAATCCAAGTTCAAGTTGGACTGAAATACACTGTATTTTTTGACTGAATAAAGGATTTGTTATTCTGGCTTTCTCTACAAAAACTGTTTGTCTTTAAGCCTATTATCACCCCTGAAAGTTTGTTACATTTGACTTAGAAATACCCTTTTTCTGAAAAGCAAGAAACAGATTTATTAGACAATATTCAGAAACTTGCATTTATATGTCATTAATTCCTATGAATATCATTAAGGAATGCATCGAATATTTGGTTCAGCCAAATATCAAAATATTCAGCCTAACCAAATATTTGATGCATCCTTACTTTGGATATCGGGAGAATTTTCATTTTGAAGCTTATCTTAAAAGAAATCTACATCTATCCTATATAGGCTTTTTCTTTGGAAGGATGTGATGATATGTGTGCCTCTAAAAATTTTGTGAATCTAATAAGAAAAAAATTGAAATTATTTCTAAACCAACTTCAATTGTATTATTGATATTTATGCGATTTGTTAAGTTTCATATATAATTTGCTGACAACAAAAATGTTTATATTTACTCTCAGCAGATATGGTGATTTTCTTAAAAGTCAAACTAATGAGTAACCTAAACATTTTTTTTTTCTTTTTTAGAAAAAAAAATCTTGATCTTTACATTTTTTTCAACAACATAAAATTCAATTTGTCTAATCACAATTGGAGTCCTGCCGAAAAAATTATTCTTAAAGTCAACCCAAACCTGACACACTTCAACATGTACTTAAAATAAAAAAAAGTGAAAGAAAATTAATCCATATTTTACTACAATTGTGGAAAAGTAGTCTACAATTATATTTCTAATATCAATTTATCTTTTTTTGCATAAAAATAAACATATAAACACCCATTAATATTTAAAAACTAGTATATAACCCCCGTCAAAAATGATGGATTGTTGATCTAAGTTCCATTTTCATAAGACTTCATACAAACAGCATGAAGATTTTATTGAACGGTTTGTATTGTAGAAAAGTACATTTTAAAACCGGTAGATGGTGCCAAAACAATATAGGTGTCAATCATTTTAATCAGATGATTTAAATTGGTGATTAAATCATGATTTAAATCAACTGATTTTTTTTAAATCATAAATTTACTAAATGTTTAAAATGGCATAAAAAAAAAAATCTAAGATTAATACAATTTGGAAAGTTTCTATTTTTGCCTTATGAATAAACAGAAAAAGTTTTGAATAATTGTTTCTAAACTTAATTCCTTATGCTCGTAAAAAATTAAATACAGTAAATTTGTAAAAAGCTAGTATGTAACCCCCGTCAAAAATGACGGATTGTTGATCTGCGTTCCATTTTCCTAAGACTTCATAGAAATAGCATGAAGATTTTACTATTTAAAGGTTTGTATTGTAGAAAAGTACTTTTTAAAGCCAGTAGATGGCGCCAAAACAATATTGTTCGCAACAGTGTTTGTTTGTTTACATCTGGAATTCCGATGTTCAATCTGGATTTTTAATTAAGAACTTAAAACATTATAATAGGATATGATATACATATTTTATAGGAAAATATGCTGAACAGACATGATTTGAAGTAGAAGATATTATCATTTAGCTGTCATATGTTACCATAGGTTTTTCATTAAGCCTAACATGGCATTTAATTACGGTCGATTCGCAGACCAGAATGGTCCTGCCCGGAATGGTTACAGACACTTTCTTGCCTTCGGATTATATTATAAGTAGATATAGTTTTTTTTTCATTAAAAAATATTCAGGATTTTGTTTTGAAATGTCGAGTCAATCAGAACCCGACCTGAACCCAAAATATTTAAAGTCAATCTGACGTGCACCGAAAAAAATTAGCTTTGACCCAAACTGCATGTTGGATTGGGTTAAATTGTGTAACACAACACGATGCAGGACTCTAATCATAATCTACCAATGAAAAAGATGTCATATTTAAAAGTAAAATTGTATTCGTATTCATAAAGCTCACACATTTTAAAATGATTGTGTAAAATATAAAGTAATTTAACAATAATGTGTAGGTAAACAATATATTCAAATCTCATGCTGATTGGCCAATTTTTATCAAAGTTACAACCTAGGCAGACAAAACATATTTTTAGATCCTGATAAATTTTTTGGGACTGCCAATCAAAACAAGCAACAGCAGCAAAAAGAGAATTATGAAGAATGTTTATTGTATTTATATCTTTATTATTATTTTGCTAAATTATTTTCTCTTGCAATGAAAACAAATTAAATATTGCCCTATTTAAAAAAAAAAGTCTGTAGACAAGTTTATTCATGTCTCTTAAAAGCAAATATATAAAAGAATAAATACAAATTAATGTATTCACAGAAAAGAACTTTTTGAAGTGGCTATAATTTATTTTATTTTTTTTATTCCAAGTTTTAAACAATTTTGATTTTAAAACCAGTACATACTAGAAAAGAGTTTTATAAATACTATTACATGTTTACTATTACATATTTAAAATTTACAAAGTAACACAGAAACACAATAAAAATGAAAATAACTTTAAGATAAAGATTAGACAGGATTCTTGCTAGAATGTAGGATTGTGCAATTCTTGTAATGTTTCTAGAAATTTCATTTAAAACAGAAAATAAATGTATGATTTCCTCGCACAGGGCCTTCTGATTAAAAAAAATATGAAAATTGTGTATGAGTCTCAAATTTTGTCAGTAGGCTACAAAAATTAAGAAGAGCTATAATTTGGATCCCTCCTATAGAAATTCTTAAATAATAACGAAATATTTTGTGTGTATTTTACTCCTTAGAACTGTATCGCACAATAATAAAAATAAACAAAAATTATATAAAGGACGTTCCTTCAGCTTTGTCCAGAAGTTTTGGGAACGGAGCAAATAAGTTCTCTCTCTGAGCTCTTTGTAGAGTTGTCCAATCAATTGGATAGGAAGGGTTGACATGTCTAGGGTGAAAAAATTATTTGTCGACCAATCATAGATCCGTTTCAACCATGTGATCACCAGCCCACCAAGTGTTATTTAACCAATCATTATCATGAATTTGTAGCCTGTGTTATAAGTCAACCAATCACAATCCATCACCTTTGGCAGGCAAACAAAAAACAAATCCAGTTGCCAGTTCGTGACGTCAGTTGAAACTAATATAAGTTGAGAAGGTATCCCTTCCTTTTTAAACGTGATAATTTCAAATATCATTTTTATTTAAAATATTATTTTTATCTTAAAAGTGAGATAATAAAGTAATAACAGTGAGTAAAATTCACTAAAAATGAAAATTTTTAAATTAAAAAATGAATACTAAACACCAATTATCTTGGGGTTTTATTCCCCTCACCACCACCCCAATCATTGTTTTAAGGCACACATGTCGAACTTGTTTACCGCCGCGGGCCAAATTATGCATTATATACAAAGCCACAGGCTACATAAGATAAATAGATAATATTACCAGTGTACAGAATAAAATTTGTACGTACAAAACACAGCCATGTGAAGGAACTATTTATGCAAAATCCCAAAATTATTATTATACATAGTTTATTTTACCTTATTTTTCGAAAAAATAGTCAACATTTCTTTTTATCAACCAAATCTATAAAATTTAGTTAGATTTGTATTTATTTTAAAAATTGATTGAACTTGCTGGTCTATTAATCTTGATCTAGCAAAGGCATAGCTGTCAATCTTCTGTATTTTCTTCAAGTGAAAAAAAAAATCTACTTTGAATCAGGAAATTTATTTAATAAAATATTTTGTATCAATCTGCTACTTAATTTCATTTATTAAATACATTTTCTGGTTTAAATTATACCAGGTGTTAGGAATCGGTGAATTAATATTTTTATTTATGCAGACGACTTTAGCTAACGCCGATAAAATTGTTTCTTTTATATTTTATTTTATTTGTTAAATGCGGCTCGTTGCTATAGCAACGTAGTTGGTTTTTTCTTTTGCCTTCTTTTTACATTTTATTATCTCACGAAACCCTATTACTCCCACTCTGTTGTCTGTCCGTCACAGAGCCGTTCTCAGAAACTATATAACTTACAGGCATGAAAATTTGTGTACTTATAGCTAAATACCTACTATGAAGCTCAAAATATTAAAATTTGAAAAAATCGTATTTCTTTAATCCAGAGAGATAAAAAAAACAAAATTCTAACAGCCTTTTCCTATTAAATTTAAAGATTTTTCGTTATAGCAGTTGCCAACAATTAAAAATCCACAATAAAATTTTTTCTACAATAATTAATTTTCTATTGAAAGATTTCTATGTGAAAAATGAAAATGAAATAAAAAGTTTCGCCAATTGAAAAAAGATTAATATGACGTCCTATTGGTAATAAAACGGAAAATTTCAAGCATTTCTCAATAATACAAGGAGTATGTGTAATGTACAGAAAGAGATTAATATCATGTCATTAGAGAATTAAAAAGAAAATTAGTCTGACGTCTTATTGGAAGTTTAACGTATTTTTCAAATGTTTGAGAACAATACAAAGCGAGTATCAATATGAGTAATAGAGAATAGTAAATATATAAGTTTGAGGAACGTATTGAATTATGATAAAAACCCGATTATGGAAATATTAGCATATTTTAATATTTTGAAGATCTCTATACAACATGTTTAATTTTGAATTTTTTTTTTTTTTTTAAATATTGCATTTAGTCCACATTGACAGATATTATTATGGCAAAGTATAATAGCAGGCTTCGCCCGCAATCGGGCCGGTTCAGATATTCGAAAAACGAGAAAAATAAACCAGTAAATTTTTACTTTATAAAAAACATGACTTTTTTTTTCTTTTTTTGAAAATGAAATTTATTTGGATTTATTAATGAAAGGATAAAGTGTTTTGAAAGGAATATTAAATGAAACTCTTTGTGCAATCTTCGATCACACTTACCCACTTGTTTATATCGTAAAGAATTCATGGAGTGCGGCATTTCCTGTGATGGTCCTTGATATGCCCCTTATGCCGAGACACTAGCGGGAGCCAGGAAGAAAGGGGAAAAAAATATATTCTGGAAATTAATAAACAACAATGTAACATTGTAAAATTTGCCTTGAAGTTTACTCAGGTGCTTTGTAATTTAAAATGAAAACTCCAAGTACTTTGATTATTGCTGGTCTTTGAATAATCCACATTCATAGTTTGTTGATTTAAAATGAAAATTATAACCTTTTTTAAGAGTTCGAAAAAGAAAGAAAGCCGTCAAATATTTGTATAAGAAGGTAGATTGGTTTATCTTCACTACCCATACTTCCAAGATTTTTTCTAGATTGACAATGATTAAGCATGTGTGTAGAAATATAATATAAGTTTATAAGCTTTAAAGCACATATCCCGCTTTTATAAATCTATTCACTATATAAATATCTTTCTAGCAATGGTGCTTATGCTTATAGTACTTTATATATATAGTACTATATAGTACTTAGTATAATACATTAACATCAAATTTCTTTAACTGCTATAGACATCATTTCTTCAATTTCGTAGTGAACAATTTCGACTCACGAGACATTTAATGCAATAGACAATAATTAATTTTTTAAAACAAATTTATTTTATCCAATAGGCTTGGTGAAAGCACTCTGATTCTCTATTAAGAAGTAACAGTTTCAATTCTGATAGTTTATCTTTCTTTTCAGATGTTTAGCCAGATTTTTGTGAGTTTTCTTTATACTGTAGCACCTCTAAGTGTTACATTTTTTCCAAACTTTAACAGTGTCTACATATCAAACATAAAATTTCATTTTTCTTTTAAATATAATTGTATTGTAAATCACCTTTAAAAAAATCTACAATGTTCATCTTTAATTTATCACATTTACTGATAATGGCAAAGAACTTTACCATATTTTTTTCATAAATCCCGGGATGTATGAGAGTATGTCAATAAAATGTGTGTATATCAATGGAAAATTAATGAAAGGAAAGAAAGATCACACACAATTACTAATCTAAGTAATGAAAATAGTGCTTATCCAAAATCCTTATGTTCGACTAAAGTTCAAGTGAAGAACCTGAATGACATATTGGGGGTTTTTGTGTCAAGCACACAAGGGATAATTTGTGTCCCTTCCCAAAGCTACTCATTAAAAGCTATTTAATTTTTTTTAACTTTAACTATTCTTAATTAAAGCTGAATTTTATTATTTTTACAATACATTTCTTAGTATTTAATTAATACATCATATTATTTCATAAAGTGGTGTAAAATCGAAGAGAGATAAGTAAGCATTAGTTTCGACATAAAGAAAAATAAAATTATAAGTAAAATAATTTAAAAATGTTACTAATCTTTAAGTTTTCTAGCTCAAGATCTGTTACCAGATGAGAGAGTTTTTTTTTTAATGCAGAATGCTAGGATTTTCTGAAGAGAAATATTTCCCTTATTTAATGAAAGAATAAATAAGACAAAAAATTACTATTCAAAAATAATGGTAGCACCCTAAATTAAATAAAAGCCCTCCAAACTGGTAACAATGGTATACATATCTTTCTTATGTTTGTCATCTCTAAGGTTGGTGCAAGTATGTTCATGTAAAGTGTATTTTCAGCATGCATTTGCTATCAACTAAATTAAATACAGGTAAAACGCCAAAGGCTTCGCTGGCCACAGATAAGTTGTCGGCAGGCCAATTGCGGCCCACAGACCACATGTTTCCCATGCCTGTTTTAAGGTTTTAGGAAATACATTAACACTTGGCATTTTATTATTAGAGATAAGGATTTTCGTTTTGCTTTAGCATGTTGAAGATAATTTCAATTATAAGTTTTTCAATGACAGTCTCACACATATGGGGCTTCACCATGGTACCTCTAAAAGCAGAAGTTTTTACTAGTTAAACCCACATAAGCATTAAAAATCTGCTGTCCAGTAAAATTGTTTTATAGTTTTTTTTTTTTTTTTAATCAAACTGTGATGTTTAGGAACAATGAATCTTTTAATGCAATTTCATGAAGTCTACTTTTTCATATGGCAGTTTTTTCTATCTTTTTCTTTTTAGTATAATATATTTTTTTTTTTTTTTTGGTAGATTGACCTTCACAGACTGCAAAATCCCAAGTTATGGGACATTTAAATGAACCATTATTCATTACCTAATACAATTATCAAAATTTGATTTTCATAATTTTAGAAAGTTGACATTCAATACATGTGTGTACAACACTTTTAAAAATTGTCTGCTTAAATTTTAAACATTTTTTTTAAAGAAAAATATTTTAAAAATTACTTAAGTAAAAATTTCTAAATTTGTTGTTATTTTGAAAATACTTAAAAATAATTTTTTTTTTTTTTAAAACATCGTAAGTTGTATCAATTGTCAACTTTTGATAACTGTATTATAAATAATTGTCTTTTTAAATTTCTCCTAGATTAACATGGGATTTTGTGATCAACAATGATTGCTGAATCACCCCCTTAAGATGTTAAAAATAATAAATAATAATTTAAAATTCTATAGGAAAAGAACTTCCATAAAAGATAAATACAAATATGAATAAACAAATGCGAAAAGACTCTTATCAGATAAAAGTTCTTTATTTTTTCCAGGAAACAATGCATAATTAAGCTATGTTACAATTAGTCTAAAGTGACAAATCAAAATATTTTTTTTTTTAGTTCTTACATTATAGTTTTGAAACTTGAAAATAAATCATATTACAAATGAGTTGAGATTTGAAACAGCAGAACAGGGAAGAACATAAATATCAAACTAAGTTAGTTAACATTTATATATTTTGTTGACATAAAGGAAGATTATCAGGGCTGTGACAATAGGTTTGTAGCATAAAAATATTATCAATAAAGAGATATTATCATGAAATTATTTTGACATTCCTTAACGATACACAGAAAAAAAAAAAGATAAAAATAGGAAATTAATATTTTGAATCATCATGCAGCAAATACTCAAAATAAAAACTGGTTTTCAAAAGCATATAACAACAATTACAGTGGAACTCCAGATCTACGTTACCTGAGTTGTACGTTTTCCTCAATTATACGTTTCAACTAAGAGGTCCCGACCGCTTGTCATTAAAAATTTGGTTGTGTTATACGTTTTGAATTACACATTTCCCTCACTTATACGTTACGTTTTTGAGTGCCCGGACAATTTTTTTTTCATTTATACATTTTGAAACCGGAAGCACTGACAAGGAGTCTGATTTGAAAGATCCCACTCAAACTTCAGAGCTGCTGTGATCGCTTTTGACGTAGTAAAGCGGTTTGTCAGTAGTAAAAGCAGTAACGATAAGGCAGCTGCATCATTAGCAGAAATGCAAAATTTGCTGTTCAGTGTCGGCTCTATCAAAAAGACATAACTGAAGGTCAGTGATTATTTCAACAAGATTCAGTAAACTACTGAAATGTCTTTTGATAAATGATTCATATGCCAAGCCAATTTCAACGATTTCTTTTAATTACTCTATGTGTATTAAAAATAATTTTAAAAAAGCTTTTATGATAAAATAACTTCATGTGTACTTTTCTTATGTAATTTTTTTCTACTCTGTTCCATTTCCGAAAATTTATGTCATGGCTGCCGTACTACTTAGGAAACTTCTGTTTTCAATATAAAAGGTAACAAACTCCTCAGCGGATCAAAGTTTTCACGATATATTTAAAAAATTATTTCGGTAAACCATTAACTGAGTTGTACATTTTACTGAGTTATATGTTTTGTTGTTCGGTCCCGGGCGAAACATAACTGGAGTTCCACTGTATAAAACCTTGAATGTACAAATAATACGAAATATTAAAACTGAATTAACTACCATTTTCTGTAACTTATTTCTACTACACATAGTAAAATAAACAGTTTCAAAACTACCTTGTTAGATCTAGTATTAATTGCATTTCTCATTTTAAAAAAAAAAATCTTATTTTTTTTATCAATTTTTTTTTTGGCATACATAATTTTTTTTATTGTTTTTGCAATTAAATTAAAACAATATTTTCCCCAATATTCAAAATAGTATGAAATATTGAGCAACACTTCAGCAGAGTCTTCCACCCATCCCCCTGAATTTGGATTGGAAAATAAATTTTATTTCCTGGAAAAAAAATCAATTAACAAAAACTAGCAACAAACAACAATAAATTGAGCACAAAACTTATCTTTATATAAGTTTATTTTAGTGTCATTTTAAGAATAGATGTTTGTCATTTCATTTTTGATAAATGCAGTTTTAGAACATAAAAGTCATTTATCAAGCAGTCACAGGAGTTTAAAATAGGATAAATTACTTTGCTTCATTAAAAGCTTGAGTAAGTTATACCGGATAAATATTCATTTTCATACAGTTCAAAATCAATGAAAGAAATAAACTTACTCAGCATGAATTATTATTATTATTTTTGGGAAATAAAATGCTGTAGTTTAAATTTAAAGAAAGTTAAAAAAAAAAAAATTATTAATATATAGGGTCTAGTGGGTTAAAATGGGTATAAAAATCAGGTTTTTAAATTTTAATTTCAATTGAAAAAAAAATATATATATATATATTATTTATATTACATTTCTAAGTAAAATAAGTCAATTATAAAGAATATTAATTGCATTTGTAACATGGTGCCAGTGTCTTTCTTTTAAGCTGTACCTATATCCATTTTACTCATAGAATATAATAAAATGGTTAAAACATTATATATATATGCCCATTTTTACCCTGGCAGAACCTATATATTGTTCAAAGTTCATTACTGTACATTTAAAGGCAAATCTAAATTAATATTGTACTGATAAAGTATAATAAAATCAATATGTAACTGCTAAATTATTATACACTGGAATAACATTAAAATAAAAGTTGAAAATTAAATTAAAATTTCAATTTTTCAAAGAAAAAAAAAAAAGCAAATGTGGAAAATTTTGTATTTTGAATTTTTTTACTCCTGTGTAATACAGGGAAATAAAAGAAACAATTATAGTCATTATTTTAAGAACTTGGTTATAATCAATAAATTAAAACATATCTTTCGATATTCATATACTTAAAAGTATCTCAACATTATCATCTGAAGACATATAAATCCATGACAACTTTAGGCAATCCTTCAAATTTAAACACCAATGTTAAATTGTTAACACCACATGCAATGTGTTGCCTTGGAATGACAAAGTTCTAACTGTTTTGAGCACTTATTTGAGAAAAAGGAGGCAAAAGTTTCATTTTCCAACAGACAACACTGCAATTAGAAATTTGTCAAATTTTGTAACTCTACTTCCTAGAAAGTAATTAGAAATTTTTTTTAGAAATTTTGTCTAAATTTTAGACAAAACACTCAATAGATGTTGTTATTTCATTTTAGTCAATTTTATGAGTTAGACCCTAAGACAGCAAATTCTTAAAGAAAAAAAAATTCCAGCTTATTATGCACAGATTCATTAACAAAAAGTGGTTCATAACATTTACAAATATCTGTAAGCTCATGCAATCAATTATGCAATGCCCATAAACATATGCAACCATTACAAAAGCAAAAGCCTGCTTCTAACTTTGCAGTGGTTTGCACCCGAAAAAAGCAAAAAAATATCTTTTGCTTTTGAAAGGCTTACAATTAAAACTGACTTCTCACTAATAAACATTTTAATCAGACTCTTGTTAATATTCATTTCACATCTTAAATTTGGTAACCTTAACACTAAAATATATCAAAATGATTTTGATAAATAAGTTTACCCATAAAAAGAAAGAAACTTTTATCCTGTGACTACTTTTCTATATAAAATCAATATTTCAAAAAAATTGCACTGTTATTCATTTAGGAACAAACAAAAGTATTAAATAACTAATTATGAACATTTGCTAATTTATCTGAAAAACACAGTGCTACAAACATTAGAAACGCCTTTCCCATGTTGCTATACTTTTTATGGGGGAATAAAAACCCTATACAAATAATAAAAATCAAAAATGCAAAATGAAAGTCAGCATGGATCTCAACTTTATTTGCAACAAAATTTGATGTTGAATACATATTTGGAAAGATTTAGAAATAGAAACTGTATGATTAATAGGAAGTAAGCAATGGAAAATGTTCAAGATAAGCTGAGATGACAATGTTAAATTCCTGTCAAGCTGACCTCTCAGAAATATAAATAGGATAACTCAATCACCAGTTAATGGAGTTGTGAACTATTGGCTATATGCTTAGTGACTACATTTTGAGTTGTTTATAGCTGCAAAACAAGTTTTTCTCTAATAAGTATAGCAACACAGAGAAATAATTTCTAACATTTCATTACAATTATAATATATAAGACCTAATAACCTCTTCACACATATAAAAATGCACATCATGATTGTAAAAAAATAAAAAGCTTATCATTGGCACATTCATGTGAATTAGATTTTTATCAAGTCAAACATCAATAATGTTACACAAACATTTGGAAATATATCAATTCAAAAAATTAGGAAAATACCAACTTTACTTTGACAGTAGACATGGTAGCTATAACATATGTGTTACAACACATTTATTTCACATCATGCAGTACCTTATCTAACATGATATGATTTGTTTTTGCATGATATGTCAAATAAGTTTTGGATAAACACAGTACAAATTTTATTTGTATTTCTATGTTAAAGAAATAAGTAGATTATAAAGTAACTTTCGAATTTAGTTTGATGTTTCTTAAGGATGTTGATGTTTCTTTAGTTAAACTATTTTATAGCTCATAAACTATTTTATAGTTCATAATGCCCAATCAAATCTACCTCATTGATTCTTCGCTCGTAAATAGTGAGATGTTTTGTAAGCATGCCTGAAAAACAATCATATACTTTTTATCTCTTTCGAATTTCAGAATGAACAAATCATTTCTTTAGAACATTATAAAAATAATAATTTAAAAAAAAAAGAAAAGAAGAAATGTTACGTTCATTCTGCTTGTTTTGCCATTAAAAACAAAATGATTTTAATCAATTATTTAATCTATTATCCACTCAACAATGCAACAGATTTCAAGTTATATATATTTATGAGCAGATTTATTTATAAAGATGAAGAAATGGAAGAAACCATGATGTGTGAAGAGATTACTAATAAATACTACTTGTGACCATTTAATTTGTTATCACACACTAACTAAAAGGTGCAGATGAACACTCACAACAAAACAATAGAAAGCCACATTAACACATGATGTAATTTAATACTGAAAGCAAAACAAACAAAACCCAAATTGATCAGAAAATTAAACTTTACAAAAATATTTGAACAAATAAATGCTTTTTAACTGATGAAAGTAGACATGAGGTGTTTTTTGTATGTTGTGATAAAATAATAAAAGGATAAATTTCATAGAACTTACTGTAGTGAAATTTATTTGTCCATTTAACAAATAAATACCCCCTTCAATAATTTTTCAACATACAATATACTACAAGGAAATGTTTTCAACTAATTACCCCATTATAATAAATAATCCCCATTCAATAACTTTTTTGATTGTAGAATATATCACGGTGAAATTTCTTTCACTATCTCAATATAATAGACTGGTTACTTTAGATCCAATTTCATGTAATTTCAATCTTTTATGTTACAGATATGTTAAAGATACTGTAACCTCTCATCTCTGGAGAAAGGAGACAGAGGGAAAAAAAAAAAAAAAAAACCTTTACTCATTCATATAAAATTAAGGACAAATATTTGTTTTTTACATTTTATAAAGGGTATGGTAAGTTAATTTCTTTGGTTTTCAATGATGAGTCTGACCCCCTCCCCCCTTAAAAAAATGCTATTTAGTCATGATCTTTAGTTTGTTTGAATGTATGTCGAATGACTTAAATTATATGACTTAATAAACAATTTAAATTCGATGCATTTGTTAATGAGCATTTTATTTATAGTTTAAAGATATAAACTCTAAAGAATAAAGTCTAAATAAGAAAGTCTTAAATTACAAGTATCAGTTTATACTTGTAATTTCATATTTATTTATACATACAGTTAAAAAAAAAATCAATAAATTACAATTTAGTTACTAAATATATACTGTACGTAATTTAAATATTATAAGATTTATCAAGTCATTTAATTTCAATACATTGTTTAAGAGCATTTTATTCGCATTTTAATTAAAAAAAAAAACATTTTGAGAAAAATTTTAAAGCCAAGGGTGTAGAATACATATATATTTATATATTTAAATGCATAATGTACAAAAGTTCTAAATTCTTTTACTGAATCATAATTTGATTTTGTTTTCAGTTCGTTGAAACATCAATTTATGTTTAAAATTAAAATTTTACTCATCAAGTATACACTTAAAATTAAATTAGTTTTGATATGTGAAAATTTCATACATTATACAAAGTTTTTTTTTTTTTTTTTTTTTTAGAAACTATGATTAAAAAAACCTTTCCCCAACAATCATAATTTTTAGAGAGAAAAATTTTTACAATATAAAATTACTTTTTTATATATTTCTCCAAAATAACATATTTTTGCAACTTATTTCCCGCTTCTTAACTGTAGAAATAATTCATACATTAAACACTTATATGCCTACTTTCATCTGAAGTTAAAGTGGCTTTCAGTTCTTCACTTGCAAAAACAAAAAGAAAAAAAAACTTATTTATGCAAAATAAGTGTCTAGAAGAGGAGAACTGAATGTTTGTTGAATCAACATTTAGAATGGGAAAAACCCAGGCAGCTTTAACATGTGATAAATTAATCTTCTTAAAGACTTATTTATCTCATACAAAAACGTACAAATGAATATTTACAAGTGCATTTTTTTGCAGATAGGATAAACGTTATTCTAATAATCACATAATAATTTTTGGTACTTGTATATTGTCCTGTCATTTTAAAAAGTTGGTACAAATTTTGATAAATTCATATTGTTATTAAATTATCAAAAATTATATAAAACTATTGAATTCATCAAAAACTTTTCATGCTTTTATAGAAATGTTTCTAGATCAAAGTCAGAGGAAAAAAATTTGAAGTCTAAAGATTAAAGCTTAGATTAAATATACCAGTTGTCACAATTTTATACCAGTTGAAAATCCTTTATTTATTGTCTGAAATATGGACTTTTTTAAATTTATTTATGCAATTTATTTGTCAGTAACACCGATTGGATTTATAGAAATATAAAAACCTTATCTATTAATAAAAATTATTCAAATTGTGGCCAAGGTCTTCTTAAAAGTTGTAAATTTATCAAAATATTGCTACACTCAAATATGGCAGCATTATATTGAAAAAAAAAAAAATGTATAGACAAACTTTTATTATGGAAAGGCAATTGAACTTTGCACTGAATTTAAATGAGGATTTCATTAATAAGTAACAATTTAGTTGTAATATATTTCAAAATAGATTTTCAGATGTTTAGGTAATTATAGGATCAATTAAGAGATCCAGGGTAGGAAGGAAGAAAAAACAGAATATGTAAGCAGGGATCTGTTTAGGAAAAAATTGGATCCTTTAAAGGACCTTTCACAATTTTTTTTATTTCAAAACAGGACACTTCACAAAACTATTTTCCCTAAAACAGGACCCTTCACTAAACTATTTTCCCTAAAATAGAACGCTTCACAAAATTCTTTGTCTTAAAGATAGGCTTTTCACAAATTTTTTCCATCTTTAAACATAACATTTCACAAATTAATCATTTAAAAGTAAAATCTGACAAGTCACTTTTACACATATAAAGAAAATATATGTATTTTACATTCATATATTTTCTCAAAAATGCATAAACAAGAACCTGAATATAACAATCATTTCAAATTCACAAAATTATGACTAGATTTTTCACAAATATAAAAATCTGTTCACAATTTCACAAAAACAAGACCCTGGGGAAAAAGTCTGGACAGACCCCTAGTAAGGAGTGATGATTCATCGATATTTAGGCAAGAGTATGTAAAAACTGCAAAAACAATCACATACTTAAGATGCACTGCCTTCTAGTTGCCAGCTTCAAATTTCTGGTTGTCAGTGGTGACCTGCCAGTCAGAAATTTCATGCCCTGAACTAAGTAATTTTAAAAGTAACCATTTTTATAAATACTAAGCAAACAGCAGTTTAACATCCTTTCTTTGAAAGAATAGGTAGTATAAGCAATAAAAATAAATAATGAAGATAAAACTATATTATTATTTTTATTTCTTGGAAAGGATGTCAAATTAAGAAGGTCACCATTTAAATATTAAAAAATAAATTAAAACATAATTTTACTGATCCATCTAAAATGCTATGAGATACAAAAAAATTTTGAAAAAACATCACAGAATTAATTGCTTAACAATATTTAGATTAACAACATTAAATTAGCAAATAAGTTTATGAGGCATCAATTTCAAATAGGAAAGGATTTATTTGTTGCTATTTTGATAGCTAAAACAAATTTTTAGTTTTCCCACTGTTAGATGAAAGAAAGTAAAACAAATTTGCACCAACTTTCTTTTTACAATACCAGAACAATATTGGATGTGCTTTATATTTCCTATTATGTTACAAGTAATTTTCTACAAGTATTCAACAAAATAATGACTTATCTCATAAAACAACAAACACTAAGTCTGATTATCACTCTCAGATTTACCACTTTGAATCACTAGCGGTTGTAATGGCGGTGGTAACATCGGTGGTGGTATTTCTCCCATCAATCCAGTGTCCGATGTCAGTGAGTTGATTAAACAATCTTCATCAGCATCAATAACACTGCTGACAGTCCTTCCTTCAACTGCAGAATCCAATGGATTATCTTCACCTTTATCCGGAAATATTTCAGTGGGATATTCCAAGTCCTTTATGTTTAATACTGGATGATTAACACTGTTTTGTACTGGCAAGCTACTGTTGGGAATAATGCTGGAAGAAGGTGTATAATCACAGGAAGAATTAGTGACTGGAAGAGCAACTCGTAGTGGTTGAATCACAGTTTGACTGCTAATATTTACAGATGAATCCACAGTTTGTGACTCACTGAGTGATATATCCTGAAAATCATCTAAAACATTTCCAACACCACATTCTGAATTAATGTTGATAGCGCTATCACCATTTTCTATCTTACAGTCCAGGTCAACAAGAATTTCATTAGACTCTTCTCTGATGACTCGATGTCTAAATATTTTTGGAATTAAACTCATATCTACATCAGCAGGAACTTTGTATGGAGTTGGACTGATTGTCAAAGGTGAAGTGGGTTTTAGTTTCTGGATTGTTTCCTATAATATAAAATACACATTATAAAAAATAATAATCAACATAAAAAAAAAAAAAAATCAACAATAAACCAAATTTAGGGATGCCAGTCAGAAAATAACAAAAATAAAAGAAAAGAAATTATGCGTGAAGTACAATTTATGTCATTTTTCACAACATTTATGCACAAATTTTGTAAACTATAATGTATTAAATGTAAAACAAATACATTGACAAATTTGTTCTGTTAAAATGTTTGATGATAAATATATAGAAAAAATATTCTAAAATTAAAACAAAATTCACCTTTGTGTATCAATTAAAATGGATCACAATTTGTGTATTACTAAAATAGGTGTAAAAATAAAAAGGTTCTAAAACATTAAAACCATTTTAAGATGTTGAAAACATTCGTCGGAGTCCCGAGTGCTTTCGACCAGAGCCTGGCCATCATCAAAGGGTGGAAATGAGAAAAAATTCTGTAACCTCCGGAATATAAGCTGTTTAAATAACAGAAGGCGAAACTACATATGAAGAAGGAGGGGGAAGGGGGATGGACTAGTCTACTGAGCGAGGTGGGATATTAAAAATCTGGTATAATCTACTGGGTGTTGATGGTACATTTGGGTTTAATAACTTACCTCGCTCAGTAACATACTGTAGCAAACAGTTTTTAAATCAAAGAGTTATTTTAAGGAATATTTTATGTTGAAATCGGTCAAGATAACTCAATTACACAAGTTTTATAAGATCAAATACTATACATAGCAACTTAACTCTCTTTGCATGCATAATATACTTGATTGGATTGTGATTTGCAATGTCCAACCATTTTTAAAATTGGAGTTTTTTTTTTTTTTTCTCAAAATTTTCAAAGCATATATAAATTATTCTAGATAACATTAGTTTTTTAATTTTCATATCTTTGAAAATAAACTAATTTAATTCTTTGAAATTCTCTTAGAACACAGACAAACACTTTCAACCTAACACAAATTTTAACAAGATATTTTAACTAAGCAATTTTATATGATATTTTAACTAATTTACTAGCTAAATAAATATTTAGTTGAAAATTAAAGTCATTTTTTCTTTACTCTTGCCACATTTTAAAAAGCCTGAATAATATAATATCATAACAAAGTTTTAATTTTTAATTGAAATACATAAAAAAACCCTTTTGCTGCTGAAAAAGACATATTTAAAATGAAATTGTATTTCCCTGTGTTAAAGTACTTTTTTCTGATATATGGAGTACTAATGTCAGTACACAAAAAAGTTTACATCATTCAGGGCTTGAAATTAAAATTTTCCTAGGAGGAGAGTCTCCCTCCCAACATTTATAAATTGAGGGGAGTTGAACAGTTTGGGAGGGAGAAAAAAAATCTTTAAACCCCATTAAAAATTTAAATTGACAACTAAGGATAATTATGCAAAATATTTTTTATAAAAAAAAAAAAAAGAAGAAGAAGAAGAAGAAAGGAAGAAAGAGCAACTTTTGTAACTTTGGAAAATATCAGAAATTTATAGTTATGCTCTATTAAAAAAATTTCCGAAAACTTTTTTAAATCTGATGTGCTTTCATTTTTAACTACTTGAATGAACAATGCATATTTCGGGTGGTGGCATTATTAACAGGACCTGACTAATGCAATGAATGTGGGGCAGCTGCCCCGGGCCTTGCACAGGATTTTCTTGAAAGGGGAGCCAAATGTAAAAATGGGCCAAAAGTGACCAAAATTCTTACTTTTTCAAAGATTTGGGGGAGAGGGTCTTCTCACCTGCTTCTGTATCACTCCCCCCCCCCAAAAAAAAAAAAAACAACAAAAAAAACTGCATTATTAAAAAGCTATTGATTAAAATTTTATTGTAACCATTTAGTAGTTCATTGTTTTCAAGACAAATTCATTATTCATGCACGTTATCTTCTAAACAAACCATACTGAAACCATTAATGATGACCAATTGGGGGCATTTTCGTTTCAGACATCTTGTGACATACATATGATGTTATGACAAATAGCCAAGAATGACTAAAAGACACGTATTTACATTTCAATGGCTCACATGAGCCCTTATATTCATATACAAAAAAATGTATTCTATCATCTCTCAAGGTTGTGATTATCTTTCTTATGATTATATACAGATAACAATAGTACCTAGTCCGAAATTTATATGAGAAATTTAGTCACTTCAGTACAATTCAAGAAAATGTCTTATGGATAGATCAGAAAGGGGAAAATAATGATTATGGATAGATTAGAAAGGAGAAAGCCCAGAATAATGCTTGCTTGGGGGGGTCCTACATAGTCTAAGTCTTATCCTGATCATCCATATCCATTTCTGAATGGAATTTTTTTAGCCAAAATATGAACGAAATAAAGCCAAAACTGGGGTCCCCGGTATTTTCTTAGATTCTATGCATTGAAATTTTAAATCCATGACCAAAGTTTGAAAGGAAAATCATCAATTTGCTTCTTCTATTGCACGAGAAATGTTGGTTGACTTTAAAATGTCAAGTCCTAATTTCTGTGAATTGCAAGGATTAGTTAGTTTGTTATTTCTAAATATGTTTCCTCGGAGTACAGGGAAAAATTTTCTTCACACAATTTTGGCAATTCTAATCTCATTTTTGTTTAGTGCTGAATCTAAGCCAATTTGATAGGGCGCAATGCCTGGTGGCCCTTACTGTCCTTCTGATTCTTTTCTTTTTTAGATCACAGAATAAAAATTGCAAAATATGCCTATCGATCACAGGGCCAAAACTAGGAGGAGGAGGGGGGGGGGGGGGGATAGAGGGGGTATGTGTCCTGGGTGCCAGAACGGTAGGCAGAGATGGATGAAGATTTCGTTTGTCGTTTAATACAAAAAAATATATGAAATGGGAGTAAAAATGTTTTGCAGTTGGAAAATTAAAAAGAAAAACTCAACCAAGTATTATGTAACAATATAATTACAATAAAATATGTAAAAATGAAATCTGTCTATAACGGAATCCTGTCTGAAATGAACAAAAATTACATGGTTCCAACAGAAAGAATATCAACAATTATACATGCTAAGACAGAAATTTGTATAAAGCAGAATTTTCCCTGTTCCTTTTGATTCCAGTTTCAAAGGTTTTATTGAATAAATATTTGACAAAGCTGTTTACATAGTTCAATATTACGTATTTTATGACTACATATTTTTAATTTAAAAATAAGTCTGCTATTATAAACTTAGTAAAATTAATTCTCTTTGTAAATTGCAGTGAAGAAAAGGAGGGGGGGGGGGGCACCAAAATCAATGTTTCCCAAAGTGAAGAAAAAGCTAGTTTTGGCCTTGATCGATCACAGGAGAAAAATCATGAAATTCACCGATCATTCGCAGGAAAAAATCATGAATTTCATCAATCTATCATAGGAAACAAAATTGCAAAATTTATCATTTGGTTGCTCAAAAAAAAAAAAAAAATAAATAAAATAAAATAAAATAAATAAAATAAAATAAAATAAAATAAAAATAAATAATAATAATTAAAAAAACCTTCAAAGATCGTCAGTCGGTGGCGGGAAAATATTGTGAAATTTGTCAACCAGTCATGGGAAAATACCACAAAATTCGTCTAATGGTCACAGAAAAATATAATGAAATTCGTCAAATGGCCACTGGAAAATATCACAAAATATGTCTAATTGTCACAGAAAAATATTGTGAAATTCATCAAACGGCCACGAAGAAAAATTCCGAGATTTTTCCGTCAGACATGAGGGAAAAATCATGAATAACGTCATTCTGTTGCGAGGGAAAAAATCTCAAAATTTGTCGTTTGGTCACTCAGAAAAAAAAAAAAAAAAATTAAGTTTGCCAATTAGTTGCAGGAAAATATTGTGAAATTTGTCAATTGGTCGTGGGAAAATATTGAAAAATCCGTCAGATGGTCATGGGAAAATATACCAAAATTCATCAAATGGTCACCAGAAAATATCCCAAAATATGTCAAACGATCGTGGGAGAATATTGCAAAATTCGTCTGTCGGTTGCAGAGAAAAATAGCAAAAATTTTCAGTTAGACTTGAGGAAAAAATCGCGAATTTCATCAATCTTTTTCCAATTCAATTTCAGCAAGAAAAAACTGTGAAATTAGAAAAATCAGTCACAGAAAAAATCCTGAAATTTATCAATTGCTTGCAGAAAAAAAAAAAAAAAAACACACACACAAAAATCTTAGCTTGGTTGTGGAAAAAAAATTGTGAATTTTGTTGATCTGTCGCGGGAAAAAAAGCTGCGAAGTTTGCCAAATGGTCACGGAAAATATTGCAAAACTCGTCAATTGGTTGTGATCAGAGCCGTCGCCAGGTCGCCATTGGTGACCAACTTTTTTTATCTGGCAACTGAGTTTTTAATCTGATTTTTTTTTTATTATTAATTTTTTTTTACAAAAATTGATCGAAAAAATGAGTACAACCAACATTTTGTCTCTCCAACACCCCTACTCGTGTGGGCAAGTGTCTTCTCACATACTTTTAATGGGAAAAATAAGTTTAAAAGGCATTTTCCATTTCATGCAAATAAAACGACATTCTTTTCCGCTCTAGTTGGCTAGCATGTCACGTGATTAGAATGTGGAGAGAGGGGGGAAGTTTCAATAAAAAAAAACAAACAGATTTTTTCAAATTTGTAAAGCCCTGGTTGTGAGAAAATATCACGAAATTAGTCAAACGGTCACAGGAAAATATTGTGAAACTCGTCAATCGGTTGGGGGAAAATATCGCGAAATTCGTTAGATGGTCACGTGAAAATATTGTGAAATTCAGCAGTCGGCCGCAGAGAAACACGACAATTATTCAGTCAGATGCAGGGAAAAATCATAATAATATAAATAAAATGTTTATATATATATACAGTGTAACTTCCCTTTAACGAAGTCCCTATTTAACGAAGTTTTCTATTTAACGACATTTTCTGCAGAACTTTGACTTTGCACATCATTTACATGTAAATTAATCTCCATATTACGAAAAATTTATTCTATATAACGAAGTTTATTCCACTTTCGTACAGCATTCAAATGGAGAGGTTGCTGTTGCGATGGATGTATGAATTTATTTCAGCGGACTGTAATGAAAATGAACACATTTGAATCATTTAATCAAAACACAGACATTGAATCACATTTTAATGAAAAAAGAAAAGGCATTTTTCGGTTTTTGTTTACTTCTCTTTGTTTTGCGTTTTTTAGACATTATTCTAATTAAATTATTCTCATATCTACATAGCATAAAAAATGTCTGCCCGAATCAAAATACGTTTTTCCAATATTTCCATTTTATGTGTACTTTTAATTTTATATGGGTTATATGTATACAAGTTTCATAAATTTAAGTTGATTTCCATTTAACGAATTTTCTTCATAGCGAAGTATTTAAGTGTAACGATGAGACTTCGTTAAATGGAAGTTTTACTGTATATATATATATATATATATATATATATATATAAACAAGCATAAAAGTTCATTAGGTTTGTTTTGATAGCTATTTACATCATTTGGCAACAAATTTCCCTTTCTGAAGTCCAAATTACACCAAGCTTTTTTTTTTCTTAAAAAAAAGGCCCAAGCTCCTATACTGGAAATGTGCCTTAATTTATTTTTAATAATAATTCTTCCAAACAGAAGAGCATAACATTAAATGCAGAAAGTTTCTAAAAAATGCAAAAAAGTTGCCAGTAATGCATTTCTTAATGAGAATAAAGAGCAGGAGTGATACGAACATCAAATTTATTTAAATCTTCCTTGAGAGTCTCCATTTCATCCAGCATCTTGCTGTGTTTCTCATGAAGCTCTGTAAGGGTCGTCAAATTCTGGGTCATTAAACGAATACCTTCACACGTCGAGATACTCTGTTCAGTATAATCTCCAGGCACTTCACCAGCTAAGTAGCGCTTAAATTCATCCTCAGTCAAATTTAGAGATTCTGAGGTCAGGTGCTCAATGAATTCAACAGCGCAACACTGTAAAAGAGAAACAAGTAGTTAAAAAAACCAAAGGATGATAATAGTATAGTAGATATTTCTAACCAACACAATATGAATAACAAACTAAGACCTCATCAGTCTGAACAACATTTACAAATAAAATTATCCCATGTCAGTAACATCAACCATTTTAATTTCTGCTTGGGCAAAGAATGTCTTAATCTTTCTAAAAAGTTGGATTAAATTTTGTGCCGTTATATTAAAAATAAATGTACAACGTGAAATAGTACAAATTAAAAATATATAAAATTGGCAAACAGCTGTTTCGGAGCCCCTAAAGCTCCATCATCTTGTATTGGCACTGATGATGGAGCTTTAGGGGCTCTGAAACAGCTGTTTGCCAATTATATATATTTTTAATTTGTGCTATTTCACGTTGTACACTTATTTTTAAAGTGTCTTAATCTTTTAGTTTGACATCATAACATACAGCTATTAGATTCAATTTGAGAACATAAGGTTTTAGCTGCATTGATGTTTGTTGGAAAAACAACAACCACAAAGAATTACAAAAAGTGTTGCAATGAGCAAATAACTTTTCTCAGAGACACCAATCATTTCTACAGCAATGTACAAAAGAAAAATAATTAAAAATTCATTGTAATAAAAAAATATTTTAACAATCTCATACATAAGAACACTTTGGGACCGGGAAAAATCAACATACAATCAATAACAATATATGAAATAGGAATGAATTTTAAGGAGACTCTTCAGTCATGCGAAGATGCTGACTAACTAATGTTAAACCTATGGGTGGATTCTTTTTGAATTCCTCATTTGAATTTTAATATTTAAAAATATTTTTTTTTATATAGGATAGCTGAGGTCGATCTCTAATATGGACATTTTTTATTTTTTCAATTTTGGTTTCAGATTTTTTTAGTGCAGGTAATTAAGTGAAATTACCTTTATTAAAAGAAATCTGAAACCAAACTTGAAAAAATAAAAACATGGCCAGATTGGAGATCGACCTCAGCTATCCTATATAAAAAATGTTTAAAAATATTAAAATTCAAATGAGAAATTCGAAAAGAACCAGTCCATAGGTTTAACATTAGCTAGCAAGAGTCTTTGTGTGACTGAAGAGTCCCCTTGAAAATACTACATTGTCATTACAAACAAAAATAATAAATGAAATACAAAGGATGTGAATTATCACTTTTTACTAAACAGCATATAACCAATAGAGTGAAAAAATGTCCAGACTGCGGTTCAATCCCGGATCTCTTGGTACAGTGCTTCACCATTAAGCCATCCGAACGACATCCGGTCTAGCATTATTCCACTCTTATATGGCTAGTAAAGGGCAAAATCAGCACTATCCACCGGCCACAGGGCGAGTAAATCACAAAAAGTGGCTACTAAAAACTTGTCTGTCAGTGGCCACTTTCCTTCAAGAAAAGAGTAAATTTTTTTTGCATTCCATATAGGATTCTACTTTTGCTGGTTCAAATATGTTTATATTAACATATTTATTTGAGCTATTTAATTTTAGAGGAAAACTAAATGAAATTTTAACAAAAATGTACTGCTTAGAACTTTTAAATATAAAAAATGGCCACTAGTTTAAAGAAAGTGGCCACTTATAAATCTGCTACTACTGGCCACTGGCCACTAATGAAATTTCCCAGTTTTGCCCTTTAATGGCCAGGCTACAATCAGCTAGGCTTTCAGCTCTGCTGAAAAATTAATTAGCATATAAAAAAAAACTAATAAATTAAACTTGAAGCAAAAAGACTAGAAATTATTACCATGTTAGTAAAATAATAGGCTCCTTCGCCACTTCTAAGCCTAGCAGGAATACTATAGCTGGTAATGTACTTGACATTGGAATGCAAGAGCGGCGGGTTGGCTTTCAACACGACATACACCATGGCGGGCAAGAACTCGTCAGCGCTCACAGTAACTCCTTGGGACAAATTTATGATGTTCAAAATATTCTTGCTACAGTTCACAATAGAACCTATCTTCGCTTGAGGAGCAACTTTTGAGTTCATTTCAATCACATCTGAAAGAAAATAAATAGTTTAGAATCAATTATTATATAAACCTAAATACTACTGAAATAAGCATTACAATGTACTTAAATTATAAGAAACAAATAATAAAATAAGGTTCTAAATTGCTGTTAATTTAAAAAACAAAATAAAAACTACTTTAGTTTTTATTACTTTGCTTTCAGCTGCAGAGTTTGGTAGTTTATTAATAGTACGGGAAACACAATCACATTTTTGGAACTGATGTTAACATCAGCAGGGCTTAGTTTCTAACAAAAAAAAGTACCGGAGCTCTAATATTCTGCAGTAATTACAACAGTAGTGGACATAGCTGTGAACTGCAGTGCTAGTTTAATTCATTCAAGCTATAACCAGGGTTTAAATTGTTCCACAGCCCACTGGAGCCCGGCTCTGGTACTTCTCTTCTTTTAGTAAATATTTAAATATTGGTTAGAATTCACCGGAGCCCATAAATACTGGGCTCCGAGCTCAGTGCAAACGCTTCCGAAAAACCGATGCCTAAATTACCTTTTCCTTTTCCTCCCATATCGAAGTTCATATCTTTGTTCAATTCTTCAGCATATAAATATTAATTTTTGAAAATTTCATTCATTTTTTCAAAAAATGCATAGTTGCAAACTATTCTTTTTTTGTGTTAACACTTATTTCCTAATCACAATCCTTACTTTATTTAATCACAGAATTCTGCCATTAATTAACATTAAAATTAGGCAAAGATTTCTATTTGGCCGGAGTGATAACTAAAAAGTAGAATAATTGACAGCTAAGTAAATGCAGATAGATATATTTAACATTTTTATTTCGCTAAAGAAAAAAATTGCTTTAAATTTTGCAAATACATATAATGTATGAAATATAAATATGTAGATTGGAGTAACGGTGGAGTGGGGGGCCCTGGCTATAACTATAGCATTTACATGATGAAAGTGTGTGATAACACAGTAACTCTTGTATACATTGTAATTAGGTCATAATGAAAGAAGGAAATTTTTTTCAACAAGATTCTAGGTTGGAGTAGCATAGTTGAGGTTCATTCCAATAGAGTAAAATGTCAGCCAAGTATCATCTGGGTAGTACAGTAGGAAGAGCATTGGCACGGTAAGCTAAGGTACCAGTCCTGGCCGGGATCTTTTTTGCTCTGTTGGAATGAACCTCAACTATGCTACTGCAACCTTAAAGTTGATTTATCAAAAATGTCCTTCTCTTCATTCTTATGCTATTTTTGCATCTTATAAATTTTTCTATATGATATCACTAGCTAATTGAGAAAAGATCATATGATATCACAATGTACTCCGAAGAAGATTACCAAGTAACCAAATGATCGAAAACTACTAGGCAAAAGCTTCAAAATAAATAAACAATTGATTCAAGTAGTAGTCAGAATGTGATGGTTGAGAGGCAGTTTGCCGAGCAGACAAGAAGCCTTTCTTGCTGAACCAGGGGAGTAAGGTTCCCTGGGTGAAAAGTAGTTGGGTTAGGACATTCAACTGAAGTTCGACAAGCAATTATTTGCTGTTTGGGTATGAATTGGATTTCCAAAAGCTTAATTAGTTTAAGAGAAAATGAATAGAATGTCATGACATATGTAAAAAATACAGTAAAACAGACTATTTACTAAAATTTTTACTTAAAAAAAAAACTATGTATATTATTTAAAATCTGTTCCCTAATTTTATGAAACACACCTAGTACATAAAAAAAATTATATTTACACACAATTAGCATTAAACGGATCACTAAGCATTAAAGAAATCAACAATATGAAAATACATTCTAGAATATAACAGTATAATGTTACGTTTTTATTTAATATAAATTGAGTTTAAATTTTTTTAAAATCCAAGTTAGTTGCAATTTAAAATAATGATACAATAGTTTAAAGTAGAAAAATTAGGCAATTCATGAAAAACAAGTCAGGGGGATAAAGCAGATTAAAATTAGAGAGTCAGGTAAGAGTGGATAGTATTTTAAAATATTTTGGAATTTTCAGAAGTTTAAAACATAAAACCTTAAAAGAGTAAATACTGCCCATGCTTTCTACATGCAAAAGTACTTATAAAAATATCTACTAAACATCACAAATTTACCAGTGATAGCTTTATCAATGAGCTCTCGAATTTCTGGGCTGTTTTCCTTGATTTCTAGACCTAAACGTTCAGCAGTAATCCAGTTCAAACTTCTGATGCGATTTTGCAAGGCGAGGTCTTTTTCTTCATATTCGGAAGATATCTGGTTGAATACTGTGTTGTAGAGGTACTCCATCACCTTTTCTTCTATTATGTCAAGAAGTTGATCTACCTGTTCTGCTGACATTTCTGTAAAGGGGAAAACAAGATATAATCAAAAGCAAACATTAAAAGACATAATATCTAGATATATACATATACAGTGGCCTCTCATTATATCATGCTGATTAAGAGACAAGAAAACGAGCACAATATGTCTGAATGTGAGACATAACAGAGGTTATTGAAAAAATAAACAAGAACAAAAAATCATGCATCGAGGATAGATTATGAAACACTTTCCAACACAGCCAGAAAACTGCAACGAAACTTCACTGTTAAATAAGGTGAAAGAAGATATGTAAGTAAACAGTTTAGAAAACATGCACTGCATTAAAAAATAGTTTTCCAAATTACCTTCCAGTGTGAAAAAAGCAGTCAAATTATTTTGTGCAGCCCTGTATAGGATCAATAAATGTGGATATATAGCATGATAAAATTTAATTCAGTTAGAATATTCACATTTAGCAATTTTCTTCAATTGATGGAAATGCACTTGAAATCCTTTGTACAGCCCTGTATATTATCTGAAGACACACCACATATTAAGCTAAAAGGCAACTTAAAACTCACTCGCAGCAATTACCAACCGTAAACGACAATGTATCTTTTTCTTTGTGTATCCCCGTATATGAATTTATTTATATTCCACAAACTTATATTAGTATACTAAATATATTATAGTTCAGCAAGAAAATGCGTAACAATTAAAAACACCCTTAGGCAATTCACTCCCATAGTCTGTAATACTTACAGTTTCTCTTGTCTAGCCCTATATATGAACAACCGAGTTTATAACCACACATTTACTATGAAAAAATTTAGTTAAACTTAAAAACGCAAACCAAAGTTGAAAACCCACTTATCACACATATACTGTAACTTATATCTTTTGTGTGTCTCTGTAAATAAACGCAATGCACACCACACTTTCAAGAGAGCAATTTATAGTGAACCTCAGTAATGCATATAATTTTCATTATGTTTGAAATAGTAAAATATCACTAAATTACACTGCAAACGATTTTTCCCCATAGAACAATGTGTAACAGAATTCTTTTGTTTAATCCTGTAAATGAATAATTAATGCTTTGCACCCCATATTCTACAAAAATCATGTTTTAATGCGCTTCATAATTATATATCAATTTCATCATGTTTTAAATGACGTAGCATCATCAAAAAGTACTTGATACGATTATGTCCCATTGACTGTAATGTAACGGAACACTTTTGACTGTCCCTGTAAAAAAACTCTAAGTGCTACACATTTCAGTTGAAATAAGGAACATGCTATAGTAAACGACAAAAATTTCAGGGTGACTCAAGTATATTTACATGAGTCAGAGCACAGACAGACGGCAGACAAACCAAAGTCATAAGCACTTTTCAGCTAGGTTGGAAAGTGTTAAAAATATGATAACCTATGAATGAATGTTTTATATTTGTCTCCAAAATGTTAAATCATACACATATTACAATTTTCTTACTGAATTAACAGCACAAAGTTACATTTTGCTTAGTTTTATCTACACTTACAGTTACTTTAAAAGTGTAGTTACTGTAGAGCTTTTTAATATTTTTCTTCTCTGGATACACACAGCAATATATCCGAATGAGCAATGTATCAATGTGCAATAATATAAAACAAGGGCTATTTTACATACAACATGGATTTATGAGACTAAATCTTTTTAATGTACAACATATTGTTTTATTTGAACTTAGATTATTCAAATTATTGGATAATTTTAATATGAGTTCCTAACTCTTTGAAAGTGGAACTGACAATGTTCCCTGTTCTCAGTGGTGTAGTCGAGGGGGGGGGGGGACGCCCCCTCACTTTTTAATTTTATCTCCTATCGTCCCCACACTATTTATTTTCAAGGGGACGGTCGGGACGCGGGAAGATGCAGACTTTTCAAACTTATTAATTTTTTAAAGGGATAAGCACGCTAATAAATTAACAATTCTAAGAAATAAAGCACTGATTTTTAATACTTTCCAGAAAAGTTGAAACGTGTTTATCACTTCAGATCGTCTGCCATATCTGTCTATTTATCGGTTCTATCTCTAACGTCTGTAACTTTGTTTGAATTGTGACAAAATTTATGCATGTTTTTGAGTTTCTTTGCGTTATTTTCACTATTGAAAATGATATAACTTAATTGTACAGCTTCAATCTAGAGATCTGCATGGACCGACATTTTCAGACATGAAATAAAGTTTTCAACTTTTCAATTAGGTGCAAGCTATTTAAAGCATTACAAGTAAAAAAAAAATTAATTTAATTAAATTGTTTATTTTTCAATTACTTTTCTCTGCAGTTCAAAATGAAAGGTCCAATCCAGTATCAAGTTTTCTAACGGTGACATAGACCTATCTTCTTAACTATGAGCGTCCCCCCACTTTTTTCCCAGGACTACACCACTGCTTGTACTCGAACTAGCCTATTTTATCTGCTCACAGACAGGCCTTAAACGTAGAAATAGGAGTATGCTTTGAATTTTCATTTCACACATTTTAAGAGTAATTACATCTATATAACAAATATCCTATCTTTATGAAAACAAAACTATTATATGCTGTCATTAAGTTTACTTATGTACTATGTTTTAATATTAAATATGTGGTAACTGCAATAATTTAAAAATTTTGATTTTTGTACGAAAAGAATTTTTTTAAAACTTTTTTTGCTTCCTACTGTATATCAAAAGAAAATGAAAAGTAGTATAATCAGACTTTTTTAAATACAAGCATGGGTAAAATGAGGACACAGTTAAAATGAGCAATTTTCATGTTAAGAATGGTTCATCATTTAAACTATATTAAGATTTCCATGCTTTTTTACGAGATACAAAAGCAGGATCCTAACTAATACTTTCAAAACATCTGTTCATATTAATGAGATTTTCAGCAAAAAGTAAGGTAGAATTAAGAAAAAAATATTTTTCTTATTGAACACTTTTCTCTCTCAGCGATAACATTTTTACATTACTACTGTCTGTCAAAGTGTAATAATTTATCAGTTTTACTAGGAATTTCAAACTCCAAGGAAATCCTCATCCAAGCGAATATCCCAAGTTTAGTAAGAATGAAAGAAAGAAGGGGGGAATAAGGTCATTTCAAATACTGCCTTCCTGTAAGATGTACAACTGAACCATAGAAAGGAAGGAGCTTAGAAGGAAACCTTTATTTGTTTCTTTCTTTAAATCCAGACTCTGGGTCATATCATTCAACCTTTCATGGCTCTTATTGCACTGTTGATGAAAAGGATATGTGAAATCAATAGCCTGAAAATTGTGGTGAGTATTGCAATGTTAGCCGAGTTTCAGGGAAAAAGAGTACTGTACATCGTTTATGTCCTTTGGAATTAATAGTTCTTTAGAGGCTTTGAGTTCAGTACTGTGACTTTAACTATAGAAAAAAAAAAGACTCATCTAAAGAAAATGACTCTCTCAAAGATAAGATTGAATATTTTATGTTAACTTTATGATAGCATTGAAATAATTAGAGCAACTAATAGTAGTAATTAGTTTAATTATGAGTGTGTTGTTAATATTTTTATTAGCTTCGCAGATATTACAAGTAATGATTAATAAGAGGACTTTTATAATTTCCTTGCTTCTTGGATTAAATGAGTTCAACTTTATAACATAAAAATGGAGGAAAATAAAGAATCATTACTATCTTCTATTTATAGTTCTTTATAGCATCTGAAGTTAAAGGAACCATATGAAATATTGTACAAAATGATAAGTTCATTCTAATCTAAATATTACTGCATGCAGCTTAAAGTAATGAAAAAAATTTCTAAGTTCTCTATTTTTCTTTATAACATATTTAATCCTAAAAACATGAGGTTGTGCATTATGTAGAATTTTATGTTATATAGATCACATTTCACACATCATTAAAACCTTGTAAACATGGCCAAATATGTCTGAAATATATCAAAATACAGCAGAGTATTTTTGTATTACATTCCTTGGGACAGAAGTTGTGCCAATTATAAATTTCATTGTCAAATTTACTTTATAAACACGGCCCAAATCATTCATTATATTACTCATTTTCAAAAAAATTTACCGTAATAATAGCAATTTTTTCATTAAAAAGCTCTGAATTTTAAAGAGATAAAGTTGAACTTATGTATCAAATTTAGTTCTCTAGAGAGTAGTGGAAAGAGGAACTTGCAGCATGTGTGCAGCACGACTGTTATACGGTGCCGCAGGCATCGGGGACCCGAGCTGGAGGTTCGTTCAGTTAGAGGTTTATACTATTCGATGTGCAAATTAAAGGATTATCTGGTGCGTGCATACCATGACCGGTATGCGGTGCCAAAGGCAGCAGGAACCCGGGTCGGAGATTCATTCGGTTAGATATTTATACTATTGGATGTGCAAATTAAGGGATTATCCGGTGTGTGCATAGCACGACCGGTATGCAGTGCCGAAGGCAGCGGGAACCCGGGTCGGAGATTCATTCGGTTAGATATTTATACTATTGGATGTGCAAATTAAGGGATTATCCAGTGTGTGCATAACACGACTGGTATACGGTGCCGAAGGCAGCGGGTACCCGGGTCGGAAGTTCGTTCGGTTCGAAGGGGACACGAGCCGGATGTTCGTTCGTTTCGAGGTTTTATACAAATGGAGAATTCAATTAGATTAGGGGCCCGCTAGCGGGCGAAGCCAGCTAGTTGTGTTATAATGATCTTCAGGCAATTTGCAAAGTATGTATCTCCAAATAAGAAAGAGAGAAAGAAGAAAAAATAATTTCATTCTGATTTGTGCCTGGACTGCCTTTTCATGCTGTAAATTTTTTTTCTCACAATCACCAACAGACAACTAAATTCTAGTGCATTACAGACATAATAATTCAAGATAAAATAACTCATAATTATTCTAAACCTTGGTAATAAGAATGTGTTTCAAATCTGTTAGTCAGAAAATTGTAAAAATCTTGCGTAACTTCAGACTGCTCATCTATCGATTTGTCGTAATGTTTTCCCATCAGTTCTATTTGATAGTTTATCTGCTGTATGACATCTCGGATTCCACTTTCTTTCAGCTGAAGATCTATGCTCATCTGCAGCATTTCCGGAGGCGTGAACAGTTCACGAGAAAGGGGGGTGACATGAGTCATGGTTTCTAAAAAAATTCAAAGAAGTTACATAAGGCAATCAAGGATTGATAAAGAGTAAACAATAAAAATATAAATAAATGTAATTTCAATTAGGGATGCAATGAACAATTCTGTAAAACAGTGTTTGGATTTGGCAATATGCAACGATTTGTGCAATAAAAAGTTGATTTTCAGTAAGTATGTTTTATTTTAATTTCTTTTTTAGACAATCTCCGATTAACCCGGATTTTCAATAACCCAGACTAGCTCTGGTCCCAATTAGTCCTAGTTATCGAGGTTTGACATTGTATATGAGAGAATAAAATCTAAGAAATATCTCATTTGCCATAAAATTGATAAAGAAACGCTTACTGAAGTGTTAATAACTCAATAAATAAATAATATATATATATATATATACACTAGCTGATCCCTGCCCGGTGTTGTCCGGGCCCATGATAATAATTAAAAAAAAAAAAAAAAAAAAAAAAAATCAAGTTTTTATTATTTTATATCTTTAACCTGATTTTGTATAAAATTATATTTTTAAATGAAAAATTCGCAAAAAAATATTGATATTTAGTGATAAAAGCGCTAATTTTCTTTTTTGTTTTTTTTGTTTTTTTTACCCAGGGTTGTTTCATAGTTTTAAAATAAAAAGTTCTTTTTGTGCCAAACTTTTTGAAATGTTTATTGGTGATAAATAAAACGTTTTTATAGCTCGTGTAAAAATTTCGTGAAAAAATATTGTTATCTAGTTGTATAGAAATGTTTTCTTCTCGCTTTTTTGTTTCTTTGTTTGTTTTTGCGTCGGCTCCTTTAACATAGTAATAAAAAAATAGTTCTCATCTTCTGAACTCTTTGACATTTCAATCGGTTATAAATATAACTTTAAAATTTTGCGAAAAAATATGCATATTTAGTAGTGAAAAGATGAGTTCTTAAAAAAAAAAAAGCTATAGCTTTCAACCTCAGAGCAAAAATAAATTAGAAGGTCTATGCTTTCAATGTAATGGTATGGCTACATCCGTTTTCAATCCCCTTGCTATACAGGTGAGGGTTGGGTTAATCAATTTTCCCATTTCTGAGTGCACAAGCCTTAAAAAAAAAAATGTTGATGTATGCACAATAAGATGATTTTCATGTGGATTTGACAGAATGCACTTTTCATTTTAAATATATAGATATATAGGATTATTTATAGGACTATTATCCCACCGACCACTTTTCCTAACAAAAAACTATTGCCAAACTGTAAGATCAAATGCCAAAAATGCAGTTCCATCATTATGTTTTACTGATTTATTAGTTATTTCATTACTTAAAATTGCTATTGTGTTCTTAAATTCTTATATTTTATTTATTTATTTATTTTGATATTCCAATGACAACGTTCTCCCGTTTATTTGGCGTTACAGTTTGGTTAAAGTTTTTTTCTTATGAAAAGTGGTCGACGGGATAATTGTGAAGTACTGATATATATATATATATAGGTAAAAGGAATTCTGTTTATCGTCAGTTTTTTTTTTTTTAAATGAAGTATATGTCTTTAAATAAAGTGCATTGATGTGTATTTAAGTTTAAACACAGGGGTCTGTCCAGACTTTTTTCCCAGGGTCCTGTTTTTGTGAAATTGTGAACAGCTTTTTATATTTGTGAAAAATCTAATAATAATTTTGTGAATTTGAAGTGATCGTTATATTCAGGTTCTTGTTTATACATTTTTAAGAATATATGGATGTAAAATACATATATTTTCTTTATACATGTAAAAGTGACAGGTCAGATTTTACTTTTATATGATTAATTTGTCAAACGTTCAGTTTAACTAAGGAAAAATTTGGGGAAAAACCTATTTTCAAGACAAAGAATTTTGTGAAGGGTCCTGTTTTAGGGAAAATAATTTTGTGAAGGGTCCTTTAAAGGACCCAATTTTTTCCTAAACGGATCCCTGTTAAACATGAATTTTGTACATTTTTAAAAATGAAAATGATATACAGTAGACTCTCTCAAATCCATGAGCCAAAAATCCGCACATTGTTGTAGATGTAAACAGTGAAACTTACAGTTAAGATGTAGGTGAAAAATTAAAGATTTTTATTTTTATATCATTCTGTACACATTTTAATATATGTTATTCTGGTTAATATGACTGAACTCATGCTTCTCATGAAGGAAGTATAAATTTATTTTTAAAAAAATTCAAAAAAGTGCTGATGTCAGTGGCGATCACGCTCTTTTTTATCAAATACATTTACGTATTAATCAAGATTTTTTTGGTTATTAAGTCTGGCTAAGCATGAAATAAAACTTCATTATTTACGATTTTTGATACTAAGTCATTTATTTTTATATCATTCCGAACACATTTTAATATACATAATTCTGGTTAATATGACTGAACTCATGCTTCTCATGAAGGAAGTATAAATTTATTTTTGAAAAAATTCAAAATAGTGCTGATGTCTATGGTGATTATGCTCTTTTCATCAAATACATTTATGTATTAATCAAGATTTTTTTGGTTATGCATGAAATAAAACTTCATTATTTACGATTTTGATACTAAGTCAGTGTCATCAATAATAATCTAAGTCAGTGCCTAATATCAGTGTACCTTTATTATGAGATGTTTCATTGAATAATTCTTGAAAAATGTATCTCATCATATTATGCATTGTTTAGTTATGCATTATTTTTTATTCTTTTGACATTTACTTTTAATATTTAAATATATATTTTTTTAATTTTACTTAATTACTTTAATATTTTAAAGTATTATATATTATATATAAGCATTCACTATCATTTTGAGGGCATTATTACATTCAAATTACTCTTTAAAAATGTAAACAAAACAGTGACCAGAAATCCACAAAATTCTAAAATTTGCACAACCTCTGGTCTCAAGCTATGCAGATTTTAGGGAGCCTACTGTATATATATATTGTGCTCTCCTTTAAAAAAAAACCCACAGTGACATGTTTCCTTTAAAAAAAAAACACTCTAGTATTACATAAAACATTTCACTAAAGTCAATTTTTTTGTTTTGTTCGGTTTTTCTGCACCATTTAGAATAATAAAAATAGTTAAAAATACGCAAGGAGTGCTTATTTAGTTTTAAAATAATTTAAACTAACAATTCCAGAATTCTAGCAAAACGCGAGCTTCATTTTTACAGATTTTGTTGTTATAATAAAATTTTAGAATATCTACATAAATTTTTAATTGTTTTTATGTTAAACCATTAATAGGTATTAAAATACATCATTTTCAGCTGATTACCTCAGGTGTTTTTTTTTTTTGTTGTTGTTTGGGGGGGGGGGGGGGGGACATGGGTTAATTTTTAGAAAAATGGGGTTTTTTTCAAACTCTCGCTTAATTGGCTGCCACTTTGTAATAAAGTGATACAATGAAAAATGATCAACATTTAAATCTTAGTCAGAACAAGCTGCAAAAATTTAGCCATGTTTAATTTTTTTAAACTCTTTATTATACTTTATATAGAAAAAATTTCAAAAAATGGGTTTTTTTTTTTTAGAGGACAGTACAATATATATTTCTGAACTGAGAAAGTTTTTTATTAAAAATTATTAAGTTTACAGTAGATTCATATATTAGCATTTTTCACAGACACATAATACAAAATAAAATAATTACCTTTTGATGTGTTGCCCCTTTTCATAATACTTTTGATGGTTTTGCTTCTTTTCTCTGACTGTTGTTTCTTCTTTTCTTCAAACTTAGAAAAACCAAGGGTTAGTGAAGAACTTTCGTGGGCATCACTGTAACTTCTCATAGCCCTATAACAAACAACAAAATAAATAAATATACAGCATACATACACATGTTCATACAAGTAACACTTATAATATCCAAATGTTTTAACAGAGTGAATATTCATTAGTATTTATCCATCAATAATTATTTATAAATAAATTAAATAAAATAATAATAATAATAAATTATTGAATTAAAAGCACTAAACTGTAGAACTGTTGACTTCTACTCTGGGTTAGCACAGTATTTAAATTAAATGGATTTTTTACATAACAAGAAAAAGAAAAAATAGTAGAATAACTTGAACGATATATATATATATATATATATATATATATATATATATATTGTTCTTCTATTTATTAACTTTTCTAAATCGGTAGATACAGTACATAAAATAATAAAAGAAAGAATTATAGATTTTAAAATAACTATAATAGATAAAAACCTATACAAGGTAACAAGGATAAAAATATTCACAGTTTAGTATGAAATATTTTCATCTTAAAAAATGCAGATTATTTATAGTAATTAATAACATAACAACAACATGATCTTTAAAAAAATTGGACAAGGTACAAAATAAAAATTTCTCAATTGTAGAAACTACCTGTCTTTTATTTTAAGATTTTTAAAAAGAATATAGAAGATATAAAGTTGAATGTGCCAACTTTAACAGTTTTGGTATCAGTTATAAAACGGCAATCAACCCTTCTTCTTTCTTATCTGCTGAATTTAACTGCCAAATATGTTGACTTAAAGCTATCATTGGTTTAAAAATAAAATAAAATAACATACTGGCATATGATAAGACAAAACTCCCTAACAACCTTAGATAATGAGATTAATTTAGACGGCTCACCATTCCGAAGATATCAATTTGAAGAGGAATTCATTAAAAATATTATAACGGTTAATGATGCTAGGGATAAAAAAGATATTAAAAAATTCAATAAACTAATTCAACAAGAACAACAGTGTTGTACAGTTAGTGTACACCATACATTTTAATCCCTAAATTGGCATATAAAAACTTGTACAGTTAGTGTATACCCCATACATTTTAATCCTCAAATTGACATAGAAAAACTTGTACAGTTAGTGTATATCCCATACATTTTAATCTCCAAATTGGCATAGAAAAACTTGTACAGTTAGTGTAAACCCCATACATTTTAATCCCCAAATTGGCATAGAAAAAACTAAAATAGGCATACGATTGGAAATTATGTCTTCTTTCAATTTATGTTAAAAAGATAAGCTCAACGAGAGCATATCCATACTGATATTTCCAATACAAATACCCAATTTTGACATTATATTTGGATTCTTCGGTAAATTTTACCTTTGAATACCAAATGGGAAATCATTAGGCGAATAGTTTAGAAATTATGCAGATGTAAAGTTTGAAAATCCTAATGTTAAATTCATTGTTATTAGTTGGAAAACAAACTGCAATGTGGTTAGTTTTTTAAGCATAACTCAAAAACTACTTGCTGGAATAAGCTGTAATTTTGGATTCCCATGTTTAAAGCTTATAGAAAGCAATTTCTGTTACACATTTTATAGGTTGCAATTGCAATACATATATATATTTTTAAACATAAATTTCACAATTTATACATTTGAAATTAATATTAAAAATATATACATTTTGTAACCTATAAAAATTTTAATAAAAATCAATTTCTAGAAGCTTTAAACATGATAATACAAAATTATAGCTCATTCCGTCATGTAGTGTTTGAGTAATGTTTCAAAACTATCTGTATTGAATTATTCAAAAGGAATTTAAAAGATTAGGACTTCCAAACTTTCCATCTGCATAATTCTTAAACTGCAGGGTGGTCATAAAAAAAAAAAAAAACTTTATCGATATACGAGTCCTTAACGACCATATTGTTTAAAGAAACGGGCTGCCATTTCAGATAAGATTATTTTACGTCATGGGCTTGAGAATGAGATAAAGAACAACAATTGAGCTCTTACAGTTACAGAATTTTAAAATTTTCAAATCACATCATCCAATTTTTCTCAGCACAAAATGATCTTCATGGTGAAAAAACATAAATGCCACTAAAAATCTAAGTTTAGCAATGGAAATGGCACCACAAAAAAAGACTAAACACAAGGAAAAGCAGTGAGAAGAACAAATGCATCCACACAGACAACAAAAACCAAATAATTTTACTTGGATTACAAAAATTTTAAGTGTTTGTGTTCACAGACAATGACATGTTGCATGGGGGAGAGTATATTTGCAACAATAAATCACAGTATGAAGACAATGCAGAATCTTACATTTGACAGTGTTTTACATGTCAGATTAACTTAGCAGATTTGATGCGTATACCTAAAATTTTAAATATTCCCCAAGAGACAAATACCCATTGAAGTGTATTCGGGGGACCCACAGAAACGCAAAATGGTGGTATTTAACAATGGCACCAATTCATTCTTTTAGCACATGTAGAGCACGAAATGATCTTTTTTGCATTTGTTTTATGTCACTGTTTCTACAGCTGAAATTAGATTTTTTTTAATGTCATTTATGCTTTTCATCGTGAAGATCATTTTGCGATTGTCATTTGAAAATTTCAGAAATTTTATTTCTACAACCATAATTGTGAGACCTTAATAGTGTTTTTTTTTTTTACCTTCTTGAGCACATGCCATAAAATAACCACATCCCAAATGGTATCCCATTTCTTTGAACAATATAGTCACTAGGGGTTCATATATCGGCAGTTTTTTTTTTTTGTGACCATCCTGCACACTGAATAACTTCCTGTTTAGTATCTGAAGGCATAATTTTCCAAAGAATTCAAATATGATGTCAAAAGAGGGTATTTGTATTTTAAATTTTAATGTTGGTTACTTTTTTTAACATAAATTGAAAGAAGACATAATTCCCAGTCAAATGTCTATTTTCATTTTTCACTGTGACAATTTTGTGATTAAAATACATGTATTTTTATTTTGTTTTATTTTTTACTTACACCACCTGTACAATGCCACAATAACAATGTTATACAGGTTGTTTTAGTAGAAGGTAGCCCCCGAAAAATGTTGGTTTCAGAAAAAAAAAGTACAAGAAATTAAATACAACAATTACATACCACATGTAGGTTTAAGAAATGCATAGCTTATGGCCCCATCTTGTTGGTAATAACCAAGTGTGAGATCCCCATCTTCTAACTGATTCATCAAATTTGACTCCACCTGACATTTTCCTGCAGCGATCCCCTACTCATGTATTTACATGAATAATTCATACCCACTGGATGAGTTATTGGAGAAAATCCAATGCATGATTTAGGAGATGACAATAAAAGTTTTGGCAACTATAGTTAAAACATGCAGCGCAAGGTTAGAAATTAGCAGTCATTAGTCGTCAAATGCAACTAAATTATCTTATTTTATGACCACCAAATTATGCCTAGTTTCCTTGCACTCTTTTTTGTTTAACAAATGCTCAGATTTGTACTTTAATGTAAGTCCCCCCCCCGCTCCTGTCGAATGCACTTCCACTTCAAGAGTACCTGTTTATAATAAAAGATAGGATAGCGGCATATGTCTTAAGACTCCCTAGCACCTGTTAATCACCTCTAAGTTGACTTCACTTTAACCAATGACTGATAAATTGACCTTAGAGATTAACCTCTAAAATTCTTGCAAACGTTGTTCAAAAGCATGGTAATGGACCCTATTCTCCGTTTGGGTTCAAGGCTATGATTTCGAAAATGTTTCCCCAAAGCACATGACTCAACGTCACAAAAATATGGACCATTATTACTGTTCTATGGCATGCAATTTTGCATTGCAAAATGAGTCTTTGCATAATTAAGGCCTACAATATCGGAAATGTTTTTCCAAAGATAAAGTGTTTAATATGTATACCTCCCCCCTTGTTCCTAAATACATAAAAATAGAAACAATATTGTTAACATGGTTGGGAAAAGAAATGAGAACATATGATATAACATAAATTTTCAACCATGAAATGCAGTTTGGCACCTAGACAAAAAATTGTAGCTGTCATTCGACGCCTTACTTTAAAGTTCATAATTTTTAACCCTGATGCAACATCCTGTTCAGAAGCTCAGGGAGTGCATTTACAGCACCTCCTGTGACAATCTTATTTCTTAAACATACAGATAGATATGTAATTGTAGTCTTAAGAATATAAGAATGTGTGATTTCATGTCAAATATTTTGGAACAGATGTACTATTCGCCCTCAATCCTCCATCTTGTTTTTAAAATCAAAACACATTTGTTTAGTTTCTCATTTCCAAAATAATTTTCATCCATATTTACTTATTATAAACACATTATTTAATTGACTAATTTATTTATATTTAATAATAAAAGTTTAATAATAATAATAATAAAACAAGATGGCAGATTGAGGACAAATGGTACTACATCTAAGCCAATATTTTAAACAATCACAAAAACTAAATGGCAACCAATGAAAGAATTTCTAATATAATACAGTTTATTTATGCTATATATTTTGTATTACATTATTATATGGCTTAATTATGTATATATTTAAAAAATTGCTTCTTAATGTAAGTTAAATGGTGTAAATATAAAACAAATTGTTTGTGCATTTGATACATCAATAGTTATTTCATAAAGCTATAACAATAACAATCTGTTGATGTTTTTAAAATTATGGATGCCACTCAGAAAATAACAAAAAACAGGAAATTACGTGTGAAGTAAAATTTATATTTTCCACAACATTTACGCATGAATTTTGCTAACCATATTTTATTGAATATAAAATAAATTACATCGACAAATTTGTTATGTTAATTTTTTTTTTTATAATATTTTCTGTAATAACTATATTGCATTTTCATGGCTGAGTTCTGAATAAAACTACCTGTCAACTTGTACAATTTTACATTACATTAATATTATTTAAAAAATGTAGAGTTTGGTTTCCATGTATATTTTAATCAGAAGCAAAAAAATGTATGAAAATTAAAGTTAACTATCATTTTTATATGTACTGAAAACCATAACATGGATCAAATTCAATAGAACAATATTTTTGTAATTGTTTTGTGATAACAATTTAGTAGTATACACATAAGTACATAAAAATAAAATGTCAGCAGTTTTTGACTCATACATGGTCATGTTTTGTAAGAAATCTCATATTATTTTAGAAAATGTAAATATTAATCATGCAAACAGTTATTAAAAATCATATCATTATTTATACAAAAATAAAGGTTTACTTTATGCAAATACACCATATTTTGCATGATTTTTTATACCTAATATTTCAATACATTTTTTTTTTTCAGTAATTAAAAGCCAATATTTTATTTTAATACATAATAGTTAAAAAAGTAAGTAATATAGTCAGGTATAAATCAATTTATGGATATATAAAACTTTGAACCAGGGTATGCTGATTTAAATCATATGCAAACTTTTATTGGAATTATGTTTTAAAATTATTAATGTTTAATTCATTAATCATTATAAATTAAAATTTTTTTAAATGTGCTTATATTTTATTAAATCAGCTTGATTAAATCAAGCTATAATTTAAATCAATAATCAATCAATAAAATCAATAAATAAATAAATCAATCAAATAAATAAATAAATTAATAATTTATATCAATACAATCATTACACTTTAAATAATTTATAATTAGTTTGATTAAATCAAGCTACTTTAATTTAACTATACTGTAAATCAAAATAATCTTGAAAAGAATACATGTTATTTTAAATCAAACAAAAAATAAAGGTATATGTTCTCAATACAAATGATCTTCCACAAAAAATAAAGGTATATGTTCTCAATACAAATGATCTTACACTAAAAATATAGGTGTATATATGTTCTCAATATCCTTTAAGAATGATCTTTCATTTGCAACAGCAAAAATAAAGATGTATGTTCCTCTCAATACCCTCTAAGAATGATCTTTCATTTTCAAAAGCCATCCTCAGCTTTCTTTTCTTTGAACATACTCAATGGAGAGATAAGGGAACTCATTATATGGGATAATAGGGGTAACCCAGAGTAAATAGATAACAAGGAAGAATTTCCTTCTTTTGACTACTGACCAACAGGTGTTAGTTACAAACCTGTTTTTCAAGGACACTTGAAGCAAAGAACTTGAATAAACTATTACAACCTCTTTACTTGAAGTCACTATTGCACACTGAACTGTACCTGTAGATAGCAAAACTTGGCATAGTACAGGGCAAATTGGAAAGAGGAAAAAAAAAAACACAAAGATGGCAGGTAGAGAAAGGATCCCATATGGTTCCATTATACAAAAATTGCAACAGTTTCAGGTAGAGGACTAAAAGCAAAATGTGGAAAAGAAATGATGGGATTAGTTACAAGACTGAAAAAAAAATTTCAATAAATCTGGGAAAATCCTAATGATGATGATGCTAATAATTCCAAAGTTAAAAAATGATGATATAATTATTACTATTACTTTTTAGCTGTTTTCTGTTTGAAAAAGAGAAATATATGTATGTAATTTAAGTATGTTTATTTAAATAAAAATAGATTAAACATTTACACATATCTTAAAGAAAAGACCATTTTAAATAATTTAAAACTAACAAGCTAACAAAATAAGACACAATCTCAAATGAGCCTGTGATAAAACATTTATTTCAATTATCTTATGTTTGTAAATTATCAATGCTTAAAAAATTAATTATTATAAATTAATTTTTTAAAAATATGTTTATATTTTACTTTATAGATTACCCACCAACATCATGTAGTTCACAACAGATGTCATAGGCGTAGCGTGACCGAAAATTTTGGGGGGGCACAGATGTTTATTAAACACACACGCACATTCCCATATATATACAGTGGTATCTTGGTAAAAACGGCCTCTCAGAAATTTTTCACATTGGGTAAAAGGAATTCAGTTTCGATCTTCTAGCCCCCTAGACCTAAAAGTTTATTTTTCTTAAATATTCGTCGTACAGAAATTTTTGCATTTTTTGCGAAATGTTTATGTGATTTTTAGCATTTTTTCGTGTTTTTCGACAATTTCTTAACATTTGTGTTAGGAATTAAGTTTCAATCTTTTAACACAATATTGTAAAATGTGTCCTCTGCCTTTTTTTAATTTTTCGCGAAATTTTTATGTGATTTTTAGCGTTTTTTCTTTTCGAGGCAATTTTTTAAACATTCGTAACGAGAAATCTGGTTTTATTTTTTCAGCCGATATAGTACATTTTCTACTCTGCGATTGTTTACTTTTTTGAAAATTTATTATGCAATTTTTCGCATTTCGCAGCGATTTTTTTGACATCCGTAAACGGAATCTAACTTCAATATTTTAGTCCAATATAGCAAATTTTGTGATCTGCAAATTTTAGATTTTTCACGAATTTTTTTATGCAATTTTAAGCTTTTCGCGGCGATTTTCTTAACATTCGTAAAATACATCTGGTTTCAATTTTTCAACCAGATATAGTAAATTTTGTCCTCAGTGATTTCAAAAATTTTCTGTGATTTTTAGTGTTTTTCCGCGTTTTGTAGCAATTTTTTAACATTTGTGATGCGAATCTGGTTTCAACCTTTTAACCCATTATTGTAAAATTTGTCCTCTGCGATTTCTAATGAATTTTTATGAGATATTTTGCAGTTTTTTCGCGTTCTGCTGAGATTTTTAAACATTCGTAAAAGGAATCCAGTTTTAATCTTTCAGCCAATTGTACTAAATTTTGAACCCTGCGATTACATTTGGTACTCAATTTTGTACTCACTGATTTTAATCGCGAATTTTTCATGCGGCTTTTTGCGGGGTTTTTTTTTCGCGATTCGTGGAAGTTCTTAACATCTGTAACAGGAATCTAATTACAACCTTTTAGCCCAATATAGTAAATGTTGGCTTCTTTTCAATAATGTTTATTCGGAACACGTTATAGCGAATTTGAATTCGTTCGCGAATTTGTTATGCAAGGTTTAGCGTTTTTTCGCGCTTTGCGACGATTTTTTTGACATTCGTAAAATGAATCCAGCTACAATCTTTTAACCCAATATAATAAATTTGGTTCTCTACGATTTTTAAGTTTTTCGTGAATTTTTTTCAGTTTTTACGCATTTTGAAGCGATTTTTCTGACATTCTAAAATAAATCCGGTTTCAGTCTTTAAATACAATACCGTTAATTTTGTCCTCTGCAATTTTTTAATTTTTCGTGAATTTTTTCTACGTTTCGTGGAGATATTTTCACATTCTTAAAAAGAATCCGGTTTTAAACTTTTAGCCCAATAGAGTAATTTTTTTTTTCTTTTCAATAAAGTTTATTCGGAATCCGTACTATGATTTAAATTTTTCATGCGATTTTAACGCTTTTTCGCGTTCTGCAGCGATTTTTTGACATTCGTAAAAGGAATTCAGCTACAATTTTTTAACCTAATGTAATAAATTTTGTTCTCTGAGGTTTTTAAGTTTTTTTAGATTATTTTTTGCAAATTTTACATTTTTATGCGTTTTGCGGTGATTTTTCTACATTCGTAAAGGAAATCTGGTTTCAGTCTTTGAACACAATACATACAGTAAATTTTGTCTTCTGTGATTTTTGAATTTTTCGTGGAAATTTTTTTTATGGTATATATATATATATATATATAATTATAATATCTATGAATTTCAAAAAACATATCAAGTTCTATTCTACTTAAATCTCCAAAGAGATAATTAATGATATTGTGTATACAGAATACCACATAGCTAATAATTAACATGTGCAAATATAATATTACCATAGCTTATGCTTCAATGGTAATTGGCCAAATTTTACTCATACCTAAAGAATATTTAAAAAAGAAATAGAGAGAAAGGGGAAAAAAAAAAAAAATTATAAATTGGAGTTGCAATTAAGTAAATACAAATGGATTAATAAATTAAATATGAACCATATACAATGGAAAATTGGATTTTTTTTTTTTTTTTTTTCACGTTTTGTAGAGATATTTTTACATTCATAAAAAGAATCCACTTTCAATCTTTTAGCCCAATACAGTAATTTTTTTTTTTTCTCTTTTCAAATAAAGTTTATTCATAATCCGTACAATGAGTTTAATTTATCATGCAATTTAAACTTTATTTATTATTATTTTTATTATTATTATTATTATTATTATTATTATTTTGCATTTCGCAGCAATTTTTTAACATTTGTTATAGGAATAGGGTTTAATTCTTTTAGCCCGATATAGTAAATTTTGTCCTCTACGATTAAAAAAAAAAAAAAAAAAGAGAGAGAGAGAGAGAGATTTAGCGTTTTTTCGCACTCTGCGGCGAAAGAAATCGGGGAGGGATCGTAAAAGGAATCCGGTTTAAATATATTGTATTAAAATCGCGTACATAAAAAAAAATTACGCGATTTTCTGCGGGTTTTCGCGGTTAGCGGCAATTTTTTAACACTTGTAAAATGAATTCGTTTCCAAGCTTTTAGACCAATATAGTATCTTTTGTCCTCTGCAAGTTTTGAATTTCTCGTGAATTTTTTAGTGTTTTTTTGCTTTTTCGGCAAATTTTTGACCTATTTCCTATGACCTTTCTGTTAAATTTTGCTTTCCTGCAATTAAATTAAAGTTGGAAGAGTACAAAATCCTCGTAACGTGAACTACGGTGCTCAAAATATTAAACGAATTCGGGTCGAAATAAAAAATTAAAAAAATTCAAGGTTAGTTTGATTTGAGACCAGATCAGGCATAGACTGCACGCGTGTACGCTGTTGACAGCAGTTGGACCCTACTACCAGGTTCATTTAATTCGAGGTTCACTTGAAAAAAAAAAAACGACCAAGTAAATGAGGAAAGCTCCGCTAGATCATTTTATTGAAATTAATATTTTTTGTAACAAATATAATAAACAGCACCACAACAACTGTATCTGGCACCTGGGGGGGAGGGGGGCACCGCCTGCACCACCCTTGGTACGGCCCTGATAATAAATAAAAGACATTTATCAAACTTTTACGACATTTGAAATAAGTTTAAACGGCACTTTTAAGAAGTAACTAATCATTTAAGGTAATGTGCGCCAGGAAAATTGCATCTTCAATAGCAACGGTTTTGCTTAACAACGGTATTTCTCGAATGGATTACCATCGTTTACCAAGGTACAGCTGTATATTAACTTTAAAACAGCTCATTCAAGAAGGCTTACATTTTGAAAAAAAAATCATAACCATTGCACCTCAAAAATGCGAAGATACTGTAGAAGATTACGTGCTGTCAATACAAAAATAATAAGTAAGAGAGAAGAACATATTTAATAACTAAATGAAGAAAATATTAATTATTTTTTATAATCTTAGTGATGTGTGGTTGCATTCCATTGTAAATAACTCCAGTGACAAAGCTTGGAAAAGCAGGGTATTTATGACTTGATTAAATTATAATTAAAGTTACAACAAATTAAATGAAATATATGTGTATGCGGGGAAGCAGAACTCCCGCTATGATAAACACAACTACATTTTCTAAAGTCTACAGACGGAATGAGAAGAAAAAAAAAAGTACATGTAGATACTAACCGCAGACAGCGGAAAATACAGCTGTAAGATAGTGATAGTTCAAACTTTCTTTTAATGAACGTTCCTATCAGGGTTTGTACTGCACAACACAAGTTTTGCTACCAAATTCATTACTTCAAAGAAAAATAGCTGAGCTATCTATACTGATCTGACATCTGTTTATGTAAAAAAAAAATGAAGAAATATAAAATGAAAATTAAAGTAGTTATTTCATTTCCATTTTGGGTCAATACAAGACAAGTCTTAATTGACTGTATCATATTTTAGAAATTGATGCTCAGAAAGTTGGGGGGGCACATGCCCCCTCGTGCCCCCCCCCTCCCCGAAGCTACGCCTATGACAGATGTTATATGATATTACTGTGGATACTGCTGGTGAACAAATAAAAAGAAAAGCCACTGAAAATTAAATGCAAACAAAAAAAGAATTGATAGCTATGTATTTAAAACATCAAGTAGCCAAAAGAACTTTATTGATAAATAGGTAGCTTGATTCGTTTATGCAACCATTTCTTCTTTCCGCAGTGTTGAACATAAAGAATTTAAAAACATGATTGCTGTACTACGTCCTGGTTATACTCTACCAAGCTGTAAAGAGGTAAGAGGCGTACTTTTAAAACAAATTTATGAAGAAGAGAAGCAGAAAAGCTTTAAAGTACTCAGAGATCAAACAGTCCGCATGGGCTCAAATATGGGTAATCAAATGTTCACAATGAGCCAATAATTTGTGCAACTGTCAGTACTTGTGATGAGAATTTATACCTGGTAGATGCAACTGACACAACAGGGCATCCTCACACAAAATTATATCTAAAATGAACTGGCTGATTTTAAAATTCAATAACTTCCAAACGGTGACAAATATTAAAAAAAATCCTGCAGGAGCATAATGTAAAATGTCATGAGTTATTTTTACTGTGATTGTGTGATTCCTGATTTTAGTTCGAATTACCAGCAACAGATGGTGCTTGAGTGATAGGAGTTCAATCCAGGCCAAAACTAAAATCACCCGACATTGATGTAAAGGAAGGATGTTGAATACATGGAGTGGGTCTCATTCGCTAATACAATCTTGTTCTTAGGGACCGATTCTGAATAAGATTTTATTTTTGAATGAGACCCACTCCATGTATTCAACCTCTTTCCTTTACATCAATGCTGGGTGATTTGTGCTTTTGTCTCCATTGTACTCTATTACTCACAGCGCCATCTATTGTTGATAATTCAGGAATCACAGTAAAAAAACTCATGGCATCATACATTACTCTCCTGCAAGAATTTTTTAATATCTGTCACCGTTTGGAAGTTATTGAATTTTAAAATCAGTCTATTTTAGGACACCCAGTATATTCAAATGTTAGTCTGGATTCTATTGTTTTATCAGCAGCTTGTAATTGATAATCCAGCTAATGTTAAAAGAATGCATTAAGAGTTTGAAAAGAATGAAAATTATGATATTTTTACTTATGGCTGCTCTGTGCATCTTCTAAATTTTTTAGCCAGTGATTTGAAAATTCCTAATGTGAAAGAATATATTGTTCATGTTGTTAAATACTTCAGAAATAATCACTTTGCTGCTGCCAAATATAAACAAGAAGGTGGCCAGAAATTAGTAATGCCACAGGAGTTCACTGGAATAGCATGTTTGACTGCCTATCAACTTATATAAAACATTGGCCAACATTAATGAAAATATGAGAGGAACATAGAGATAAAATTGATAAGGTTGTCTGTAGTAAAGTTTTAAATTTCTCTATTAAAAGAAATGTGGAAAATTTGGTCACCAGACTTAACCAATTGCTATAGCCTTAGATGCAGTATAGAAAGATAACTATTCTATTGCTGGTGCTGTTCATATATGGAAAAAACTTGAAGAGAAATTTATGGAGCAAAAGCTTAATAAAAATAACTTTAAGTGTTTATCAACTTGATATGATCAAGCCCCACATTTTTGAAGAAGCTAGCTAACTAAATTTGAAAAAAAAAAAGGGGGGGGGGCGTTTGAATTTGCAAATAAAAAATATTCAACTTCTTTCATGCCTTTAATCATGAAATTTTTAACTAAGGCAGATCCTTTTTATGATTTACTTTTGAGAAATGCATTGCATTCCAAATGTCACCTTTGGAATGGTGGAGGGTATATTTTAAATCAAGTGTTTATGCAGCTGACCAAAATGCCATAAAGCAATTACTTTCTGCAGTAGCTACTTCTGCTTTTGAAGAAATAATATTTTCTGTTATGGCTTACTGCATGCTACACTTCAAAACAAGTTGGGTCATGAAAAAGCAGGAAAATTAGTTTTTCTTTGCAAAGCATTAAATTTGTCATAGTTAAAAATTTTATGATTACATTTGCCGATTTAAAGTACCATATTTTCAGGCATATGAGCCACGGCACATACGGATTTAAAAGTATAAAATATTCTAAGTGCAGTGGGTACGACGATTTTTTTCCCTCATAGGGATGTTTTATGACACCTATTTTTTTCAATACCGGTACATTATGATGCCATTTTTTCCCTTTTGATCAACTGTCACATGCTCTCAAGTTGATACCAAAACAGAAAAAACATCTCCCAAACTTGGATGTCCATGAAAGGTTATTTGTTTATTTTTGAGCAATCAGTGGGTTGAAAAATGTTGATTTCACCAGCTCTCCAGTTAAAAATAATTACGTTTGAATCCATCAATAAGCACTGTACCCTCGGGATATTAGAATGAATATAGAGCTGTCACAAGCTTTTTCGCTAAAAACCCCTTCCCCTCGTAATGTAAAGGCATAAAATTGACAGACCTGACCTATTAAATCAATTTGGAATCGAATGGCATTTTCCATTTTTTAAAATAAATTACTTATCGAGTTATAAGCGATTTTTGTAACGTGACAACAGGTTTTTCTCCTATCCAGCATGTGAATTCAGTTCAAAATGCAACTTTGAAAATATTTTCTAAGATCTTTTGTTTTTACCAAAATATGGAAAACGCTATTTGATTACATAGTTTCTGAATAAGAACAGCTGCCAGTTGCATGCATTTCTGAACAAAAATGAACCCAGAAATGCGTCAGAAAGTAGCTTCTTTAGATTTGAGAACAGCCTTAAAATGCTGTGATGATGCTAAACTATCATTCTTTTCTCTTTTAGCAAGAGAGAAATTATTCAAATTCTATTCTTTTACATATAAAAAGGACTCTGTGAATGTGTCAGAAAGTTTGCATTGTTTGAGTTGGGAAATAGAGGTCTACACGGGCTGCAGCATCCTGTTGAAACTGTCTGGGAGAAACACTATGGGCTTCATCTTTATGATGTATTTAAGAAGTATCTTTCCTTGGTATTGTGAGGCAAAACTTCAGAAGAATGTCACTAAAATTCAAACTTTAAAACAATCTGAGAGAGTTAAAGGGTTAAGTGAGATATTTTTCATCCACACATTTATTATTATTATTTTTATAAAAAGTAACATACTTACTTTTTAGAGGATCCTTTTGTGTCAGCCCGTTGTTGAATTTTGTTATTCAGCTCTTTATAACATTTAGAACAATATCCTTGCCATTCTGGATTTCCATAATAACCACAGCCATTTTTGCACTTCAACTCTTGACCAAGGAGAACTCCTTTGCGCTTATGCATGCTAGAAGCTGAGTGAGACATGATCACAAGCCTGAGGATAAACAAAATATATTTAAATTTATGGTAACATAATTCCATTTAAGATTGCAGTAAAATATCACATAGGGTATCATCAAAATATCATATTCAGGGTAAATAAATATTATGATACAGTAGACTCCCTCAAATCCGCCACCCAAAAATCCGCACATCGTTTCCGATGTAAACAATGAAACTTACAATTAAGATGTAAGTGTAAAATTTCAGTCTTTTAAAATTTTTATATCATTCTGTACACATTTTAATATGTAATTCTGGTTAATATGATTCAACTCATGTTTTCTCATGAAGGAAGTATAAATTTATTTTTGAAAAAAATTCAAGATAGTGGGTGATTGCATATTTCTACGAAATAATTTATATATCAATCTGGCTTTTTTGATTATTAAGTATGGCTCAACATGAAATAAAACTTTGTTATTTTAAGACTTTTATGTGAATTATTAGTGCATATTTATAAGGCGAGTTTCATTGAATAATTCAAGAAAAAATTATCTCATCATTATATGCATAATTATTTACTTGATCTTTCCTTTTAATATTTTAAATATTTTTTAAATTTTCTTAATTTTTTATTATTTTACATTATTGTTAGCATTCATTATAATTTCGAGTGCATTATTAAATTAAAATTATTGTTTAAAAAATGCAAACAAAACAGTGACCAGAAATCCTTCAAAATTCTAAAATCTGCACAATGTCTGGTTTTAAGCTATGCAGATTTAAGGCAGTCTACTGTATTTACAAAAATATAAAAAATATCTGATGTGTTCAAAATATTAAATTTATTGCTGATGCTGATTATAAATATTTCCAGACATAATATAAATCATAAACTAAAACATATTATACTTAGCATGAAAACTTAAAAAAAATTCTAAATGCCTTTTCTTTTCACTTACGTAACAAAATTGAAGGATCAACTAAATGAAAACCAACAAAATTTGCTTTTTATACTCACAGAAACAAACTATAGGATTTAGTATCAAGTTTCAATTTTTTTTTTTTTTTTTTTTTTTTTTTTTTTTATATTCGACAAAATTTTAAATACAAAATAATTTGTTTTATTGGAAAATTGGAACACAAATGTAAACTTGTCTGTATTTTCATTCCCTAACCTGCCGTGCAGTTCAAACGGAACTAAACGAAAACCAGAACCAGAAAAGATTCTTTGTAATGTAAATAACTTATCTAAGTTAAAAACAGTTTATCTTTCAATGACTGTTCTAAGTAAACATTGTCCCACATAATTATTGGTACTACATTTAAAAATTCACCTTCAACCATAAATCTTAAAAGATCATTATTTATTTATTTATTTATTTATTTTTTTTGCTAAAAAAAATCACTGCTAGAGCAAAAGTTTTTTATCTAAAGAATGACATAGTCAATAACAGTTGAAAAATTCATTTACACTTGTTTCGACAGAAAATATCAAATGATACAATGATATTTTGAAAATAAATAACAAATATAAGAAAATATTAAACATCATGATATTTTGAAAATAAATAAGGATATATATATATCATGATATATATATAGCAAAAATAATCGTAAGGGATGTGAACTTGAAAGTTGTCGCCAATCAGACAGATGTAGGAGTGGGTAGAGTAAGACAGGGTAAGTTCTTATTCCTGTAACATTGTCTATGACTCAATGGACGAACTGGACACTGTAATAAAATGTCCATCCAAATGAACAACGAACCTTTCGGAAATAGAGATGCTATAAGGAAAAACGTTATCACATTACAGCACTAGATAGTTTGGATTTATCTCTGAATTATCTTATGCAACAGTAGGGCGAAAAATATACAAAGCATTGCATTCATACAAAACCTTTTTTAGAAAAAAAGTGCATCTCAGAGAACTTGGAGGAGATACCTTCCTAAAATCACATAAAGGATCAATTTTTTCAAGGATAAGTACTTCTTCTTCCCTATACTCATCAGAAACAATTTTAAGCTTTGATACCTTGCCAGATTTCAGAATTATTGAAAAAAGACTAACAGGGTGTAAGACTGCTTGTTTCTTTACAGCTAAGATCAGTTATAATTCAAAAGAATGTTTTGAAACTTGTTAAAGAAACATATATTCAGTAGCTTTGGGATGCTGACTGAAGGAAGCATAAAAAAAAAAACATTAAAACTGGCTTAGATATGTTGGTTAGAGGTCTACACAGGCTGAAATTTGGGTTCAGCCACGGGTTCAGGCTTGGCCCAACCTGTTCAAAAAATTATTGGCCTGGCACGGTACAAAGGTTAAAGTTCAGCCCAGCCCATACAAAAAATGCAGTGGTTCAGCTTGTTATAAAAGATAAAAGTTCAGCCTGAGCCCAGCCTGGCCTATACAAAAACGTAAAACCCCGACTAGACTGAATTTCTACAAAACATGTTAATATTTCTAAAGTGACATTATCTTACAATTAAAAATATCCATACAGCACACTTACTTATGTACATATTTTATTCTCCGATTATGTCCAACATTCATAGAATACAGAAAAACAACAATATTAATAAAAACTACTTAGGCAATTACATATACATAAATACCCCAGTGGCAGAAAGTTCTGTAGCTGTCTGCGACAAGCTTTTAAATTTTCATAATCAGTCTGCAAATTTTGTGTAATTTTAATGAATGAAGAATACACTAAACTAGGAATTTTTCATCATTTTATTTAAAATAGGGTCAGCTTGATGCATTCTCATTAATTTTGCTTATAACTTTTGCTGTTACATATCGTTTCATCATCTCACTTCTTGTAGGATTTCTAAAATGGGAAGAGATAAGCTTGGGAGGGGTGAGAAATTTCCCTCCTCTGATGCAGCTACAGAAATTCCTTCTGGAGAAAAATGTCTTAATTAAAGTCCTGCATCAGCTACCGATCGGGTTAACACTGTTTTCAGTTCGAGCTGAGTTTAGATTACTGCAGGCTGGATTCAGGTTAACCCAATTTTTTAAAAGTTGGTTCTGTATTCAGATTTAAAAAATTATGTATTAAACATAGATGTTTGTCTGTGTCTGATGTTTTCTGAAGAGACTGCAAAGTGCAGAGCTGCAAGATTTGGCAGGAAGAGTCTGAAGCTGAAGTGTTGTTTTGTCTGAAATTATGCACCTCAAAGCCCACTTTTGGACTAGTTTTCTTAATTTTTTATGCATTTTTTTTCTTTTTGCAGCGAATTTTCTACATTAGTAAATACGGAATTCCCCCATCTATTTTTGAATTTTTTATGCATTTTTTATCGTTTTGTGACAATCTGTAGATATTAGTAAAAGGAACTGGGTTTCAATATTTTAGCAGTCTTTTTATGCAGTAAATTTTGACGAACTAACGATTATTTTTTTCCAAAATCGTTTGATGAAAACCACGTTTTTTTTTTGTTTTGTTTTTTTAACCGTGATTTTTTGTTGAAATTTTGCTTGTTTTTACCACGATTTTTTGCCGAAAATCGCATGTTTATACCACGATCTTTTGACGAAAATCGCATGTTTTTACCATGATTTTTTGACGAAATTCGCGTGTTTTTACCGCGATTTTTTTGACAAAATTCCTGTGTTTTAACAGCGATCTTTTGATGAAATTCGCGTGTTTTAACCGCGATCCTTTGCCAAAATTCGCATGTTTTTACCGCGATACTTTGACAAAAATCGTGTGTTTTTACCTCGATCTTTTGACGAAATTCGCGTGTTTTTATCGCGATCTTTTGACAAAATTCGCGTGTTTTTACCGCGATACTTTGACAAAAAACACGTGTTTTTACCTCGATCTTTTGACGAAATTCGCGTGTTTTTATCGCGATCTTTTGACAAAATTTGCGTGTTTTTACTGCGATCTTTTAATGAAATTACATGTTTTTGCCGTGATCCTTTGTCGAAATTCATGTGTTTTTATAGCGATCCTTTGCCGAAATTAGTGCATTTTTACCGCGATCTTTTGACGAAATTCCGTGTTTTTTTACCGCGATCCTTTGCCAAAATTCACAAGTTGCGGACAGTTTTTTAAATTAATTTCATTAGTGCAGACAAAAATTGTCCGCAAGTGGTTTTCTTTGTCTGCAACTACGTCGCCGTGTTTCTGCCACTGAGATAAATACTGATGTAAAAAAATTGACTTAGACAACATTTAAATGAAGATTTGGTAAGAAAATCAATGTAGTTTAGAATGAAAGAAACAAATGATAAAAGAAAATCATAATTTTAAAATTCAACACAGAACAAAAGATAGATTTTAAAAATATATGTCTCTAATTTATTAAACCAAACTAGATTTCCAATGATTTTGCTAAACAAGTATACAACATCACTATAATTTTTATGAGAATAAATAAATAAGATGCTGTCCAGTGTGGGCTCAGGTAGAAGAATTTAGAACCCTGCACGGGCCAGGCCAATAATGATTTTCATACAGGCTGGGATGGACTTGGACCAAACTTTTAGCTTTTATAACGGACTGAGCTCGGGGCTGGAAATTTTGGCCGTGCAGCCCTTTAGAAAAAATAAAGTCCAGGCCATGGTCGACCTTGAAAAATCTGGCTCGCCTTGGGTCTGCAAAACAAAGTAAGGTACAGACCTAGCATGACCCTGAAAGAGTGAAGACCAGGCCTGACCCAACTCTCATAAATAAAAATTTAAGGCCCAGCCTGATGTCGAGCTTTGGACTAGTCCTTTCCCATACAGATCTCTAATGTTTTTTTTTATAGCAGGGTTGTAAAAAACCCATTTTTTTTAAAAACCCAACTCGGGCAGGTACCCAGACAGCTACCCACTATAACCCTGATTTACAGACCTTTTATTAGCACAACTAGGGGGAAATCTTCCCCGCCCCCCCTGGAAAGGAAGTATACTCTTTCTTGTTATAGCAACCTCCTCAATTACGATTATGTCTACATTGCACTTACAATTTCGCCAAGGTCATCACCAAGCTTATATATACATTATATGTATGCCATATATATATAATGCACTAAAAGTTTATATAATACCTGCTTATGTGTCATATATATATATATGCATAATATAATGACATATACAAATGTAACATCTTATCTGTTATATATTTATCATATACATCTTCATACATATATGTCTATAATGTCATATTATATATATATGACTTTGTGATACATCTTGGTTGCTTGGCGATTAATCCTCAGTGGCAGTTATAACAAGGAAGTACTGTATTTTCAAATGTAATACTGTATGACGTTTTGTTTTGCTAAATATTACTCTAATATTTTAAAATTACTATGCATTACAGTGCGCTGGCAGCTCTGAAAGAATATTGTAAGATTGGAGTTGTTTTCGTATATATTTAAACATACACTGCTTTACACAGAATGGAAATTCCCTAGTTTTTTATGAATTCTTTTTAAAAACACAATGATGTAAATACAGGAAACTGCTACTACACGGTTTTAACATCACAACTAATTGCTTGTACTATATAATTAATTTTATTACAGAATAAGATACTGATTTACTATTTTACTAAAACATTTTAGTAAGAACAGCATCAAAAATTTCATAAATGCAAAATTTAATATGTTGATTTTGCAATTATTTGTTTAAAGTCATAATGTTACATTAGAAAAACTAATTAGTAAAATTCATGAAACTGGTGAATGGAAAATTGATCAACGCTACAAATTAAAACAGCATTAATGTATATACTTGAAACAAAGTAAGTGTTTCATTAAATCTGAATATTAATATTATTTGACATTAATATCTATATACATTAAGCACAAATTATCGAAAAATTGATTGTGTTAATCATTATTAACCAACAACAGCACTTAACGAAAGTCAATACTTACAATAAATAGTTAAGTTTCGGCAAGGAATTAATACATTAAAGAGTGAAACTAGAGTTCTTCAGATAAGATTTAATCAGAAGCATAGACAAATGTTATCAACATTGTAAAAACGTTCATTGATAACTCAGAAAACAATACAAAACAAGGCCATCTAATACAGCTACTCGAAACAATACTAATTTTTTCAAATTAACGGTCCCTTCAGAGGGTTTGTTAAAACTTCGCTAGCTAGTAGGTAAATGATGCAGATCAAAACAACTAGTTACACGTGATATTTGCAGCTTATTACAGCAAAATCACGTGGTGTCGTATAACATCCGTAATAAAGATCAATCCCTTTTATTTAATTTATGAGTAATGCAATGCAACTTTTGTAAGTAAACAAACCGAAAGGGAAAGTAAAGCAGCTGTCTGCTGCCACAAGTAAAAAGTATGACTAACTACTTTTTTTTTTTTTCAATTTTTAAGTAAGAGCTATGAAAAATAGTGATTCATTATATGTCAAATTACTCAAATGAGCAAAATTCTTTTCTGAATATTTCTAACTTTAGAGAGTAATGAATACTTGTTCCATTGCTTTAAAAAAACATAAAGCAGCTAGACTCCCAATCACTTCTTCAAAGTGGAATCACGAAACTTGTTTGTTTACAAACACTTTCGTCGAAATTCCCGGAATTGGTGATTGTTTATAACAGTTTTGCCTCTACAGGTCTCAAAACATCCCGCTCATATTTAAGTTGATTGTTTGTTAAGTTTTTACTGTTTGATCATTAGAAATTAATTCCTATATTTAGTTAAAGTTCATAGAAAAGCGCTCATGTGGTACTTTGAATTGATTTATATAGTGTAAATGAGACGTCCCAATTTTTTCTCGAATAAATTTAAATGTCCCATGCAGGACAGCTTATTTCTGGATTTTTCATTAAATCGTTTACGTCCATAACACATAATGTATGATTTGTTTTGGAGCTCTCAAAGAGCGAAACTATCCATAAATCGTCTATTATTGAGCATGGCTTCGAAGTTTTAACCTGGTTGTTAATTTTTTCTGCATTTTCTTGTTATAGCGCCACCCCCCCCCCCCAGTTACGATTATGCCAAGATTGCAGTCAATTTCTCAAAAAAAAAAAAAAAAAAAGCGCCAATGGCGGGCACGCAAGTTAACCCAATATTTTATGTTACTAAGAATATTACAATAGTTTCATAACAAATTCATATCAGGGTTTTATAATAATTTCATACAATGCTTTATAAGAATAACAATTTATGATAGTATGCCTTTCATTATAGGCCATATTTCCGAAATTACTTTCAATAATTCATCAAAAAAAATTTCCTAGGTATTTTCTCCACATAAAGTCTGGGCCCAGATGTCATATACGCACCACGTTGGCGCTATTTTTTCTCCCGCCAATTTGGCGAAAAAAATAAATTGTTGTTTATTTACTTTTCTTTTCCATTTTAATTCTATAAATTATTTTTATTATGTATATGTATATCAATATTTATTTATATCAAACTATCATTTATTATTTTTTATTTCCTTTTTTAAAATAATAGAAGCTATTTCATTTATTACGTTATTTTATTATTTTATTTTTATATTGAAATAAAAAATCACGTGCTATTATTGCATGCTATTTGTAACTAGTATTGGCGGGGGGGGGGGGGGGGGGAATCGCGCAAACAGGATGCGTATATGACACCTGTGCCAAATTCTATAAGATATTATTCAATGTGATGGTGAGTTGTGCATCATTGTGTTTTATTGCACCACTTCCACTTAGCAAAACCCTACATTCTTTCAACATTTTGTGTGTGAATACCCATTGTTGGATCAACAAAATTGTACTTAAGGTTCACAGTAAAGTGTTTATAGCCTGCTTTTTTAAACTCCAATGAATTGTATCCTTTCTAGCAGTCAGGGTAGATTGTTGATCCATCTTCTATATGTCCACATTTTTTTTTCCCCCATGAGTGTACTAGCAATTTCTATTTGAGAAAAAGCAAAACTGGACAAAATGTTTTGTCCACTCTTGCTTTTTGTAGCATGCAATGCTTTGCACTTTGTTGCACTGAAGAAGAATCTCGCTTTTGGATTCGAAACAGCTGTTTGCTGATTTTTTTGTTTTATTATTGGTGCACTTTTAATATTGGTTTTCTGCCTTTTAATATTCTTGCACAAAGGTTTTATTTGCTATTTTTAAACTTTCTTTGATCTCAATAATTTTTTTGACATCACCAAATCTTTGCATTAGGTGTAGGAAACACATTTCTCTCATGTAACTATTCCAATCAACTGTTACATTTTCACCAATATTTGTTTCTTACACCATTTTATGTATGGTATTTCTTCTGCCCAGCTCCAGAGCCGCACCAAGTCTGGTGCAAGCAGGCCCCCCCCACATCAGGCGCCATCAATTAGGTTAGATGTGGGCAGCCTTCAGCTGTAATTATTGATGCACCGATAGACAACAGTATGCAACAGTGTTTCACACCAGGTGCCAAATGGGGTGGCTGCGGTGCTGTCCAACTCCACCCAACTCCTTTCTCTGTCCAACTTTATAAATATATAGATTTTTAAAAAAAATCCTTAAAATAAACACATACAGTAGATCTTTATAACGCAATTCTATATAATGCAATTATCTATATAATGCACAACTTCTCAGATGTAAACTATGAATTTTGGGTACTTCTCCATTATCCCATTGTCCACTTTCCTTAAAACTATCACCAAATTGTAACACTCAATAAACAAATAAAAGAATACTGCCATTGGAAAAAAAACAGAAATTCAGAAAAGCTTTACTCATTAAAGTATCAACTTTCAGTAACTTTAAACAATAAAATTTACAATATACATTACTGAAAACAGAAAAAAAAAATATATTTGTGATGTCTGTTGCAAGCGATCTATTGTTCGTAAACATGCATCGCAAGATTTTTTCAATGCTTTTTCTATTTTAATATCATGACGTCATTGTTTAATTGTGTAATTGTTATTTTAATTTATGAAATAGCTAATACATCAGTAAAACCATCATTAAAAGTACAGATAAACATCAAATTAAAAATCACTTGAAGGCATAACAAACACGTGTAACTCACCTGGCGTCAATTGAATGTGACGCCATGATCATGCATTTATGGCTTTAAATTCTATAGTTTGAGTATAGTTTTTTTTATGAAAAGTGGTTCACAGGGTAATGGAGAAATACAGAATTTTGCAGCTAAGCAGAGCATTCCTATACAGTCGACTCCGTGAAATCTGCCGATGTATAATCCGCCATCCTTTTTCAAATGTAAACAATGGAAATCATACTTTCATAGTTAAGCTCATTAAAGAAATTATTACATATAGTTGTTTTTATGAATTATCAATTTTTAAATGCTGCTTTAAATTGTGATTTAACAAGTTTTATGTGATTTGCATGATGTATATTAAAATAATATCTTTAGGTAAGCAAAAGGTTTTATAATCTTGGTCCCAAACTGTGCAGATTTAACAGAGTTGACTGTATTTAAAGAATGAATAATATAAATAAAATTTGGATTGTATAATTAATTTTTCTTTAAATTAACTTAGTTATTAAATAATTTAAACCAGTTATGCATTATATTTTCCTTTTCTATTGTAATTCTAATTAATGTTTAAATATTTCTAATTAATAGTCTGACTATAAAAAAATAAAATGTAAACAAAGAAATGATCTATAATCCGCCAAACCCTTGGTCCCCAAGTGTGCGGATTTCACAGAGTTGACTGTATTGTAAAATATTGCTACTTGCTAGAGGACAAAACTTGATACATTAGTTGAACTTTATATCCTTAATTCAGAGCTTTTTGATGCAAAAATTGCTACCGTTGCCATAAAAATTTTTGAAAATGAGTAATATAATCAATGATTTGGACCAAGTTTATAAAGTAAATTGATACTTACGTATTATGTGGGCCCAGGGCCGGCCAAAGAGGCGTGCGAAGTGTGCGACCGCACGGGGCGCCAAGTCGCTAAACGACTTAAGGGGTGCTCAAAAGTCAAAAGATCACAGATAAAAAATATTTTTAGATTCCGCGTTTTTTCTTTTTCTTTTCTTTTCTTTTTCATTTTTTCCAGGCTGCGGTCTGTGGGAGTGGGTCTACCTTGGCTTGGGTTTGAATAACAGTTCAAGGACACTGAAATCTTCCCATACAGACCATATGTCCGGTTCCTTTATCTGAGAAAACGAGGCTATTAACACTCAAATTACACCCTGGGAAGACATAATCAAACCTCTATTCAACACCAGGACTGAGGGAGGTTAATTAATTACTACTGACATTTTTACGATTCTGAACTCTTTCTTCGTCCTCTTGATGCAGCCGATAGTGGCAAGTGTCCTTTGGCAGGTAACACCTTGTAGTTGCAGAGAATCGTACAAATTACTTATTCTCGTTTTGTTTTTTGTATTAAACAATATTAACTTAAAGATTATACTCAAAATGCCGTGCATGAAAAAATCGGGAAATTATTACAGGATCAAGACGGCGCCGAAAAAAAAGAAAGAAAAAGTAAAAACCATGATGAAAAAAAGGATATAATCGGAGCGCCAAATCTTTTGTCGAAGACGCAAATGAAAGGTTAATAGAGGTAAATTTCTCTAACTAAAAATTATATATGTAATTAATCTTATTAAAAAAATTAACTTTAGCACATCGTTTTATTTAGTTATTTTTAATTTAATCTGTATTAAATCAATAATAGTGTAATAGTATTTCAATACATGGCCGAAACTAGGAATTTTTCAGTCGCAAGCATTTTGGCGCCCTCTCCAATTCTTTTCCAAAATAAGTGTATGCAGAGAACTTTTCAATCCATTCCCCTAATTTTTATTTTAAATATGAAATAATTGTTAGGAAGCATATTTATCTTAATATTTTTATATTGCTTTCTTTAGAAATGGACCTACTGTAATCGCTTCGTTTTTATCATATAATCCAGATCTTGTTAACACGATAATGTTCAAAAATTGAATCATTTCGAACCTAATTGGACCAGTGTATTGATCTTACAAGTACCTTGGATCTGGGTGTGTTCATTAATCAAGTATGTAAATTTTATATTTGTTTACAGAGACACACAAAAGCAAATTTTGTCATCACGATGTCCGAAATATTGAACCAATTCATATATAACTGGGACAGTGTATAAATTTTACAGGTATCTTAGATGAATTCGTTAATCAAATATTATTCTCTGACGCCCCTAAGCAGTCCCTTAATGGAAAAATCACGACCTGTTCAAAACAAAGAGTATAAAATTAACGAATATATCTTTATTTTGGGTCGTCCGATTCCATGACATTTTTTCCTAATTTTCATTATTTGTTTTTTGTACCGAAGGACGAACCAAATCTTCTTTTGGCGTCCCTTTCTACTCTTGTGCCCAGGACATCCCCCCTCCCCCCGGCCTTGCTTCAATAAGACAATGTGAAATGCACCACAAATAAGTTTAAAGTCAAAACATTTATTAATATGAAATGAGGACTATGTAACTATTTTTTCCTGGTCCGTACTTTCTTTCTTTCTTTTTTTTTTTTTTCCCTCAGGAAATAAAGGAGATAAATTTAGTTCATTTTAGAAAAAAAACATTTTTCTAGTTCAAATTTTAGAAAAAAATCAGACAACGTCGATGGAAACTTATTCTTAAAGAGTGATGTTACATTGAAGAAAACAATGCATTGTAAAATTTTTGTGAGGTCAGTTCCTCTTATTAATTTTAATATTTATATTTTTTAAGAAACATATCAATGATTTAAAATTGTTTCTTTTTTTCAATCTATTCTGAACAGATTTTTCCGATTAGAAAGAGAAGGTTTATTTACTCGTTGTGTAAGGCCAAAATCCAAACTGGCTGCTTTTTAGCACATTTTTTATCCCAAACGTGTCAAATTGGCAGATGCTCTTATTAAACTAATGTAATCGAACCGTTTTTCGGTAAAAACAGAAGAATTTTTTTAAAATGCCGTCAAAGTTGGCGTTTTGAACCGAATTTTCGGACACGACAGCGCAGGAAAGGAAAAAAATTGCTGTTCTGAGACAAAAATCACTTATAACTCAAGATGCAATTCTTTTAACAGAAAATGAAAAAAAAAAAATTCGATTTCATATCACATCAAAAAACATACCTGCAGGTCTCGTGCTTTTATGCTTAAAAACGAGTCAGAAAATGTGTCAGATAGTTTTGTGTTGTTGAACGGGGAAATATATTTTAAATCTTTTTATATTTAAATTTATATGAAAGTTAAAACCATGAAACTTTGTACATTGTTTTTCAGCTATAGTTTTGTGTTGTTGAGCGGGGAAATATTTTTTTTATCAAGACTTATCATATTTAACTTTATATGAAAGATAAAACCATGAAACTTTGTACAGAGTTTTTCAGCTATGTAATCTTTAAATTTGTTTCGGAATTTTTTATTTTAAGTGAAATTTTTTAAAATTTGTTCCTCGTAGTAAAAAATACTCATTTAAAAAAAAATGTTCTTTTAAAGATTTGTAATTTTTTTAAAATAAATATTTCTGTAAATCCCTTAGTCTAATCAATATTTATAATTTCCATATCAAATGTGAAAATGTATGCAAAAAAAAAAAAAAAAAAAAAAAAAAAATTAGAAGATAGAATATAAGTTTTAAAAAGATAATTCTCTTTAAAGAATTTACATTTAAAAGGGAATAGATATATAAATTTGTATTTCAAGAAAATAAATTTAGAAATATATGATTATGAATATAAAGTAAAATCATATTTATAAATATTTTGTTTCCCGGCCATCACACTTTTTTTTTTCAAGGTATAGCTAAAGAATTTTGTCAAAGTTTAAAAGAAGAATGGGATAAAAGATTTCTGATTTGAGAACTAATGTAATCAAAACGAGTACACACACATAAGTGAATGTGTGTGTGAAGGAGGAGGGGGGAGTCAAATGAAAATAGTTATGTGGCTTGGAGCAGTAGGGAGCCAAAAGAAATAAAGTTAAATAATTTCTGAAGGCTCCGATCCGAATCTGACCAAGAGTTATCATTTTTGTCATGAGGGTGATGGTAAAAAATCAGTTCTAAGAATTCCAGTTTAGTAGTCAACAAAGCTGTGGTCAGAAGTCAGAGCTGGTGAGAGAGGGGACACTTGGAGTAGGGAAATGACCAATATAAGTATTTCTAAGAAGTGATAATTAATCTCTTTCGAACAAACCAGGATATAGTTGTCAGTTGTTGGTCCATTAATTGTCCAGGAGTAGGTAATAAGAACTTCTTGGCAGGAGCATCCTTTGAGGAAGGACGAATTTTTTGCAACTTCCCTGTGGCTTTAAGCATGTGGGGTAATTTCAGTTTCCATGCATAATTATCAGTGCACAAATAAATTCTGTAGTTTAAAATACGGGAAACTTTTTTTGTGGTTCTGCCCCGTAGGCCTATGCTTCAAGTTCCAGAGTGTATTTTTTGTGAGTAAATTTCTCCTTATCAGATCTTTGAAATTCTGTATAAATGGAAGAGCTTTGAGATGTAACAAAAATGAAATTGCGAGAAAATTGAAATAAAAACTTTTTGTCGTAAATTTTCCTCTTTTTAAGTTATCCAGAATCTATGATGGCTTTTAAAGATAAAATTTTGGTAATATGCTTTCTAAGAATATAAACATCAGATCGGATGATTTTTTTAATTTTTCTGCCCTTGCCCTTCAAAGGAGGGGGGAGGGGGGGGGGAGGCAATTGGTTGTCTGTTGCGGATCAGTCTCTTTACATCGTTTTTGTCCGCGTCCCCAGATTATTATATCGTATTTCAATCTGAGATCGTATTATTACATAGTAAAACTGTTATTTATTGTAAAATTAAAATTTTCCTTTTGAGACATTTTATTATTTAAAGGACATTTTATAATACAAAAAGGGATTGAATTTTTTAATGCCTTTAAGTATTCTTTAAATAATATCATAAGTAATTAGTAATAGTATGTTTAAAAGTAACGAATATATAAAAAGTTAAGAATAATCCAAGAGTATTTCCTTTTTTTTTCGTGGATGGGGGTGGGGCGCCCGACGGATACTCGCACGGGCGCCAAAATACCGTTGGGCCGGCCCTGTGTGGGCCATGTCAGATACAACTGAGCCAAGCATGGTGCCAATTAAAATAATTATAGTAACCTTTATTTTTTGACAAGCATATAGTTTATTTATTTATTATAGTGTATAGTTTCTTAGTATAATTTATAGTTTATTTTTTTTTTATTATAGTTTACAGTTTTTTGTTATTTATTTATTATTGTTTATTTATTTATTTTATATTATTTATAATCTTATATAAATAACATAATAAAAAATATATATAATATAAAATATAATATAAATATAATTATTTATATATTTATTATATAATTTATAGTTTTTTTTATTATTATTATTATAGTTTACTGTTTTTTAGTATAATTTATAGTTTATTTTTTTATTATAGTTTACAATTTTTTGTTATTTATTTATTATTGTTTATTTATTTATTTTATATTATTTATAATCTTATATAAATAACATAATAAAATATATATATAATTTAAAATATAATATAAATATAATTATTTATATATTTATAATTATAATATTATGTATTATATAATTTATAGTTTATTTTTTTTTATTATAGTTTACAGTTTTTTGTTATTTATTTTATATTATTTACTATTTTAAACAATTTTATATATTTAACAATATTAAATTACTGTTTTGCACATTATTGGCAACGATAAACAAGATTGGCGATTGACAATCATTTTTGGCGATCTATCTCCTGGCCCAGATAAAACATAAGTACCAGTAAATTTAACAATGTGTGAAATGATCTGTACTATGTAAAACTTTATAATCTGCACAACTCCTGGTCCCAATGAATGCAATATTACAGACACTCTTCTGTATTTTGATATATTTCGGTTCAGCATGTTTTGACCTGTTAACAAGATAGTTTAATGATGTGTGAAAGGTGATCTATATAATGCAGAACCTCGAGTTTTTAGGCTTATGTTATAAAGATCTTCTACTGTATTTTTTTTTTAAATATTTTTTTGTTGTGGAGAGAATCTGAAGCTCATGGAATCTCCCCATGACTACTACACCACTATTCAAGAGGGGGGGGGGGGGATATATTAATTTAGTCATTGACTGATAGGGCCATATTGCCTTCAGATTTTCAGAAGATTTGACTAAAAAGTATATCAAACTTTTAGGAAAGACCTTTTGAAAAAAAAAAAGTGATAGGAATTCCCAATTATGTTTTTAGATTCTTCAAAGAATGACAGTATTATACTTAATCCTTACACTTACAGTGACTATTTTATTTAGTTCTAAATAAAGCTTTTTTTTTTTTTTTTTTTTTTTTTTTTAAGTTTTCTTTGCTAATAGTATTACACAAAAACAAATTTCAGCAATCATTTGCAATAATTTTGATGTAAACAATACCTTAATTATAATCAGAAAGTACCCTCTAGCGCTCTACCACTTGAGTTTATGACCATACATGATTTGGTGATTTATGCTTACCTCACTGTTAAAAATGTTCAGCTTTTGCTGCATAGTCACTCCATCGCTTTTATAGAATATCTCTATTTTGACCAATGAAAATGCTCCATAATATAGAAAAGTAACCGTTTACTCTAAAAGCGGTGGAGTGTGTCTGCAGCAAAAGCTGAAGATTTTTAACAGTGTAGCGTAGAGTTGCAAAAAACCCGCAGATTTTGAGAGAAGGAAATAAACCTGGGAATTTTGGGGAATAAACCCGGAATTTTGGGGAATATTGGAAATTTTGAAGGAGTTTTGAATGTAAACAAAACCAGTCATTTTTCAATTTGAGTTTTTTATTTTCCTGAAAATTCAGGCATTGTTCTGAAAAGTTTAAGATGGACTTTTTATTAGGAATTCATGAAACTTATGATTTTACGCTCTAAGATATTATCATTTATTAAAACTCATTAGCTTTACAACAATGGTGTCATACTTTGTCTATATTCATTTTCTAGCGAGTTGCATTGTATTTTTGCATTGGTTTCTTTTACTTTTGTTCATATTCTTTTTTGTTTACATTCGCTGATTCGGAGAGCAGGGGTGAAGTTTACATTCATGTCAGAAAAGATGAATCTCTCATCTGCCTCTCTCACTTTTTAGCTATCGACGATTAAAATAGCAATTAACTACTTTCTCTTACTTAATATTTCTACAACTAAAACATACATTTCGTTAGTTTCCATGTAAGTTGTGCTATTTTTCTATATTTACGTTATTGGTTTTGTTTACATTGGTAAAAGCATTTTGTTTACATTGACAAAAATTGAAATCAATAAAAAAAATTTAAAATAATAAATTAAAAATTTTCAAGGCTAAAATTTTCTGAAAACTTCCGGGATTTTTTTAAATTTCCCTCCCAAAAAACCCGGTTTATTCCCGGGAATAAACCCGGTTTTTCCTACCCTTTGCAACTCTAAGTGTAGGTGTGCTCTAGTTCAACTTAAATTTTGTTGCAAGAGCTTAGACACACCTTATAAACACACCTCAGTATTATGTACAATGTGCGAATGAAATAAGTACCATAATTTATATTTAATTTACATTTTTTTTTCTTTTTAGATTACAATTTAAAATGGCTGAAAACCCCGCAAGTATGCCTTGTTTAGAAGGTACAGCTGTAGATGTCATGCCGGAGGTTCCAGAATCTGCTTCGGACAACAGTGTTACCATGTCTCATCAAGACGCTTTAGCATTTATCGAACAAGAGATGTGTGACATCATAAGGGCTGATCCCTTATTGCAGTATCTACCTCCTGGTGTCACCCTCGATGAACTTAACTCCATGTTGGCTCTTGAGCATGGTCGTGCCATGACTGTCATAATTCATCGAGCCGATGGGCAGTCTTATTCTGTGGTCGTTGAGCAGAAAGCAACTGTTATAGATCTTAAAAAAGCAATACAACGACACGTAGCATTAAAATTGGTATGTTTTTGTTTTATGCTTATGTTTTTGCTGGTTCTGCGTCAATTTGCCGCGCACAATTCATCGCAGCGTCAATTCGTCGCGGCTAAGACTCCTATAATACTAAGCTCCTATTATAGGAGCTCTAGTCGCGGCGACAACTCATCGCAACGTCAGTTCGTCGTGGCGTCAATTCATCGTGGTGTCAATTCGTCAAAACGAAAATATATTTGAAGGTTATGATGATAAAAGTAAAGATAATGTAGTAAAATTATTTAAGGATGTAAATTGTTAGTTATAATTCTCTATATCTAAAAAACAAATTATCATTAAATAATTTTACTACATTATCTTTAATTTTATCATCATAGCCTTCAAAAACATTTTCATTGGGACGAATTGCACCACGACGAATTGACGCTGCGATGAGCTGTCGCCGCGACGAATTGACGCGACACCATTTTTGCTATATGCTTTATGTTTTGTTATATGCACGTATTCAAATATATTTTTGCGAAATACAGATAAATTATCGTATTTTTTCGTGTATGCCACGCAGTCCCCCCCCCCCCCCCCCCCCCCCACACTCCCTCAAAATTTACTTTAGAAATCAAGGTGCGTGTGATACATGGATATTTTGAGATTTCACTGGCTTCTGCATATATGACTATTGGTCAATGCACAAAATTGTTGGGTGAAAATTTTGTATTTAAATTCACGAAATCATTAGGCAATACGTTACGAATACCGTGATATTCAGCAGTAAATGTTAGATTTTAATAAAGTAAAATGTAAATTTTAATAAAGTATGCATATGTGGAATAGAGTTACAGGTTTTAATGTTTCTACGAACAAGACTGTCCGGTTAGCGAAACTGATTTCAACCGGGCAGGTTTAAGAGTTGTAGAATGAAGATCATCCAAATTCCTATTTTCCTTTCTCCATGTTAACGTACACTGAAAAAAAAAAGTGCTGATTTTACAGTACCAGCTGCCAGTATTATACCGTAAAATTAACAGTAATAAACAGTAAAATAAGCAGTAATACGCTGTCGCGCATGCGCGGTATTTAATAAATGCACGGAATTTAATAAAACTTTAGATTCATTTAGATAGACCTTGATATAAATTGGTGCTGATTCTTTTTAGTGTATGCGAAATCTGTGTGAGATAGAAGAAAGTTTTGGGATTGGAACATCCGGCTAGTTAAATATGTTTAAAACGTATTTTTTCGTTTTTCCATCCGATGTGTATTTCTCGAGTTATTCGGCCGTTTCCAGACTTTCCGGATAGACTGTATGTATACACACACATTTGTTGTAAATTCGCTATGTTACAAATTCTTTATTCCCCCTCTATATTGATATTTTTTGAGTAAATCCTATTGATACTAGTCACATTTTTATACGATAATTTGCGACAGAGTTAGTAGGGGTGTTTCCGTTGTCTCTTTTTTTCCTTTTTGGACGACTGTATTATTTTGGGGAGATCTTGGAAATGCAACTAAGAGGGAGATCCCTATTTTCATAAATGATAATAATAGGGAAAAGTACTTAAGATACGGTTTTCGGCATTGACTTTTCAAATCATTCGGAGGAATAGAGAGTGAATGGGGAAAAAATTGCGTTCTGATACATAAACCCTTATTACTTTCTTCTATCTTTACAAGAAGAAAGTATTGGATTCATGAAAATTTTCGACTTCCGGTTTTTGACGGATTTATACGTTTAGGAAGGTCCCGAACACGATTAGAATGTTTTTAGAAAATGACTCTGACTGTATGTTACAAAACTTTTGTGGGCGCTCTATCTCAAGAACTAATGCACGAAATTTAATAAAACTTTATATTCAGGTAGTCCCTAATATAAATTGGTGCTGATTAGTTTTTGGTGAAAATCGCCCAATAGGTGGCGCTGCATTTTTTGCGATTTCCGCAATAGCTCTAGCTCAAGAACAAATGCACTTATTTTCATCAAACTTCAGATTCAGTTACACCTTGACATAAATAGACGCTGATTAAGTTTTGGTGTAGATATCCCAACAGGTGGCGCTGCTATGCCACTTTTTTCTTGATTTTTACGATAGCTATATCTCAAGAACTAATGCATGGAATTTGGTCAAACTGCAGATTATGTTAGACCATGACGTAAATAGATGCTGCTTTCGTTTTGGTGTAAATAGCCCAACAGGTGGCTCTGCTATGCTACTTTTTTATTATTATTACAATAACTATATCTCAAGAACTAATGAACGGATTTTTATCAAACTTCAGGTTAAGTTAGACGTTGACATAAGTTGTTGTTGATTATGTTTAGGTCTAAATCTCCCAAGAGGTGGCTCTGCTATGCTACATTACATTTTGCAGGATTTAGACGCTTTTAGGAATAGTCATATCTCAAGAACTAATGCACGGAATTTAATATAACTTTTAGATTCAGTTGGATCTTGATATAAATTGGTGCTGATTCTTTTAGTGTATGCGAAACCTGTGTGAGATAGAAAAAAGTTTTCGGATTGGCACATCCGACTAAAATTTTTAGTTATATGATGATTTGCGGCAGAGTTAGCAAGGATGTTCTTTCCCTCTTTCTCTCTTTTTGACGACTGTATTTGATTTTTATTTTTATACAGGGCGTCCCAAAAAGTATTTTTTGAGTAAATCCTGTTGCTACCAGTCACATTTTTATACGATGATTTGCGACAGAGTTAGTAGGGAGAGTTCCCTCTGTCCCTTTTTTCCCCTTTCGTGCAACTGAAAGGGGAAAAAAAATCTTATACACACAAAAAACAATAAAACCAAATTTGGGTCGAAAGATTCTTAGGTATGTGTCCAAATTGGGCCATGCCTGTTTTGGTTAACACTGTGTATCCATTTTGGGAACTGTTAAATACCCATTTTCAAAAAAAAAAAAAAAAAGGGGGGGGGCATTGTTAAATACTTAAAAAAAGGGGGGACACTGTTAAATACCCATTAAATATATATTCTATATATAAATAATTTATATATTAAATATATATAAAACCCAAAAAATATATTTTTTTAAATGGGTATTTAACAGCGCCCAAAATGGATACACAGTGGTAACCAAAACAGGCATGACCCAATTTGGGCACATACCTAAGAATCTTTCGACCCAAATTTGGTTTTATTTTTTTTTCTGTGCAGGGTGTCCCAAAAGGTATTTTTAGAGTAAATCCTACCAATTATAAATTCGATATGTTACAGATTCTTTATCTCTCTATACACTGATTTCCCTTTTTATTCATTCTCCATTTCTTTTTTCTTTCAGAAACGAGAGGGCAACGAAAGGACTCTAAGTTGGCGGTATGTGTGGAGGACCTACTGGTTATACCATGGATCTGAGAAATTGACTAAAGATAGCAAGCTATTAAAGGACTACGGTATTAAAAACAATTCCGAACTGACTTTTGTGAAAAGGCTAAGGAATAAATAAACAACAAATTGCATCTATTATTTATTGGGTTTTTCATCATCCACCGTGTAAATTTTGTAAATAAATTGTTATTAGGTGCGTTCGTAATTATATAAATACGTAGCACCTATAGTCGTCGTTTGGTCCGTCCGTCTGTCCGTCCGTCTGTCTGTCTGTCCGTCTGTCTGTCCGTCTGTCTGTCTGTCCGCATATAACAACGCAAAAACTACCCAACCAAATGGTTTGCAATTTAAAATATATTATCTTTGCAGAATTTTGTCGAGACATTTCAAATTTTATTAAAATCGAATCAAAACTTTAGGAGATATTAATAAAAATATTTATTAAGAAATTTGATTTTTTTTTTTTAAATCGGTGCTTTTTTGTTATAGGAGCTTCCGATGGATGTTAAATCGTCAAGCGACCGAGATACTTATTTTATTACAGAAATTAATCTGCAGACGATATAATTCATTTCACAGAATTAAAAATCATCAAGATCTGAATATTTATATAACTAGCTGATACATATATATCTGAATATTTATATAACTAGTTAAGATATTTGTATGAACAGTGTCATAAAATATATACTTAACTAGCTGTTTAACCCGTTCTACGCACGGGATATCATGAATTTAATTCTAAAACGTGCGTACGAACGCACCTCGTTTGTAACGTTTGACGTACAATTTCCAACTTGTTAAGAACATGCAAAAGTCGATTCATGTTTGTTTATTGATAGCAAACCTTTTAAAGGGGCAATTTTAAAGCATGTTACAAAGCAAGGAAGAAATTTTTAACTATATTTTCTCGTTTTTTTTATTATTATTGGCTGTTACATCAATAAATAAAATTTTATTGAAACATATAAGGTTTTTTACATGTTTGATTATTGATGACAAACCACTTTAAGGATTAAAAAACAATTACAAACTTGCTTTTGCGGAAAGGCTAATTAAGCAATGAATTTTTATTTATTTTCAGGTTATTATTATTACTATTATTATTGGCTGTTAGTTCAATAAATAAAAATTTATTAAAACGTATAAGGTTTAATACATGTTTGCGTATTATTAACAAAATGCAATTACAAAATTGTTTTTGCGAAAAGGCTAAGCAAGGAATGAATTTTTATTAATTTTCAGGTTATTATTATTACTATTATTATTGGCTGTTAGTTCAATAAATAAAAATTTATTAAAACGTATAAGGTTTAATACATGTTTGCGTATTATTAACAAAATGCAATTACAAAATTGCTTTTGCGAAAAGGCTAAGCAAGGAATGAATTTTTATTAATTTTCATGTTTTTTTTTTTAATTATTATTACTGGCTGTAAATTCAATAAATAACATTTATTAAAGTATATAAGGTTTGATACATATGCTTGTTTATTGATAACAAACCATTTAAAGGAAAAAAAAAGCAATTACAAACTTGCTTTTGCAAAAGGCTAAGCAAGGGATGGATTTTTAAATATATTTATTTTCAAGTATATTATTACTTTCTTCTATCTTTACAAGAAAATAGTATTGTATTCATGAAATTTTTCGACAGATTTTATCGTTTTAAAAGGTCCTGAACACGATTTGACTGTTTTTAGAAAATGTCTGTCTACCTATCTGTATGTGACACAAATTTTGTAAGCGCTCTATTTCAAGAACTAATGCACGAAATTTAATAAAACTTTATATTCAGTTAGTCCCTGATATAAATTAGTGCTGATTAGTGTTTGGTGAAAATCGTCCATGGCATTTTTCGCGATCTCCGTAATAGCTCTATCTCAAGAACTAATGCACTTATTTGCATCAAACTTCAGATTCAATTAGACCTTGACATAAATAGACGCTGATTATATTTTGGTGTAGATATCCCAACAGGTGGCGCTGCTATACCACTTTTTTCATGATTTTTACAATAGCTATATCTCAAAGAACTAATGCATGGAATTTGGTCAAACTTCAGATTGTGTTAGACCATGACGTAAATAGATACTGCTTTCGTTTTGGTGTAAATAGCCCAACAGGTGGCGTTGCTATGCTACTTTTTTCATTATTATCACGATAACTGTATATAAGAACTAATGCACGGATTTTCATCAAACTTCAGATTCAGTTAGACATTGACAAAAGTTGTTGTTGATTAGGTTTTAGTCTAAATTTCCCTGCAGGTGGCGCTGCTATGCTACATTTTGCAGGATTTACACGATTTTAGCAATAGTCATATCTTATGTCTAGAACTAATGCACGGAATTTAATAAAACTTTAGATTCATTTAGACCTTGATATAAATTGGTGTTGATTATTTTTAGTGTATGCGAAACCTGTATGAGATAGAAGAAAGTTTTGGGATTTGCACATCCGACTAGTTATTATTTTTAGAAATTGTTAATTCAATAAATAAAATTTTATTAACACATCTAAAGTTTGATACACGTTTTTTTTTTTTTTTTTTTTTTTTTTTTAATTAAAACATGCCATTAAAATATTTTATGAAAAGGTTAAAATGTAAATAAACCTTAAAATAAATGACAGCAAATTCTGTCAATAAAATTTTACATTCAAAAGTGGATACAGGGTGTTTCACAAAAGACTCTCTAACTTCAAAATTCAATAATTCCTTATTAATAAAGATGAAATCGATGACTTATGTTTATCATATAGAGAAAACTGGGGATGTTTGACCCAATTTTTATGAAAATGCTCGTAATTTGTGTCTGGCATACAATACCATCTTATCTTGCCACAAATAAATAGCTTATTATATTTTTTTTACAAAGTTGAAATTTTGAAAAGGCAGTAAATGAAATTAAAGATGTAATTACTGTTTAAAGTGATAAAAACGTTACACAAAAGGCTTAAAAGTACCTTTTAATATAAAGATGACATGTTTCATGCGCTCTAACGGCGATTTCTTCAAGATCAAAATGATAAATAAACTATTTTCGCGAAGTTTTTGAAAATGATAACCACAAAACACGAGATCACATGTATAATGTAAGCAGGTGCTTAAATCGGTCAAACTGGAAACGCGAAAATTATTATTTTATTGATTTTTTAATTTGTAAATCATCGCGTGCCAAATTTTACGTAATTCAAAAGAGGCTGATTCATTGCATATGTTCTTGTTTCGCATATATATTTCTATTGATTCACGGATAATGGATGGGAAATAAAATTTTGACGGAAAAATTATTTTACTATTCTTAAAATCAATCTGCAAAGGCTCTATTCTATGTAGTCTAGCCAAAGCTGTAGTTCTTCTGTCATATTTGATATCTACCATATGTTCTTTTATTCTCGTTTTAAATTTTCTGTTTGTAATTCCTATATAGTATTGTAATGTACCATCTGCCCTGCTGAATGAAATTACATAAACACCAGAAAGTTGATCAGGCTTTATTGGATCTATTTTTCTACATTTTCCGTTGCAGATTGATTTCAAGAATAGTAAAATAGTTTTTCCATCAAGAGTTTATCTCCTATCCATTATCCGTGAATTAATAGAAATATATTTGCGAAACAAGAACATATGCAATGAATCAGCCTCTTTTGAATTACTTAAAATTTGGCACGCGATGATTTATAAATTAAAAAAAGCAATAAAATAATAATTTCCACGTTTCCAGTTTAACAAATTTAAGCAACTGCTTACATTATACATGTGATCTCGTACTTTGTGTTTGTCATTTTCAAAAACTTTGCGAAAACAGTATATTTATTATTTTGATCTTGAAGAAGTCGCTGTTAGAGTGCACGAAACATCTGTCATATTTATATTAAAATGTATTTTTAACCCTTTTGTGTAATGTTTTTAGCACTTTAAGCAGCAATTATATCTTTAATTTAACGTTAACAAGGCAGTAAATTATTTAAAAAAATTCCCATAACTCTGTAAACTAGGTCACAACTCCCCATTTCAGGAAAATTTGACCCACTAAATAAAAAGCATAATTTTCACAAGAAATTTTATTTAATGTAATGTATTATATTCCGGCGTATAACGGGCCAATTAAACAAGAAAAGGATCAGGGTCCATAAGCCGTGTTTTTAGCTCATGAAATAGGCTAAAATTCGATTTTGTTATACTGACTTAATTATTTCACTTTTTAATATTAGAAAGTTTATCCTGTACGATTTCAACAATAGTTTTTGCATTTTTTTCAGATTTATATCACTTACACAAGCTCAAAGTTCGTATTATTCGTAGCTTTTGATGAAAAATAAGACATTTTTCCTAATTTTACCTCAATTATTTATATGAGCGGAATCGTGCAACACTTTCTTCTTTACATATATTATAAAATACATCAAAATGTACAATATATGTAAAAATAAAAGTGTTGCAAAGCTGCGCTCATAGTAAAATATTAAAAAATATATTAAAAATTGAGGTAAAATTAGGAGAAATTTCGTATTTTTCATCAAAAACTACGAATAATACGAACTTTGAGCTTGTGTAAGGTATATAAAAACGAACAAAATACAAAAAAATATTGTTGAAATCGTACAGGATAAACATTCTAATATTAAAAAGTGAATTAATTAAATCAGCATAACAAAATCGAATTTTAGTCTTATTTCATATGGGCCAAAAACACGGCTTATGGACCCTGATCCTTTATCAAAATAGTCAGATGCGCATTATATGCCGAGTAAAAATAAAATGAAAACTTAAAAATTAAGCATAAGAATTGAGATTTCTATATTAATGAACAAGAGAAGAAGAAGACGTGATTATTTGAATGAACGAGAGCACGATTCCAAACGTTTTGTGAGGATTTAAGCAGATAGGCTTGAACAGTTAGAGTACATCCTCACTTTGCATTGGCTTATTTTCTTTATGCTTGCATTCGGGGGTCCTGTCCAGATTTTTCTCACAAGGCCCAGTTTTTGTGAAATTGCGAAAATATATTTTTTTATATTTGAGAAAAACCTAAGCCATAATTTTGTAAATTTAAAATTATAGTTATATGCATGTTCCTGTTTATTATTGAGAAGATCTTGTATGAACAGAGAGCTAAAGAAGGACTTCTAACGAAATAGTGTTACTATCGTGTCGCGACTTTGAAGCAAAATGGCAGCTGCACAGCTACACGCACGGTTCTGCGCAGCCAGTGAGAATCCCTGCCAAGGTAGCACCACCTACAACATCAAACCGAAACTGTACATTGGACCAGACGACAGACGATTTGAAGAAGCAGATGAACTGGTGACGTATGGAGAAGCTGTCCTACACATGCGCCACCTATTTGACACATTTTTCGAGGAACGATTTTCTTCTTGGAAAGGTTATTTCATTAGAAGTCCTAGTTCTATGTTCATATGTTCATGAGATCCTGTATGTCTGTATAAAAAAAACAACTAAATAATAGGTTATTTTGGAAAGTTCTGATGTTTTGTGAAGATAAAATTTTATTTAAAAATGATTAAATTTGGTGAAAAGTTCAGCTTGGAGATGGAAAAGCTTTATGAAAAGTCTATATTTAAGATAAAAAAAATTGTGAAGAGTCCTGTTTTAAAGCAAAAAGTTTTGTGAAGGGTTCTGTTTTAAGATAAAATATTTTGTGAAGTACCCTAAAGTTTATATGATGTTTGCGTAAAAAACACAACGCAAAAAGAAATAAATAACCAGTTTGATTATGTGAAACAACATTTACAAATACTTTAATGATAATGACATGATTTCTCACAGGTTTATGTACATATACAGCCGCAGAATGTAGGTAAAATGCAAATCATTTTAAATAGTAATAAATAAGGTTAAAAATGAAGCCACGAAGTGCCAACATGAAAAATACGTTTTCGGTTCTCAAACTATGTATAACTCCGTCTCTTTTTACAAGTCATCTCATCGTAATACGGAGTCCGTTTCAGAGCTGTAATCGTTATCTTCTGGCCATGCCAAGATGATCTCGCTGTGTGGCCTGCATAGATGGACATAAGCAGAGATGGAAATGTCGTCGCTCACTCTAATGCACTGCGTACCTTCTTGGCAGTCACATCTAAAAAAAAAAAAAAAAAAAAAAAAAAAAAAACATAATTAATTAGGTTATAATAGAGAGAAGGAATTTTTTTACAACTACATAAATCATCGTCAAGCACTGTAAAAAAATTTGGTCAACAATTACGGTACATATACTGGCAACTTTGTGACCAGTATATATACCGTAATTTAACTGGACGCGGTATATGTACCGTAAAATATTTAGAGTATATGTTCCGGCTGCACTCCCCCCTCTCCTCAGGCCTGTACGCATTACGCAACAAGAGCAAGAGCATCCCTTCAGGGGTTGTCGTACACCGAGGTGAGGCTACCAGCTTTTTCTTTACTGAAAAATAATTATTTTACGGTATAAATAGCGATTTTTTTCTGAAAAACATTCATTTTACGGTATACATACCGTTTATAATCGAAATGGCACATATACGGTTTTTTTACGCGTAATATACCTTAGAAGTACGGTACTTATACCGATAATTTACGGTACATCTACTGAAATTTTACGAAAATTTTTTACAGTGAGATTAGAGTAACATAGTTGAATTTTATTCGAACAGAGCGGAAAATTTCCAAGCCAGGATTCGAACCTCATGGACATGTTTAGCTCTGTTGGAATAAACCTGAACTATGCTACTCCAACCTTGAACATAAGCAATTAGTATGAAAACTGGAAAAAAAAATGATTAGTTAGTATGGACCAGCAGATCAAAAATATTTAGTCACCATTTTTGGAAAGTAGACAATTTATTAATTATTTCAAAATGTGCATCACAATGAAACAAACCCTTTCTCAGTCATATACAGGATGTCCGAAAAGTCTGGAAACGGTCGAATAATTCAAGAAATATACATTGGATTGAAAAACGGTTCATGCATGTTCAATATTTTAGAAAAATCTATTCAGGGGTATAAAAGTTGCCATTTTTCTAAAACATTGAACACGAATTTTTCCGTTTTTCAATCCGATGTATATTTCTTGAATTATTCGACCGTTTCTAGACTTTTCAATGGAAACGATTCTCACTGCATTTTACTCGATTACAGCGCCATCTACAATTTTCCGAAGAAAATGTTCAATACAAAAGTTACGTATTTTCCCCCGTAAGAATCCGAATCCGCAACACAAAAGGTCGATTATTATTTAAGATTTAAAAGTTGCCCCCCTTTCCCCAGGAGGCAGAGTTGGGAAGGGGCAACTTTGATATCCCTAAATACAGTTTTCAAAAATATTGAAATTGCTTTTTTCCGTTTTTCAATTCGATGTCTATTTTTCAAGTTATTCGACCGTTTCCAGACTTTTCGGACACCCTGTACATGCACTGTAAAAAAAAAAATCCAGAAACGTTCCTGTAAAAAAAATGGGCAGCTGGATTGCCCATTATTTCCAAGAAACATTTCTTGAAAATGACTGAAAGTTTACTGCATAGTTTTAAAACGTTCCAGAGAAATGCCAGTAAGCTTCCTGTGAAATACCAGGAAGGTTCCTGTCGATAACAAAAACATTACTGATATTTCACAGGAAGCTTACTGGCATTTCTCTGGAACGTTTCAGAGCTATTCAATAAGGTTTCTGTTATTTTCCAGAAACTTTTTGTATAAATAATGGACAACCCAGCTGCCCATTATTTCCCAGGAACATTCCTGAATTTCTTTTCACGATGCATCAGGAACGTTTAATGTATTAGATTTCACTAGATGAAGGTGAAGGTGAAATTAAAGTATTCATTTATGTATAATTTTATTATTAACACTTATTCAGCTATGCAAAATAAAAATGGGTTAGGAAATAAGTAAGTAAATAATTTTTTGATACAAGACTTAGAAACAGATAAAAAAAATTAAAAATATAAAATAACATTGCCCTGTTAAACTGATGACATTGAGCTCACAGGCTATTCACACAAATTGTATATTACAGCCTTATTTTTAAGCATTTTTAATATTATTAGCGCTAAAAAGCTTAATAGAGTAAGTAAGTCAGTTTTAATAATAAAATAAATAGAGTATTGCAACAATAAATAAAAATATTATACAATAATTTAACTTTTAAAAAGGAGACCATTACTTATTTATCACACAATAAATAAATAAATAAATATTGTTAAAATTTATTTTTGTATAAACAAATAAACTGCGCAAAAAAAAAGAGGCTTTGAGAACCAGACTGAACTATCCCACATTTTTGTGAAAAAAAAAAAATGAGTTTGAAGAGTCAAAGCAATGTATGTCATGGCTGTATAATGAATTGGCTGTATAATGAATTTTAATAATATCGAAACTATTCAAGTGATAAAGCCAGTTTAACATATGGCTCAATGTAATGCGCATATCAAGTTTTACCAGTGCAAGAGTGGATCCAGTGGTTTGGTCTGGCATTGCCAGATTAATCACCATATGCTTGCTGAAGCAGTTTGGTCTCCCCTGGTATGGCAGAACTGATCTAAAAAAGTTTGACAAAAATGTGTACAAATGTTGGAAAGCATTTTTCTCGAAATCACAGCTGGCACATTCGCTTCGGAACCATGGGTGCATCTATGCATAATTGTGTCGTCTACTTGCAAAACCGGCCAACTCCTCAAAATTTGAAAATGTGTTTTTTCAGTTCTAAGTAAACGTTTCTACCATCTGGAAACAATAAACAAGCCTAAGCTTGTCAAATCCCTGTGTTATATGCGTTTGAAAATCACGATGTGCTGCAAAACCGGCCAAATCCATCAACCGGTGAGACTCAAAAGCGGCCATCTCCATATCCGCTACATGGCGCTTCTGCTTCTCCCCACAATAACATCTCACTTGTTGATTAGATTAACGGTACAGTGTTTTCTCTCGCCCGTGACTTCTGCTCCTTGGTGCATACAAAGTTTCTAATAATTTAGTTTCGTGTTTCCTCCGACTATGGAACAGTTTGTGGAAGAAGTATCTCCTAATCATTCAAGGAAGAGGAAAAGTGACACTACGACGTGGAAAAGGAATAAAGCCAAAGTTCAAAGGTAATGTACACCTTGTAACAACCAGGGGCTGATTAACATGTTTTTATGCTCTAGGCCAAAATACTTTTCTGCGCCCTTCCCCATCGCTTTCATAAAACTGTAAGTGAATTTTCTCTGATAAATTTAAGAATTTTTTAATCTATTTAATTTTTTAATAAAATATTCTTCCATTTAAAGGATCAGGGTCCATAAGCCGTGTTTTTGGCCCATGAAATAAAACTAAACTCAATTTTGTTATACTGACTTAATTATTTCCTTTTTTTAATATAAGTAGGTTTATACTGTACAATTTCAACAATAGTTTTTGTATTTTGTTCGGATTTATATGACTTACACAAGCTCAAAGTTCGTATTATTCGTAGTTTATGATGAAAAATACGCAATTTCTCCTAATTTTACCTCAATTATTTATATGAGCGCAATCGTGCAACACTTTCTTCTTTACATATTTCATAAAATACATCAAAATGTACAATATATGTAAAAATAAAAGTGTTGCAAAGCTGCACTCATAGTAAAATATATATATATATGTATTAAAAAAAAAAAAAAAAAATTGAGGTAAAATTAGGAAAAATTGCGTATTTTGCATCAAAAACTACGAATAATACGAACTTTGAGCTTGTGTAAGTCATATAAATCCGAACAAAATGCAAAAACTATTGTTGAAATCGTACAGGATAAACCTTCTAATATTAAAAAGTGAAACAATTAAGTCAGTATAACAAAATCGAATTTTAGTCTTATTTCATGGGCCAAAAACACGGCTTATGGACCCTGACCCCCTCTTTTTTTTTTTTTTTTTTTTTATAAATGTTAGTATTTTGAGGATTGTAAGATGGGGAATGGACGGGCTTTCGTTACAGTTAAAATCTGAGAGAATACATTTTTGATTACATTTTCATAATTTCTGGCATTATTATTTTTTTTCAGGTATTACCCTACTGGTAATCCAAGAAATCCAAGCTGTGGGCACTCTTCAAAAGTTTACCAATGCTCCTCAGTGCCTCCTCAAGCATTTTTGTGTATTTACTACCCCTAAAAACCCAATGTCACATTAAATTTAGCAAAAATTAATTTCTGATTTGTTGTAAAACCGGCCAACTCCAAAGTAAGTTGCAAAGGTGGCCAAATCCAAAACAAAGACTTAAATAACCCCCTCATTTCATGTGCCTCTGCCACCTTATTTCATGTTTTCAAATATACTGACCTAATGACTATAAAACTAAAGAGTTTTGGTTCCAATCTTATTTTGGCTAAGTGTGGCAAAAAATCAGCTTTTCCCAAAAATTTTATTTTTTGGAGATGGCCGGTTTTGCAACTAGACGACACAATTACACTAGATAAATTTTAACACAATTATTCTAATTGGTAAATAAATCACATGAATTGTAATTTTTCCAACTGCTCGAAAAATGTCCGGGCCAGGATTAGAACCAGGGATCTCTTTGCTGAAGCTACGCCAATGCTCTGCCAACTGAGCTATCCCAAACGAATCTGGAGGACCTATTTCACCCAGCTAACTTTACTGGCCATGGAATTTGGTCTGCTTTCTGAATCAGTTTAACAGAATGCGCAGGTAATGGAACGTTAGTAAATCCATTACTTGCGATTTATTATGTTGAGCTGATTCAGATATCAGACCTTACTATAGGTTACTGATAAGGTTAGCTGGGTGAATTAGGTCCTCCAGATTCGTCCGGGATATCTCAGTTGGCATAGCATTGGCAGCTTGAACCAGGACATTTTTCGCCCAGTTAGAAAAATCACAATGCATATACGCATATTCAAAGAGTATATGCAGTACGGGTTTTTGGTACCACTAATAATAATAATAATAATAATAATAAAAAAAAAAATGTAATATCTGTGTCAGGTTCTCTCACAGGTGCAAGAGTTGAAAGCTATTCTTAAGGGATTAGCATATTGTATGTATTGTATATGTATCTATTGTGTACCATTAAAGGCGTCCTTTAGAAAATTCTTAATCCGAAGAGTAGGAAGGTGGAACAGAATGAAAGAAGTATTTCTATTGCAATGTGGTCTTTCATAGATAAGAAAGCTATGGCCCTCTTTTGTTTAGGAAGACAGATGCGTCAAGAGGAAGGAAGTGTTGTCAGCGACCCTTGAAAATAAAAGAGCAGCCCCGTAGAGAGAGAGCGGGTGCGCTGGGGAATGACCAGAGAGTAAGTTAGTTCTAACGTAGGAAGCGAAGGTGTACGGTCGTTCAGAATTGAGCTCTGAGACCGGTGTTGAGTTCTAGCGTGGTGGCGAAGGGTGAAGGTTGCTCGAGAAATGAGCGCTGAGACCGGAGTGAGTTCGAACGCAGGATTGGAGTGTGTGAGATTAATAGAAATCTGAGTTCGGAATGAATTGACGTAGTCTAACGGTACACGTAGAGCGTTTTCTGTAATTGTTTTGATTTAGTGTTAAACCGGATAATTTACATCCGAGTTTAAGTGTAAATATTGTTAATAAATTGTTACTTTAACTTTAATTGAAAGAGTTAGGTTGTTCTTGAATATACATCACGGATCGTGCCCGATATCACGTATTAATATCGGTGGTGGCAGCATATCGATAGACCGGATTTATTTCGAAGTTGTGTGGACTGAGAAGTGGAATCCGACAATCTGCCTTATTTAACTAGGACATTTCCGTGTTTATATAAGTAAATTTAAATGTTTTAAAAGAAGCGATGGCAACCAAATAAAATTCGTGTATCCGACGCAGGTTCCGAATAGGCAATGATTTTAAATTGATTTTTGTGAACCAAGTTTTCAAGTAATTCATATTAGTACAACATATAATAAAAATATTTATAGTGTTTGAAGTTTGAACATTCATAAGTCTAGTTTGATTATTTATTTTAGAAAATATCATTAGAGTAAAAAGTGTGCACACACACATACACCTCTATCATCATCTTAAAATATTTTGAATAGACTTCTTGGACTCCGAGGTTTGATAAAGGTTATTTTTAAGGTTCGATTTTTTACCTATAGCAATATTTCACTAGTGTATTTTCTTATAAACATTATTAAGATATGTTTGAATTTCTCAGTCGACTGGACCTCTAAAATTTGAGAGGCAGATAAGCAGTAGGTTACTTCGTCTATTTGATAATCCAGACATATGACCAGTAGATTCAAAAACTTTAGTTGCTATTTTTTAAAGATCAATAGAAATGTTAATTGTTTACTTTAAAATATGTATTACAATTTCACAAATACTCACATAGTCATATTTAAAGGAAAGAAACATAAATAATTACAATGAAAGCTGGGAAAATTTTCGAAAACTGGTTAGTTAGTAAATTAAATGACATGGAGATTATTTTCCAAAATGGGACTAAGAAGATTAGGCATTGCATTCGAAAGAACAACTCAACGACACTTCCATCTCTGCTTATGTTCATCACTAAAACACTGCGCGCTTCTTGCTCATGAAAAAAAAAAAAAAAAAAAAAAAAAAAACATCATTGGATGCAGAGCAACCCTGTTGTATTATATGAATCTAAAAAGTAGATGATGAAATTTAGTAATGCTGCGGTCAATAAAACGCATGTATGTGCGCTTCGCACTCCAGAAAAAAAATATATCACTGAATGCAGCAGTCTCGCTGTGTAAGAATCTCAAAAGCACACGAAATTTGGAATGCCGCGATCACTATAATGTTAACTGTCACTAATTTTAAACCTCCAAGTAATGAAAAAGGCTCGTTTGCACTTCCTACTGTGAGATAATACCATTCATGCTGGGCAGTAATTAATCTTGGACAAGTGGGCAATTTCTGCTTACGAATTTCCAGGGCAACTGACCTAAGGTAATCGCATTTGATAGAATTTATTATTTTACTTTGTGTACCGACTTAACTATCATGTATAGTATTTCTGATGTGAACACTTCTTTCTTTATGCACATAAAAATCTGGCGGCGGTGAATGAGGTATCATACAAAAGGTTTTTGAACAGACTTTTGATATAGTACACTCACATTTCGTTACAATACTTTGTATGATTAAAAATTAATGAAAAAACGTATTAGCAAATAATCTCAAAGATTGCGGTGCGAAAAACTACGCACGGTTCCGCTGGTAATTCTTTATTACTAACTAGCAAGCTACGCCCGCTACGCTGGTCAATTTCTCTTAACGAACCTTTAATCAAACAAAATATTGACATTTCATAATTCACTTTTATATTTTAACAGAATAATAAGGATACTATAATTTGTGACTCGTGCTATAGTCAATATACACGTCAGGACACGTCGCCCTTATCATTATCTTTTTACGCGTGGAGGTTTCGCTATGGTACTCTATTGTGAAATTTGGTAATTTTAGAAATTCAATAGTTGAAAAATCGCAGAATCATTAGATCATTTTTCTTTAGAAATTGTTCTTAGAGCGCATTTAGATCTTATAAATAAGAATCATGCCGAACTTGAAGTTTCTAGCTCCTTCAGCATCGCAAAAATCGCACTTTTAGAACGTTTTTCGCTTCTGCACCCCCCCTGGGGTAGTGGCACCGACATAAAATATAGCCTATGTTGGAGCAGGGATTGTCACCATAAATTTGCCACCATCACTTTTGAAATTGTTTTAGTAGTTCCAGACATTCCATACAAATTGTAATTTAGAATGTTTTTAGAAAATTTTTTGCTTATTTCAACCTTTTAAATTTCGAATTTTTTTAGATTTTGTTCTTATAGAGCATTTAAATCTTGTAAGTAACGACCATACAAAATGTCAAGTTCCTAACTCCTTCATTATGGAAAATATCATAATTTTGGAACGTTTTTCGCTCCTGCACCCTCTGCGGGCAGTGGCACCGACAAAAAATTTAGGATATGTTGGAGCAGGGACTGTCACCATCCATTTGCCACCATCACTTTTGAAATCGGTTCTGTAGTTTCAGAGATTCCATAGAAATTGTAATTTAGAATGTTTTTAGAACGCTTCTTCCTCATCTCACCCTTTTAAATTGCGAATGTTTTTATAATTTGTTCTTAGAGAGCATTTACATCTTATAAGTAACTACCATACCAAATTTGATACTTCTATCTCCTTCAGTACACAAAAAATCGAAATTTTAGAACGTTTTTCGCTCCTGCACCCCCCTGGGGGTGGTGGCACCGGCATAAAATATAGCCTATGTTGGAGCAGGGATTGTCACCATTAATTTGCCACCATCACTTTTAAAATCGCTTCAGTGGTTCCAGAGATTACCCCCTACAAACAAACAAACAAACAAACAAACAATCTTTACTACTTTATATATTAGTATAGATAAGGGGGAATTAGCCCCTTGTTCCCCCCCCCCTTTATACTTAACCAATCAATCCCGAAAACTAATCAGAGATGCTCCTTAACACAGTGAACCTATAAATAAAATTTGAAAGAAATGGGATAATTCTGCATGAAAAACCCATTTACATAAATTAAGGGGGGTATTAGCCCCCCGTTCCCCCCCTTTATACTTAATCAATCAATCCCGAAAACTAATCAGGGAAGCGTCTTAACCCAATGAATCTATAAACAAATTTTGAAGCAAATAGAATAATTCTGCATGAAAAACCCATTTATATAAATTAAGGGGGGGATTATCCCCCCGTTCCTCCCCTTTATACTTAACCAATCAATCCCGAAAACTAATCAGGGAAGCGCCTTAACACAGTGAACCTATAAACAAAATTTGAAGGAAAACGGAATAATTCTGTATGAAAAACCCATTTATATAAATTAAGGGGGGATTAGCCCCCCGATCCCCCCCCCTTTATACTTAACTAATCAATCCCGAAAACTGATCAGGGAAGCGCCTTAACTCAGTGAACCTATAAACAAAATTTGAAGGAAAACGGAATAATTCTGCATGAAAAACCCATTTATATAAATTAAGGGGGGGATTAGCCCCCCCCCCGTTCCCCCCTTTATACTCAGCCAATCAATCCCGAAAAGTAATCAGGGAAGCGTCTTAACGCAATGAACCTATAAACAAAATTTGAAGGAAAACGGAATAATTCTGCTTGAAAAACCCATTTATATAAATTAAGGGGGGGAATTAGCCCCCCGATCCCCCCCCCCCCTTTATATTAACTAATCAATCCCGAAAACTAATCAGGGAAGCGCCTTAACACAGTGAACCTATAAACAAAATTTGAAGGAAAACGGAATAATTCTGCATGAAAAACCCATTTATATAAATTAAGGGGGGGGGGGGGAATTAGCCCCTTGTTCCCCCCTTTATACTTAACCAATCAATCCCGAAAAGTAATCAGGGAAGCGTCTTAACCCAATGAACCTATAAACAAAATTTGAAGGAAAACGGAATAATTCTGCATGAAAAACCCATTTATATAAATTAAGGGGGGGATTAGCCCCCCCCCCCTTTATACTTAACTAATCAAACCCGTAAACTAATCAGGGAAGCGCCTTAACTCAGTGAACCTATAAACAAAATTTGAAGAGAAACGGAATAATTTTGCATGAAAAACCCATTTATATAAATTAAGGTGGGGGGGGAATTAGACCCTTGTTCCCCCCCTTTATACTTGACCAATCAATCCCGAAAACTAATCAGGGAAGCGCCTTAACTCAGTGACCTATAAACAAAATTTGAAGGAAAACGGAATAATTCTGCATGAAAAACCCATTTATATAAATTAAGGGGGGGAATTAGCCCCTTGTTCCCCCCCTTTTATACTTAACCAATCAATCCCGAAAACTAATCAGGGAAGCGCCTTAACACAGTGAACCTATAAACAAAATTTGAAGGAAAACGGATATTTCTATGAAGAGTTATCGCATTACGTACGTACATACATACAGAACCGGCTGCCAAGCTCTCAGGGCTTGACAGCCAGTGTGATAACTGAAAAATCGCAATTTTAGAACGTTTTTTGCTCCTGCACCCCCTGGGGTTAGTGGCACCGACATAAAATATAGCCTATGTTGGAGCAGGGGTTGTCACCATCAATTTGCCATCATCACTTTTGAAATCGGTTCGGTAGTTCCAGAGATTACCCCCTACAAACAAACAAACAAGATTTACTCCTTTATAATATTAGTATAGATTAAAATTTACTGGAATAAATGCCCGAATTTGAAGTTTCGAAATCTGAATTTCTTGAAAAATGAGAATCTTTCTACTAATAACTATTAGGGTCTCAACGATTTTTATCAAATGATTCCGCAATTTAAATCGCGATATTTATTAATCAGTTGATTTTTTAAAGAAATCATTGATTAAAATCATGCGGTCTCTGAATTTTTAAAATGATATGAGAAACTATTAAAATCTAAGATGAATATGACTTGTGGTGATGTTTCTAAAGATATTTTGATCTCCAAAATAAATAAAAGCTAAACTTAAAAAATATTTAAAAAGCTTAATTCTTGAAACATGACAAAGTTTTTATCAGGTATGAAAATAGTGTTATTTAGAATTGATGTTAATTAAAGCTGTTATAATCTAATCATAAATTATGATAACTTCAATTTGGTAATGAAATGTTTCATTCTATTATACAAAATAAGCACAATTTTTTGTCAGTGAAGAAATAAATAAATAAAATAATAAAATAAAGTTAGTGGTGATTCTATAATTTCTCAATTTACTTTTATAAATAAATATTATCAGTGGACCCGGGTGAGTATTTCGCACTGAAGTTTAATAATTTTTAGCAATATTTAATATTTTTCAGATGCAGGTTTAGACTTCTAAGGAAAAATTAAGGATAAAAATATCTGCAAACAACACTCGTCAAGCCAGAATATCATATCATTTACTCAATCAAAGTTACAGTAGAAACTGATCGAAGATAGCAAAATTAACAATCGTATTTTAATTACGTCCCACTTTATCTTTTTTGTACTATTTATTATTATTTTTTTTTATAATTACTGTTGGGCACGCTATAATGCGAAATTTTATTTTTGTGGCAACATTGATTTAAGAAAAAAAAAAAAAAAAACATTTCATTTATGAAAACAAGGCTGATTTAATTTTTAATTAAGTACAATTTTTAATCAATAAACATGTTTTAACGAAATGTGAGTGTACTATGTCAGCAGTCAGTTCAAAAACCTTTCGAATGATATTTCATTCATCGTTGTGCGTTTTGTAAAAATGCATAGTAAAAGGGATGTTGACAATAATATATATGATATATAACAACAAATTGGGGCTAAAGGAAACTGAACTAATGATTGATAGATTACATTTTGCTCAATAGCTCTTGTAAAAGAATACCTAAAAGAAAAAGAGGTTTTTTGTTGTTCTTGTTTTTAAATAGAAATGATAATAAACACAGCTAGAGCTTCATCAACAGAGGTTGAAAGAATATCCTTCTTTTAAACTCACACACACACACACACACAAAAAAAAAAAAAAAAAAAAAAAAAAAAAATCAGGAATTGAAATGGCAGAAATTTTTACTTTTCAATTTCTAAAAGCTGAATGTTAATAATACCCACTGCGATAATAATGATGAATATTTTAGAAAATTAATTTTAGTTTGAGACATACATAACTGACATTTTCATGATTATTATTACTCTGTATGGATTCATGCATTAAATTATGTGACTAATTGTGTCATATTTTTTTGTTGTTACGATACACATGTATTTAAGTCTAGACTTATGTAATTAAAGTGATTTTAGATGTTATTATTGCCAAAAGATTTTCTATGAACAAATGTCCGTTATTTGAACCATTGATCATTGAAATTGCTTATTTGCATTTTTTAATTATTATTTCTATAAACAATTACAATTTTATTAACTAAAATGTAAACATATAGATTATGCTACTTAATTATATATTTAAGGACTTTACTATTTTGGAAACCTACAATTTTAAGCAACCATCCAATCCCTTAACACTAGAGAAAAAATCATAAAAATCCGATTAAAAAAATAAACATGATTTTTGTACACCTTAATAATTATGAGACTTGTCAATTTATCCTTCTATATTAAAAAAAAAGTAATCTGGAACTGAGCCAAAAGCGAAATGGACCAATCAAATTCTGCGTAGATATTCCGGGTTAATCTCATCGCTTTTTTACTAGGGACTTTTTTGAGGAGCTATTACTTTTTTTCTAGCCATCCTACGGATTCGAAAATCATACCACCAGACGCGAAATATAACAAGCTTTCAGAAATTAAAAAAATTATCACGGTCGGACAGTAAAAACTCAAAAAATCCTTAAAAATCGAGTAAAAAAATCTTTTATTGAAAGTCATTTTTTTTATATTGTTGCCAATTTCTAAATAAGCGCAAAGGATTATGTTTTATCTCAAATAAAAAATGTATTTGCGCGAGACTATTAAAAACAATAATGAAAGTTTAAAATAATAATTAAATGATCACGTGTTGAAAGCAGGAAATAAAGAAAATTACGTCATAAAAATTGTGTTTACACATGAATATTAAAAATAAAAAAGACGAATTAAATGAAAAAGCACTATAACCAGTTACATGAAAAAGCATTATAACCTGATTACACAAGAAAGTCGCCGTTCGTGATATCATCATCATCATCTTTTTAAAACAGGATACATTACCAGGTTTTAAGAGACTGTGAAATCAGAACGGGGGTTGGTGAGGGTAGCGAGCAGGGGGCAGAGCCCCCTAGTTAGTGTAAATAAAAATTACTTACGGACTTTTGATAAAAAATTCCACATTCCTCAAAAATGGTCTGTATACTTCCCATCCACAAGGCGTTGACCTAGAGCAAAGGTTTCTTGTATCTCGCCTCTGAGAAAAAAAAGAAATCATGGATTAGGTAAATAAATAAATTATTTTCATAACATTATATTACGTTTGAGAATTTTATTGTAAATGAGTATAAAATTTAAAAAATATATATATATATTCTTTAAATACCCTCTTTTTTTTTCCTTCTAAACAAGCATTTAATGTTTAACGTGAATATCACACTTAATTTCATGACTGCAATTCATGATTTTTTTTTCAAAAAAATTTCGTTACAATACAAAAATTTGTCGTGGACACTGAAGCCAATTATGGAAAATTCACAGTTTTATTTTTACGCTTGATAGAAAGAGCGTTGAATTTATTTTTTAAAAATTAATTTTCGCTCGGTTTCTTTTTATAAGATATGACAACAGGAAAAAAAAAACTTTATTAAAACTACCTTTTTTTTTTTTTTTTTTTTTGGGGGGGGGGGGATTTCTAAATTGATTTCTCAACGTATAATCTTAATTTAATTAATTTGAAACTATTAATTGATTAAAGTGTATTTAAATATATATATCGAACTCTTTATTTTTTAGTTACAGCTTCAGAGCCAGTTGTTCTCTTTTGGCGAGCATGGTTTGGCGCATAATTAAATCCATTTTTGTTGTAACCACAAAGAATATTTGGGCGACTTATGACCTGTAGCGGGATAACGGAAAAATGCCTTAATATTAATGTATTAATTTATAATTAAGTTCTAAAAAAATTAAAATGTGGTATTGCCATCGAAAACGCAACTGTGTTCATAATTTTTTTTTAATTCTAGCATATCAGAAAGGGTGTTAAAATCGATTAAAAAAATTCCATACAAAAACCAAGTTGAGTTACACAAAAAATGCAAAATGCAAAAAAAAAAAAAAAAAAAAAAAAAAAAGGACCGGGGTGGGGGGGGGAGGGGGAGAAATAAATAATTTGTAAAACTTAAATTTCCGCTTTAGATTATATGTTTACAATTTTATTGTTTAAAATCACTGAATGAGTAAATAAAATATTTGTAAAAATTTGAGATGATTACTTAGCGCTGTAATAGTTTATGAACTACTGAATATTAGTTTCATTAATTTGATATTGAAAACTATAGAATTCAGTAGCTTAAAACGTATATTAAAAAAAGAAAATCTGGACTAACTTCACTCGACTTTTCGAAAACTTTTACAGACTTCAAACAACTACGTTCAAACAAAAAGTAATATTAAAATAAATTAAAGCTTAGATCTAAATTTTACCATAGACATAGAAACAACTATATTATTATAGCTATGAATTTTACAAAACTGAAATATTTCCACTGGTGAAAATGACATCATATTCTAAAGATAATGTGTACATTCATTCTTAAAGCTGCAGCGTTTTTTTTAAAGTATGACTTAAGTTTCAATTAATTTTCATTCCACCCGTGCTGAGAGTAAGGAGCGTAAATTTAAATATTGAAATTGAATTTAGATAGTCATGCTACACTGTAAAAATTGACTAATATTTCTTATTTTATGAAAATATACTACAACCACGAACGAAAATATAATATAATCTTCTGAGTTATCCGAAATTCCGAATAGCGTGTTCCATTGTCTTTTGAATCCCCAGAAACCAATACATTTCCAAAATTTAAAGAATTATTTATAAAAACAAATTATTTTTAGCTGCCCGTATTTTTCAGAAACGTTTCCGAAGGGTTTTTATAGTGTATTAATGAGTGTTCTCAGCCTGGAATACCTGTTTTTCGAATGCTATCCATTCTCAAGTAAGCATTTTCATGATAAAAAAAAATGTTTAACAGACAAATATGCAAAATTAACAGCGTCAACAATAACATTAAAATTAAGATTATTTCTTTACTCTTTCATGTATAAATTAACTTATGCGGCTGAAAACTGTACTTGAGAATGGGTGACATTCGAAAAACAGGTAATTCAGGCTGAGGACACTCATTAATACACTATAAAAACCCTTCGGAAACGTTTCTGAAAAATACGGGCAGCTAAATATAATTTGTTTTTATAAATAATTCTTTAAATTTTGGAAATGTATTGGTTTCTGCGGGGATTCAAAAGACAATGTAACATGCTATTTGAAATTTCAGATAACTCAGAAGATTATATTGTATTTTCGTTCCTGGTTATAGTATATTTTCATAAAATAAGAAACATTGGCCATTTTTTACAGTGTAATGGGAGTTTTGAATTGTTTTAAATGTAGCTTTTTCACATTTTTTTTTCTCAAAAAATGCAATACTTAAATTTCCATACGCTTTTATCAGATAAAATTCATTGTAATTTTTTTTTTCAAGAAAAAAAAAAAAAAAAAAAGAAAAAAAAAGCTTTACTAAATTAAGTCACATTCCGGTGAAACATGATTGTTGTATCAATATTTGAATAATGGAGTTAGAAAAGAAAATACTTATCTGTTTTATCTGGTCACAACATGGTTGAAAAACGTTTTTAAAATGATTTAAATTCCAAACCCTTTGTCCGATTTGTACGAAAATGAATACAATTTTAATTACCTATTATACGCATAGGGTAAGTCTAGTAATCGTTTTGAAAATAGATTTTTTTTTTTTTTTTTTTTTTTTTTGTTTTGGCGGATTTACACGTTTTAGCCACTGGAGATTCCGAAAAGCAAAAGCACATTTTTAGAAAAAAAAAAAAAATTGCCGTTTGTCTGTCTGTGTGTCTGTAAACGTTCTATCTCCTGAACAAATTGAGAGAGAGACTTGAAAATTGGTATGCACTTAGTCTATACTAATAAAATAAAGTTTCGCTCTGTGTGTGTGTCTGTTGGCGATGGCTAGGAAAATTTAGAGCACCTAGAAGTCTGTAAATTTAGATTTAGATAGTCCAAACCCTCTCTTGGTGCACCTGACCCTCAGAATTTTAATATTTTGATAATTAGCCTAGATATTAATTAGATTCTCATTAACCATCGCTTCTAAAATGACATCTTTTAAATCAAAATGGCGAAAGAAACGAATCGTTTGCAAGCGGAAATGAACTAATTCGAAATTATTTTACTAATTAGCGAATTTTAAGAAAACTATTTAAGATATCAATTTGAAAATTTCTGAGCATATGTAAAAAAAAAATTCTGCATCCGTCTATGCAAGTTTTGAAAAATTCGGCCGGTAATTTTTCTTAATTTATGCAAAAAACTGCTAAAAATCTGCTGGCGTCAGTGAAATAAAGCCAAGAAAGTTTCAGACAGGGATCTGCTCTCATTAAAAACTGAACTACAAAGAGATCTGTTTCTCTGGCCGATCCCTCCATTTAGTTTGCGAAAATGAAAGGAAATAATTGCCAATTTTTACTAATGAACAAAAATTTAGATAACTAAGATATAGATTTGAAATTGAGGATGAGAAGTGTTGTCATCTGCCGGCTATTTTAGCGTAGTGTCTTCGTTATGTTCTAATTATCAGAAAAATTTAATTATTTTTTTAATGATCGCGTTAATGTAGATTCAGGTGGTTTTCTTGAACAAATTATTCCTTATATTTGCGGATACGGGGAGGGAGGGGGTTAACGCCTTGCATTGAGATTTTTATTATCTCGGGCCCGGGCAACGCCCGCCGGGCGGATAGCTAGTATGTAATAATGGGAAGAAGCTTATTGACTCTCAGTAACCTCGATTATCCGGAGCTATTATTTTTTTTCGGACTCTCGAAATATTCGTTCTGATAAAAGGTACATAAAATTTTCGAAATTGTTTATTTTAAGGAGTGAATATAAAAGACAATAAAAAACAAAACAAATTTTCCATAAAGAATGAAGTCGATCGGATAATGAGTTGCCGAGATATTTGGAATCCTATTTTGTACACTCTTCGATTTTTCATGACCCCGTATTTCATTCAAATTTCAATTCAAAGATATATTTTAATTGGAAATGAGGCGTTTAATCCGACGCAGGAAACCGTTAGTTAATAGGATTATCAATTTTGGAGTTTATAAGGATGTTTCTCTTACGCAATTCAGTAATAGAGCATTTAAAGTTTATGACGTCATCAAGACACGATTTTATTCGAGTTGCAATACATTTTATAAATAGTTTACACATATTTTATTTTCTTATTTTATATTATGCATATCCATGATGGGTAAGTATTAATGTTGCCCCCAACAATTAGTTTATGACTGTGATCTATAACATATTCGCCCAGTAGTAAACGCAGTCGCAAATGCCGTTTGAATGCTACATTCTTTCACACACTGACATTATCATAAAAACACTCAAAATGAGCTTTATGGGCCTAAAAAATGTGAAGAAATTCTAATATAATTTTTGCTTATGAATCTAAACAAACACAGGATCTTATGACTAAAAATTTTATTATATCTTACTTATAATAAAATCCAAAGGCGAGAAAGTGTCTGTAACGGTACCGGGTTGTACCACTCTGCGATTCGACCGTAGTTAAACGCCATGTTAGGCTTACTGAAAAAAAAAGTTATATTATCTACTTTCGTCGTTTAAATATTTGTAAAAGCATATTCAAGCTTTTAAATCTTTTAATTTTGTTTAAAACCTTAAAACACTATTTCATAAAAAAAATGTATATTAACATTTCTGTTAAAAAAAAATTCTGTAAACACTTTTTTTTTTCAGAATGCGGTGATTTATTTCCTTGGGAGAGATTTGAGGTTGATTCAGTATAGTGTCACCATCTACTGGCAGATTTTGAAATTGCTTCCATCGTTCCGTATTTCGGGTCCTCCCGAAATTCACCATTATTTGACAAAATTCATGTTTTTTTTTTTTTCGTGATTCTTTGACAAAATTTGCATTTTTTCTGCTGTTTTTTGACAAAATTTCATTTTTTCGTAGTCCTTTGAAGAAATTTGCGTTTTCTTTTTGCAATCCTTTGAGGAAATTTGCGTTTTTTGCTATTCTTTGACGAAATTTGCCTTTTATTCACGATCCTTTGACAAAATTCGAGTTTTTTCTGAGATTGACGAAATTAGCGGTTGTTTTTTTCGATCTTTTGACGAAATTTCACTTTTTTCGCGATCGCTTAACGAAATTAGACATTTTTTCGCAGTGCTTTGAAGAAATTTGTGTTTTTTTTCTATACCCTTTGAAGAAATTCATGTTTTTCCGCGATTATTTGACGAAATTCGCAGGGTTTTTTTTTGCGATCCTTTAACCAATTTTTTTTTTTTTTTTTTTTTTTTTTTTTTGTGATCCCTTGATGAAATTTTACTCTTTTTTCGGAGTCCTTGGAAGAAATTTGCGTCTTCTTCGTAAGCCTTTGACGGAAATCGCGTTTTTCTGCAATTTGTTAACAGAATTAGCGTTTTTTTTTTTTTTTTTTTTTTTTTTTCAATCCTGCAACGAAATTTGCGTTTTTATTTTCGGTACTTTGACGAAATTCACGTTGTTTCCACAATCCTTTGATGAAATTTTCTATTTTTTCTGCGAACGATAGACATAATTGATTTTTTTTCGGCGACTATCGTTCAAAATTCGAGATATTTATGTTCGAAATTTTGGACTGATGTCTTAAATTTTCGAAATCGAATGCCTTAAATTTTTAGGAAAACTTGAACACCTGATGAAATAAATACATAACTATTTTTTGTTTCTAACGAATCGTAATATAAATTAATTTTAAACTAAAATTTGAGAGAAAAATGATTTGTTTTTAATTTCGGGAAGAGAAGGGGGGGGGGGGGGCGTGTTCCCCCGCCACTGAAGTAACAATATTTTAGTGATTAAACATTGAAACACAATAGACTGAAAAAAATTAGGAATCGGTCAAATTTTCGAAAAATTTCAGAAAATCTAAAATTTTAGTAAAAATTTACAAATTTTCGAATTTTTCTTTCCGGACTTCGGGTTTTTCCGGACTTCGGGTTTTTCCGGATTTTGGATTTTCGGATAATGGGTCATATACTGTAAAATGATTCTTTCTTATCAAACGTAATTAAAATATAAGAAATGCATAGTACAGCGTAATTTCCATTTAATTTTGCTTATGTAATCAAACAATGAGTTATATGGTTAGTCAAGCTGTTTAAAAACTCATTGATAACACTTTTTTACAAAAACTTTCGCACATGGATTATTTGTTAATATTTGATTTTGTCCAATCGTTGAACTATTTCAGAAATTTAATACTAAGTTAAAAAAAAAAAAAAAAAAAAAATATATATATATATATATATATATATATATATATCCTTTTATTTTTATTTGTAGAAATCATTTGTCCTTTTTAAAATGTATTTTTCTACAATACAAACCTTTCAATAATAAATCTCCATGCTGTTTGTTTGTATGAAGTCCTATGAAAATGAAACGCAGATCAACAATCCGTCATTTTTGACGGGGTTATATACTAGTATATATATATTTTTTAATTTACTCTTTTTTTGTTCTAAGTTGTCCAAAGTTTAAATTATCACAAAAACTATTTAAAAACTTTTAAAATTATTTTAATGCCTTTAAACGCTATGTTAGAGCACTTTTGAAAACTGTATTAATAAAAGAAATTGTAGGTATGCGTGTCTGTTTTTTGTCTGTGTGTCTACCGGTCTGTTTGTTTGTTTATTGGCGATTGTTGGGGATATATCACATAGAAGTCTACAAATTTGGCTCCGAAGACAGGTTCGAATGTACTTTGTGTTCAGATTTTGGATTTTTTTAGTTATTAAATTTTTATACAACTTTTAACCTTTTTTCGCGTTTCGCACCGATTTTTTTACATCAATATAAAAGGAATTCACTTTTAATCTTTCAGCTCAATAAGTAAATTTTTTCCCTTTTGAATAAACTTCATTCAGTGTTCGTTCAGCAATTTTTAAATTTTACACAATTTTTTTTAAAGTCGCTTTTTTGGCACTTTTTACTTACCCATCATACGTAGTATAGGGTAAGTCTTGTAATCGTTTTGAAAAAAAAAAAAAAAAAAAAAAAGACGGATTTACACGTTTCAGACACTGGGGATTCTGAAAAACATATTCTTAGAAAAAATGTTGCCGTCCGTCTGTCTGTGTGTCTGTAAACGCTCTATCTTCCGAACAAATTGAGATAGAGACTTGAAATTTGGTATGTACTTAGTATGTAATAATGGGAAGAAACATTGAATTTCAGTAACCTCGATTATCCGGAACTATTTTTTTCGGACTCTCGAAATATTCGTTCTGATAAAAGGTATATAAACATTTTCGAATTTGTTTATTTTAAGGAATGAATATAAAAGACAATAAAAAAAACATAAGTTTTTCATTAAGAATGAAGTCGATCGGATAATGAGTTGCCGAGATATTTATAATCCTATTTTCTACACTCTTCGATTTTTCGTGACCTGTATTTCATTCAAATTTCAATTCAAAGATATATTTTAATTGGAAATGAGACGCCTAATCAAGCGCAATAAACAGTTAATCAATATGATTATCATTTTTGGAGTTATAAGGATGTTTCTTTCACGCAGTTCAGTAATCGAGCCTTTAAAGTTTGTGACGTCATCAAGCCACGATATTATTCGAATTGCAATGCATTTTATAAATAGTTTACACATGTTTTATTTTCATATTTTATATTATGCATATCCATGATGAGTAAGTATTACGGTGGCTCCCAACGACTAGTTTCGTTATCAAATAATCTTGGTATGTAATCTTTATCATGTAAAGATAAATTTTATATCCATGTATGGAGGTAAACCTTCGTGAATCATTTAAAATATATAACTCCAAAAAATGTGAAAACATATTTTTTCCCACGAATGTTTTAAAAAATCAACAGTAGTCCGTTTACGTTCTGTTGTGAAGAAAGATAACTTCTCGGAAAACCTGTCTGACAGGAGGAAGCGGTTGATATAGTAACGAACATGTGACTTTGAAAGAAGTTATAGAAGCTTGAGCTCGCGGTCGGGAGTTTTTTTTTATTATTCGATGCCTGAAAAGAGCTGAGTTGGGATTTTATGCTTATTGATGGTCTAGATGTCTAGAAGTTCTAATCACCCCCCCCCCCCCCCGAAAGTCCGCAGTGTCATTGCCACCTAGAGTAGCTATCTAGGTGGCAATGGCAGTGTCCCCCGGAGATGCAAAAATCATCCGCAGAAAATAATGTATGAATTCAACACTGAATTTTAATATATTTAAAGTTATTAATCCTCCCAGGACCGGGAACGCTGTGTGAATCAGCCAGTTTTGTAATAAATGTTAAACCCTTTTTAAATATTCGAGATTATTTGTTCTTAATAATCCATTTTAATTGTACTTTAAGTGTAAAATTTGTATTTTTCATTCACTAAAAATAACTCATCCATGAGAAAGTTAGAGGTGTCAACTCTATTGTCTCCTATTTTACGCATCTGCATTTCTATTTCCGCGCTCTTTTAACGCTAATCTTTTCTATATCTCAAGAGTTGCACGTAAAAGGCAAAATTTACGTCCACTTATCAATTAAAAACCATGAATGGCGCCAACGGAAACACTTTCCCTTTCTTTTAATAATATATATTTTCCACATTTCATCTCCTGATTAGGATCGATGTCCGAGGTTCAAAGGACGTTTCGTGACCTCGTCTGGTTAAAACTGTGTTTATTTTGATTCAGGAGTACGTTCTAAACATCGATTGTGACTCGACAAAATTGATCGGATATTCATCGGCAACTACCGGTTTCAGAACGCGAAAGAAATTTGTGTTAAGTGTCATTTTAAGTTCCCGCCTTTTTCAAGGCTTGCGATGATAAAGAGTTTAAGTTAATATTTTGGGTGCGTAGCGAAGACTACACATGTGATCGAAACATGATTTTTTTGCGGCACCTTTTTTTAGCTCACAGGCTATCAAAGCCTGAGAGCTAATGTGCCCGCCGATTCTGTATGTATGTACGTATGTATATATGTGCGTAACGCGATAACTCTTGATAGAAATATCCGTTTTGCTTCAAATTTTGGTTATAGGTTAATAGTGATAAGGCGCTTCCCTGATTAGTTTTGGGGGTTCATTGGTTAAGTATAAAGGAGGGAACGGGGGACTAATCCCCTTAATTTATATAAATGGGTTTTTCATGCAGAATTATCCGATTTGATTCAAATTTTGTTTATAGATTCATTGTTATAAGGCGCTACCCTGATTAGTTTTGGGGGTTCATTGGTTAAGTATAAAGGGGGGACGGGGGACTAATCCCCCCTTAATTTAGATAAATGGGTTTTTCATGCAGAATTATCCGATTTGATTCAAATTTTGTTTATAGGTACATTGGGATAAGACGCTTCCCTGATTAGTTTTGGGGGTTCATTGGTTACGTATAAAGGGGGGGGGGGGTGTGCGGGGTGACTAATCCCCCTTTAATTTAGATAAATGTGTGTTTTATGCCGAATTATCCAATTTGCTTCAAATTTTGTATATAGATTCATTGCGGTAAGGCGCTTCTCTGATTAGTGTTGGGAGTTCATTGGTTAAGTATAAAACGGGGGCTAACCCCCCTTAATTTATTGTCGATGTCTTTATTTTTCGAGGGTCATTATTCTTTGAAATAAGAGTATAATATACAATTAGTGTGAATAACCTGTGAGCTCAATGCCATCAGTTTAACTGGGCACTTTTTTTCTTCTTTTTTTTATCAACTGGCTTCTTAATTATGTAAGAAAAATCATTTACTGTCATTAAATTAAAAATATATATGCTAAAAGTGATTACAATACACTTAAAGATAAAAAATCCTTTTAATAAACAGATCTCTATACTTAGTTTCATACGCACATATACAGGCGACGTTCTCAAGATCAGTAATGATAAAATAAACTATTTTCGCAAAATAAAAAAAAATTGAAGAATCTTTTTAGATTTTAATATTAATTTGTTTGTTTATCTTAATTTTAGATTTTTCAAATTTGTTTGCGAAAATAGTTCATTTTATCGTTATTGATCTTCAGAATATCACCGATTTTACGTGCGATTCTAGTAGCTCTGTTTCTTAAAACGATTTTATAACCCTTTAAGGTGTACTGTAATCACTTTTAACATATATGTTTTTAGGTGCGTTCGTAATTATATAAATACGTAGCACCTACACTGTTAAAAAGTTGCAGCAAACTGTCCAGTCATTTGACCGTTTTTAGAGATAACGGTTACAAAACCGTAATTTAACTGTGTTTTAACTATATTGTTGCCCATATTATTGTCAGAATAGTGTTAAAATACGGTTATGTAACCATTTTCTATAAAAACGGTCAAATGACTGGACAGTTTGCTGCAAACTTTTAACAGTGTACAGTCGTCGTCTGGTTCGTCCGTTCATCCCCATATAACAGCGTAAAAACTACCCAGCCGAATAGTTTGCAATTTAATACGTATAATCGTTGCAGAATTATGTCAAGTCATTTAAAATTTTATGAAAATCGAATCAAAACTTAAACAGATATTAATAAAAAATATTTATTAAGTAATTTGAATTTTAAAAAAATCAATAGTTCTTTGTTATAGCAGCTTCCGAGGATTCATCGTCAAGCGACCGAGATGTATCGCCAAGTTATATGACATGTTTGACGTTATAGTCATGTATGACGTATATGACATTTTATAACCTCTATGACCAAGTTATAGTCACATTCATCATTCTATTAAATCCTATCATACGTAATTAATTCAATGATATCCCATGATTGGTAATGATTCTAGGTTGCCATTGTAATTATGTCCTATTTAAGATGGAGTCATATTATTTCCGTATTACTGAATTTTAAAACCGAATTTGTATACTAAAATTGTTTCATTATAGCAGTCGTATAATCTACAGACAGTTTTTGGGATAGATGTTTCCGGAGAAATAGATGTTAAATGGAAAAAAGTCTAAATATGGTTTTCAAGTTCTGAAATTTTCAAAGCTAGGCTTAAGCTTCCCATAGGAATTTTCAGTAAATGTCAAAAAAATAAAAAAAGTGTACTTATTTTATTACGGAAATGAACCAATGAAACATATCATAATAACAGACGATATCATTCATTATACTGAAATAAAAACAGTACGAACGCACCTCATTTGTGACGTTTGACCTGCAATTTCCAACTTGTTAATTTAACTGTCTTCTTGTTAATCTAAGATTTCATTTGAAGTGTTTATTATACGCAATGACAGATCTGAGAGGGGGGGGGGTGACGGCTACTTATGATTCATTGTATAAAAATTCTTAAATACGATTATTCCCAGAAAAGATATAAAAAATTATAATAATTTAAAAAAAAAATCTACAATTTTATAAAAAAGAAATACTTTTACAACTTTTTTGGTTATAAAATCAATAAATGTTAGCAAACATGAATTATCATTCATTTAACTGCAAAAGTCGTTAAGAGTCTGACGGCCAGAAATGATCTCTTAAGATTGTAAAACTCCAGTTTTCAGCCAGCTATCCGTAGCTACTGAATAAATGTTTCTGTAATAATTTTCGAAGTATTCTTTAATGCAGAGGTTCCCAAAGTGTGCTCCGCGGAGCCCTTGGGGCTCCGCCTATACTTTTCAGGGGCTCCGCGGCGTTCTAGGAAAATAAACAGAACATGAAAGAAATTAGCATATTGTAAGGGAAAATGTTTCGAAAGTATGTTAGAAATTTGTGTGTGTGTGTGTGTCAAAAGTAAATAATCCATCACTGCGTTGAAAAATACTATAATAAATATATTTTTTAAAACATATAAAAATTTGCATTATACATGTATCTATTTTCCATATAATATTTTTGGTTTGAACAACTTTATTTTATGTTTCTGCATTTAATGTGTTTTAAAAATTCGATTCAAAATAAGCTACAAAAAATAGTATTCTGAATCGAATGCACAAAGTGAATCGAAAGAGCAAAGACGCGCCAGTGCTGTTATCTCTGTTTGCCGAAGGAAAGAGAGAACAGTATTGTCCTTTAGAGCTCCGCCTATTCATATGTTTATAATTAGTTCTTTTTTGCTTAGTAACCAGGTTCTGATTTCCTAATGAGGTAAGTGTGTCTCACATTGTTTATTTTCTTTCGCATCACTATTTGCGATCTTTAAAATGAGATACTTTATACGCCATTAATTGCTATATTTACTGAGAAATGTGTTAGGTAAGCTTTGATTGTTTCAGTGATAGACTTATACTTGGTTTCCGCTTTTCGTTAATATTTTAATTTAAGTGGTTTAATCTCAAATTTCCTGTTCTATTTCAGTTTAAAATTCAGAACTGCTTCATTTTTTTTTTAACCTATTCAGTTCTTAAAAAGTTGTAATTAATTTTGACACCCTGTTTCGCAAAAATGGAACATATATATTTATGAAATAAATATTTATTTTCATTTTCATAATTGCTTGGGCTGTAAATTTTATTTTATAGTTAAAATTTGTAGTCAAATTACTCTTGTAACTTATAATTTAGTCCAACATTTTTATTACTGTAATATTTAGTGTTTTTATTTTAACTTTACAATGTCCTATTAATAATGTTAACATTATTTAGTTGTTCTCGGTGATTTCAATAATATCGCATCAACACCGAATAGTTCGAATTTTATTGTAACATTTAATTGAAGACACATTGCTATTCTAATTAGCGGTTATATTGAGCCGAGCATTTTGCTTATGGTAGTTATTTATGTTTTAGAAATAAATTTCTTTTTAAAGAGATTGTTTTTAAAACAATGTTTGTCGCTTAGAACTTTTTTTTATAAGATCTTGTATCATTTAAAGCCTCTCACTAGATTAATTTTAGATTTGTGTATATTATGTATACATATATTTCTTTGCCTTTTTATGACTTTGATTTCTTTAACCTGTTTATCCTATTTGTATTAAGTTTTAATAATTTAAATTTTCTATACTGTGTTTCATAGTAAAACAATGTTTGTCGTTTAAAACATCTTTTTTATAACATCTTGTGTCATTTAAAGCCCCTTATTAGATTCATTTTACATTTGTGTATCTTGTGTATATATATTTCTTTTATATATATACACTGGCGAGAAAAATTAAAGGAACAACTATAAAAACTCATTGAACTTGAATAATTTTGTAGATAAGAACATGAAACTTGCACGAGATCTTTATTTTGTCATGTCTGACATATATTCAAAATGCAGAACTGCCTATTTCTGCAAAAAATAAATTTACATAAAAACACAGGACTGTGTGATATAAGAAGGGATAAGGAAATTGTACTGTTACAATATTTTAGAGAAACACAGGAAAATTCAATAAGGTATGTGGTCACGCCTGACCGAAATGCAAGTTTTACAGCGATTTCCCATACAGTGGATTAGATTAAGCAGAAGTGCTTGCGGTAACAATGTGTATTTAAGATGAATAGGACTCCGAAGCTCCTGGAGCGTTCTAGTTGGGGGTTGCCGAGATGCAAGTCGGCGTACTGGTGCGTCCCACACATGTTCTATCGGCTTTAAATCCGGAAAGTATACAGACCACTCCATTTGCTGGATTTCTTCGCCCTCAAGATAATCAGTCACTAGTCCAGCACGATGAGGTCGCGCATTATCATGCATTAAAAGTAAGTTATTACCGATTGAACCCTAAACAACTTAACATGAGGATCAACAACCTCATTTCTGTATATTTCATCATTCACAGTTGCACTGGTAAAAATGTGTAGGTCAGTGCGGCCATTCAAAATTATGCCCGCCCATACCATGATTCCAGGACCTTCGTATCGATGCCTTTCTGCGATGTTTGCAGCCTTATTGCGTGTGTTTTCTCCCTCCATATGGTAACACGTCTGAAATCACCCTCCAAACAAAATCGGGATTCATCGGTACAGAGAACTCGGCTCCAGTCCGTGGTACTCCAATGACGATGATCTCTGCACCACTTTAACCGGGCGCATTTCGCTGCCGGAGTTAGTGGAAACAAATCATGGGTATCCTTGTATACAGCCCTCTTTTGTGCAGTCTGTCACTCACAGTAAATCTGGATAGTCCAGTTCCTATTCCTGCAGCGAATTCCCGTGCAATCTGAACTGACGTCATTTGCCTGATTCTTTTAGCAATCGTTGTCAAATAACGGTCCTGACAGTCTGTTGTGGCACCTTTTCGACCTTGACCTGGTTGTCTCTGTACATTACCAGTATCTTTAAACCGTTTCCAGATTCTTGACACGGCGCTTTTGTCAATTTTTAAGTCTTTACAGACCCCTGTCAGTGTCTGTCCTGCTTCCATTCTCCCTACCGCACGCCATTTATCACAATCGGTCAAATGTCTTCTGGATGACATAATTCACCTACTAGAAGCGAAAATTTCATGCATCTATACGTAAAATCCTTGAAATTAGACTTCAAATCACCCACGTGTACTCCTTTTCAAACGTGCAGAAACAACGGGCTCAAAAAATTTGCATATTTTTCTGTAGCAAAGGTTAATAGCATTGGACTACATGATAACATTAACATTGAGTTACCAACCAATCACCTTTGATTGAAGTTCCCGCAATAGAATTCACATAAAGCACCTTTTTATGGTTGTTCCTTTAATTTTTCTCGCCAGTGTATATATATATATATATATATATATATATATATATATATATATATATAACTTTAATTTCTTTAATCTGTTTATGTTATTTGTATATTTGAATTTTCTATACTGTTTTTCATAGTAAAACAATGTTTGTCGATTAAAACTCCTCTTTTTTGTAACATCTTGTATCATTTAATAAACCCCTCATTAGATTCATTTAATATTTGTATACGCTATGTATATAGTTTTCTTTTTTCTTTTTGTAACTTTAATTTTTTTAATCTGTTTATTTTATTTTTATTAATTCTTAGTTATTGAAATTCTCTATGCTGTTTTGCATAATTGTACTTAATTTTTAAAGCAATGTATGTTGCTGAAAACGCATTTTTTTAATATCTTGTATCACTTAACAACCCCTCTTTAAAATTTTGTTTTAATTAGTCTCGGCATTGGCTAAGATTCTTATGTTATGATGCCACATTTTCCTATCAGAAATAAGGTTGTAGCAATTAAAAAATATATACTGGTTCTTTACATTTGTCATCACACTAACAATCTAAACTTTTGCTCAGCTCCACCCCTTGCTTAGACTTTTCGTCATTGAGTACCCACCCTGATATAAATTTAATCACAGCCATATATCCCGTTTTGTTAGTAAAGTTTTCCCACTAGTTGCAGTTCTTTTAACATGTGTAGTTTTTTACCGTATATCTATTTTGAGGCAAAAACAATGGGAAAGAATGTTGCTTTCAAAACTATACTTAACAGCTAAATACTTCAAATAAAACATCCAAGAAAGTGAACGATGCTGCACCTAACAATACAGGTTATAGATTTTGCCCCGCCCACTTAAACACTAAAACGATGATCTGCTTCTAAATTTATTTTTTTAAATGGTTCAAAAGAAGAAGCTCAGAGGCGATTCGTTTTCGCTGCATGTTTAGAAGTACTAGAAACGTAAAGAAAAACGAAAAAAGAATCCGAAATCGCAGGATTCTATTACGGGTGGGCGGGACTAGCGAAAACGTGTTAAATAATTACTCCTGGACTTACGCATTTTCTTTCTTTTCGCGAGTAGCCTATTGGGATTACACATAAGTCTCTGTTTGTAAACGAAAACTGTACAACTTACCTTTTTTTCTGTCTGTGTGTGGTTTTCGCCATAAATAATAATAGTTTCACGTAAGCTCCAATGCAATGCATGAACCAGGCAGGGTTGCCATTTTGATCTTTAATTCCGAGTTCATACTGGAAATCTCGAAAGAATATTTTTTATTTTAAAAATGAATGTCATTAACCCCTTAACAGTATTACTCGAACGTCGCTCGAGTAAGAAGAGTTTGTTTTCTTCGTTACTAAAAGCTTTCAGAAACCACAAATTCTTAACTATAATTTTTGCTGTATTTGGTGGACATATCTCGATTATACAAGGCAGATATATTAATACAAAAAAGTGGTTTTTAGTCCTTATTTTTAATTTATTGTGTCCAGTAATAGTAATATTAAATAAAACTGTTAAGGGGTTAAATAATAGAAAATTTTATTTTAAAAAATCTAGTATGAATTTAGAATTTCTGTATCAAGAAAAGAGCCAAATTGAGAACCTTGGCCCAATGTTGGAAACTACTGGTTCGGACTTTTATCTAGCAGATCTTTCTCTGCTCTAGGCATAAAAAAAACAATTTGTAAACCATAGAGTACCATGAGGTTAAGGGGCTCCACCTTAGAAATTCTTCCCAAAAAGGGCTCCGCGAGCCCAAAACTTTGGGAACCACTGCTTTAATGAAATACTTTAGAAATAAAAATGCAGGCTTTTTTTTTTTTTTTTTTTTTTTTTTTTTTTTTTTCCCTATGTAGTAATTCTTTTTCAAACACAATGTTGCAATAATTCTGTACAAAGGAGTTACATTGTCATCATAACAGGTATAGACGGCATAATAATAAGTCTTTGCAATAATATTCAATTTAAGGAAGAATCGCTAAATTTAAGGGGGAAAAAAATAGAGTTTTTTGCTCTTTTTGAAAGACTCGAAATAGCTTCTAAGAAATTAAAAAACAAAAAAAAACAAAAAAAAAAAACAGATAAAAACTCTTTTTTTTCTGTAAAAAATATGGATTTTTTCTGTAAAGATCACAAAATCCATATTTTTTTTTTTACAAGAAAAAACTGTATTTTTTCTATAAAAAATATGGATTTTGTAATTTTTACAAAAAAAATTCATATTTTTTATAGAAAAAAATGTTTTTTTTTTTTTTTTTTTTGTAAAAAAAATGTTTTTTTTTTCTGTAAAAATTACAGATTTTTTTTTTACAGTGTAGATTTTCTGAAGCACAATCTCAAACAACTATGGTACAAAAACTAAAAAGTTTTGTTTTATTGGAATCTTTGATCTAATTGTTTGTTCTATTCAATGTAAAAGTAATGCTGTGTGAATAGCTACATATATCGGGGTTTTGTGATCGGTCGTTAGAATGAGAAAGTCGTTATACTGGGCGATCGTTATATCGAACATCTTCTGTATTTATAATGTTGAGTTGTTATTTGTTCAGGGTGATTGTAAATCCATCCTTACGTAAAAATCCCAAGTTTGTAATAAAAATAGAAGTTTGAAGTTGAAATAGTTTTACAACTTTTTCGGTTATGAAATCAATAAGTATAAGCAACTATAAATTTTCATTAATTTTATATCTGTAAAAGTCATTAAGAGTTTCGCGGCCAGAAACTATCTCTTAAGAGTGTAAAAATCTGGTTTTCAGACATAGCTACTGAATAAATGTTTCTGTAATAATTTTCGGAATATTATTTACTGAACTACTTTATAAATAAAGAAACAAACCGTTTTATATGTAGTAATTCGCTTTCAAATACATATTGCAATAATTCTGGACACAAGAGCTACATTGTCCTCATAATAGGTATAGACGATAATAATAAGTCTTTGCAATATTTTTCACCCAAGAACGAATCGCTAAATTTAAGAAAGAAATGGATTTTTTTTCGCTCTTTGAAATACTCGAAATCCGCTCTAGTTTTTCTGAAGCATAATCTCAAATGACTATGGTAGAAAAACTAAAAAGGCTTGTTTTATTGGAATCTTTGATCTAATTGTTTGTTGCGGAATGGCTACATATATCGAGTTTTTATGATCGGTCGTTAGAATGAGAAAGTCGCTATAATGGACTGTCTTTATATTGAGCATCTTCTGTGTACGTAAAATGTTGAGTCGTTCTTTTTTCAGGTGGATTGCAAATCCATCCTTACGTAGAAATCCCAAGTTTGTAATACCGCCTCTTCCTTGAAGACATCTAGATCCGCCCTTGAATATAAAAGAGAGAGTCGCCAAACCCATGTTTTATTTTGATCAATGATTGACTGATCTATCTAAGAAAATATTAGGAATGGATTTTCGTTTACTTTGCGTGAAGTTGTTGAAATAAATGTAGATAGTTTGGGAATAAAAATATATTTAATAGAAAGGTTAATTGCTTGTGGATTTTAGATTCTGTTTTGCGAGATTAATGTTATCGTTAATGTTGTTTTTTATTGTAAGGATGAATTCGTAAGAATAGTTTAACTCTTTGATTAGGCTGATAGTTTTGTCTAAGAGATTGACCTTGGATACTTTTTTGTTACGTAAGAAATCCCAAATTTGTAATACCGTCTCTCCTTTGAAGACGAAGAGTAAGGATGGGTTTACAATCCATCTTTACGTAGAAATCCCAAGTTTGTAATACCGCCTCTTCTTTGAAGACTAACTAGATCCGCCCTTGAATATAAAAAGAGAGTCGCCAAACCCATGTTTTATTTTGATCAATGATTGACAGATATATCTAAGAAAATACTAGGAATGGATTTTCGTTTACTTTGCGTGAAGTCGTTGAAATAAATGTAGATAATTTGGATATAAAAATATATTTATTAAGAGGATTAATTGCTTGTGAAGTTTAGATTCTGTTTTGCAAGATTAATGTTGTCGTTGTGCTCATAAAAGCAATTTTATGGCATGATTGTAATTTGTTTTATGTAAAATTATTCACACTGTCCAAAGTTCCGTATTTGTTACAATACTTTATTTTAATTTTTAATAAAAATTATCATTATTTTGTTTGAATTTAAAACGATACTGTCCCCCTCGACAAAATCTTTTCGTAAGGATGAATTCGTAAGGATAGTTTAACTCTTTGATTTGATTATGCTTATGGTTGTCTAAGAGATTCACCTTGGATTCGACTTTCTTGTTACGTAGAAATTCCAAATTAGTAATTTCGCCTCTCCTTTGAAGACGAAGAGTAAGGATGGGTTTACAATCCATCCTTACGTAGAAATCCCAAGTTTGTAATGCCGCCTCTCTCTTGAACACTTTTTAGATCCACCCTTTAGTATAATAGAAAGAATAGCCAAACCTTTTAGGTAGATTTCGTAAGAAATACTACATATTACATTCTCACCTAAGTTGGAACTTTTGAAAATTTTTTGCAGATCTACGCCGATCATGACTCCCAGAACCCAAAACCACCCCCAGTTCAAAACTTTATCTATCTATGTCACTTTTTTATGGACACGATAACTGCAACAATTCTGCAACAATTCTGCACAAATCTCTTCCAAACTGATACATAAAATCAAGGAGCATAAAATCTCGGTCAAGTTCATTAATGGGCAAAATGTTAATGGGGAGCTTTTTGTGAAAACAGAAAAAAACCATAATTTCTTAATTATGATACGTATCGAATCCGTTTAAAGTTATTATTACTTCTAGGAAAAGGGCCGAAAATTTGAAAATTTATGTATGACAGATTTTTGATATAATTAAAAATGGTCCCCAAGGGGGGGGGGGGGTTAGAAGAAAAAATTCATAACTTCGTCAATTCACAAGATATCAAGATTACTATGCCAAATCTACACAGAACATGGAGCATTCCCACAATACCTACATAGATTTACCAAATTTAGCTCTCCAGAATGCATATGCGGGGATTTAGGGTCCCCAAAACACTACCTCACGTCCTGCCCGCTCACACAACCACACCATCTGGTCAACATCACAGTTAATAACGAAAAACTATGGCACAGACAACTTGCAAACAACAAACATTTACAAAACAAAGGTAGAGCAGTGATCAGATGGCTAATGAACAATGTAGACGACATGAAACAGACAAACATAGATTAATACAACAAAAACAAGCAAAAACATAAAAGTCCCAGCAGCCACCATATTTCTATATTCAAAGTGTATATAACCTCTGCCTAATTTACCTTCTCTTTCAGGAAAAAAAAAAATTATATATGTATATATTGTGTATGTGTATATATAACAAAAATAGCAGTGTAAAGGACACCTCTTTCCTGTGACAAAAACATCGATCTTTCAGCGTCTAAGAGGGTGGAAGTTAATGTAATTAACGGACTAATGGCCAAGGAACATGCCCCACCCCACAGCGCACCAAGTCTTCAAATGGCTTCATCGAGTTCATGATAACAGCCATAAGGTATCTATGGACTGATCGCCATTAGAGCGCAATCATGAAAACAAATTCGACGGTTACCAGTGATGCAACAGAGTATAAAATCAACAGCGGAAAATGAGAAACCCAAATCACAATGAGAAACCTGTAACAAATGAGAAACCAAAATAAAAGCAACAAATGAGAAACCAGAAACAACTGCAACAAATGAGAAACCAAAAAGCAATGAGAGAAACCTAAACACGAAACAAAATGCAACAAAAATCAAGCAACAAAACAAAAACAACAGGAAACCTTTAAGTACAGTCGGAAAAAGGGAAAAAGGAAAGGGGGAAAAATCCAACACAGGTAAAAGTAATCAATTTTTTATTTTTTTTATTTAAAGTTAGATAAACATGTATTAACCCCTTCCCTTACAGGTTTTTCTTTTTTTTTCTCATCATGTACACTAATGGCACCCGGTGCATGTAAAATCTGTCGTGGGAGCAAAGTCCTCTAAGTTACCTGTGAATAATACCTCTGGAGGTGCCTAGTCAGGTGAAGGTCTCGTCACCGGATCAAGGTTCTAAATTACGAGACCAACTTGCATAGCGATGGCATGACGTATAGGTGTGATGCCAAGCCCAGGTCCATACAAAAAGAATCAGATCAATTAGCAGCAAAACAAAAACGGGAACAAAACTCAGACCTCCACATAGCCGTCCTGACAGAAATGACCAGCCGTTATGCGGCATCTCTTCAGTGGCGCTACGCGCCCCGATGCCAGGCGCTAAACCCGTTTAAGCTAGGGAAACCTGGCAGGTAGGGGCCTGGTCGCCGGTCTAAAAAAAAAAAAAAAGATATCAAATCCGCTTAAATTTATTATAAATCATCTTAATATTATCTAAAACTTTTATATTGACAAGTTTTTTATAGGATCAACCCTTATATAAAAAAAATAAAAAAAAATAAAATAAAATAAAATAAAATAAATCCTTGCCGGCTCTGTTTGCAAACAAGTTAGGTTTCGAAGTAGGCGGTTCCAACTGCCGCATCATGGCAAAAAGGTCATTTCTTCCGCAATTTCCAACAAACAAGCGCCCCACGGTCTGCGTCTTCGAAATCTACGTGTGCCTGTAGGCTGAGCCGTCAGGGATTTTTTTTTTTTTTTTTTTTTTTTGTGATTTAATGATTGAGAAATCTGCCTAAGAAAAAACTAGGAATAGATTTTCGTTCACTTGCGTGAAGTTGTCGAAATAAATGTAAATGATTTCGGTAGAAAAATATATTTAATAGGAAGGTTAATTGCTTGTGAAGTTGTACCTATAAAAGCATAGTTGTAATTTGTTTTATATAAAATTATTCACACTATCTAAAATATCGTATATTTCACAACTAGCTGTTACCCGTGACTTCGTTCACGTAACATTAAAAAAAGGATAAGTGTATTAATTTAGTAAAACATTTCACTTGATAATTAACAACATATATAATTATCCAAAGCTTTATCACATTTTATAGGAGACCATACGGTATTTCTTTGCTATAAGGGCCTTGACATAACCCAGTCTTAAAAAAGTGAAATTTCATGCCAAATAATATATACAATCGCGAAAATGAAACTGCAACTAATGAAAAAAGGAGGACCAAGTAAAATCGTGAAAATCGTGGAATTCCTCTTCGTAAAACGGAAAACAACACTGGCAGAATTCTTCTATACAACAGTGCATTTTAGGTGGTATTTGGTGTACAATTTGTATATGTTTGCATTGCTAAATGGGCATTATTATATTGTTTATTTGCCTAGACATACGTTATATATTTCTTACTACATTATCTTGTTTATGTATATATTAAATTAAGTGCTTCACGCTAAGTGGTGTAAATAGTGAACAAACTGCTTGTGGATTTTATGATAGATATTTCACAAAAATATAACAATCTGATGCGATTCTAAAATGTAAATAAAGGTTCTTAGAAAGTACTTTAAATTCTGCCCAATTTAACCTCGATATTTTCTCTATCGCGTCAAGAACACTATAAGCAAATAAACACCGACGACACAAATCTGATGATCTAAATTTACATATTTTTGTTAGTATATATAGGATTATTTTGATTTATTTCATGCGCTTGAAATTTTTTACGCTTTCTCTAGGGTTAGGTGTCGAATAAATGTACTTTCTTGTTATTTTATTTTGCCATTTATATTTATTCTATTTTCCATTCATTCTATTTATGGATATTGATTTAATTTACATATTCGTGTCAAAGAATATTCTTTAAAGTTATTATCAGGATTACGATAGGATACGATTAGGGTTAGAATTAGGAATAAAAACTGAACGACAATGGCATGACCGATTCAGGTTTAAAGTATGAACCAGGAAGTCTATTTACATCCTGGAGCAATAAAAAAATTAGAGAATTATCGGCTAATATTTTTTAATATGTTTTACAGTCATAGTTGGCATCAAAGGTGAGCGGGGAAATGATCATCTAAAATGCCATTAAGTGTTTACCACGCAAAAAACAAATCTGGTTACAACAATGTATTTAATTTTGCGCCAAATTTCACTTGATAAAAAAAAAAAAAAAAGCAAATTGACTATGGATTTAATTACAGACCCCTAACCTTCCTATTCTCGAAAATGTTCTACCTATATGTAAAAAAAATTCTACTATATAGAACGCGCTTTCACGTTTATAATGTTATGAATTGGCACGATCGGCTTGTTCAAGTCTACACAATTCGGCTGGAAGAAAAGATTCATTACTTTTTTATTTCTTCTTTGCTTTTGCATTACGCGAATTGGTTGGTAAAATCGATTTTCTTTTCGATAACATTGTTGTTTTTTAAGTTTAAAAAATATTGTAATTTTACTTAAACATTGCTTTAAAATCTATGAAATTTTTCTTATCCTACAAGACTTTACAAAAATCTATTACGAAACAACTTTTAAAAAAGCTATATTTAAAAAAGACAACAAAGCTTTTCCTATTTTAAAACTAAAAGAAATGTAAAATTAAATTCCGGTTCGAAACGACGATTTACAAATGTGTTTTCGATTGTGGGAAAATGATAGAGGAAAAATGCTGTTACTTCGACACAATCATATTAAATCTTTTCTTTTATGAGAAAAGCCAATTTCTTTTAAAAAATATAGTTATTTTTATTAAGATTTTCTGATTTTCGATACGGATAATTTTGCGATGCATATCATTGACATTTGCCATCCAATATTTTATTTATTTATTTTTATTTTTTACTTTTTAAAATTTAAATTAAAAATATGGTATCTTTATGTTAGCCGTGTGCAGACGATAAATCGCCAACCTATCCCATCATTCGTATTGAATTCATTAAAAATATAAATCTTTCACTCATTTCACTTAAAACACAGAACTTTAATTTACAATACATACATTTAAAATACATATATTACGTACATTTAAAATAATTCCTTTCATAAGAAAAAAAAAGAGAGAGAGAAATTAATCACAAATAATCTGATAACCCAAGATTATTTTATTTCAACATCATAACAAATCTGTTTTATTTTTCTATATATGACATCATATTCGCTTGCTTTCCATACTTACTCGTATTTATGCACTTTGTATTATTATCAAATATTTGAAAACGCACGTTTTATTTCTAATATGACATCATTCCATATTCTGTTTAATTCTTAAATAATTCATTTCCTTTTCATTTTTCACGTGGAAAATTTTCACTTGAAAATAAATTGTTGATTAAAAATTATTACTCAGGGGTTTTATTTTATATTGGCAACGATAAAGTATTAGCAACGGTAAAATAAATTTAACCATTTTAAAAAAAGCTGCAAAACCGGGCCCTTTGGGCCAAGCCAACCAAACCAACCAACCATTTTAAAATATACGAAAAAATGTCCATTTATTCTGTATGAAAATAATGAAATTTTTAATTTTTAAGAAAAATATTGAAATAAAATAAACAAAAACCAGCCTATATTCATTTGAGGGTTATAATCAACTTATATGCAAAGATACAGGATAATTAAATGCTTCATTTTGACGCTGGCTTCAGCCTAACATTTGCACACAATCAGATTTATAATATTATTAGGATGCTTTATTTATTATTATTATTTTTTTAATTATCATTATTTTGTTTTACTTTAATGCATTTATTTTCCCTCGACCAAATATTTTTGTAAGGATGGTTTGACTCTTTGATTAGATTGATGGTTGACTAAGAGATTGACCTTGTATTCGATTTTTTAAAGGATGGATTGTAAATCTATCTTTACGTAGAAATCCCAAGTTTGTGATACGCCTCTCCCTTGAAGACGAAGAGAGTAAGGATGTATCTCTCTCTTATAAGGATGAATTTGAAATCCATCTTTACATAAAAATCCCAAGTTTACAATACGTCTCTCCCTTGAAGACGAAGAGTAAGGATGTGTCCCTCTCTTATAAGGATGAATTTGAAATCCATCTTTACATAAAAATCCCAAGTTTGTAATAAGTCTCTCCCTTGAGGACAAAGAGTAAGGATGTATCCCTCTCTTATAAGGATGGATTTGAAATCCATCTTTACATAAAAATCCCAAATTTGTAATACGTCTCTCCTTTCAAGACAAAGAGTAAGGATGTATCCCTCTCTTATAAGGATGGATTTGAAATCCATCTTTACATAAAAATCCCAAGTTTGTAATACATCTCTCTCTTGAAAACGGAGAGTAAGGATGTATATCCATCTCTTATAAGGATGAATTTGAAATCCATCTTTACATAAAAATACCAAGTTTGTAATACGTCCCTCTCTTGAAGACAAAGAGTAAGGATGTATCCCTCTCTTATAAGGATGGATTTGAAATCCATCTTTACATAAAAATCCCAAGTTTGTAATACATATCTCTCTTGAAAACGGAGAGTAAGGATGGATACCTCTCTTATAAGGATGGATTCGTAAGGACGGATTGTAAATCCATTGTTACCTTAGAAATCCCAAGTTTGTATTATCGCCTCTCCCTCGAAGACTCTCTAGATCCGCTCTTGAATATAAGAGAGAGAGTCGCCAAACCCATGTTTTATTTTGATTAATGATTGACAGATCTGCCGAAGAAAATACTAGGAATGGATTTTCGTTTACTTTGTGTAAAGTTGTTGAAATAAATATAGATAATTTGGATATAAAAATATATTTAACAGGAAGGTTAATTGCTTGTGGATTTTAGACTCAGTATTGCAAGATAATGTAGTTTGTTTTATGTATAGAATAATTTATACTATCTAAAGTTCCACATTTTTCACATAGTTTTATTTAAATTTTTTCTAAAAAAATATCATTCCTTTATTTTACTTTAATACGATTTTATTTCCTCGACGATTTTTTTTTAATTTTCCCGAGTAACTAGTAAATAAAGAACCGAGTGTAACCTATTTTTATTGTGTCATTTTTTAAGTTCCCTCCTTTTCAAGGTTTGTGTTTAGGTGACTTTGGATGCTTTAGGGTATTTTGGGTGCGTAGCGCACGTTACAGATTTGCGAAAAACGTGATTTTTTGCGACATCTAATTTGTTTTATATATATAAACTGCTTTCTTGTTACGCCACGATTTTGTTTGAAATTTAATACGAGAAAGTCTCCAATTCCAGTCTTTATTTGGATTAGTGAGTAACAGATCTGTCTACTAAGAATGAATTTTGTTTATTTTGTGGGAGGTTGTTGAAACAAATGTAGATAACTCGGGTATAAAAATAATTTCTGTAGAAAAGTTGAGTGCATGGGAATTTTAGAATCTGTATTGCAATATCAATGTTGTCGCTGTGCTTGTATAAGCGATTTTATGGCATACATTCCGTAAAATAGTTAATAAAACATTTATACGCTTCAATGTTTTTAATTTTTAACAAAATAAAGTAAGAGAGTTAAATGTAAGGGATTGTAATACGTCATTTTCATGTATTTTTATTACACGAATACCAAAACAAAACGCAACAATTGATTTTTTAACATTTTAAATGACAAAAGAGAAAATTATAATTATAATAATGCAAAAAGAAAATTTTTACACTTTTTACTATGGAATTATTTACGCAAATTTAATTATAATAAAACAAGTTAGAATTTCGTTTGATGTCCTTTGGCTTTAATAACTGTTTCAAGGTGTTATGGCATAGATTTCATCATTTAAAGGTCTATGAGGCTAACGATAAAGAGTTTCCACAAAACACTCTGTTGTACCAAGCCACACTCACTAAAATACGCCACCTGGCGTGCAATACTTTGACAACCCACTGACATCCTCAAAACATACACTGGATATCATATTCAGGATAGACAATATCCTCTGTGTGGTCCAAATTGCCCTGCAGGCAGTCACAAGATAGTCTCTGGATGTCAAAATGTCATACCTATAGGCGTACTGCAGATGACTTTTTATGGCGTTTCATGGACAATTATAGGATGAAGGAAAACTGAAATAAATTAAGGAAGAAATCGAATGTGCATGTACATCCGATAAGACAGGGACGGCGAACCTTTTCAAATCCGCGTGCCAAATTTTGTCAAAAAAGATTTTACGTGACCATCACGTGCTAACAACCCCCCCTCCTCCCCCTCCAAAAAATGGATTAAAATTACCTGAAATTTTGTTTTTTAGGATTAAAAAATATGTGGGTAATATTACACTGTAATAATTAAAGTAACAATTATGTTTCAGGAAATATTATAAAAGTACGTAAATGCGATTTCTGTTACTGCATTTTGGATGCCAAATAATAAATATCGGGTTCATATCCAGTTGTTTTTAACGAAATGTAAGCTGAATTGAAACATCTGAGAGGTGGTTTGTTTCTATACGAGTTTTTCATATAATTTATTTCCGAAAATATTGACTCGCAGGCATACGTAGAGGGGGACATGTAGGGGGGGGGGAGGGGTTAGAATGGTATATTTCATACCAAGTCGCTCTAATTTCATCATTGGATTTTTGCTTGTAATACTTGATGACCCTTCTTTTTGATATTCTCCAAATCTATATATTTAAAACGCTAAGCTTTTTCTTTCGACAATCCGTGAGAACAAACTACTGTATCAAATTACACCATTCTTTTTCTTAATGACAGATATTTGGACACAGATTTGTTATCGTGCATTCGTTTGTTCAAAAATATAATTAATTAGCCGTAATTTTCAATTAAACTTTTACTGCTGCTTATGATGTGATAAAGTCGGCAACTCCCACTGTTGCAAGGCATAGAGTTTATTATGTAAACTCTGTGGTTCGCCAATCTTTTGACATTAGCTAATATCAACTAGGTAGTATTTTAACATCTATCTATTTAAAACGCTGAGTGTTTTCTCTCGATAGTCCGTGAGAACAAACTGCTGCATCAAATTACATCATTCTTTTTTTAAATGAAAGATATTTGGACACAAATTTGTTATCGTACATTCGTTTGTTCGAAAACTTTATTAATTAGCCGTAATTTTAAATTCAAATTTTACTTCTGATGTGACGTCATAAAGTCAATTGCCAAAGGATGCTGCAACTTTTCATAAAATTGAAGTCTGACTCTGACCGTAACTTCAAGTTATCTGGGCAAGATAGAATTGTAAACAAAGATCGAATACTTTATAAAAGTATCAATGTCACCAATTTATTTACTTTTAACATTTGCTGAAACATTAAAACTAATACAAAAAGATTAAAATATATTAAATTACTCATAAATTTGTTTTCAAACGTTAATAAATTTCATTTATTAAATAAAAAATACCCTTACATGGAACAGAAGCCGAAGACGCACAGGGATTGGCGCGATTTATTTTTTGCTCTATTTTGGCGAGAAAACCCGATTTTCACACATTATTTTTATTAAACACACGCAATTAATTGTATTAATTCATTAATTTTAAATTATTTTATTTATTTACCCACGTATTCGATTTTATTAACACCAAGTTGCCATACAAAGCGAAAATCGCCATTTTGGCGCCAAAAAGAAACCACGATGCATCTGCGACATTTGTCCCGATTTAATCAAAATATTTTGGGTGCACCGCATATTACAAAATTAATTAAATCCATGATTATTGTTTCTTTCGGAGATTAAAAATAAGAAAATTTAATTCTTAACGAAATACGATTATTTGGTCGGAAATTTTTTCTTAGTTTGGGCTTAGTTAATATTCTGGTACTTCTTCATTATCTCATCGACCAGTTTCCATATAAAAAACTATCACCAAATTATTCGCCAAACTGTAGCGCCCAATAAACAAATGGAAGAAGGTTGCCATTAGAATCTCAGAAGAAAAAGAAAAAAGAAATAAAGTTGGAAAAGACCAATTCACTAAAGTATCATTTATCAGTAACTTTAAACTATAAAATTTACAATATATTAATGAAAATAGAGAAACAAAAATAACCTTAGAAATTTATTTAATTAAATTATTTTTCTTAATTATCTCTCTCGACTGCTGGATAAATGTTTGTGACGTCATTTAAAATTGATCTATTGTACGTAACTGCGCATCGCAGCATTTTTTCAATGCTTTTTCGCTTTTAATATCATGTTGTCGAAGATGTAATTTCTGTTTTAATTAATGAATTAACTAATAAATCAGTAAAACATCATTAAAAATACATTAAACGTCGAATCAAACATCATTTGACGCGATAACAAACACGTGTAACGCATATGACGTAAAGTCAGTTTGACGACACGATAATACATTTTTGGCGTTAAAATCCTATAGTTTGGCGATGGTTATTTTCTTAATGGAAAGTGGTCGACCGGATAACGGAGAAGTATCAAAATTCTTATAAATCGTATGAAATTAAAGGGCATGTGTATTTAATGTGTTTAAAAATACGATTAATGTTTGTGAAACTTTGAAGCTGAAAAACAAGCGAGTACGAGGTATTATTACGTATTACGTAGGTCGCGGTACGAGCCACCATCTGGACATGGTATACGGCAGATGCCATTTTTTAGTATAATTAAATGTAATATTTTTATTTGTATACATGGTGGTTAAGCATAAAAGTAACGTATATAAAGTACGTGTGAAAAGTTTGCGGCTGTGAAAATGATGCTATGCTTATCTTGAAATGCATTTTTACATTGATAAATCTAAAGAGAAAAAATTATAGGATTGTGTCAACATGATGTAATTTTAACTGATTTTTAAATTCTTCATTATAAAGAGTAGAATGTACAACGATTGTGACAACAAACGGCGCTATAGCTTTTGTTTTTATCGCGCTTAAATCACTTCTAAATATCGTACAATTTCAATTTATACATCATCAATTATAAAAATGTTCCCTTTCGAAAGAAATTTATTTGAAAACTGCCACTTAATTTAAGAACATTTTAAATAATTTTCAAGCATGAATTATTTTTCAAATCTATCTCAACAATGGCCGCCAGTTTGCTTCAGTAACATAAAATAGCACCTGGGTAAGTTGCCACAATTGATTTCCGTAACCAACATAAAAAGTGAAGAAAATAATTTAAAAAAAACCCCTCTGATAATCATAAAATTAGATTAACCATAAGATAGAGCATTTTGGAGCTAAACTGAAATCTTTCAAACAAAAAAAGAAAACGATTTTCAATTTATGTTCAACATAAAATTGATATCATGTTGAATTCGTGTTGATGTATGTGTTGCATCAGAATATGCTTGGAATTGTATTTTATTATTATTTTAAGGATCTGTGGTGTATTTCACTGTATAAGAGGAAAAAGATCACGACTGTGGAAAAGGGATAATCATGATTATGGAAACGGACCGAAAAATCCATACAAATAAATTATACTTGAAAACATCAAAAATCTGCATCATCTGCAGATTGTATATTATTATCGTAAACAAAATTCTCCATCTTTACATAAAAATTGATTAGCTTAAAACAATGGATGCATTTTAGAAAATATAGATTTGAAACAAACAATGATTAAAGAGGACATTTTAAAACTTCTTTAACGTCGAATTTCGACGGTGCCTTTGAACAGATGCAATGCATATGCACATAGAAGTTCACTCGGTTGCATTATAACAGGAAGAGAGATGTGTGCTTTATTTACTGAATATGATATGGACGTAAGAATATACTATTTGTATGATACTTCATAGGTCCATGAAATTTTCTTTTTGCAGTGGTGAATATGGCCGTAATGTTTAACTTATTTGCATTAAACAGTTGTTTACGGATTGTTTGTTTGGAGTTTACATCGGAAATGGTACTGTATTTCACTGGAGAAAAAACTTTTAAAATAAAATATTTAAAAGACTTTTTCAAACGCACCCCTTCTTAAATAATAAAGAAGCTTATTTTTACTGATATTATTATAGTATTTTTTTTCGTCAAGTTTTGACGGGTTCCATCTAGTATTTTCTTAATTTGCATAACTCCCCCCCCCCCCCCCCCAAGTTATAAAAATATAATCCGAACCAGATAAAATATTTAATGAAAAGTTTCTTTTTCGGTACTTCTCCGTTATCCCGTCGACCACTTTTCATAACAAAAAACTATCGCCAAACTGTAGGATTTAACGCCAAAAATGCATGATCGTGGTGTCACATTCACTTGACGTCAGATGTGTTAAACGCGTTTGTTTTGTCATTAAGTGGTTTTCAATTCGACATTTGCTTGTATTTTTCATTATGTTTTATTGATTTATTAATTATTTCGTAAATTAAAATAACAAACGGGTGCCATGATATTAAAAGATATAGAGTTTTGAAAAATTGTTGCGATGCATATGTACCTAACGAACAGTTTCAACTGACGTCACGGACATTTATTCACCAGCTGAGAGGGATAATTAAGAAAAATAATGTAAATAAATAAATATCTAGGATTATTTTTTTTTCTGTTTTCATTAATATATTGTAAATTTTATTGTGTGACTAAACTTACTGATAGTTGGTACTTTGGTGAGTGGGGCTTTTCCAAATTTCTTGTTTTTTTTTTGTTTTTTTTTTATCCAATGGCAACATTCTTCCATTTGTTTATTGGCCGTTTATTTGGTGCTTATTTGTTTGTTTGGCGATATTTTTTTGCCATGGAAACTGGTCGACGGGATAATGGAGAAGTACCCTTTTTTCTACTTGGTTAATTAATTACTGCTTTTATTAAATATAATGTATAGTTTTATTTGATTTGTAAAAAAAAAAAAAAAAAAAAAAAAAAAAAAAAAAAAAAAAAAAAGCGGAATACTGGTAGGTATGAATTTGATAAATTATTAAGACTGTATTGAAATAAATTGGAATTCAATAAGTTCTATTTCAATTTCTTTAATTTCATAAAAAAAAAGAAAGAAAGAAAGAAAAGAAAAGCTCGCTTGTTTAAATTCGGTTATTTTGTTTAATTTCATTCTATTTTCTTTTAGAACCTCAAGCAATGCCGTCCCGAAACTATTCTGCCGCGTTCCGCACTTATAGCACTATCGTGCGCCATTACGTTCGCCGTCCTTGCCATAAGAGAATCCGCAGGTTTTCTAAGGAGAATGTAATTGGGCAATTGGTTCTCTGTACTCTCTGGTATCTAGTGGATAGTTCTCATAGGATATGACAAGTGCAGGATCTGTAGGAGCATTATAGGATGTCCAGGGAACGATTGTGGTTGTGTGCAAGTAAATATCAGTGCAATAAAGTAAGAAAACATTCCCTTAAAGTCGGTTTTATTTTGCTTAAAAATTAATTGCATGCAAAATATTTCGAGCTATCCAAAGTTCTGTATTTTTCACAGTTGTTTACTTTTATTATAAAGCAATAAAAAGGTTTGTAGTGATAAAACGCATTCGTTTACACCCTGAGTGTGTAGCAAGCAAGCAAGTAAACGTTGGTGCCAATGAGTGGTTGTCATTGAGGTCACAGGATAGTCTTAGATGTCAAAATTTCACACCAATAGACGTTCTGCGGATGACTTTCTATGACATATCATGGACAATTATAGGATGAAGGAAGTCTGTAAGAAATTAAGGAAGAAGTTCAATGTCCAAATGTACTCATAGGATGAGTTCAATGTCCAATGACTTTCTATGACGTTTCACGGACAGTTATAGGATGAAGAAAGTCTGAAAGAAATTTAATTAAGAAATCCAATGTTCAAATGCACTCATTAAGTCCAATGCCCAATGACTTTCTATGACATTTCATGGACAATTATAGAATGAAGGAAGCCTGAAAGCAATTACGGAAGAAGTCCAATGTCCAAATGTACTCATAGGATGATTCCAATGTCCAATGACTTTCTATGACGCTTCATGGACAATTATAAGATGAAGGAAGTCTGAAAGAAATTAAGGAAGAAATCCAATGTCAAAATGCATTCATTAAGTTAAATGTCCAATGACTTTCTATGACGTTTCATGGACAATTATGGAATGAAGGAAGTCTGAAAGAAATTAAGGAAGAAGTTCAATATCCAAATGTACTCATAGGATGAGTGATGAGTCTAGTGTCCAATGATTTTCTATGATGTCTCATGGACAATTATAGGATGAAGGAAGTCTGAAAAAAATTAAGAAACAAGAGGGGAAAATTCTGCTATAAGGCCGAATATAGATTGCCACACACGGCTTTTATTTAAAAAATAAATAAACTAGCTGTAACTCAGAATAAAAACGCAATGACAACAAACAATTTTAAAATATCTAAATAACAAATAAAAATTCCCCTGTTAAAGTGTTGAGTTGTTCAATAACCATTCGATTTAGAAAAATATTTTTCTACCACTGAGCAATTTTTTTTAATGAAATTTAATTCATGTTGCTATGGCAGCAGACGATAAAACGATATCTTTGGAATAAGGGAATAAATAGAAGAAAAAATTTTGTTGATGTTTGTGATAAAATGTTTTTCTTTATTTTTTAAAAATGTATATACATAATTCACTTTTATATTTTAACAGAATAATAAGTTTACTATAATTCGTTACTCATGCTATGGCCAGTATGCACGATACACGTCGAGCCACAATGCCTTTATCATTATCCTTTTACGCGTAAAAGTTTCGATACGGTACTCCATTGTGAAGTTTTGTAATTTTTGAAATCTAATATTTGAAAAACGACATAATCATTAGATTTGAAATTTATATCAAGAAAAATACAATTTTTTACCATTCTAACGCAGTTTGAAAACAATTTTGTGACAAATACTTTTCGAGTTAGCCACCCTGTGTGTGGCTAATAAATTCAATGTCTAAATGCACTCATTAAGTCTAATGTCCAATAACTTTCTATGACGTTTCATGGACAATTATTGAAGGAAGTCTGAAAGAAATTAAGAAAGAAATCCAATGTCCAAATGCACTCATTAAGTCTAATGTCCAATGACTTTCTATGACGTTTCATGGACAATTATAGAATGAAGGAAGTCTAAAAGACAGTATGGAAGAAGTCCAATGGCCAAATGTACTCATAGGATGAGTCCAACATCCAATGACGTTTTATGGACAATTAGAGCATGAAAGAAGTCTGAAAGAAATTAAGTAAGAAGTCCAATGTCCAAATGTATTCATAGGAAGAAGTCCCATGTTCAAGTCCCTAATACCACAATTGAGTTTTGAATACTACTAATTTCGTATAGAAATATTCGCCTTAATTTAATCGTAGAATTTCTGTAATTAAACAAGACTATATGAATGTACTAGTATTAAAAATTCATTGTAGTATATCCCAGGCAACTCTAGGGGTAATGGAGACATGATTTCTTTGGTGCCTTTTATATTGTCTGTCTCTTTCACTTTAAAATTTTTTCTATAAAATACCGGAGAATCTATTGGTAACCATTTATCTCAAGTCTTATGTAAATTTACATGCATTAAAAATACTTTGTAATTTTACAATAAAAACAGACAACAATATGTAAGGTTTTATTCATACTATATGAGTACATTGTATTTGGGTGTTTCGTACCGCCGCATTATAGCAGAAGTGAGCAATTTTTTGAAAATACGTTTACTGTTGCAAAAACTCGCAATAAGTCGAAAACAGCTAAACTACAGCTGTAAATAAAAATGAACTCAATCACACCTCATATATTCCTCTTTAAAAATTTTCAAGTGCAAGCACTAATTTCTTTCATCAGTCTATAAAAAATGTCTATAAATTAATAATTGAAAAAAATGGTCGAATTCTTTTAACCGAGAACTAATGTGAATTTACCGAAAATATCTGCTTCTTTTCTATGTTTTATAAATTTTCTTAACTGCGTTGTTAATCAAATGTTGTCATCATCTTCTCTCTGCGTTCAAAGCACCGTGTTTTTTTTTCATCAATGAATGACAGATATACCTAGAAGGGAGTTAGGTTTATTTTTTACGAAGTTGCTGAAACAAATTTTGATAATTTAAGTATTAAAAAATATATATAACTGCGTGTGAGTTTTAGGTAGATTTCGTAAGAAATACTACCTATTACGTTCTCCCCTATGTTGGAATTTCTGAAAAAATTTTGCAGATCTATGCCGATCATGACTCACAGAACCCCCCCCCCCCCCTCGTCCCCAGTTCAAAACTTTATCTATCTAACTATATGACTTTTTTATGGTCCCGATAACTTTAATAATTCTGCAGAAATATCTTCCAAAATGATACATAAAATCAATGGGCATAAAATCTCGGTCAAGATCGTTAATGGGCGAAATCAAACCAGGGGGGGGGGGGGGGTTTGTGAAAACAGAAAAAAACCCATAACTTCTTAATTATGATACGTATCGAATCCGTTTAAAATTAGTATTGCTTTTAGGAAAAAGGGCAAAAATTTATGTATGCCAGATTTTCGATATCATTAAAAATGGACTCCAGGGAGGGGGGGGGGGATAGGGGTTTAAGAAGAAAAAAAATCATAACTTCGTTCATTCACAAGATATAAAATCCACTTAATCTTATTAATATTATCTAAAAAATTTTATAGTGACAAGTTTTTTTATAGGACCAATCCTTACAGAAAATAATAATAATAGTAATAATAATAATAATAATAATAATAATAATAATAAACACAAAAAAATCCCTGCCGGCTCCGCCTACAAACACATTTAGATTTCGAAGTGGGTGGTCCCAACTGCAGCATCGTGGCAAAAAGGTCATTTCTGCAATTCTTGATAAATAGGAGCCCCACGGTCTGCGTCTTCGAAATCTACCTGTGCCTGTAGGCCGAGCCGTCAGGGATTTTTATATTTATGATTTTTGTGATAGAAATGCTGTCACTGTGCTTATAAAAGTGATTTATGAAAGCAACAATGTCATTGAGACTTATAGATGTGATTTTATATCATAACTGAAATTTGTTATAGCTGATATGGCAAAGTTGTAATTATTTTTTAACCAACTTCCAACAAAGGATGTTTTTGTAATTTGTTTACATGTTGTTTTTTAAATGTGTGTCCACACTTAACGTTCCAACAGATGCTCCGATTCCGTTTTGGTTTTTCTGTACTTTTTTTAAGGAATTGAAAATGAAGTGTGAAGAATTTATAGTTCGTTTACAGAAGCACTCAAAATAATTCTGTTATATTATGGTCTCTGGAGAAAAATCGTTTGCAGCGTATTTTAATTATGTTACACTATTTCAAACATGTTAAAACTCATATACATCACTTAGGTGCACTACAAGATACTTACTAACACTGCAAAAAATAATTGTTGATTTTACAGTATAATACTGGCACTACAGCTGCCAGTATTATACCGTAAAATTAACAGTATTAAACAGTAAAATAAGCAGTAATACGCTTCCGCGCATGCGCGTACTTAAAAAGCAAAAGAGGAACCATTATAAGATCACTCCTGTGTCTGTCTGAGCCCTTTTTCTCGTAAACTATGGGACGTAGAAAGTTATAAAGCTTTTTTACCCACATATTTTCAGATTATTAGCCATTCTCAAATATGTTTAGTAAAAATTTAGGGGGCTAATTAAGTTACTTGAAAAAAAAAAAAAGAGTTTTATTTTTGTAAATCGTGTGGGGTATCGTGTGAAAGATATCGTAATATCGAACTCAAAAATATATTTGTTTTAATTTTAGATATTATATTTTCAGCGATATCGTCGAAAATGCACTGCAAATATATGTCCTCCCCTCCCCCCTCTATTTCCGAACCTACTGAAACAAAAATTATATGTACGCATAGGACGAGTCCAATGTCCAATGACTTTCTGTGACGTTTCATGGAAAATTATAGGATGAAGGAAGTCTGAAAGAAATTAAGGAAGAAATAAAATTAAATGTACGCATAGGAGGAGTCCAATGTCCAATGACTTCCTAAGACGTTTCATGGACAATTATAGTCTGAAAGAAATTAAGGAAGAAATAAAATTAAATGTAATACGCATAGGAGGAGTCCAATGTCCAATGACTTCCTAAGACGTTTCATGGACAATTATAGTCTGAAAGAAATTAAGGAAGAAATAAAATTAAATGTACGCATAGGAGGAGTCCAATGCCCAATGACTTTCTATGACGTTTCATGGACAATTATAGAATAAAGGAAGTCTCAAAGAAGTTCAATATACAAATGTACTCATAGGAGGAGTGATGAATCCAATGTTGAATGATTTTCCATGACGCTAAATTAGGAGTAGAAGGAGTTTATTTAAACCTTGCTGGAAAACTGTAGCAATTTTCCTAGGTAACATAGTTTTGAGAAAAACGCATTTTTCCGTTACACACAAACTTTACTTTTCAGGCGGTCAGCAGCGGAGGAGTTGACGGGCGCTCGAGGTATCTGTCGACACAGAATCACGCAATGATATTTGATTATGAATTTCGAATAAAATTGTCGGTAATTAGCCGAGATATTAATTAAGTTACTTGAAAAAACAAATTTATTTTTATATATCGTGTAGGGTATCGTTCGAAAGATCTCGTAACACCGAACTCAAAAATACATTTGTTTTAATCTTAGGGGTATTATATTTTCAGAGATATCTACGAAAGTATACTGGAAATATATGTCCCCCCCCTTCCCCCCTTCTACTTCCGAATCTACTGAAACTAAAATTATGAAAAAATTAGGGGTAGTAGGAGTTTATTAATTAATAAATAGTAATTAATAAATTTAAAGTACGACCCTTTGAGCGCGAGTTATACTCGTAACTTGACTGATTTATTTTATTATTGTCTTTTTATTTGTTTTCTTTGATTTACTTTAAAATTACTTTTATTTAAATTTTTCTTGGCGTAATCTCTAAATTTCCAGCGTATAAAAGAAGTGAGTATAACCTATTTGCATTGAGTCACGATTTAAGTTCCCGTCTTTTTCAAGGTTTGTATTGATAAAAAAGATATAAGTTTGTATTTCGGGTGCGTAGCATACGCAACACATGTGATGGAAACATGATTTTTGTGGCACTTTTATTTTATCATCCCCTTTCTTGTCAACCCAAGATTTTGTTTGAAAGTTTAATAAGAGAAAGTCGCCAATATCATATTTTATTTTGATTGATGTTTGACAGATCTGTCTAAGAAAGTACTGAGATCAGATTTTTATTTATTTTATGTCAGATTGTTAAAACAGCTGTTGATAACTTAGGTATAAAAATATATTCAGTGAAATGGTTAACTGAGTGTGTATTTTAATAGATCTTGTATTGTGACACCAGTGTTGCCATTGTATCTCGGACAATAAAAGTGATTTAATGGCAAAGTTGTAGATTTACTTCATATAAAATAATTTATATATATTGAAATTCTACATTTTTCACAATTTAAAAAATATCACCCCCTCCCCCCTTTTTTTAACACTTTCCAACATAGTTGAAAAATGAGACTGAAACCTGATTAAAACGAATATTTTTTCTGTTCCTATTCTGTTTTTATAGGTTCTAATGTATTTTGTTCAATAAAACATGTGGCCACTTATTATATCCGCGATTCCTACGCCCATAGCCAAGGGAAGACATGTTAACAACGAATAAGATATTACTTACCCATCATATGTAGTATAGGGTAAATCTTGTAACCGTTTTGAAAATCGAATTTTTTTTTTTTTTTTTTTTTTTTTTGACGGATTTACACGTATCAGACACCGGAGATTCCGAAAAACATATTTTTAGAAGAAAAAAATATTTTCGTCTGTGTGTGTGTGTCTGTAAACGCTCTATCTACCGAAAAAATTGAGATAGAGACTTGAAATTTGGTATGTACTTAGTATGTAATAATGGAAAGAAGCTTATTGAATTTCAGTAACCTCGATGATCCGGAACTATATTTTTCGGATTCTCGAAATATTCGTTCTGACAAAAGGTATATAAAAATTTTCGAAATTGTTTATTTTAAGGAGTAAATATAAAAGACAATAAAAAAACATAAATTTTGCATAAAGAATGAAGTCGATCGGATAATGAGTTGCCGAGATATTTGGAATCCTATTTCCACACTCTTCGATTTTTCATTTCCCTGTATTTCATTCAAATTTCAATTCAAAGATATATTTTAATTGGAAATGAGACGCTTAATCAGATGCAATAAACCGCTAGTTAATAGGATTATTGTTTTTGGAGTTATAAGGATGTTTCTTTTAAGCAATTCAGCAATCGAGCCTTTAAAGTTTATAACGTCATCAAGCCACGATTGTATTCGAATTGCAATGCATTTTATAAGTAGTTTACACATTTTTTATTTTAATATTTTACATTATGCATATCCATGATGGGTAAGTATTACGGTGGCCCCCAACGACTGGTTTTCTGCTGTACTCGATTTTTGACGGTTTTACACTCCGTTGTCATCGAACGCAACTGATATATTGCAAATATTTCCAATATAAAAAGCTTCTAAAATACATACCGAATATTTCGGTGCATAATGCACACTTTTGAAATAATTAAATTGAACAAAATTCTCAGGTGCATGTTATTACATTAGGTATAAAATTGAAAGATTAAAAATGAAGAAAAGATAAGCATAATAAATGAGATTTCCGTATAATAAACAAGAATATTCAACAAAATTTACTGGTGCGCGTTATATGTGCTCGGTGTAAAATTGAAAGATTAAAAATTGGAAAGATAATCTTAATAACTGAGATTTCCGTATAATGACCATGAAAATTCAAAGAAATTTACAGGTGTGCGTTATACGCCAGGTATAACATTAAAATATTAAAAAATTAAGAAAAGATAAGCATAATAATTCAGATTTCCATATAATAAATAAAAATATAATTACAAGCGCGAGTTATATACGCCAGGTATAATATTCAAAAATTTCAAATTAAGAAAAGATAAGCATAATAATTGCGATTTTCGCATAATAAACAAGAAAATTCAACAAAATTTACAGGTGTGCGCTATACGCCAGGTACAAAATTGACCTATTAAAAATTAAGAAAAGATAAGTATAATAATTGATGTATCCGTATAATAAACAAGAAAAATAAAAACAATTACAGATGCGCGTTATATGCCAGGTATAACATTAAAAAGTTGAAAAATAAGAAAATATAAGCATAATAATTGCGATTTTTACATAATAAACAAGACAATTCAACAAAATTTACAGGTGTGCGTTATACGCCAGGTATAAAATTGAAAGATTAAGAATTAAGAAAAGATAAGCATGATAATTGATGTATCCGTTTAATAAACAAGATAATTATTTAAAAAAAAAATACAGGTATGCGTTATATACGCCATGTATAAAATTAAAAGATTAAAAATTGAAAAAAATAAACATAATAATTGAGATTTCAGTATAATAAACAAGAACATTCAAAGAAATTTACAGGTAAGTGTTATACGACAGGTATAAAATTTTTTAAATTATACGAACAGATAAGCGTAATAATTGAGATTTCAATATAATATAAAGAAGAAAAAAATTAGAAAAATTACAAATGCGAGTTATATGTCAGGTATAAAATTAAAGGATTAAAAATGAAGAAAAGATAAGCATAATAATTGAGATTTCCGTATAATAAACAAAACAATGCAACAAAATTTACAGGTGCAAGTTATTCGCCAAGTATAAAATTGTAAGATTAAAAATTAAGGAAAGATAAGCAAAACAATTGAAATTTCTGTATAATAAACAAGAAAAGAAAACATGATTTTGTTGCATGAACTAGAATACTGTTCCGAACGTTTCGTGTATAGAACAGATACGCATGGCAATACATTAATGTCCCCATTTCAAAATTGCCCCTTTTTTATATTTGTATTTTTCTTTTTAATGATCTTTATAGCATTTTTATGCTACATATCTATGAAGGTTTTTTGTAAAGAAAGGCTGCGTGTAATATAATATGACGAACATACCTAAAAACAGTAAAATATATTATCAAATCGTATAAATGTGCGATTTGCGCCGGAGCACATACGCCGGAATATATGATATATTTACGCACACAGTACTGAATTAATATAGGTTTACTATGGTAACTTTGTTCAATCAAGTATAAAAAGTTTGTCTAAACTTTCAACATAAAATAGGTTTAAAGAAAAACTTGAAACCTGATTCACACATACGCACACACACACAGCATTTCACCAGTATAATGGTACTTACTAGAGGTTTGCACGGGCCTAAATTTCCAGGCCAGGGCCCGGACCGACCCGTAGAAAACTTTTCTGGTGCGGCTCGGTATAAAAGTTAAAAGTTCGATCCGAGCAGCGCCTAGTAACAAAAATTTAAAGTTCGGCGCAAGCCCGGCCCTTACAAAACATAGATTTTAAGCCGATATGTTTGAAAATTCTCTCATACGAGGAATTTTGAAAAAAAAAAAAAATAAATAAAATAAATAAATACTTATTTTAGTTTTTTTTTTTCATGTTTATATTCATCATTATAAAAAAGTGCCCTGGTGCTGCGCAGTACAGGCATATCCGTTCCGAAATACTGCCTCTCCTTAGATTTATTTCTGCCTGTGCCCATGTAAATTATATTTATTTTTTAATGAATCACTATTTGTATGTAAATGTCTGAGTTATCATTAATATCGTTAATCCATATTTCATGGCTTGGAGACTTAAAAATCTGAAAAATGTTACAGTAAAATCTTCTAAGACACATTTGCATAAGAAAGAAGAAAAATCGGTTATAGAGATTCCCTTCTTAGCAGGTACATTCGTCTGTTGTAAATGTATTATATTCTTTTCGCACGTATTATTATATTCATTTCACATGCATCAACACATTTTTCCGTTTAAGACCAGGATTCAGACATAGAAAAGTTCCTTTTCACAGGTTTTACTGTACTGTAATTTTATTGTCTAAGAAAAATACATGTACTATTCTTTTAAGAAGAATAAATGTAAAAGTTTAGTTGTAGAATAATATAGAGATTTAAAAGTATATGCATTTTTTGAAAAAATTGTTGTACCGGGCCAAATTTTACTGATTTTTGCACGGACCAGGATACGGGCTGGGTCGGGACGGGCCGGAAAATTTCGGCCCGTGCATACCTCTAGTACATACACCACTGAACGGGCGAAACTTAGCACCATTTTTAGGTAGATTTCGTAAGAAATACTACCTATTACATTCTCCCCTAAGTTGGAATTCCTGAAAATTTTTTGCAGATCTACATTGATCATGACTCCTAAACCAACCAAAACCACCCCCAGTTCGAAACTTTATCTATCTATCTATCTATCTATCTGTATGACTTTTTTATGTACACGATAACTTCCAATATTCTGCACAAATCTCTTCGAAACTGATACATAAAATCAAGTGGTATAAAATCTCGGTCAAGTTCATTAATGGACAAAATCGAACAAGGGGGGGGGGGATGGGGGGCTCTTTGTGAAATAAAAAAAATCATAACTTCTTAATTTTGATACGTATCGAATCCGTTTAAAGTTATTATTACTTCTAGGAAAAGGGCCAAAAATTTATGTATGACAGATTTTTGATTTCATTAAAAATGTCCCCAAGAAGGGGGGGAATAGGGATTTCAGAAGAAAAAAAATTCATAACTTCGTCAATTCATAAGATAGTCAATCTACTTAAATTTATTATAAATCTTCTTAATATTATCTACAACTTTTATGTTGACAAGTTTTTTATAGGACCAACTCTTACAGCAAAAAAAAAAAATAAATAAAAATAAAAATAAAAAAATAAATAAATAAAACGAAAAATCCCTGCTGGCTCCTTCTACAGGCACAGGTGTGTTTCGAAGTGAGCGGTTCCAACTGCCACATCATGACAAATAGGTTTTTCTTCTGCAATTTCCAATAAACAGGCGCCCCACGGTCTGTGTCTTCGAAATCTACCTGTGCCTGTAGGCCGAGCCGTCAGGGATTTTTTAAAAATATCTTGGCTACGGCTAAATTGGCACCAAATTTTTGGTGAAAGGCTGAACTTGTTTTAAACAATGTACTGAATGAGTCCATTATCGATCTGAACAGCACGATTTCAGTTTGCGAATTATTTTCAGGGTTAAATATTTCTACATAAACGTTCTTTATTTCAAGATCAAATATTCATTTCAGCCATTCGCTAACAATAACATTTTCATGGAAGTTAGAAAATAAATAAATATATATTATAATGAGATAGGAGCATATACATAGCTATACCTACATATTCCATAAATGACAATGAAACAAAAACTAATGATAAAACATAACTTTAGTTCGCATGAACAATGGGAAGAATTCGGCTGAACTCATTTCGCATAGTTCACTAAAAGCACCGTCACGATCTTCCGTGATGATGGGAAAATTTTTCCAAGACGGACAACTGCCAACATATTTAACATGTGAGTGTATATATGCCTGCATGTTCTTGTAAAGGTCACTGGATAAATTGAACAGACACGCAAGTTACTGGTATGAGAGATACGTTTTCGAGTATTGATTCACTAAGTAATCATCCTCTGGGAAATAATTGTCCGCATATTTTGTTAAATAAAAATAAATCTAAGAAATTTACATTAGTAATTACAGCCAACTGGATACCGTGTGGATATTGCACCTATCTGTGTTTTGAAATTTAATTAACTAAATTTTCTTTTACTCTGATTTTGAAAAAGAAAAGTAGAATTCATTCTTCCCAATAAACTTGAAATAATCAGGAACTAAGAATTTTTCATCAGAGGTGACTACAGGGCCGTTACCAGTCGGTAAAGTCAGAGAGACTTTGCAATTTTTATGATAGGATTAATTCACAGCTTGTCTTTCCCCATCTATTTTAAAGATATATAAATATAAACAGAAATAGAAAGTAAGTCCCCCCCCCCTCCCTTATTATTATATATAACTTATTATTATAAAATTTTAAAACTCTTAAATGTAATAAATGTTGTTATTTCGTATTGAAAGATTATGAAGTCTAGAGGGGTCTCAAGAAGTTCCTAGGAGGCTCTCAGCCCACCCTGCCCCCGGCTGGTTACTGTCCTGGGCGACTCTATCCCCTTAAACCCTCTGTGGAAGATAATTTTTCTTTTCTTTTCTTTTCTTTTCTTTTCTTTACTTCTTTTCTTTTCTTTACTTCTTTTCTTTTCATCTTTTTTTTTTTTTTTTTTTTTTTTTTTTACTGTAATGCGTTTAAAATTTTTCTTCAGGATGTTGGGCCGCAGCCAGATCTCAAATTCCTCTCCCTAATACTAAACCCACGGGCGTTGGATACATTCGTATATTTAAAATATCTCCTCAGGAAATTAATAGTTTTAACTTCTTTTTTTTCTGAAAGACTATCTCTACCTAAAGACTGTCTTTTTTTTTTTTTTTTTTTTTTTTATTAGTTCTTAAAATATTTCTAAGCTAAATACTTAATTTTATTTGAAGTTTTAAAATCTTACTCACAGCTCCCCCAGCTTCGCTTAGATTTTAACAGATAAAATACTAAATTAAGCATGTATTTTAGGGACATTTTGTCGATTAAAAAAAAAAAAAAAAGAGAGAGAGAGAAAAGAAAGAAAGAAAAGAAAAGTCTTTTAAAAGAGTACACAGTAAAAAAAGAGGCTAAAAATATTAATTTTCTGGGAGTAATTTTAAAAATATGATTACATTCTATGCCACACATAGGTTTAATATAGGAGAGGAAAATTGGAGACCTGACTGACCATCATTCTTAAACGTGGGAGAGAAGTTCAGCGGTGGAAGGGGAGGGGGATTTTGATCGAAAAAATTAACAAACTGTTTGAGTTTTCCATCTTGGAAAAAAAAAGTCGCTAAATTATACTTTTGGAGTTTTATATTTCTAATTTGTTATGTTTCTTTATTACTTTGTATGTTCATATGCTTACAAATTCCTATGTATGGGGGGTTCTGCAAATACTTTTCAAAAAGTCGCTAAAATTATACTTTTGAATGGTTATATTTCTTATTTGTTAAGTTTCTTTATTACTTTATATGTTCATATGCTTACAAATTCCTATGTATGGGGGGTTCTGCAAATACTTTTCAAAAAGTAGCTAAAATTATACTTTGAATGGTTATATTTTCTTATTTGTTATGTTTCTTTATTACTTTATATGTTCATATGCTTATAAATTCCTATGTATGGTTCTGCAAATACTTTTCAAAAAGTCGCTAAAATTATACTTTTGAATGGTTATATTTCTTATTTGTTATGTTTTTTTATTACTTTATATGTTCATATGCTTACAAATTCCTATGTATGGTGGTTCTGCAAATACTTTTCAAAAAGTCGCTAAAATTATACTTTTCAACGGTTATATTTCTTATTTGTTATGTTTCTTTATTACTTTATATGTTCATATGCTTACAAATTCCTATGTATGGGGGGTTCTGCAAATACTTTTCAAAAAGTCGCTAAAATTATACTTTTGAATGGTTATATATTTCTTATTTGTTATTTTTCTTTATTACTTTATTTGTTCATATGTATGCTTAAAAATTCCTATGTATGCACTGGAAAAAAAAAAGGAAAAAGAAAAAAAAAAGAAATTGTTGATTTTACAGTATAATACTGGCATCCCAGCTGCCAGTATTATACCGTAAAATTAACAGTAATATAAGCAATAATGCGCGATAGCGTATTACTGCTTATTTTACTGTTTATTACTGTTAATTTTACGGTATAATACTGGCAGCTTGGATATGCGCGGTAGTGTATTACTGCTTATTTTACTGTTTATTACTGTTAATTTTACGGTATAATACTGGCAGCTAGGATGCCAGTATTATACGGTAAAATTAACATTTTTTTTTTTTTTTTTTTTTTTTTGCAGTGTGAGAGATTCTGTAAATATTTTTCCGTTGAACTTATTTCGTATTCATATTCTCCATTTTAAAAAATCCCGTCAGACCACAGACACATCTGTTCCAAAATCATGCCTCTCCTTGGATTTCGTTCTGCTAGCAAGCACCCTTGTAAAATAATATTTGCCGTAGTTTCACATCAAAATTTTTGTGACAATACTGAATTCTGAACCAGTTTTTCGCCGGCTGTTACATTTAAACAGAAGTAATGGTTACTGGTAATGAAAGTTAATAATGTGAATAAACAATGTTAGTAATATCATTAATTTTATTGTTTTATTAATAATAGTATTAACAATGTTAACATTGTTATTAATACAGCAATAATATTGCCCATAATAATTATGTTAACTACAATGATTGCAATATAAACAAATGTCCACATTACACTTTGAAAATTCTTTACCAGCAAGATTAACTTTATGGATTCAATGACAAAAAGTACTTCAATCATAGTTGTTTTTAGTTATTTTTTTCCACACACAAATCAAACCATTCAGATACTGCAGGAAAAGAAACATCGAGACGCTGAAGACATGGATCTAAATATAGTGCTTAAATCATGAGGAAATATACAGAAGGTGTACACATATTTTTGTAACAATTTTGACTTTCCCTATGATTTAAACTTAAATGAAAAAATAAACTATATGGCATCATACAAGTTGTAATTTTCCAACTGGACGAAAAATGTCCGGGCCAGGATTCGAACCTGGGATCTCTTGGCTGAAGCCGCCACGCTCTACCAACTGTGAGTACCAACAGTTGGTAGAGCGTGGCGGCTTCAGCCAAGAGATCCCAGGTTCGAATCCTGGCCCGGACATTTTTCGTCCAGTTGGAAAACTACAACTTGTATGATTTCTTTACCAATTTGAAATAATTGTGTTAAAATTAATCTAGTATATGGCATCAATTTGTGGAATAGGGTTTAATTATCGTCTGCATCATTAAAAATACTCTTTGATTTGTAATGTCGCTGGAAAATAAATAACGGATCGAAGGCTATGTATTTGCGCTTTACGAAGAAAAATAATCTTATTCGATTATTTAAAAAAGGTGGTTGAAAAACATGGTTTTAATATTTCTACACGTAAAATAAGTGACATAATTAATAAAAAAGGAAAGAGACGTCAAAGTTTTTTTTATATATATTTTTAGACCGCTGACCAGGCCCCTACCTGCCAGGCTTTTGCCTACTTTAACGGGTTGATACCTGGCAACGGAGCGAGGATTCGCCTGCTCTCAGCTTGGCGAAGATGTGTTTGTTAAATCTATGGGCCGACGTGGCTTCAGTGCGTCTTGTTGCCTTAATTGCTTTTTTCTTAGTTGGCCGGTTGCTAATTGATTTTGGATGAGACGGTTCAACACTACGCAGTGTAACGAAGTCATGCCGGACGGATGTCAGATGCTGGGATATCCTCGCTGCATCGCTCATCCATACGTCACGCCATCACTACTCGAATTGGTCTCGTAATTTAGAGCAATGATCTGGTGACGAGACCTTCACCAGACTAGGCACCCCCAGAGGTGTAATCAGGGCTTAATTTCTAACAAAAAAGGTACTGGAGCCCTAATATTCTGCAGTACTAATAACCGTAGCGTGCCTCCTACTCCAATCTGCATATTTATATTTCATACATTATATGTATTTGCAAAATTTAAAGCAATTCTTTTCTTTAGCAAAATAAAAAAATTAAGTATATCTATCTGCATTTACTTAGCTGTCAATTATTCCACCTTTTAATTATACTCCGGCCGAATAGACATTTTTGCCTAATTTTAATGTTAATTAATTGCAGAATTTTGCGATTAAATAAAGTAAGGATTGTGATTCGGAAATAGTGTTAACACAAAATATATATATAATGTATATATGTATATATATATATTCGCAGCTGTGCATCTTTATGAAAAAAATGAATGAAATTTTCAAAAATTAATATTTATATGCTGAAGAAGCGAATAAAGATATGAACTTCGATAAGGGAGGAAAAGGAAAGGGTAATTTAGGCTTCGGTTTTTCGGAAGCGCTTGCACTGGACTCCGGAGCCCAGTATTTATCGGCTCCGGTGAATTCCGACCAATATTTAAATATTTACTAAAAGCAGAGAAGTACCGGAGCCGGGCTCCGGTGGGATCCTGCGCAATTTAAGTCCTGGATATAATTCACAGGTAACTTGGAAGACTTTACACCCACGACGGATTTTACATGCACCGGGCGCTAGTAGCGTACATGGTGAGACGTCAAAGCTTACATTTGACTGAAAAAAAGATAAAAAAATTCGTACCCAATGGAGGGAAGTTCACCGCTTATTGTACTAAAATAGCATCTTATGTTTTAAAATACCCCCCCCCCCCCCCCCACACACACACTTCCCAAGAAACTATTTAAAAAAATATTTAACCATCTCTACAGGAAATGTAAGACAAATTATAAAATCTGATTTAAAGCTAATCAGAAATATATAAAAAAAAAAAAACAAAAAAAAAACAGAATGGTTACTGCTCAATGCGAAAACATGTTTCTCAGTAATATTTTAAAAACTTAATTATAAATTAATAAATTAATTTAAGGCATTTTCTTGCTAGCCGGGCACAGGTGATAAATCGCCAAATAATCTTTATGGTTACAATTGTTTACGAGTTACAAAAAAAAATGGAATTAATTATGCGTCTAACCTCTCTCGCCAAAATTTGCCAACTGGCTGTGAAATTGAAAGAATGAAATATTTTAAACACTAATAAGTAGAAAATATAATAAGAAATGTTATAATTAAAAAAATACTCTTTTATCATTTAATAATTTAATAGTTTAATATTAATTAAAATACGATTATACGTTATATATAGCCTCCCACGGGTGATAAATTGCCAAATAATCTTTATAGTTACAATTGTTTACGAGTTACAAAAACAATGGGGTTATTTATGAACCAAAATAGGCCAATTGGCTGTAAAAACTGCAACAGCGAAATATTTTAAAAGTAAGAAAGTAGAAAATATAAATAGAAGAAAAAAAAAAAGAGCGTAACAGTTTAAAAAAAAAATACCCTTTTATCAATTAATAGTTTAATGTTAATAATTAAATTATGATCATGCGTTGAGAAAACAATTTAAAAATCCTATATAGATAGTTTAAATGATGTTTTTAATTTTCATTCCTCTTGCCATATCTTAAAAAATGAAACAGAGCAAAAATTATACGGTGGGTGAACCAAAGGTGGTCAGTATTCCTAAGGTAGCCCACTCCTCAAAAGTAGAATTAATTTAATTTTTAATCACAAAATGGTGCTACTGCATTTTCCAATCATGTATCTGCCATTGACTAGAAATATAAATGGACAGCGGACTCCTTTCTTTTCTTCTGACAGACTTGAAGAATATATCTTTCCCCTTTCATCGCCAAAAATAGGCGAAAGGGTGCCGCTTTCTGGCGGTAATCCCTTTCTCAAACTTGACAAACTCAAACGCAAGTGAAAAATCTCTGTTTCTTCTCGGGAGCTGTGGAATTTCCGTGACAGTTTGGCGCGAAAAAAAACCTGTTTGGCAGAATATTCTTCCTCCACACCTGCTGGAGGAAAGGACATGTTTTCTTCAAGAAAGGGTTGCTAGTCCGCTGTCCATTTATATTTCTAGTCAATGGTATCTGCAGTGCACATGGCAGAATTCAAAGAAATCACCTTGATCCTTCGATATTTATGTTGAAGGGGCGAGGCCAACGAGGTAAGCGCGTAACATCAGAATATTAAATTCTTCAAATTAAAATTAACTCTGGTCTTCAACATGCAGAAAGAAAAGGAATTGCTTACCTTTTCTATGGTTTATCCAATTTTAGTAGTATCCACTGATTTATATACTTCCAATAATTGATAACTTATTATAATCACTTCTTGAATAATTCTATTTAGATGTACCACCGCTGAAATAAGACTTGTAAAAAATAATATTAATGCACAATTCACACTGAATAAATAGGTTCACGTTTGGATTGATTTTAAAAATTATATTTTACATTACTTAAAATTTTAAAAGGTTTACATTTAGAATTATATTAATTATAGCATCAGGAAACATTTTTTCCTGTGACTTTACAGAATGAAGGATAGTAATACACTGACTCATTTTCACAAAGTTTGGAAAGTTACGAGTAAAGTTGCATCATTTCTTTGAAACAAATTGACGTTGAATAATTGTCCTTTTAAATGTTTTAGTTCTGTAATAAGTTTATAATGCTTTAAATACATATTTTTTTGTTTATGGATATCTCTGAAATCGAGCTCTGGGGGAGCGACGCCGAAATAAAATAAAGGTTAACTGGCAAAAACGACCCTTTTTTTTTTCAAAGGTTTAACAATGATGGTTTTTTGTACTGATTACGGCCTTTAAGACGTAAAAGTACGAAATTTAAGAATATGTCTTTTTTTTTTTTAATTATTGTATCACAAATGATTTGGCCGATGTGCGTTAAAACAAAAGGCCAAAAAAAATTAGGCATTTGGTTTTTCCTTTCTACGCTTTACGGAAATCAGGGACTGAGCATGCGTGAGCACGTCTGCTGATTTTTGCAAAAAAAGATAGTTTTTTATGAGTTATCTTGGCTAATTATCAAAAAATTAAAAATCTGAGCCTTAAGTGCATGAGGATCTGCCTTGGGCCTCATACACATTTTCAGACCTGTCGCTGGGGAAACTGAGCATAAGGCCTTGGACCCGGTTTCCTCTTTTAGTTTCCGGCTCCGAAGCTGTCGAGGGACTCCGGGGCACTCTCCAAGTGCAACGTGGTGGTTACCTAAGGGGGAGGCACCACCGCTTGTCGCAGCGACCTCTGTCGTCATTTTCTTGCGAAAATGGAAGTGGTCAGCAGATGGCGCGATGGCGGCACTCCCAAGGGTCGTAGCGCACACACGAACTCTTCTGGTCGTGCGCGTTAAAAGTTCCACAGAACTTGGGTACGGCGGTTGACGTGCATGGCCGCAGCTCAGTTTTATCCAAACATTTAAACACGTTTTGCTTAAGTACTTTCTATGCGCTAATTACTAAATGTATGCATGATTTCGTAGCCAAAACTAAGTGTAGTTTCTGTATAGAGTATTGTGTGTATGGTTACGCCATTTTCCTTTGCAAGGGCAGGAAACTGTGATGTGCTACGTCTGTACCGTACAAAATGGGATACATGCCGCACTGCGATCCGGTATACATGCCGCAGTATCTTTTGTACGGAAATACGGAATGCAGCGATTAATAAAATTTAGTTCACCAGACATTGATGAATGTTCAAACAGTATGAAGTTTACTACACCTAAGGCGAAAAAGGGAAAAATAGTTGGATCACACATGTGACGCAGACGTTCTTTGCAAGGAATATGTAGAAAACTACTCCAAAACTAATAGGAAGTGTGATTGGCTTCGTTGCATCATGTGTCCCATGTGGTTACATGTAGACTACTATTTTCGACGCTTTTTGTGCAGATTGCGGTCGAAAAAACAGGTCTATTAACAAATAAAACAATGTAAACACTATTTTACTTTTTCTGTTCCCTCCCTAAATACACTGATGTTACGTTGTTACTGAAATAACAATTAAAATCTAATCTTTAAAAAATAAGTAGATAATTTTAATAGTGAACAAAGTAGTCAGACCAAAATTGATTTGAACATACTAGCACGTTTATTGTACTCATTTAGTTTATTTTTGTTCTTACATAGTTAATTATAGTCCAGATATTAATATTTGTTTGAATATGCTTTATTTATAGTTTTATTCTGTTCTTATGACAAGCGCGTCATAACTCCCACACAAGTGCAGTGTCGCACCCTGAATGTACGGGTGATGCGCCGTAGTGTAATGTTTTAGAAAAAAATTGTTAAAAAAGTATTAATTATTTTTTATTTTATTTATTTATTTATTTATTTTTTGTCGCCGTATACCTGTTGTATATTTAGCATTAAATAGCACAGCACTTTTTTTTTTTAGTTTATGTGCACCATGGGATTTTATTCACAAATTCAAAAAAGTATGCGGCATGTCATCCGGAATTACTCTATGTATTAATAATGAACCGAAAATATAGCCACATTGGCCACATAACGTTATTCGGATTTTCGGTTACTTCGGATTTTCGGTTGAATGAATTACATAAACTCATTCAAGAAGCGGCTACTTTTAAAAAGTAGTTTATAGACGCTATTTTTTTAAAATAAGTAGCTGTAATTGTAGTTAACTACATTTTTGATAAGGTAGTAGTAGTTATAGCACGATAAAAACAAACAAACAAAAAAAGTTTTTCCGACAACTGGGTAGATTTTTTCGTGATATTACGACTGCTAGATTTATTACTTACCCATCATACGTAGTGTAGGGTAAGTCTTGTAATCGTTTTGAAAATCGAAAAAAAAATTTTGGACGGATTTACACGTTTCAGACACTGGAGATTCAGAAAAACATATTTTTAGAAAATTTTTTGTGCCGTCCGTCTGTGTGTTTGTGTGTCTGTAAACGCTCTATCTCCCGAAAAAATTGAGATAGAGACTTGCAATTTGGTATGTACTTAGTATGTAATAATGGGACGAAGCCTATTTCATTTCAATAACCTCGATTAACCGGAACTATTTTTTTCGGACTCTCGAAATATTCGTTCTGATAAAAGGTATACAAAAATTTTCGAAATTGGTTATTTTAAGAAATGAATATAAAAGACAATAAAAAAACATAAATTGTGCATAAAGCATGAAGTCGATCGGATAATGAGTTGCCGAGATATTTGGAATCCTATTTCCACACTCTTCGATTTTTCATGACCCTGTATTTCATCCAGATTTCATTTCAAAGATATATTTTAATTGGAAATTTGACGCTTAATCAGATGCAATAAACCGCTAGTTAATAGGATTATTATTTTTGGAGTTATAAGGATGTTTCTTTCAAGCAATTCAGTAATCGAGCCTTTGAAGTTTGTGACGTCATCAAGCCACGATTTTATTCGAATTGCAATGCATTTTATAAGTAGTTTACACATTTTTATTTTAATATTTTACATTATGCATATCCATGATGGGTAAGTATTACGGTGGCCCCCAACGATTAGTTTTTTAAGCATTATGAACATGTGATTTTCACAGAAAAAAAGAAAGTGAATAAAATGGTCCATTGGTTCAGTACGCTATAAAAAATGTTTTTCACAAGAAAAAAGAATAAATAAAATGGCCCATTTTTCAGTGCGCTATAAAAAATGTTTTTCACACGAAAAAAATAAATAAAATGGTGCATTTTTCAATACGCTATAAAAAATGTTTTTCACAAGAAAAAAGAATAAATTAAATGGTCCACCTTTCAGTACGCTATAAAAAATGTTTTTCACAAGGAAAAAGAATAAATAAAATGGTCCATTTTTCAGTACAGTATAAAAAAAAATTTCACAGGAAAATATAAAGCAAATAAAATTGTCCATTTTTCAGTACGTTATGAAAAATGTTTTTCAAACGAAAAAATAAATAAATAATTGGTCCATTTTTCGGTACGCTATAAAAAATGTTTTTCAGAGAAAAAAAACGAAAGTAAATAAAATGGTCCGTTTTTCAGTACGTTATAAAAAATGTTTTTTACAGGGAAAAAAAAAAGTTAATAAAATGGCCCATTTTTGAGTACGGTATATAAAAAAAATCCACAAGAAAAAAGAAAGTAAATAAAATAATCCATTTTTCCGTATGCTATATAAAATGTTTTTGCGGATAAAACTGTCAGCTTGGAGCTAATAAAACTCTGTTTAATTTATGGAAAAAAATTGTATTTATTACGTATGTTCTACCTATTTACTAAATTTTGCTTCTAAAACAATCAGTTTACAGATTTTATCTAGAAAAAAAATCTATATTTATTTTAATTTAAGAACATCTCGTTATTATTACAGATTTTGTCTTAAAATAAACAGAATTTTTTTTTCTGTGCTCCTGGCTGTCTCTGTAAAATCAACATTTTTTTCCCTTTAATATACGACTTCAAAATGAACTGTAATTCATTATAATATAATATTATTCCAATTTTATAATGTATATTGTAGAATTGTAAAACCCCTTCTCCTATGAAGCCGGTTAACATTGCAAAATCGCTCGAAAATGCCACGTGGAGATGCAATGAATGAAAACAGAAATAATAATATTTACTCCCTGGGAAATTCATTCAAAGAGAAACGAATAAATGTCATAAACATACTTGAATAGTAACTAATTAAATGTGAACGCTGAAAGAGAGCCAATTATGAGGCATGGGATAAATATTTTCGGAAGCAGAGAATGAAAAGAATAAAACAAAACTTTACTCCCAAGTGTGTACGCTAAGCAGCTCGTAAAAATCTCTGCGTTCTCATCATTCAAAATTTTATTGATATTCGTTGGATCATTTCCTGCCATGAATCACATTTCGACACGTGGGAATGTTTTGATATTTCTTGATACAAGCAATTTTTCATCAGTAACTTCTAATATCTTTATGATATGAATATTTGAAAATAGTGAATTTTGTGAGAGAAAAAATTATGGTATTAAAAATAATAAAATGTATGGGTATTAGTTTTTTCAGGAATTTAACTATTCATGTGATTGCTTTCCGATATTTAAATGTATTTTTTTTTCACTTCTAAATATTTTCTTGCTGAGATTTCCCGACTCTTTTTTAATATAATTTTTAATGAAAGATTCATAGCTAAATGTACATTCACAAACCCGTTAAAACATTCAGTCGTCCGGTAAAACTAATTCTTTCTCAATAATAAAAGGACGCTAATGTTTTTTGGTATAGAAAAAATAGTATAGGCAGATAAAACAACTTTTAAACACCAAAATGTTTGAACTAACATTTTAAGAAATAATTAGACAGATAAATCACAGGTAATGGGACCTCCAGGAAACGCTGGAAACGTGATTACACTGTGATTTATTCTGTTGTGCTGATTCAGATATCAGACCAGATGCTATGATCATTAAGGTTAACTGGGTGAATTAGTTCAGACATATTCGCCCGGGATTGCTCAGTTGGTAGAGCATTGGCAGCTTCAGCCAAAGGATCCCGGGTTTTTGAATCCTACCCCGGACATTTTCGCCCAGTTGGGAAGATTACATCTCATATGATTTTTTTACCAATTAGAAATAATTGTGATAAAATTAATCTAATAAAAAGCTAGTTTGTAGACACTTGTGTTGTGCATTTTTCTTTTGGTGTCTCCCCCCCCCCCCCTTTGGTGTCCGAATTTATTATTTCATATGCCACCGTAACTCGGGTAATGTTTTTCATACATTTATTTATAGGTATTTTACCTATAATTATGTACATTTTATTATTTACGCAACTTCCACATATGTTTTAGCAAGACAAAAAATACCTTAATTTTAAAAGTAAACCCTCCTTCCTAAAAAATGGTATGCGATACAGTAATTTCATTGCCATATTTTGATTTAGTAGTATGAAATCTATAAGGATAAACCGTTTTTTTTACAGGAAGGATTTTGGTGCCGATCAGTGATAATTACAGCAAAATCTAAGAAAATAGAATCGCTAGTGACTGGAAAGTAATGCCGTTTTAGATAGGTCTTAGCAGATGTGTGATATTCATTTCGAATTTTCCGTTCAAGAGAGGAGTTCGTTAGATACAGATAGGTTCCGTTTTACAGTTTTTGTTGTGTTTAAACATACTAAGGGATCCAAACCCTGGATTTCCAAATTACAGAATATAAATGTTTTTTTTTTTTAACTTTAATGGAATTTTATTTTGACAGTTGTTTATTTTAATTTAAAAAAATATATATATTCTTGCTTGATGTTGTAAATGAATTCCCAGTATTGACATCATTACACATTAAAATAACTAGATACAACACGATATTCCCGGATTACAGAACATACTGTCCGGTGTACAGAACATGGGTGAAAACCGTTTTTAATTGAAATTCTAATATTTTTTTTTCACATTTAATATATATATATATTTAGATTGCGATACTTTCATATTAGCCGCATGTCAGGAGTGATCGCCAAAGATTTCGCTACATACAGCAGCCTTTTTTTATTCTGATAATTTCAGTGGTTTATGCGTGTAGTTCGATTACTTGGCTTTTAAATTTGTGTTTTGTTTATATTATTTTATTTATTTATTGATGCAGTTTAATTTCTTTATGCAATATTATCGGGAAATAAATGCTGAACTATTTATATTGTTTTAAGTAAAAACGGGTTAATGTTTCGTAATCGGGCTGCACGCGATACAGACAGATATTTTTTTTAGAAATCATGCTTGAAAAATATTTTTAAAACCATAAAAAACAAACAGTAGATTGAGATACAGTTTTTAAACAAATCGCATTTGAAAGCACATTTTGTTTTCCTATTGGACGTTAAAATAGCGCGGTGTTTAAAAGTTAAAAAAATTGCAGCAAAAACGATATTTATTCCACAGATGTCACCGTCAACATGATTACTCACGGACATGTTTTTGCTTTATATTAAGGTGGGTGCCCCTGATACACTGCAAAGAAAAATTGTTGATTTTACAGTATAATACTGGCATCCGCTGCCAGTATTATACTGTAAAATCAACATTATTTTTTTTTTCAGTGTATGACCACACTAAAGTTTAAGAACTTTCCCTGCCATCATTTTGAAAAAACCCAAACCGTTCTCTTTCTTTATTTTATTTATTTTTAGGGTTTCGTTCATCTCACGAAGCCCTATTACTCCCGCTCCGTTGTCTGTCCGTCACAGATCCGTTCTCAGAAACTATATAACTTACAGGCATGGAAATGTGTGTACTTATAGCTAAATACCTACAAAGAAGCTCAAAATATTAAAATTTGAAAAAAAAATCGTATTATTTTAATATAGAGAGATAAAAATCCAAAATTCTAACAGCCTTTTCCTATTAAATTTAAATATTTTTTGTTATTGCAGTTGCCAACAATTAAAAATCCACAATAAAATTCTTTCTAAAATAATTAATTTTCTATTGAAAGATTTCCACGTGAAAAATGAAATAAAATATTTCACCAATTGAAAAAAAGATTAATAGGACGTCATATTGGTAATAAAACGGAAATTTTCAAGGACTTCTCAATAATACAAGGAGTATGAATATGTACAGAAAGCAGGTTAATATGATGTCATTAGAGAATTAAAAAGAAAATTAATCTGATGTCCTACTGGAAGTTTAACGGATTTTTCAAATGTTTGAGAATAATACAAAGCGAGTATCAATATGAGTAATACAGAATAGTAAATATATGAGTTTGATGAACGTATTGAATCAAGGTAAAAACCCGATTATAAAAATATTCACATATTTTAACATTTTGAAGGTGTACAACATGTTTAATTTTGAAATTAATTTTTCTTTTAAATATCGCATTTAGTCCACATGACAGATATTATTATGACAGAGTATAATAGCGGACTTCGCCCGCTATTGGGCCGGTTCAGACATTCGAAAAAACGAGAAAAAAACAGACAGGTAGATTTTTACTTTATAAAAAAATGACTTTTTTTTTATTAAATGAAATTTATTTGGATTTATTAAAGAAAGGATAAAGTGTTTTGAAAGGAATATTAAACGAAACCCTTTGTGCGATCTTCGATCACGCTTACCACTTGTTATAACGTTCTAAAGTTAATGGATTTTCATAAAACAATATTGCATTTCCTCAAAAAATAGTTTTATTAGCCAAAAAAAGAAAAAAAAAGAAAAAGAAAACCGGAGTTCTAAAAGTCTACCAAATGGCCATATCAGGAACATGTGCATATGATATGGCCACCATGGTTTCATGTTTCACAAATCGTGATTATCTTCAATTTAAAAACGCTGTTCTGCTAAATTAAAAAAAAAAATGATGTAAAATAAATGAACATGATACTGAACAATTCATTTTGTTATTCAAAAGTGGATCTGAAACAGGATTTTTCATCAAAAATGAAATTGTTTACAACATTGACATTACAATTTAAGTTTTTGTTCAGAAAAACGTGAAATCCTTTTAAAGTGTAAAAAAATTGTTAAAACAAATTACTTATCGCAATTGGAACAAATAAAAATATCTTTTGCTACGCTTGCATGATGCACTTGATATGGCCACCTGGATGACCATATCAGGAGCAGGTCAGCTTTCACGAAAATAGTTTGATTTTTAACAACTCGTAAAATACACACCATCAATAACAGCACCAATTGATAGAGCATTTAATAGCGAACATAGAGTATGATGATATTCATAAAAAAATTATTTTAAAAACGTGCATAGCGAGACTTATCAGAAAAAAACAAGAAGTGATTACACTAAAAACATAAAATACGAAATTTGCGTCAAATTCCACAACCTTGCTTGTATGGCAAGTGATCACATGATACTCTTTTAGGAGGTTCCTTCACGATACGCTCATGCCATTCAGCGAATTTTTTGGTCAGCTAACGTATAATAATAGGTGGATGGCATATCAAGAGCATGACCATAACTCGTAAAATATACACCATTAACGACCGCACAAATTGATAGAGCATTGAAAACTGAACAGAGTATGATGATATTCATAAAATAAAAAAAAAAAAAAAAAAAAAAAAAACGTGCATAGCGGGACTTATCAGAAAAAAACAAGAAGCGATTACACTAAAAACATAAAATACGAAATTTGCGTCAAATTCCACAACCTTGCTTGTATGGCAAGTGATCACATGATACTCTTTTAGGAGGTTCCTTCACGATACGCTCATGCCATTCAGCGAATTTTTTGGTCAGCTAACGTATAATAATAGGTGGATGGCATATCAAGAGCATGACCATAACTCGTAAAATATACACCATTAACGACCGCACAAATTGATAGAGCATTGAAAACTGAACAGAGTATGATGATATTCATAAAATAAAAAAATAATAATAATAATAATAAAAAAAACGTGCATAGCGAGACTTATCAGAAAAAAACAAGAAGTGATTACACTAAAAACATAAAATACGAAATTTGCGTCAAATTCCACAACCTTGCTTGTATGGCAAGTGATCACATGATACTCTTTTAGGAGGTTCCTTCACGATACGCTCATGCCATTCAGCGAATTTTTTGGTCAGCTAACGTATAATAATAGGTGGATGGCATATCAAGAGCATGACCATAACTCGTAAAATATACACCATTAACGACCGCACAAATTGATAGAGCATTGAAAACTGAACAGAGTATGATGATATTCATAAAATTAAAAAAAAAAAAAAAAAAAAAAAAGTGCATAGCGGGACTTATCAGAAAAAAACAAGAAGCGATTACACTAAAAACATAAAATACGAAATTTGCGTCAAATTCCACAACCTTGCTTGTATGGCAAGTGATCACATGATACTCTAGGACAGCCCGCGGGCGACATGGTGCCCTTTGAACGTTTGATTGGCGCCCTTTGAACGTTTTATTGGAGCCCTTTTGAAAGTTAACAGTTATTATCATTTAAAAAAAAATAAAATTCCACTTTAAAGGATGATTTATTTAAAATCCTTGATATTTGAGTGAGAGCAACTTTTTCTCTGGAAATGTATTTCACGCATCAAGGATCAAAAATGTACTTTAAAAATTTAACCACGTATTATTGCGTTTCTTCACTAATTTATAGTTATCTATACTAATAAAAGAAAGTTTCGCCCTGTGTGTCTGTGGGCGATGGCTAGGAAAATCTAGCCCACCTAGAAGGCTGGAAATTTAGATGTAGATAGTCCAAGGTCTGGCCATGTGCACCTGAGCCTCAGAATTTTAATATTTTGATAATTAGCCTAGATATTAATTAGATTATCATTAACCATCGCTTCTAAAATGCCAACTTTTAAATCAAAATGGCGAAAGAAATGGACTGGCGCATTGGATTTGCGACCGGAAATGAACGCATTCGAAATTATTTAACTAATTAGCGAATTTTAAGAAAACTAATTGAGATATCAATTTGAAAATTTCTGAGCATATGTAAAAAAATATTCTGTATCTGACTATGTGATTTTTGAAAAATTCGGTTGGTAATTTTTTTTAATTTACGCAAAAAACTGCCAAAAATCTGCCGGCGCCAGTGAAAACGATTCCAGAAAGTTTCAGACAGGGATCGGCTTTCATTAAAAACTGAACTACAAAGAGATCTGTCTCTCGGGAAAATCCCTCCATTTAGTTTGCGAAAATGAAAGGAAATAATTGCCAATTTTTACTAATAAACAAAAATTTAGATAATTAATTAAGATATAGATTTGAAATTGCGGTCGGGAAGGGCTGACATCTGCCGGCTATTTTAGCGTAGCGTCTTCGTTATGTTCTAATTATCAGAAAAATGTAATTATTTTTTTAATAATCGCGTTGATGTAGGTGACGGTGGTTCTCTTGAACAAATTATTCATTATATTTGCGGGTATGGGGAGGGAGGGGGTTAACGCCTTTCTCTGAGATTGTAATTATCTCGGGCCGGGGCAACGCCGGGCGGGTTAGCTAGTTATTTATAAAAGTTTTTATCGAAATTATGACGATGGAAATTGGTAATAGTTGGCACTAACCTTTTTAATATGTTAAGAAGTAAAATTTAGAAAAATAAGCAGTTCTAACCCTCCTTCCCCTCTTTAATGCATGGAAGTTCAATTTGTTTTTGTTGCTACTGTTGTTCTTATATTGGTCCATTAACTATTTTTTAACAAAAGTACAGAAGAGCAATTTTCTCTCCCAGACCTTTGAAAGTTTAGGTAATTTTTCTCATTTTTCATAAGAAAAAATCAATAAAATTGTGCGAAATGATTATCGTCAATGAAAGTTTTTCTAGGCCACCTCTCTGTAAAAACCCATGGATTGGTCACTATCACGCCTGTCTTTTATAACGCTAAATTTACGGCTCCAAAATAAGTCAAAAAGTATTTTTACGTCCTAAAAAAAAAAAAAAATCTAACAATATCTCTGATTTTCATTTTTAGGGTTTCGTTCATCTCAAGAAACCCTATTACTCCCGCTCCGTTGTCTGTCTGTCACTGAGCCGTTCTCAGAACCTATATAACTTACAGACTTGAAACTTTGTGTATATATAACTGAATACCTGCTAAGAAGCTCAAAATTTTAACATTTGAAAAAATCGTATTATTTTAACAAATAGAGATTAAAAAAAATCTAACAGCTTTTTCCTATTAAATTGAAACATTTTTCGTTATAGCAGTTGCAACAATTAAAAATCCACAATAAAATTCTTTCTACAATAATTAATTTGCTATTGAAAGATTTCCCCGTGAAAAATGAAAATGAAATAAAAAGTTTCACCAATTAAAAAAAAATTAATATGAAATAAAAATGATTGACGCATATTGGTAACAAAACGGAAATTTTCAAATATTTCTCCATAATACAAGGAGTATGAGTATGTGTATGTACAGAAAGCAGATTAATTTCACGCCATTAGAGAATTAAAAAGAAAATTAATCAGACTTCATAACGGATTTTTCAAATGTTTGAGAATAATACAAAGAGTGTATCAATATGAGTAATAGAGAATAGTAAATATATGAGTTTGAGGAACGTATTGAATCGTGATAAAAACCCGATTATGGAAATATTCGCATATTTTAACATTTTGAAGGTGTACAACATGTTTAATTTATTATTATTTTTAAATATCGCATTTAGTCAACATGACAGATGTTATTATGACAGAATCTCCCGCTTTCGGGCTGGTTCAGATATTCGAAAAAACGAGAAAAATATACCGGTAAATTTTTACTTTATTAAAAACATGATTTTTTTTTTTGTTGTTGCTGCTAAATGAAATTTATTTGGATTTATTAAAGAAAGGATAAAGTGTTTTGAAAGAAATTTTAAACGAAACCGTATGTGCGATCTTCGATCAAACTTACCCATTTGTTTTATTATAGCGAGATTAAAGTTTCTGGCCCCTTCCCTACAAATATTTTTCAGATAGGCCCTCAAAAAATGTATAATTCGTCTTTTACTACAGTTTATAATTTTTCTGATTTTTTTTTTTTTTTTTTTTTTTTTTTTTTTTTTTTTTTTTACATGGAGATCCTGAACAATAAAATCTTATGTCTTCCACTTCTGTTGTCTGCGTTTTTGTCTTCAAAAAACTGCTTGAATAGATTCTCGCATTTGGCGTTGGATTTTATGGAGTTGATTCGTCTTATAACAGATTTCAATATATCATTAAGAATATGTGAAATGTTTTTAGATACTAAACTCTCTCACTGGATGACCGCAATGCACAAGAAGCATTTCTGGATTCTCCTCTTTCATTAGTTTTAAACATCCACTTCTCTTACGCATCGTAACTGGAGCACCATCTGCAGCGCAAAATGTTATATTTGATCTAAATAATTTTTCTATGTATTAAACATATCAGAGACAATAGTGGTGCTCTCTAATGATTTACAGGGTGTCGTGTCAATTCGTCTCTCACAATTCATCGCGCACAATTCGTCGCAGCGTCAATTCGTCGCAGCGTCAATTCGTCGCAGCGTCAATTCATCGCGGCGACAATTCGTCGCGGCGACAATTCATCGCGAACTCAATTCGTTGCGGCTCAATTCGTTGCGACGTCAATTCGTCGCAGCGAAAACGCACAATTCATCGCGGAACAATTCAATAGCCTTCAAAGACGTTTTCGCTGCGACGAATTGACGTCACGACGAATTGAGTCCGCGACAAATTGACGCCGCGACGAATTGACGCTGCGACGAATTGTGCGCAATGAATTGTTCCGCGATGAATTGTGCGTTTTGGCTGCGACGAATTGACGCAGAACCGATTTACAGAAAAGCATTTCTTCAGTAAATTCACCATTATCAATATAGCATTTCTTCAGTAAATTCACCACTATCAATATAGCATTTCTTCAGTAAATTCACCACTATCAATATATTTGCCACTGTGTGCATTTGCATCGCATAAAATGCCTGGGTATCGCTAATAACACTGTGAGAGAGCATTGTTGCATGTTTTGAGACATGTTAATAATGGCGCCCTTCATTGTTTGAAAAGAACTGAAGTGCGCCTCTGATTGCTGAAAAGTTGGACAGGCCTGCTCTAGGAGGCTCATTCACGATATGCTCATGCCATTTGGCGAAGTTTTTGGTCAGCTAACGTATAATAATAGGGGGATGGCCACAGGGCTTAATTTCTAAGGGAAAAAGTACCGGAGCCCTAATATTCTGCAGTACTAACACACTCCCCCCCCCCCCTCACCTCCGCCGTCACTCGAATCTGCATATTTATATTTCATGCATTATTTTACAAATTTAAAGCATTGTTTTTTTATTTAGCAAAATAAAAATTTTAAATACATCTATCTGCGTATACTTAGCTGTCAACTATTCCACTTTTTAGTCAATACTACTATACTTCCAAATAGAATACTTTGCCTAATCTTAATGTTAATTAATCGCAGAATTCTGCAATTAAATAAGCTCAGGATTATGATTCGGAAATAGTGTTAACACAAAAAATGAATAGTTCGCAGCTATGCAGAATAGAAAAAGGTTATTTCTGTTTTCTCTTTATTCTGATCAAAATAGCATTAAAATTATTTGAAATGGAAATAAATAAAATTTTGAATTTAAGACAGATTGAGTTCGAGCCTGCCTAAACCCGAAGACTGATATAAAAGTCGAGCCTGTTTCGTCTCCATCTCTTACGTGGGCGACTCATTACGTCACTTATAAGTGTTTTGATACAAAAGAAGGCAAAAGATTGGAAATGGTAGGTAAAGGAAAGAGTAATTTAGAATTCGTTTTTCGGAAGCGTTATTGAACTGGGCTCCGGAGCGCAGTGTTTATGAACTCCGGCAAATTCTGGGCAATATTTAAATGTTTACTAAAAACAGAGAAGTACCAAAGAGCTGAGCTCCGGTGGGCTCCGGCGCAAATTAAGCCCTGGATGGTCATATCAAGGACATGACCATAACAGCGGCACCTACCTTATACTGTTTATATATACGCATAAACAGTTAAATGATATTTTTTAGTTACTTTTGAATCTTTTTACTTTGAATTGGAACTTTAAAATTGTTAAGAATAGAAAAGAAAATTGAAAAATCAAAGAAAAATATCTTAACACTAAGTAAATAAATAAATAAATAATAAAATGGAAAACATTAAAAAACATAAAAAGTTTTATCTGTAAAATATTATTGTTAGGCATTTTTTTAAACTTTAGTATAAAAATTAGGAAAAATAATTACAATTTTTTAACAAAATAGCATAAATACTTAGAATAATAATTTTGTATACATAATATGTATCTATTGTAATGCATTATAAAATAAAATATGTTTTACATCCTTTAACTTTATCGTAAATTTTATTTATTTATTTCTATATTTTATAACATGTTATGTGCTGTTATACATTATAAAATAAAGCAATAAATTTGTTTTTTCTCCTTAAACTTTTACTCATATATATTTTTTTAATTTAATTAATGCAGTATGTTTTATAATAGGTATGCGTTGTATTGCCTTGTAAAAGAAACAACATAAATCAGTTACAATTTAATATAATATTTAGACAGAAAAAAAAATAATAATCCAATTTCGATTTGAAAATTGTACACCTTTTTATGTTTTTCTACGAGTCAGATTTGAAACTACTTAGATTCCCAGCCCCCCCCCTTTTTTTTTATCTATTTCATATTTTAAAAAAGTACTTTAAATTGTAAAAATATTAATTATATACAATAAGTTGGCAAAACTGCAAAATCTGTCATACAAAATGTCTTGAAAAATATTCTTATGTTTCAATGGTTAAATTTTACATTAAGTTTATATATATATATATATATATATATATATATATATATATAATTCAAAAAATTACAATAACCGTTGGGAAAATGTTCCAAAAGCTTAAAAAAAAACCCGTACTTTTGTGTTATAGCGGCCTCCACAATTATGATTATGCCAAGGTTACAGTTATGATTTCGCCAAGATTATCGCAAAGCTTATAAATATAGGCATCCTATATACGCATATATATATTCTAAACACTCCTATATGTGCCATATACGTCATTATACACATATTATTTACGTCTTATATGTCGTATATACATCCTATACACATGTAATATATATACATCATGTATGCATCATATATGCATCATATATGACTATAACTTGGCCACATACGTCAAGAAATGTTATGTATATATCATATATTATTATAAAGTCATAAATGCTTTATAATTTGGCGACAAATCTTGGTCGCTTGGCGATTCATCCTTGGGGACCGCTATAACACGAAAGTACCAAATTTACAATACATTAATGAAAACAGAAAAGAAAATATTTTATCGGGTCCTTCCTACAATAACTTTAACTCTTGTTTCGATTGATGTCTGAGCTAAAGGTATTTTGAGGAAATTAAAGTTGAAGACCACGTTTATTGCTTTATCAGACTATTTCTCATCCGATGTCAAATTTTGAATTCAGCCTTTTTACATATCTGATAATTTGCATCAATCCTTTTTGTAACTTTAACATTTTTGTAACATTTCTATTGCCTATTCGAAGAAAAATTCTTCTAAAGTTACAGAATTTCGTGAAAAAAATTTCTACAGTTACAGAATTTCGTTAAAAATTCTTCTAAAGTTACAGAATTTCGTTAAAAACGCTTAAAAATGATTTAAGAAAATAAAGTGACGACGTCAAATAAAATGACGACGTCAAATAAAGTGACGACGTCAAGAGGTCCATTCTCGACCAAAAACAACAACCATTTTCCCAAGAGTTAAAAAGAAAGAAAGAAAGAAAGAAAGAAAAGAAGAAGAAGAAGAGGAAAACGAAAACGAAAACGAAAACCGAAAAGGAAGTAAAGAAAACGCATATTGACACTAATGTAAATACTAAGAATAATGGAAATATGACTTTATGTTTGAATATAGAAATGTAAGATACCTAAGATATATAATGTAAGGATTAATTATTATTATTTCGCATCATTCACTAATTCATAAAAATTAAATATTACTTCACGTATTCAATTTATTATTCAAACAATATATTACTTAATCCGTCCGCGACGAGCGTCCTTTACAGAATTTTTAATCTTTTATCATCGGTTTTTCAAAATACAATTTTTTGCCTAGTTTAATCGCCCACATGCTCTGATTGAATAAAGTAAAATTTACAATAAAAAAATTACTGGTAGGAATAACCAAGGATTTTGAACACCTCAAGCATCACGTATACCACTTTATACTCATCGCGAAAGGATTAACTTAAAGTAGTTAAAAAAATATTTTAAGAATTTCTTATTATATTGTGTGAAATTAAATTAAAGATGACATAATTCTTAGAAATAAATTTAAAAAAATGTGTAAAACAAATAAAAATTAAATAGCATGAAATTAAAGTAAATTTAAATTACTTTCAACTTCATTAAAAAATAATTTCGATAGAAGCAAAATATATATTTCTCATCAAAAATAAATAAATAAATAAATAAAAATAATAAATAAATAAATAAATAAATAAATAAATAAAAATAATAAATAAATAAATAATAAATAAATAAATAAAATTAAAACTAAATAAATAACTTAAAATAACTGACTTTTTAACTGTCGATTTTTTACATTGCATTTGCTGTGTTTATATCATAAAATCACGTTGATCCTAAAATTGGATTATGATATGAGTTAGTAATTATTAATTAAGCTATAACTTATCCCTACTTTATAATCTTACAACAGAATTACAACTATACCACTCTTATATTAAATGGAAATTGAAAATTAGGCTATGAAATTGACTAAATATGATATTAAGTTGTTATGCACGAGAAAAAAATATATAAATATTATTCCACACAAAGAAATGTTTTGTTTAGATATGTTTCCTGGAATTAAAATTCAAACTAAATATTTTGACTAGAATTAGAGCTTACAAAAGAATAACAACGAAAATTACTAGATTACTCTTACAACACTAAAAAGTAAATTGCACTAAAAATGAGTTAATAATCAATACATTTAAATAAAAATTATTAAAAAAAAAAAAAAAAAAAAAAAAAAAAAAAAAAAAAAAAACTCTAACAATAAAAGTTGATTTTTTTTCTTTTCATCTTCTGTTTAATTATTATAATTGTCATTATTAGTATTAGGTGCGTTCGTAATTATATAAATACATAGCACCTATAGTTGTCGTCTGGCCCTCTGTCGGCATAACAGCGCAAAAACTACCCAACCGAATGGATTTAAATTTAATATATAGAATCGTTGCAGAATTTTGTCGAGTCATTTCAAATTTTATGAAAATCGAATCAAAACTTAAAAAGATATTAATAAAAGTTTTCTTCATTCTATTAAATCCTATCATACCGATCATGTAATCTACCGACAGTTTTTTGGATAGATGTTTCCGGAGAAATAGATATTAAATGGAAAAAAAGTCTAAAATGGATTTCAAGTTCTGAAATTTTCAAAGCTAAGATTAAATTTCCCATTGGAAATTTCAGTAAATGTCAACAAAAGATAAAATGTTGTCAACTTAAAATATACTTATTTTATTACGAAAATTAATCATATCATAATAACTGATGATATAATTCATTTTTCAGTGAAATAATAACGATTATTATTTTTTTTTAACATAGTCTTGTACTGGATATTTTTGCATAGTATAATTTTAATGTAACAGAATTGTAATTAATTGTTTGTAAAAGTGTATTGAAACTTAATTTCATAAAATAAAATTAATATCTATAATATGAAAATCGGTACATAAAATAAAATTTTCTGTTCCTGCATTTTTGCATAAGAATGCAACAGCTATTGCACCAAGAGCTGAATATATACAAAACTAGTTATAGTCCGAACGCACCTCACTTGTCACGCTTGACAAACAATTTCCAACTTATTTATATTATTATTATTATTATTATTATTATTATTATTATTATTATTATATTAGCCCTTTGACATCCGTGATATATGCTGCATACGCCGTGATGCGTACATGAATTAAACAGTCTGCGTTTCAAGAAAATAAATAAAATAAAATTAAATATTAAAGTAACATTACCTTAATTACATTGAAATAAATCGATCCACTTCATAAAATTAAACATAAATAACTCTGAACTAAAAGTGCAAAAATAATTTTTGTACAAGCTTTTCAAATAAGAAAAACATCATGTGATATAATCATATAATAAGATCATTAATAATAATTAAAATATAGATAAAAATGTTTAAATGATACAAACAGAACACAAAGAGGCTTATAAAAACCTTTTAATATAAAGATTGACACATGTTTCAATTTAACGCTCAAACGGCGCCATTATCAAAAAACAAAAAATATAAACAAACTATCCTCGCAAATTTTTGAAATTTTTTCAAAAATTTGCGAGAATAGTTTGTTTATCGTGTGTAGTTTCTTGATAATGGCGCCGTTTGAGTGTTGAAACATATGCTAATCTTTATATTAAAATGTTTATAAAACCTTCTGATGTAAATGTAATATAAATAAATGATAATATGATAATATATCAATAATATAATATAATATAATATAAATGATATAAATATAAACACAAAAAGGTTTTTATAAACCTTTTTGTGTTCTGTTTGTATCACTTAAGCATTTTTATCTGTATTTTAAACATCACGTGATTAAAATAAAAACTGAAAAATTAGTTTAAAAAATTAATAGTTTATGGTTACATTAGGTGTTATATACACAAAAAAAGTATAAAAGATATTTTAATTATATTAATAGTTATGATCATATTAGGTATTAAATGCATAAAAGAACAATCCTCATGCGCTAAACTAAGGAAAAGAAATGCTTTGTTTACATACGTTTCTTATCATAAAAATCCCCCAAAGTCATTATTAACATTTACCTTCAAAATAGCTTTTGTTTCAAAGTCAACAGGCGCGAAAACCAGGGATGCAGTGGATGGTATATGGCGGTATAGGCCGTATACATTCCGGATTTTTAAAGGAATTCCGTATACCCCCCGTTTCTATATCAAAGCCATAGCGTATACTCTCTGCTTAGCGTATACCTTTGGGTTTATTACGACTGTACCACTGGCAAAAACAATTACATCTACAACTAAAAGAACCAAGTGATACAGCATCCCTGAAGCTACGCCACTGAAAAGAACCACTGCTTCTAAGTTTGAAATAAACACATACCACTTAATGAATGAAATAATTTTACACTCTGAGTTTTCAACTTTACTTCAAATTTTTATACGCAGCTTATACAAGCTTTGTAATTTTTTTTTCTCATGCATTCGTGCACTGTCTTAAAGGTCTTTAAAAAAAAATAAAATATATATATTGTAGAATGTTTCTCAAAACTACATTATTTTGTCCCTGTTCCAAATTATCTATGAACTGCTGAAACTGTTATTAATTTCATTTCATCTTAAAACTTTAAGTTTTTAGTTTGTGATTATTCATTTAACTTCAATTGTATATAGTTATTATCTCAATTTTTACTCTAAATTTTCTTTTCCTTCAATAATAATAAATTAAGAGGAAAAACAAGCACTTTTATTTATTTATTTATTTATACCTTCTTACTTTTTAAACCTAAGAAATAGTAAGAAAGTGCGAAAAAATGCATGAGTAAGTATGGTACTAGCATACTAGATATTTTTGTTTGAGTTGAAACTCATGAAAATTACGGCCAAAATTACTAATCTGCTCTTGACTTTTTGAAAGGCGGCGGTATATTATATATTCTGCTTAATTTTAATTCCCAACTGCCACTAGTGCACCAGAATTTTGGAATAAAATTTTGCTGCTACAGTAGAGTCGCGATTATCCGAGTCCCGCTTAACCGAGTTTCGGTTTAACCGAGTCACCAAAAAAAAAAAAAAAAAAAAATCCCTTTTTCTTATTTTGACTAAAAAATCAGAATTTTATGAATTTTCTTTCATCTCCACCTTACACTTCATTGACAATCAAATTATGAAAAGGAAGCATCTGATGACAAATTTTTATTGAGCTTAGCACAAACACTTCCTGTTTCTGAAACCCTTACTGAAAAAGACATTGCTGAGTGAATGAATGCAGATGAACAGCAAGAAATTACAAATGACATGATTACAGATATGGTTGAAAATCGCGAACAAGCGAGCAGTGATGATGAAAGATATGATAATCAGAAAAAAATTACGCATTCTGAAGGTCTAAGTTCTATTAAAAAAACTATTTATTACAATGAGCAGCAAGAAGAGGCTACACCTACAATATTGATGACACTAAAAAATGGCGTAATATTGCAGCAAAAAAACGTTTATCATCCCCCAAACAAACAAAAACTATCAAGGATTTTTTCAAATAAACAATTTCATTACCTGTTTTTATTCTACAATAATTTGCAGTGTACATCACAATGACTGTAAGTATACTATAAAAATTAATAAATTGTGTGTAAATTTATATTTTATCTCTTAAATCAGTGACAATTTATATAAATCCCGTTTAACCGAGTTTTTTGCTTATCCGAGGTGAGCTTGGTCCACATTAACTCGGATAACCGCGACTCTACTGTATAATGTACGTGCAGAAAAGCTTTAATTTATTTTCAAATAAATTTGTTCGTAAATTCTGGTGACGTTCAATCATTTCATCATTTTAACAACAAAAGTACTGAGGGTTAAAGTAACATAGGGTAGATGTGCCAGTAATGGACACCCTTAAGAAATTTCTTTAAAAATTATTTTTTAATTAATAGTTATAATTGTTATATTCCACATTTTTTAATATTATATTAATCTACCAACAATATTTAACCATGCTCATAGTCACATTTCCCAATGTGAATCGAAATTTAATTGTAAATAACAGAAATAAAGCAAAACACCCTAAATTCCAGTAATGGACTCCCCACAAAAAAGCAATAGATAATTGATATTATGATTGTATTTAAAACTAGAATTTAAAGAAAGCATATTAATGAAATTAAAAAAAGCTGAATTTTTATTGGTTATTTTTTTATAAACCAAAACCGTTGAAGGTGGCCCATTACTGGAAGGCGGTCCATTACTGGCACATCTACCCTATATTAAATAAATTATTCTAAAAATAATTTATAATAATTAATATAAAAAAATTGACATCAAAACATTAATTGGTTACAAAAAACTTTTCAGGTAAACAAAAAAATCAATGGATAAAATTTAGATGAAATCAATAGTATATAATTGAATGTGATGTTAACTATATCTCATGCTAATCTTAGAAAAACAAATATTTTGTTTACATATGTTTCTTATCAGAAAAATCACACACACAAAAAAAAGTAAATATTTACCTTTAAAATGGCTTTTGTTTCAACATCAACAGGCGCTAAAACAAATGCAGCTACAACTAAAAGAACCACTGCTTCTAAGGATCCCATGTCTAAGTTCCAAATATAAACGCACCACTCTTTACTGAATGAACAATTTTTACTCTCTGAGTTTTCAACTTTACTCCAAGTTTTTATACGCAGCTTTGCTAGTTACATTTTTTTTTCTCTTTCGCTTCCTTCAGTTTTGATCCTTCGCATCACCATGGCAACGGAGGAAGCGGATTTCTGAATGGTCACATGACGTTTGGCCACGTGATGTGAAAGGTGAACGGAGCAAAAATCTCAAAAGAAATTTTGGCAGTGGGTCATGGGTAATTGGCAAGTCACGTAGATGATGTAATTAGATAAAACGTAAGATAGAAGTAGTTAAAGAGCTAAAATTAACAGCTACTTTCGGTTTTGTCATGAGATAGAATAAAACTGTTTTCTTTCTTTCTTTTCTTTTCTTTTTTTTTTTTTTTTTTGAAAGGACGTATGCTAATCATGTAATTTTTATTATTATTATTATTATTATACGGAGGTTCTCCCGAAAAACTTTCCAAAAATAAATTTTTTGCTTTTTGCACTTTCTGAACACTTAAATATTGTCTAGAGTCTAAATTGTCTTAAATCCCCCCCCCCCCCCCCCCACCAAAAAAACAAACAGATTTTTGTTCTACCCAAGCTTTAAGTCCTGACAATCAGTTTAGTAGAACGGTGTCACGACTGGCAAAAGAGCGTACAAAAACTTTAAACGCGTTTTTCTTCAAATACCTTTTTTTGAATCGGTGTAGATTCTCACTCATAAACCGTTCAAAGCTAGCCCCCCCCCCCCTTTTTCCGAATTAAATTATTATTTATTTTAACTGGAGGACAAACTTAAAGAAAATTAAAATTTTGAATAATTTCGATTTTTAACCCCTTAAAAGGCAGTGGGATATTATGTATCCCACCTTCCTTCAAAGGGTTTAATTCTAATCTAGGGTGGCATCAGAATTTTGGAATAAAATTTTGCTTTTATAAATGTTACGTGAAATTGTTCGTAAATCGTGTTGTCATTTAATCATTTCAACATTTTAGCAACAGAAATACTTTTTCCCTGAAAGGGTTAAACAGCTGCTTAAAAGGAAAAATCGGTGCCAGAAGTTGACTTTAAACTTCAAACTGACGCCATTTTGTGAAATTTTGATAAATTTTTACAATTTTAGATTTGGCCGCCAAGTAATGTAATATTTTAAGAATCCGCTGAATTTTATGCTTCAGATAGTTATTAAGAACGCAGTCACCCACGCCTATTTAATATATTTGGTCGCCAAGTAATGTAATATTTTAAGAATCCGCTGAATTTTTTGCTTCAGATAATTATTAAGAACGCAGTCACCCACGACGATTTAATATATTTGGTCGCCAAGTAATGTAATATTTTAAGAATCCGCTGAATTTTTTGCTTCAGATAATTATTAAGAACGCAGTCACCCACGACGATTTAATATATTTGGTCGCTAAGTAATGTAATATTTTAAGAATCCGCTGAATTTTTTGCTTCAGATAATTATTAAGAACGCAATCACCCACGACGATTTAATATATTTGGTCTCCAAGTAATGTAATATTTTAAGAATCCGCTGAATTTTTTGCTTCAGATAATTATTAAGAACGCAGTCACCCACGACGATTTAATATATTTGGTCGCCAAGTAATGTAATATTTTAAGAATCTACTGAATTTTTTGCTTCAGATAATTATTAAGAACACAGTCACCCACGACGATTTAATATATTTGGTCGCCAAGTAATGTAATATTTTAAGAATCTACTGAATTTTTTGCTTCAGATAATTATTAAGAACACAGTCACCCACGACGATTTAATATATTTGGTCGCCAAGTAATGTAATATTTTAAGAATCCGCTGAATTTTTGGCTTCAGATAATTATTAAGAACACAGTCACCCACGACGATTTAATATATTTGGTCGCCAAGTAATGTAATATTTTAAGAATCCGCTGAATTTTTTGCTTCAGATAATTATTAAGAACGCAGTCACCCACGACGATTTAATATATTTGGTCGCCAAGTAATGTAATATTTTAAGAATCTACTGAATTTTTTGCTTCAGATAATTATTAAGAACACAGTCACCCACGACGATTTAATATATTTGGTCGCCAAGTAATTTAATATTTTAAGAATCCGCTGAATTTTTGGCTTCAGATAATTATTAAGAACACAGTCACCCACGACAATTTAATATATTTGGTCGCCAAGTAATGTAATATTTTAAGAATCCGCTGAATTTTTTGCTTCAGATAATTATTAAGAACGCAGTCATCCACGACGATTTAATATATTTGGTCGCCAAGTAATGTAATATTTTAAGAATCCGCTGAATTTTTTGCTTCAGATAATTATTAAGAACGCAGTCACCCACGACGATTTAATATATTTGGTCGCCAAGTAATGTAATATTTTAAGAATCCGCTGAATTTTTTGCTTCAGATAATTATTAAGAACGCAATCACCCACGACGATTTAATATATTTGGTCTCCAAGTAATGTAATATTTTAAGAATCCGCTGAATTTTTTGCTTCAGATAATTATTAAGAACGCAGTCACCCACGACGATTTAATATATTTGGTCGCCAAGTAATGTAATATTTTAAGAATCTACTGAATTTTTTGCTTCAGATAATTATTAAGAACACAGTCACCCACGACGATTTAATATATTTGGTCGCCAAGTAATGTAATATTTTAAGAATCCGCTGAATTTTTGGCTTCAGATAATTACTAAGAACACAGTCACCCACGACGATTTAATATATTTGGTCGCCAAGTAATGTAATATTTTAAGAATCCGCTGAATTTTTTGCTTCAGATAATTATTAAGAACGCAGTCACCCACGACGATTTAATATATTTGGTCGCCAAGTAATGTAATATTTTAAGAATCTGCTGAATCGAATTTTCTCGAACATGTGATCGAGCCCAATGGTCTTCTCGTACTCCAAAACTGTAGAATACAAAATTTAGTAAAAGTCACTAGAGCCGATTTTTTTTTTTTTTAAATAGCTTGACCGTTAGTGACCCCAAAATGACCGGCTAATAGAATTTTTTCGAACATGTGACCCAGCCCGATGGTCTTCTTGTTATCCAAAACGGTAGGATACAAAATTTAGTCAAAATAATTTCAACCGTTTTTTACATAAAATTAGCTTTACCCTGACTCGTAGTGACCCAAAATGATCCACAAATCAAATTTTCACGAACATGTGACCTATCCCAATGGTCTTCTCGATCTCGAAAACGGTAGGATTCAAAATTTAGTCAAAATTGTTAGAGCCGTTTTTAAATAAAATTAGCTTGACCCGTAGTGACTCAAAAGTGACCCACTAATCGAATTTTTTCGAACATGTAACCCAGCCGAATGGTCTTCCCGTTATCCAAAACGCTGGGATGTAAAATTTAGTCACAATCATTAGTGCCGTTATTTAAATAAAATTAGTTTGACTCATAGTGACCCAAAAATGACACACTAATCCAATTTTCTCGAACATGTGATCTAGCGCAATGGCCTTCTCGTGCCCGATAACGGTAAGATACAAATTTAATCAAAATCTTTTGAGTCGTTTTTTAGATATAATTAACTTGACCTTGACCCATAGTGACCCAAAATGACCCATTAATCGAATTTTCTCAAACATTTGACCTAGTCCAATGGTCTTCTCCTGCCCCAAAACGGTAGGATACAAAATTTCGTTAAAATCGTTAGAGCTGTTTTTAAGACAAAATTTGCATACACACACACACACAAAATTTGCTCGTATTATAACATATGATTAATATAAATAAATTAAGTTTCAAACTTTTAGCACAATATAATAAATTTTATCCTCCTCGATATTTGAATTTTTAGCAATTTTTAACCTTCTACGGTGAATGTTTGACATTCGTAAAACGAATTCGATTTCAGACATTTAATCTAATGTAGCACATTTTGTCTTCAGCGATTTTCAATGTGATTTTTAACGTTTTATTTTGCGTTTCAAATTAATTTGTGCATCCGTGAAAGAATTCCGGTTACAATGTATATGTCCGCTATAGTAAATTTTATCTTCTGCGAATCTTGTATTTTTAGAAAATATTTATGAGATTTTTAGCAGTTTTTATTTATAGTTTCGTGGCGATTTATCCACATTAGAAAAAAGAATCTGGTTTTAATCTTTTAGCACAATATTGTAATTTTTGTCTTCTTTTCAATACCGTATATTTGAAATTCATACAGCAATTTTTGAATTTTTCACAAATTTCTTATACGATTTTTAGAATTTTTCCGTGTTCCGTGGCGATTTTTTGACATTCATAAAAGAAATACTGTTTTAATCTTTTATCATCTACGACTTTTGAAATAAATTTTTTGTGACTTTTAGCTTTGTCTCGCGATTCGCTGCGATTTTTCCACATTATTAAAACGAGTACAGTTTCAATCATTTAGCCCAATATAGTAAATTTTTTTTTGTTTACTTTCCAATAAAGTTTACTCGGAATTCGTGCAGCGATTTTTAGAATGTTTTTGCGTTTCGTGCTATTTTTGACGGCACCAAGGCAGCACCGGGCGTATCTGTGCCGGTATTTAAATATTTTCATATGTTAACATTTCGCGATCGGGTAGGATCTCCGAAGAATTCTCCTCAAGCGATAAGGAAATAACAAACCGTGAAATGTATCAAATATTTCTACGAAAATTAAAGGTAACCGCGAAACGGGAAAAGAAGAACGCGTATGCAAAATTTCGCGTAGATTATACATAAAAGCCGCTGATACGAGTGAGCATAACTGTCATTCGCGGTAGGAACATATTGGAAGATGTTCCGTTCCCTTCACTAATAGGGGAAAGGCTAATATGCATCTTATCTACGTAACTGCAAAGTGAAATGGCTCAGAGCATGGAACTATAAATAAACTAATGAATGGTTTAACTAAATGAATAGTTCGTTCTTAGTTCCATGGCTCAGAGCAGAGGCCCAACGATTGTACGGAGAGCGGTTTCCCAACAGGCGGTTGCCTGACCGCGTAAAATAATTGAGCACTTTTACCGACAGTTGTGTGAGATGGGATCCTTTCTCTTTTCACGGTCAAAGGCAAGTCGTGCAAAGACGGAGGGAACGTTAGTTGTGGAAGTAGCCATTCTGGATATGGTGGCTGATCAGCCAAGTAACGAGCAGTGGCTAGACAATTACATGTATGGCGAGAACGACATGGTGAGTACTGTAGGATTAAGTTTTGCATCCTTATTATGTTCAACGAGTCCAGGAACTGACTCAAAAGGCTTTCCCTCGTCGTGTGGAATTCGTCCGTTAGTTTCTGCAGCAGAACGCGGCAAATTTAGATTTTGAGACAACTGTGCTTTTCACGGATGAATGTACTTTCACCGGTGAAGGTGTATTTAACACCCACAATCAACATGTATGGGTGGATGTAAATCCCTATGCCACTTATTCATATGCTAATCAGCGACGCTTTTCTATCAATGTTTGGGCAGGAATAATCAGAGACCACCTACTCGGACCTTATCTTCTGCCAGAACGCCTTGACGGAAAAATACCTCACGTTTCTGCAACAGGTGCTGCCAGACATGTTGAATGCCGTTCCCCCAAACATCCGGTAGGTAATGTGATTCCAGCAAGATGGAGCACCAGCCCATTAGGCACGAGACGTGAAAAACTATCTGAATATAATATTTCTCAAACGATGGATTAGGCGAGGTGGTCCTGTAGCTTGGCCACCTGCACTCACCCAATCTTTCAAGTAACTATTTCGTTTCGTGGGGACTTCGATTTAAACTGCGGAAGACCTCGTTGCCAGTCTTTCGGCCGCTGCAAGCGAAGTGCACGATATGCCTGTTCTTTTTCAGAAAGTTCTCCAATCCTTTCTTCGCCGTTGTACCGCATGTATAAACAATGCCGGTCACTGTTTTTAAAAGTTATTGAAATCACATGTCATTAAACTTGCTTTTGTCAGTTAATTGTTCTTTGTGTGTTTTTGCCTCGTATAACAGCATCACCTTCGGCGCCCTCTAGCACCTTTGCGTTTTAATTCCGACCATGCATTCCTTGATACAAGTTGTTTGTTTGGATGTGTACTATCACCTCTTAAAGTTTTGCCCATCTTTTACGAAACACCCTGTATTTAAAATGAAATCACATGTGTGAAAATCAAAGGATGAGATAGTATAAAAATCAAAGGAAATGATACTACAAAAAATAAGCATAAAATGAAAATGCAAAAAAAACTAAGGCTATCTTATGGAAGCATCAGAGGAGATACATAAGTATAATTTACAGTAAAGATATGTTATTTCATCAAATAGTGTCAGCATTAAGCCTAAAAATGACAATATTATGCCCCTTATAACCTATAAAAAAAACCCACAAAAATGTGAAAAGAGTAAAAGATAAAAAAAAAAAAATGATGATCCAACTGTTACAGACAAAAAACTAAATAATAATAGACACAACTCACCAATAAATAAAGAGAGGAAATGATGAATTCAGTTAAAAAAAATATTATTCATGTACAAGTCCAAAGTACCTGACTAGGAAGTATTATGTCAGTAGTATAAACAGAGTACAGTGGAGGTTAAAGGAAATAGCCAGTGGTGCCTTCTAGCTTTAAACAGTAAAAAAAAATTAAATGATGCAAACTAGCTATGAAAAGAGGAGTATTTATCTTAAGATAAATTACATACACTGTAGTTTTTAATGTAAATCAAGATGTAAATAGATATGAAGATTAAAGGGAATAATATGGTAGTAAACAATAACTAAAATTAGAAAATATGTAGTTAATAGTATTTAAAAATATGGAAAGATGATGTAGGTAATAACTGAAAAATTGAATAGATAAAGAAGATAATATCAATTAATAATATATAAATAGAAAACAATAAAAAAGAGATGAATATGTAAATGATATATTAATGTAAAAATGTAATAATTTAAGGGTATGAAAATATATAATCATGTAAAAGGAACATTGAAAATGATAAAATGATTGTGTTAATGAAAGAATGATAAATGATTGTGTTAGATGCATGAAACACGCTTTAAAAAATTAGCAGTCCCAACTCAACCCTCCATAATGACATTTCGATTTTATAATTTGTTCTGGGAGAAATTTTATTATTTTTTTTAATTATATACATATATATATCTTGCGAAGCAAACATAAAAAAATTAAATAAAAATAAGTATAAAAGTAAAAATAGTTTTATATAAAAAAAAACACTCTTTTATAAGCATTCAATGTTTATCTTGAAAATTACGCCTAATTTCATGACTGCAATTCATGACGATTCATGGATTCATGAAAATTCAGCTGAAAATATTTAATTGAGAATTGATAGCATCCAAAACATCTATCTTTCGGGTTGAACAAACTGATTAATACACTATAAAAACTACTCGGAAACGTTTCCGAAGATCAATGGCAGCAAAAATGCACTTTGTTTTTATAAATGATTCTAATAATCTTGAAAATATATTGGTTTCTGAGGTTTCTAATGATAAAGAACGCTTTTTGGAATCGTCGATAACTCGGAAGAGGTTATTGTATATATGTTCGTTATGGTTGTATTATATTTTCCTAGAAACATTTGTCTTTTTTTACAGTGTATGATGTTACCTCATTACCGATGTAACCAGAAGGTTTCTGCCGGAGACCAACCAAGATCGAAGGAGTCTTCTTTGTACCTGTCCGTCTCCAGTGCCCCTTATTACAACCCTCTGTGGAAATTCTGCATTCATCTATTTAAGTCATGTGGATATTTCTCTCGAAATCAAAGTATAAAGTATCTAATTAAGAATTAAAACTCAAATTTCTGATTATAATGCAAAATTCATCGCTTACTTAGTGCCGTAACTTGACAATAGATATCTCATCAAACCTTTCATTTTCTTTCATTTCTTTTTCTTGTGAAAACAATTTTTATAATTGGGGTTTATTTTAGTCACATAAATGGTCAGTTTAGTCATTAATGATAAAAGTTTCAACTTTTTGAGGCGTATGCAAATATCATTTTATATATTTGGTTTTATCTGTGCTCTTTTTTATGTAGTTTTATACTTTTTATTAGCTCACAGGCTATCAAAGCCTGAGAGCTTATGTGCCCGCCCGTTCTGTATGTATGTATGTATGTATGTATGTATGTATGTATGTACGTACGTAACGCGATAACTCTTGACAGAAATAACCGTTTTGCTTCCAATTTTGTTTATAGTTTCCTTGTGATAAGGCGCTTCCCTGATTAGTTTTGGGGATTGATTGGTTAACTATAAAGGGGGGAACGGGGGGGCTAACCCCCCTTAATTAAGATAAATGGTTTTTTCATGCAGAATTGTCCAATTTTCTTCAAATTTTGTATATAGGTTCATTGTGATAAGGTTCTTTCCTGATTAGTTTTGGGGGTTCATAGGTTAAGTATAAAGGGGCTAACGTGGGGGGAGGGAATCCTCCCCTTAATTTAGATAAATGAATTTTTCATGCAGAGTTATCCGATTTTCTTCCAATTTTGTTTATAGGTTCCTTGTGATAAGGCGCTTCCCTGATTAGTTTTGGGGATTGATTGGTTAACTATAAAGGGGGGGGGGAACGGGGGGCTAACCCCCCTTAATTTGGATAAATGGTTTTTTCATGCAGAATTATTCAATTTTCTTCAAATTTTGTATATAGGTTCATTGTGATAAGGTTCTTTCCTGATTAGTTTTGGGGGTTCATAGGTTAAGTATAAAGGGGGTAACGGGGGGGGGTTAATCCTCCCCCTTATTTTAGATAAATGATTTTTTTCATGCAGAGTTATCCGATTTTCTTCAAACTTTCTATATGGGCTCATTGTGGTAAGGGGCTTCCCTGATTAGTTTTGGGGGTTCATTGGTGAAGTGTAAAGGAGGGAAACGGGGGCTACACCCCCCCCCCTTAATTTTGATAAATGAGTTTTTCATGCAGAATTATCCAATTTACTCCAAATTTTGTATATAGGCTCATTGTGGTAAGACACTTCCCTGATTAGTTTTGGGGGTTCACTGGTAAAGTATAAAGGGGGAACGGGGGGGGACTAACCCCCTTGATATAGATAAATGGGTTTTTTAAGCAGAATTATCCGATTTTTTTCAAATTTTATATACATATATGTTCATTGTGATAAGGCGCTTCTCTGATTAGTTTTGGGGGTTCTTTGGTTAAGTATAAAGGGGGGACGGGGGGCTAACCCCCCCTTAATTTAGATAAATGGATTTTTCATGCAGAATTATCCGATTTTTTCAAATTTTGTATATAGGTTCATCGTGGTAAGGCGCTTCTCTGATTAGTTTTATAGGTTCATTGGTTAATTATAAGAAGGAGAAACGGGGGATGGTTCCCCCCTATTAATACATTATCGATTTCTTTATTTTTCGAGGGCTTATTTCAAATTCTTTGAAATAAGAATATAATTTACAGTTAGTGTGGATAGCCTGTGAGCTCAATGCCGTCAGTTTAACTGGGCAGTTTTCTTTTATATTATTTAATATTTGATCAAGTGGTAAGTCAAAATTTTCAATACTCTGTTTGTTTTCTTTTCTCCTGAAAACGATTTTTATGACTGAGGATTATTTTAGTCACATAAATGTGGTCAGTTTAATCATTACTGATAAAGGTTTGAACTTTTTGAGACACAAGCAAATATCATTATATATATTTGGTTTTATCTGTGCTCTTTATTATCCAGTTTCATATTTTTTTTATTTAATATTTGATGAAGTCGTAAGTCAACATTTTCAATAGTCTCTTTGTTTTATTTTCTCCTGAAAACGATTTTTATGACTGGGGATTATTTTAGTCTCATAAATAGTCAGTTTAATCATTGATGATAAAGGTTTGACGGTTTTTGAGGCGTAAGCAAGTATTTTTATATATATTTGGTTTGATCTGCGCTCTTTATTATGGAGTTTCATATATTTTGTTTAATATTTGATTAAGCGGTAAGTCAGAATTTTCAATATTCTCTTTGCTTTCGTTTCTCCTGAAACCGATTTTTTGAGTGGGGATTATTTTAGTGACACAAATGGTCAGTTTAATCATTAATAATAAGAGTTTTAAGTTTTTGAGGCGTAAGCAAGTATCTTTATATATATATTTGGTTTTATCTGTGCTCTTATATTATCCAGTTTCATATTTTTTATTTAATATTTGATCAAGTGGTAAGTCAAAATTTTCAATATTCTCTACGTTCTTTTTTCTCCTGAAAACGATTTTTATGACTAGGGATTATTTTAGTGACACAAATGGTCAGTTTAGGCATTAATGATAAAGGTTTCAACTTTTTGAGGTGTAAGCAAATATCATTACATGTATTTGATTTTATCTGTACTTTTTATTATGGAGTTTCATATTTTTTATTTAATATTTGATCAAGTGGTAAGACAAAATTTTCAATATTCTCTTTGTTTTCTTTTCTCCTGAAAACGATTTTTATGACTGGGGATTATTTTAGTGATACAAATGGTCAGTTTAATCATTAATGATAAAGTTTTAATAAAGTTCGATAAAGGTTTGATAAAGGTAAGCAAGTGTCTTTATATATATTTGATTTTATCTGTGCTCTTTATTATCGAGTTTCATATTTTTTATTTAATATTTGATCAAGTGGTAAGTCAAAATTTTCAATATTCTGTTTGTTTTCTTTTCTCCTGAAAACGATTTTTATGACTGGGGATTATTTTAGTCAGATAAATAGTCAGTTTAATCATTAATGATAAAGATTTTAATTTTTTGAAGCGTAGACAAATGTCATTACATATATATATTTGGTTTTATCTGTGCTTTTTGTTATGGAGTTTCATATTTTCTATTTAATATTTTATCAAGCGGTAAGTCAAATTTTTTAATATAATTTTATTTTTGACAAAGATATATTTTATAATCGACTGAAGAGCTCATTAACGACAAAATAACGTCACTACGATGGAACACGGTCGGTAATGTCCTCAGATCAAATCCGATTGAAAATGTGTGATCGTACAGAGAAATGAAGCCTAAAGGAAAGCTGGTGTACACGGTGAAGCAGCTATATTTCAATTCAAGAAGATATGTCGATCGTTGCCAAATAAATAATCAGAAAACCTCGTTTAAAGTATGGGGGGTGGGATGTTCACTTATAATCAGTAATTGAGGTGATGGGTCGAAATATTAGGTAATTGCGCAGTAGGTAATAAAGTCTACTTTAATAAAAGAAAGAAAAATAATCACAGTTCTTTTTTTTTTTTTCAGATTATGGAGGTCATTTTCCATAAAGCATTCTTTATTTTTAGAATTCTCGGAAATCGATATATTTTCAAGATTTAAAAAAGCATTTATAAAAACAAAGTTTCTTTTGCTGCCACTGACTTTGGAAACGTTTCCGAGGGGCTTTATAGTGTACTAGTCGAAGTTAACTTCGCTTCGCTCAGACAAAACCAGCCAGCTCCTGTCAAATGTGAATTAAACAAACGAACCTTTAAATACAGACATCCTAAATAAAAACTAAATCACCTAGAGGTCTGCACGGGCCGAAATTTCCAGGCCCGGGCCCGGCCCGAACAAAAAAAATATTGGCCCGGCCCGGCCCGATTTAAAAGTTAAAAGTTCGGCCCGAGCCCGGCCCGGCCCGGCCCGGAAAAAAGTTAAAATCTCGGCCCGAGCCCGGCCCGGCCCGAGTGAATTTCTACAAAACATAATTTTTACGTCGATTTGGTTAAAAATTTGCCTCGTAGGAGGAGATCTAACCAAAAATTCCTATCTTAGCCTCTTTTTTTTCATGTTTATATTCTTCATTTTTATAGAGGTGCCGCAAGCTGGAATATTTATTTTTTTAATAAATCTCTACTTGTTGTATGTATGTGTTTAAGTTATCATCAATATTGTTAATCCATATTCCATTTATTGAAGTGTTAAAAATCAGAAAAATGCTATACAGTAAAATCTTCTAAGATGGAATTGCATAGGGAAGAAAAAAAAAATGAGTTATAGACAATTTGCCTTCTTAGCAGGTGTAAATGTATTATATATTCTTTTCTTACATATTAGTATATTCATAGGATCAACACATTTTTCAATTTAAGACAGGATTCCATCATAAGCAGGTTCTTTTTCACACGTTTTACTATATTTTAATTTAGCCATATTTTAATAAGTGTATAAATCGACTATTCTTTAAAAAGAATAAATTTTAATGTTTAATTATAAAATAATGGCGATTTAAAAATGTATGCATGTTTTGAAAATATTTTTATGCCAGATCTTATTTTACTGACCTTCGAACGGACCAGGCACGCCGAGACAATGATTTTAATACGGGTCAAAACCAGGATTAAAAATTTTGAGGCGTGAAGACTAGGAAGAATGAAACCAGTCCCGGCTCTGTACGGAAAAATTAATTTAAGGCACGGCCTTATCCTTCAGGAAAAAAGTAAGGCCCGGCCCGGCCCGAGTGCCGTGAAGAAAAATAGGCCCGAGCCCGGCCCGCGGACCGGGCCGAGTACGGGCTTCGGGCCTTGGCCCGGCCCGTGCAGACCTCTAAATCACCAATATTATCAATACAGTTGTATTTAATTTAGAGAAAGAAAACTTCTTTTTATTAACCATTGGAAAAATGGTTGTTGTTTTCTGTCGAGAATGGACCTCTTGGCGTCGTCACTTTATTTTTTTAAGCATTTTTAACGAAATTCTGTAACTTTAGACCTTTTTTTAAGCGTTTTTAACGAAATTCTGTAACTTTAAAAAGGATTTTTCTTTGAATAGGCAATAGAAATGCATAAAATCGTTACAAAAATGTACCGATGTATAAAAAGGTTACAAAAAGGATAGATGCAAACTATCAGATATGAAAAAAAGCCGAATTCAAAAATGGACGTCGGATGAGAAATCATACAGCAAAAAACGTGGTCTTCAACTTTAATTTCCTCAAAATAACTTTAGCTCAGACATCAATATAAACAAGAGTTAAAGTTATTGTTGGAAGGACGGGACAAAATATTTAGGTAATATATTAAGGATAAGGTGTAGTAATGGAAAATGCGTTTCAATAACTGCTGCGATGGTTCAAACGAATATTTTTGCGAGGACAGAGAATGCCAGGATCTCTTCAACTGTAGTAATGGAAAATGCGTTTATTTGTAGATGGTTCTGATGATTATTTTTGAATAATTAATATTTTAAATGATTATTATTTTTTAAGCTTTTGGAACATTTTTCCAATGGTTGTTGTAATTTGTTAAATTACAATTTTTTTAATATATATATAATTTTGTTTTCACTTTATTTCAAACTTAATTTACTTATTCTTTTACAATACGTGCTTATGAACTACATTTGTCATCTTATTATTTGGTAAGTAGCTATATAATTTTTTTGGGTTCCCCACTCTAAAGCAATCTACATATAACTGGCCGTGAGAAAAGCATTATTCTTTTAAATTAATACCACAATATCTTAACTTATGTTCTTTTGCCTCATTTACAGTGACACTAAATGCTATAATCTCACTGGAAATTGCAGTATTTTAAATTGAAACGGCAGTTTGGTAGCTATGAGCGGAATCCTCGGAATAAATACTGATGTTCCTTTATCTTTTCCTGACATTATTTTTGCTTCAATTGTATTGTTTGATTACTGTTTCACGGTCATTCTTGTTCCATTACATAATCTTGGTGAATCTAAATTTCTCAACAAAATAATTGGTGATCCTATTTTTAATCTTAAACATGTATACAGGCATTCCTGGCACTTGCATCGAATTCAAAAATTCGGTTGGAAAATTAGCACTTTCATTTGCACCAACCATTGAATGGATTGATTTGTATATTATTTCCTATTTCTTTAGTGGCATCATAACGGAATGCCTCATCTGCCAAACATTAGACTCTACTTCTTCTGCTTCCCACTTCTTCTCGTACACTAACGTTTTGTTCACGCGTTTGCGATCGTTGTCTTTCACGAACTTCACTCATTTTAACCCTACATTCGTAATCTTGTTTCTTCAGCAGTTTCTCTATGTAACTGGTTCGCATCTTCACAATATAAAAATATCCTCATCTTAACGGATAACCGCTTATCACTAGAAGCCCTCAAAATACTATTTCCACGAAATTATTTAATAACAAAATATATAGCATTTTATTGTCAATTCCCCAAAAACAAGTAACAATAGCAAGGACCAAATCGCACGCTGGAACAGAGGGTAATGAACGAGCAGATTTACTGGCAAAAGGTGGTATCACAAATTATCGTTACAACGAGAAGGAAACTCTCTTATTCCCATTTTCAAAAGTCAAATTATTTTTTAGACTAAAAATAGTCACAGATTGGCAGCAAGATTGGTCATATTCATTAAAAGGCCGAGATACTTATGAAATTTTACGAAAAGTGGATCTGAGCTTTATTTGCAAAAAACCTGTCTTAGCTTATTACATTAGTGGACACGGTAGCTTCCCATCATTTTAAAACAAAATAGGAAAACGCTCCTCCCCAACATGTAAATGCCAAAAAAGCCCAGGAACTGTTCTACATTACATATATGGTAATTGTCCTCTAATGAGACATACTTTCAATTTCAATAAAAATGCCACAATGAGACAAAATCTAACTATAACTCTGTTTGATCCTTTAAACTATGATAAACTAAAAGAAAATTACTATATTCTGAATAAACATTTCTCCTTTATTAAAAAGGATCTGTGATCCCTTTTCCTACATTTATAAAGTACTTTTTAATTTTAATAGAATATATTTTGTTTTAGTAATTTGTATATTATAGTTCATATTCTGATCACATTTTTATACTCATACTGTTCCTGTTTCAGCTTACTGTTTGAACCATGCAAAATTACTAGTTGTGTTATGATTAAGTATTCTTTTCATAAATTTTCTAATTACTTTCTTTTATACTTTTTCTTATATAATTTTTTTAATATTAAGAAATGTTGTGATCTGAACCAGTATTGTAAAAACTAATTTTGCACTAATTTTATTTTAATCTCTAATGCAATATTCAACATCTGTATTCAAAAATATGAATTTTCAATAAACATTTTCCCTCGTGGAAGTTCCTATGCTTAACGGCTGGATCTCCACGAGAGGGTGATTTCATTTCATTTCATGCCTGCTTGCTGAGTGTCTCACTCGGTCCTCTTCTCTAATTCTCCTCGTTGTTCATCTGTTAAGTTTTCTCTCAATCTCTTCATTCTCTTCCGTTGTTAAGCTAAACGTGCTTCTCGCCCCTCATCTGTTTCATTTCTTCGCTGTTCTTTCTGTTTCCTTCTTTTCGATTCACCAATGGCAAGATCTCCTCTTCTGTTACGTTTCGGCATCCTGTTAAATTAAAATAAATGATCAACGTAAAAAATAGTACAAATAAAATACATATAAAGTAGCAAATAGCTGTTTCGGAGCCTTTAAAGCTCCATCATCAATGCCAAAGTTGAAAAGATTAAAAACAAATCCCATGTTTAGGCCATGTAAGTATAATTGCGTCTCCGCTCGCGGCCAAGATGGAATGGCGACGAGTGTTTAAAAAGAACAGCGGAGTCAGGAATCCCATGTGACGGAAGAGACCAATCAGAAGCGCTCCGCCAGTTTGGACAAGTTTAAGTACGGAGGAGAAAAGGGGGTAGGGGGAGTAAAGAGAATTAATTAAAGGAGAGGTAGCCAGACATTTGAAAAATTTGATGTATTCAACCTATCATTATCTAATTTGTTTGACTTTTTCCATATATGATAAGCTTCCCAAAAATCAAGGTCGTAATTCGATGAGCACTTCTGAATTATTGAACCTTATGAAAAATTAAAACTGTGATTGTTGGATCAACAATGGTTAGCAATAGCGGAGCGTTTAATGTCACAATTTTTAACATAGTTTTTATGTGCCCCCAAACGGACCTAAAGAGGCCGCTTAGTTTGACATTTGTACATTCTATCACACTCGCAAAATATTTTGTAAATTCCCCAGTGTGAAAATCTGTCATGCTGTATGTGTGATATCTGTAAATTTGATTTTGTTAAATGGTGCATAAATTTTAAATCGAATCTTTTCAAAATGTTGGATATTGGATGGCTAATTCTCGGAAAATATGTAAAAAAGTATAATTAAATTTTCATTGCGAACAGTGTTAACGTTGGAATACGTACGTTTAATTAGTTTATTATGAATTGAATCAACGATTTCAACAGGTTTATCCCGGTCGATGGCAATGGATTTAATGTGGTCTAATTCTGCTTTGAGTAAACTTTCAGATGAACAAATGTTAGGAGCGATGAACATAGGTACTAAAAGCAGCCAATATTTTTTATTACGAGGGAGAGATGAAAGAAGATGTGGGGGTAAAGAAACTGCGAATAGTTTACTGTAAACATCGGTTTGGAATGATTCATTTTCATGGTAACATCAAGGAAAGGTAGTTGGTTATTATTTTCAAATTCAGATGTAAACTATATATGCTTATCTACAGAGTTCATAACAGAAAGAATATGAGAAATATCTATATCACTAGAATTCAGTAATGCGAAGCAGTCATCGACATAGCGGGTGTAAAATGGAAAATTTAACCTATTGATAAGGTTTGAGTCGAAATGATGGATATAAAAATTACTGAGGATTGGACTGAGGAAGGGGGGGGGGAGCCCTTAGATAAGCCATCAATCATGCGATAAAAATACTGTTAAATATGAACGTGTTTTGCGATAGACAACTGTCAGTAAGGTGTAATAATTTATCATTTGAAACTGTGAGTAGTGAAATTCCTGGAGGTGTAAATTAACATGACTGACGACTGGATGGCGTAATTAACATGACTTCGAAGGAAAGTCCTTTGGATGGTATAGAACCGTCCGGAACATTTTTGAACATTCCGGAACCGGAAGTACCATCGAAGACCCAGAACCTTCTGGGACATTCTAGAACATTCTGGAACATTCTAGAATATTTTCGAAGCACTGGAACCTTCTAGAACATTTTCGAAGATTCTATAACATGCTGGAACATTCTGCAATTTACTCCAGTATTCTCGAACATTCCAGAACATTCTATCTGGAACATTCTGTAACATTCAGGAACATTCTGAAACGTCTGTAAAATGGAATTTTTGATTCGGTCTCAAGCGATTTCGCTTTCACATATTTTACTGTATGATATTATAATGTTTATTACAATAAAGTAAAATCTACTAAGACAGAATATCCAGTGACCGGAGAAATATTCTTCTTTAGACTTTAAAAGATTTCCGTCTAAATAGGTATAATGGTATGCTATTCCTTTCATTGGGGCCAAATACATATTTTTCGTTTAAGGTGGGTTTTTAAATTCCCTGCTCAACAACGCAAAACTTTTTGACTCATTTTTAAACGAAAGAGGATAACATTAGCAGACCTGACTATTGAAGCGATTTGGAATCGAATTGCTTTTTCCATTTTTTGATAAATAAATTACTCATCGAGTTATAAGCTATTCATGTCACGCGACGACAAGTTTTTCCCGCTTTCCGTGGTGCCGTGTCGGGAATTCTGTTCAAATCGCCGATTTTGACGGTATTTTCTGAAAGATCTTCTTCTGCGTTTATCCTAAAATGTAAAACGTGTTTCGATTGCATAGTTCCTGAACAAGAACACCTGCCAATTTCATGCGTTTCAGAACAGAAATAAATTTTAAAATGTGCCAGAAAGTTAGCTCTTTTGGATTTGGGAAGAACCTTAAGACAGGATTCCGCTATAGACAAATTCCGTTTTCATAGGAACCTGTGATTTTTTAATGTTACAATACTCCTTTTTCTTTTTACTGTATTTTTATGTGTCCCAATTTAGAAGCCACTGCCCCCCCCCCTTTTTTTTTGTCTCCCTGTCCTAATTTCCTATGACACAGGAACACTTATAGCTGGATCCTATTCTCATGTTACATTCAAAAAACATATTTCCCACCACATATGATGAAAATTATCAAATATACGGATTTATATTTGAAATAACTAAACAGTTTTCTAATTTGGTCTTAAGCGCTAAGCTACTAAAAAAATATATTGGCTTATAAAGCTTAAGGTTGCTCTGAAACAAGTAATATATATATAAAAAAAAAGAAGTCAATTCCTTCTTTTTAATCATAAATATATAAAATAAACCCGTGCAGCATTAATGTCCCACGTTATCGTTATTGAACATTATTTTATAATCATCGTTGCGGTATTTTATTTCTGTGGCATCACTCATTTGAGATAAATCTTTCATTTCATTTATGAAAACAATGGGAGGAATTTTTTTCTCCCATTTAAAACTAAAATTAATTAATTTAATTTAATTAACGAATTAATATTTGAAAAAACTGTATTAACATAAAGTGTCATCCTCTACAAGTTTAAAAAAATTTATTTGAACTTAAGTGGAAGAATAGAAAATATTTTATTAAGGATTGAAAATTTGAACAAGATATATATAGAGAGAAAGTGTGAGCTAATAGTAAGAATTTAAAAAAGGTTTTTCCCCTCCCAAGAACGTGAAAATTTCTGACACATTTAGATAGTCGTTTTTTATATGTAAAACCATAAAATTAACAGACAGGACTTGAAGTGCTTTGAAATCAAACAGCATTTTTCATTTTCTGATAAATGTCTTACATATTAAGATATAATAAATTGCTCCCTCATGACGATCTTTCGCCGATTGTCGCGTTCTGAAAATCGGTTCCAAACTTTAACTTTGGCACCAATTTCTGAACGATCATTTATCTGTAGGAAAAAGAGAAACGTTGTTAGATTTCTTCTTTTTTGAGTAAGAAAGAATATCTGCAAATTTCGTGTATCTCTCTATATTAAAAAAAAAAAAAAAAAAAAAAAAAAAAAAGTAACCACAGCCGTCGCAGCCGCTGTCAATGCATTTTTTGTGCCTTGAGGTTTTTCTGGGCTAATATTCAGAAAACTATTGCATATAAAAATATGAAAATTGGTAGTTTTATAGAGAAATGTTCGATAAACACGCTGAAGCAGAAAGCTTTTAAATCGAAGAAATATTTTAAGAGATATTTATCATTAAAGTCGGTGGAAATAGTTTTCTTAAAAAAGTTTAATAGGAATGAAAACTATGCATAAGAATTTAACCACAATTTAAAAGGATTTAGTTGACAAATTTGCGGTGTGCAGATTGCAATTATTTTTTTTTTTAATTTGGTTAATTTTTTGAGGCTTTATTTCAAATTTTTATTCAAATTTTCACTGTTTTGATGGAGATTTATTTCATATTTCACAAAGTCCATTATTTGAATTGTTGCCAATTTGTAAAATAACGCACACATTAATATTCCTTTCAATTAAAAAATGTATTTACACGTGACTGTTAAAAACAGAAATAAAACTTTAAAATAAAAATTAAATGATCATGTGTTAAAAGCAGTCAATGTAAAAAATTAAGTAATAAATAATATACTTGCGCGTGAATATTAAAAGAGAAATAATTAAATTATTACGCGTTCAAAGCAATAAGTAGGAAAACTTGCGTCATATTTAAAATACTCAAATAACAATATTTTTAAACAGATTCAATTAAAAACTATATTTACACGATTGATTAATTTATTTCAACAAAACATTTTACCTATTATTGCAAATTTTAAAACATCGTAAATAATAATATTTATCTTCAGTTAGAAACTATATTTTTACGTTTAATGATTACATTTAAAATAACAAAATAACTAATAAATTGTTAAAATAGCATTAAAAATACAGATAAACGTTGAATTAAAAATTACTCGATGACATAACTAACACGTGTAACGCATCTGATCTCAATTGAATGCAACGATACGGTCATGCACTTTTTGCGTTAAATCCTATATTTTGGCGGCAGTTCTTTTCTTTTATAGACAGTAGTCGACGGGATAATGGAGAAGTACCCAATTCTCTATAGCATCGTTATAAAATTTCCCGATGCAGCGACATTGTTTACTTAGCTATTTTACACAGGTTTATTTTCAAATGTTTAATTGATCTTATTTAATCAATCACGAAAACAGTTGTTAGCTGTTTCGACAGCAGTTGCTTCGGCCTTAAAACCTCTCAGTCAAAGGAAAATGAATGGAAACCCGATTATAGTAGATTGTCACTGGTCGTTTAATTATAATCTTCCGTAATCGTTTTAGAGTTGATCAAATCAGAGTGTTTTTAAAGTTTGCGGTGTCAGAACGGGGGTTGGCGAGCGTAGCTCGTATAGGTCAGAGCCCCATAGTTAAAAAAAAACTACTTTATGAATGTGTCAGAAAGATGCAAGTTTTGATTTCAGAATAGCTTTAAATCTGACCACGTTTTCTGACCACGAAATGTGACTAATCAAAGATGTATTTTATTTATAGGATACTCTTAGTGTTAAATTTTTAAGCCAAAACTTGCAATATAGAAAGTTATAAGGATTGAAAATATGTGAAATACCGTATTGAGCATAAGTATTTTAAAGTCGTTCAAATATGTTTAGCAGTTTAACTTGAATTTTAATTATTTTCTTTACTTCTGTAATACAAGACTTTTAATTTGACTACTGTGCGAGCTCTGTTATAATGAATAAATGCTACACTTAAAAAAAAAGTGTTGATTTTACAGTATAATACTGGCATCCTAGCTGTCAGTATTATACCGTAAAATTAACAGTAATAAACAGTAATATGCTGCCGCGCATGCGTGGTAGCGTATTACTGCTTTTTTTTTTTTTTTTTTTTTTTACTGTTTAGTACTGTCAATTTTACGGTATAATACTGGCAGCTAGGATGCTAGTAATATACTGTAAAATCAACACTTTTTTTGTTGTTTTTTTCAGTATAGGAACCCCTTTAACCTCATTATAACCCCAATTGACAGATTTCATATACACTGAAAAAAAAAAAAAAATGCTGATTTTACGGTACAATACTAGCATCCCATAGCTGCCAGTATTATACCGTAAACTCAACATTTTTTTTTTTTTTTTTTTTTTCAGTGTATCACATTTTTTTTATTGCTTCAATTTTCTGTTTTTACATTTCTTCATATCCGATCAGTTTCGTTGTTGGACATGGGGTAATCAACTTCCTTTCATTTTTCGGTAGTGAAAGATACGTTGCCTGTATGTCCTATGTTTCAAAGAATTTTGATTGTATTTCGATGTATCGACTCGTAAAAGACTGGCATTAGGATTATACTGTTCACAAGTAAAATTGTTTCATTCTATACGGAATTTCTGTTATCGTATCACTGTCATTAATTTGATTGTTATTCCGGTGGTATACTTCTCTGTGATTATAATTATTAAGCAACACGTCACCATTCAGATATAGAAAAAGATATAAAATTCTTCAGTAAAAACTGCAAACGTAGAAAGATAAATTTCTTTCTAACAACTTGCAGGTAAGGATTAATTTATTTTATCCCATTATAATTGTTCATGAATGTGTTGTAATTGTAACATTAAAGTAAAATAATTATGTGAGTTTTATTGGTCTGATAAAAGCGTGTAGAAAAAGTGTCATCACTGAATTATGAACACTTCATTAAATAATGAATTGTAAATTTCAAGATGGGGGTGGCGGGAGATTTAGAGGATTAATTACTTATTGTAACTGCAAAGTAGCGGTCTAGCTACAAACATAGGGCAGAAAAATTTCCAAATAATTTTAAGAAATTTATTATTTTTTAGAGATTTTAAATTCAATAATTTTTTAATATTTTTTAAATTTAAATTACATATATTTTTAAATAACATGCAATTTAATAATAATTTAAATAAATTTATAATTAACTAAAATTAAAGTTAAAATTTGTCATTGTTTAAATAAATTATAAATTTTAATCTTTTTTTTTCATGATTTTAAATTTAATAATTTTCAAAATTATATAACTTTATAAGTCTTAACGATCATGTGTTGGGAAAGGCAGAAGTAGAAGATGGATTATTTATTTATCTACCCTATATATATAAAATCCTAATGAAACAAATTTGTGAAACGAATTTATGAAACGATTTTATGAAACGACTGATTAAACGACTGATTATGTTTCAGAGCTATTTTTAATAAAATATTAAACGCTTGATGGTGAAATTAATATCAATTGTCCATAAAAATCCGCGGATGTCAAAACTGGTAATAGAATTTTGAAATTGGAATTAGTTTTCGAGATATTAGTTTTTTTCTAATTTTAATGACATTTCTGCAATGATGGCAACTAATTACTCAGTTTTTTTGTGACAAAAAAGGGAAAAAAATTGAAAAGGATCCCGATAGGGATTATTGATTTCTTTTTATTCGTCATTTTCAAATTGAAATTGAATTTAGCTTTTATTTCAATCGATAATGAAGACAAGATTGTGATTAAATTATGTTTTTCAGGAAAATTTGAAAAAAAAAAAAATCACATTTCTATCGTTGTCAGGATCAATCGTCTGTCAGCATTTAATTTAATTTATAAACTGAAAATGTTTTGAATAAATTCGTCCAAATGACGTCATTTATGGAAACGCAAAAGAAAGGAGCAAAAAAATATTTATACAATTTATTTAGCGTAAAATGTCATTTATCCTATTTTATATATAATCAGAAGTAATTTGTATAGAAAAAACAATAATAATATACGAATAATTAAAATACGCATATAAACAAAAAAATCGTCGAATTTGTTTCCATGGCTGTTAATGTCATTTGGCACCAAATCTCACTTTCTGATGCCCGAATTGCGCCAAGCTTTTTTAAAAAAAGCGTCAAGACCCCTATAATAGAAAAGCACCAAAAGCTCATTGGGTTTGTTTTCATAACTTTTGGCCACAAATCTATGTATATTAACGAATCTATCCCTTTTCGAAGCTCGAATTACGCCAAACCTAAAAGCAAAGGATCCTATACTGGAAAAGAACCCGATTTTCTTATGGACAATATTCAAGTGACATAACAAGGTGTAAAATTATCGCGGATAGCAAATTTGTTTAAATATGTCATCAATTGATGCCGAATAAATGCAGGCATGCATGCACAAAATGTTTAATTAATTTTGTATGATAAATAATTATTAGAAATTCGTATATACATATTAATTAAAATAAATAATTTACATATTTAAAATAACATGAAAATATGCATGATGGCGCACTAAAATAGAGAGAAAATTAAAACCTGTTACTGAAAATGTCTATAACAGTACTTTTCAATACCGTGGTTCTTAATGTTATTCAAAAGCAGATGGAATTTTTCTCATCCTTAAACGCAAAGAAAGAATAGAATACAGATCGTTGTTATAAAAGTCCGAGAGGTAGCCACAATTTAAACCTAACCATTTTATACAAGATGGTTTTCAAGTTGTAATTGATTTTACTTATCAATCCCGAAAACAGTCGTCAGTTGTCGCAACAGCTGTGTATGAGGCCATGGTAATAAAAAAATGCCTCATTAAAACGTTAAAAGCATGGCAACCCAATTACAGATTTACCAATATTTTTAAAACAAAGCACGCTGTCATGTTTTTAGAGGCTTCGAAGTCTGAGCGGGGGTTGGCGAGCGTAGCTCGCAGGGGGTAGGCCCCCTAGTTATTTCTATAAAATAACAAATAAGACAGAAGATAAAAACAAAAATACATGTATGGATTTTAAACTTTGCGTGCTGATGAGGCAAGTGGGGATGAAGTAGAAATTTTAGAGGATGATAAATTTGGATGAAATCTTCAGAAAAAGCCGAAATCCGCTGATATGCAAAATATTAGCACACTGTAAAAAATTTTACAAAAATTATCTGTTTGTTACTTTGCTGCAATAATAAATAAATAATTCCTTCATCTAAAAATCACCTGAAATTTCGCTTTATCTCCTTCCCCACCTATCGCCTAAAGCACAAAGTTTATAATCCTGAAAACTATTTTTTTTTAATTCGGGAGTATTTGTTGTAACAATGATCAATCATATAAATTCCCACCTGAAATGTATGCTTCAAATCCCCCCCCCCCCAACAAAGTAACTTTTGTGTGTAGCACCATCTGAATGGTTTTTTATTGTACTAGGGGACTCCGCCCTCTACTCGCTAACGCTCGCCAACCCCCGTGAATTGCAAAGCAATTCACATTGAGACCGCTACGCGGTCCTAGTTCGCTTCACTCGCTTGCCTCTTATTATTTTTTGCAGCAATTCTAGCCGGAATAAGTTCTACCATAAATCATTTTAACATATGAAATAGACAATTTTTTTTATGTAAAAAAATAATTGAAAACTTTGTTGAAAACACAGTTAAAAATGCATTTAGTTGGTGCTGCCAACGGGTGTAAATCATTTAAGCACTATGAAAAAAGGATCTTGGAAACACAGTTAGTTTAAAACTCATTGCACCTATAATATTGTAAAGCACGGCTTAAATTCATTAAAAAAAAAACACTACGTGATAGGAAGGTAGTTTATATATATCATCAATCATTGTTTAAATTTCGTTCGATATTTTACTGTTCTAATTGATTATAGATTTTTCAAAAGAAATTATTTTTTACTTCATCAAGATAGCACTAGAACGCAGCAGCTGCAATCTAGACAGTTGTATATTTTCATTCTCTCCGATTTTCGTGTGAGTGAAATTCGTAAATAAATTCCAAATAAGAGTTGAGAATTTATTTGAAATTAACGATATTACTCATAAATTAAAATGGGGAATCATTTCAAACGCTTTGGATTACGCACATGTTATTTTATTTTTAATAATTGCTAGTTTGAGTTTCACTGCTCTCACACTGGCCGCCATATTGGATTTTCGGAAAACTACGGTTGTAGCCAAACGATAAGCTAGAAATTCAGCCTTATTTCCGCGCCACGTAAAAGAAATATATATATAGATATATATATCTTCATATATAACTTTAAAATGGCTACTCTGAATTTGTTAAGAAAATTAATTTGTTCCTTTTTGAAAGTGATCCCCGTATCACTTTCATTTTTCTTTGAGTTGTATGATTTTGTCTGTATGATTATTTCTATCATTTAAAAAAATAATAGCTCAATGCTTACAAAATTTTAATATGGTGTTCAAATAGAACGCAGTATTTATCTATTTAAAGTATGTGCCTACCCCCAAAGCGCTGTTTTTGCGATTTGTTTTCATTTCTTTTAATTATTTTAAATTAATGTTCAAATGTTTAGGATTCCAAAACTGCTTTACTAAGCGATAATTAGAAGCAAAGGTCTAGCCCAAATTAAAAAAAAACGAAACTGAACTTTCTGAGTCAGAAAATTGACCTAAAAAATATCATGAAAAATCTCATTCCTTAAAAGTTTTTAAATATATTGAAATAAAATTTTGTCACAAGGTTCTGCTCATCTATTGATATGTTATCAAGCAAAAATATAACTTGCAAGTATGTATTTATTAATTTAAGAGCTATTTTTATTGAAAAAAAAATCGATAACTTAAAAAAAAATCATGTTGTGTATGCAAAATTTGGTATATGTTAGTAAATTTAAGAGGTATATCAAATATTTTACTTTACAACACAGATAATTGATTTACTAATATATTGTTGAAAAAAAAAGTGAAATATATTGGTTAGATTGTGCTATAGAAGAATTGGCATAAACGATAATTTTTACTGAAATTGAACTAAATGTTGCCTAAATTTGAAAAGTTAATTACAATAAAAAAACAAGAACAAAAAATCATGCGTCAAGCATAGATTATGAAACACTTTCCAACACAGCCAGAAAACTGTAACGAAACTTCACCGTTAAATAAGGTGAAATAATATATGTAAGTAAACAGTTTAGAAAACACATAACACATTGAAAAATGCAGTTTTCGAAATTACCTTCCAGTGTCAAAAAGGTAGTCGAATTATTTTGTGCAGCCCTGTATATGATCAATAGATGGGGATATATAGTATGATAAAATTTAGTTCAGTTAGAAAATTCACATTTAGCAATTTTCGCCAATCGATGGAAATGCACTCGAAATCTTTTGTACAGCCCTGTATATTATCTGAAGACTTTTGTACACACCACCTATTAAGCTAAAAGACAACTTAAAACTCACTTGCAGCAATTACCAAACGTAAACGACAATGATTTTTTTTCGTAGCCCTGTATATGAATTTATTTATATTCCACAAACTTCTATTAGTCTACTAAATATAGTTCAGCAGGAAAATGCGTAAACACAATTAAAAACTACCCTTAAGCAATTCACTCCCATAGTCTGTAGTACTTACGAATTTCCTTGTGTAGCCCTGTATATGGTCAACCGAGTTTATAAACACACACGTACTATGAAAAAAAAAAGTTAAAAATGCAAACCAAAGTTGAAAACGCACTTATCACGCATATACTGTAAATATCGCACATGTACTGTAACCAATATCTTTTGTGTGTCCCTGTAAATAAACGCAATGCACACAAGAGAGCAATTTATAGTGCACCTGAGTAATGCATATAATTTTCATTATGTTTGAAATAGTGAAATATCACTAAATTACACTCTGCAGACGATTTTTCCCCATAGAACGATGTGTAACAGAATTCTTTTGTTTCACCCTGTAAATGAATGATAAATGCTTTGCACCCCATAATCTACAAAAAGCCTGTTTTAATGCTCTTCATAATCATATATAAATTTCATTATGATTTAAATGACGTAGCATCATCAAAATGCGCTTGAACCGATTATTCCCCATTGACTGTAATGTAACGGAATACTTTTGACTGTCCCTGTAAAAAAACTATAAGTGTTACACACTTCTGTTGAAATAGGGAACATGCTATAGTAAACGACAATAACATACAAAAGTTTCAGGACAATCGAAGCATATTTACGGGAGTTAGAGCACGGACAGACGGGCAGACGGCAGACAAACGGAACCACTTTTCAACTAGGTTGGAAAGTGTTAAAAAAATTATTTGAATTCATAGTTTTCTTTCCTGTTTTAACTAAAAACATACGTCTTTCATAAAAATTTCATGTTTTTCAAAAAAAAAGTGCCCAGAAGGTAGACATACCTTAAAAAATAATATCTTACCTCCCCTCAAAAAAAAAAAAAAAAAAAAAACTGAGAAACGTTGAAAATCGATATTTATTATCTACAGTTCTTATATTTTGTTGGTCCTCCCACTGGAAATTTGCAATTCCACATCCTTCACTCCGCCAACACACAAAGTTTATATAGTTTTTTTTTTAATATTTTGTCCTTACTGTTATTTTATAATGATAATAAATAAATAATCCTCTTCATACTCACCCCCCTCGATTATTCATGAAATTTCTACACCAATTAGAAATTTCATCAATTAATTACGGTTCGAATCGCTATCTAAATAAAGATTAAGATGACATGTGAGTGTATGGCGCGTAAAATAAATGTAATAAAGTGGTGCTCTCTCATAATAAATGTAATGTCTATTTTTAACACTTTCCAGCATGGTTGAAAAGTGTTTATGAATTCGGTTTGTGTGTCTGTCTGTCTGTCCGTGCTCTAACTCACGTAAATATATTTGAACTGACATGCAATTGATATATGTTATTGAGGTTTACTATGGCACGTTCGGTATTGAAAATGAAGTGTGTAGCACTTATAGTTTTTTTACAGGGACACTCAAAAGAATTCGGTTACATGACAGTCTGTGGGGAAAAATTAGTTGCGGTTTATTTTAATGGTGTTGCGCAATTTCAAACACATTGTAATTGATATATATCACTAAGATGCAATACAAGAGGTTTAATATGGAATAGGGTGTGCTTAGCACTTATAATTCTTTTTCAGGGACAGTCAAAAGAATTCCGTTACATTACATCTATGGAGAAAAATCATTTGCGGTTTATTTTAATAATGTTTCACTATTTTAAGCGTATTGAATTAATATTGATATATATCACTAAGGTGCATTGCAAGAAATTTACTACAGAATAGTGTGTGTATAGCAGTCATCGTTCATTTACAGGGACACACAAAAGAATTCTCTACTGTCTGTTAACAATAATTCCTGGAAGTGCGTTTTAAGTTGCCGAACTCATTTTTTGTCTATTACTTGGTGTGTATAAATTCTGTAGATCCTATACAGGGCAGCACAAAAGTTCGCGAACACATTTCCGATTATTGAAGGGAATTCCAGAAGGAGAATTTTAAACTGTGCTACTCATTTCCTAACTGAACTAAAATTTAACATTCTATGTAGTATATATATAAATCTATAGATCCTATACAGGGTTGAATAAAAGTATTCTGATATTTTTCCGAATACTGTTGGTAATTCCTGAAATTGCGTTTTTAACACTTTCCAACCTAGTTGAAAAGTGTTTATGACTTCGGTTTGTCTGGCCGTATGGCCGTCTGCCGTCTGGCCGTCTGACCGTGCTCTAACTCCCGTAAATATGCTCGGATTGCTCTGCAATTTTTATATGTTATTGTCGTTATCCATAGCATGTTCCCTATTTCAACGGAAGTGTGTAGCACTTACAGTTTTTTTACAGGGACACTCAAAAGAATTCCGTTACATTGCGGTCTATGGGAAAAATCATTTGCGGTTCATTTAAATAATGTTTCACTATTTTAAACGCATTGAAATTTCTATCTATCAATAAGGTGCATTAGAAGAAGCTTAATAATGGAATAGGGTGTGCATAGCACTTATAGTTACTTTACAGGGACAGTCAAAAGAATTCCGTTACATTATGTCTATGGAGAGAAATCGTCTGCGGTTTATTTAAATAATGTTTCACTATTTTAAACGCATTGAAATTTATATATATCACTAAGGTGCATTACAAAAAGCTTACTACAGAATATTGTGTGTATAGCAGTCATCGTTCCTTTACAGGGACACACAAAAGAATTCTCTACTGTCTGTTAACAATAATTCCTGGAAGTGCGTTTTAAGTTAACTGAACGCGATTTTAATTTTAACTCGCTTTTTGTCTATTACGTGGTGTGTATAAATTCTGTATATACTATACAGGGCAGCACAAAAGTTCGCGAACACATTTCCGTTTATTGACAGAAACTCCAGAAGGAGAATTTTAAACTGTGCTACGCGTTTCCTAACTAAACTAAAATTTAGCATCCTATGTAGTATATATATAAAATCTATAGATTATATACAGGGCTAAATAAAAGTATTCGGATATTTTTCCGAATATTGTATATGTTGGAAATTCCTGAAATTACGTTTTTAAATATGTTATGAGTTTTTCCAAATTGTTTACTTAGATGTTATCTTTCAGCTTATTAAACCGTAATGTTTTGTGAACATTTTTTGGAAGCGTTGGAAAGTGTTACATAATCTATGCTTGACGCATGATTTTTCGTTCTTGTTTAAATATGTTATGCGTTTTCCAAATTGTTTGCTTAGATGTTATATTTCAACTTATTAAACGGTATATGATTTGTAAAATTATTTTGGATGTGTTGGAAAGTGTTACATAATCTATACCTGACGCATGATTTTTTGTTCTTGTTTAGTCATAAAATCTGTGTAACTTTGTAACAAGGGATCGTATCGACTTGCGAATGCTGTCATCGGATTAAAAATTAAACAATGCATGAAAAACGATACCCCGCTCGACCTAATATAGTTAAAAAGTTGGGTAAAATTGATTCCCTTTTGCTGCACCCTCCCTCCGCTCATAAAAAAAGAAAGAAAAGAAAACATGGTAAAACTTTTTTTTTTATCGGATCTTTATTTCTTGCGCCAAATGACGTCCATCCGAAATTTCGGTGAATGCACACAGTTGGCCTCTATTATTCAATTTTCGATCTATTTCTACTTGTACTAAAAAAATAACTCTGGAGACCTAAAAGCGTTAGAAAACTCTAATATACGCGCATCATACACACATACATATAGAATCATTGTAAAAATAACAAAAAGGGATCCAGAGAACCTCGAAATGTAAATTTATCATTGTTTCTGTAATCGGGTATTTACCATGATTACAATACTTTCCTTACGCTGTGAAAAATTCAGAAAAAATTCAGAAAAAATTTAAAATTCTACTGGATCGTCTTTTTACACCCTCATATGATAGCTGATAATTGTTCTTCTATATAGGTAGACACTTGTTATACTGTTCTAGCGTTATCCGTTCAAGAGTTATTTCAAGATAGAGACTTTCCTATTCATCCTGTATACGACTGACTTACATACAATATGTTTTCCATGTTCTCATCTGATAATGTCGTCATACCTTTGTGGGTTAAGGCATTGAAATGCATCGGATGCGAATTTCGATTCTTTAAACCTTGTTTCCAGTTCATTTACGAATTTGTCAAATCAGGATATTGAAAACGAAACATTGAAGGTATTTTTAAGGAGGAACATGATTTTAAACTGGATGTTTTACTGTTTTTCAGAAATTCTACTCTAGTATCATGATTTTCAGGAAATGGTTTAGATTCTTCGTAGCATTTCTGAAATCCACCTATTCGAAGTGATTTTCGAACTTCAGTCCTTGCGCTTAACATATTTGTTGCAACTTTTCGTTTTGCGAAAAAGGATGAAAATATGAATTTGCTTAGATCAATTTATGAACTATTTAAATAAATGGGGATCCATTATTTTCCTGTAACTTAAAAATAATTAAACACTAAGAGAAAAAATGAACTAAGAAATTTTCACCCCCCCCCCCCCCCCTCATATCGTGGGCGACAGTTTTAAGATTCTGCTTTTCTTTTTACGTTCATGCTTGCGTTTAAGGAGGGCAGAACACTCTTTACTAAAAGGATGATAAACTGTTTCAATTATTCCTTTTGAAAAAAACCGGTGACAGTTTAATTTTTCGATTTTCCTATATTTATTAATTGTTAAATATCTGTATTGCTTTTTCATGTTGGTATAATTTAAATGATATGTTAGGTCCAGCACGGGGTGTTCTAACAAAAAAAAAAAAAAAAAAAAAAAAAAAAAAAAAAAAAAAAAACTTAGTTTAGCTTATATATATATATATGTATGTTTGTATTTTCCATTTAAAAAAAACGCGGTGTTGGCAGCGGACCACAGTCACACGTCTCTTCCACTCCTCCTTGGATTTCATTCTGCCTGCGTTCATGAATAAATGTTTGTGAGTATTTAATTCTGCAAGAAAACAGTTTCTTAGAAAGTAATTAACTAAAATCAGGTGCACTTCTGAGAATTCTTGAATCTCATCATATGCGGAAGTCTCCTTGTTCTAAGATTCAAAGAAAATATACCCAGGGCGAGGTGTGCCCCACATCTAAAATTACATCCGGATCTGGACCTTATTCTGCGAAAATTTCTTTTGAATGAGAAATCTGGATGCTTACCACACTTATCAAACCAAGGACATTATAAGACAGACTTCTCGTGAAAAATTCCAGCTTCAACCACCGTTATGGGAAATTTAAGTGTTGCTATATACTCTAGGCAAAATATTGCATCATAATAAGAGCTTTAAGTGAAGTGAAAGTAAAAATTACAGAAAGAAACAGCTGCGATCGATTATTTGTTGTAACAAGATAATTATAGAGAACGAATGTTGGTAAAGTAATATATGACTAAATTCTTATTTAGCGCTATGGGTATTTTTTTTTCTTTTTTCTAGGTATTTTAGTAAGTATCAGGGTCTAGTTAACACGTAGGCACAAGCATGTACGTACGCAGAACTTTCATTTGGGGGATGGTACCTAATTGGTACGTTATCTTAGTATATATTTCATATTTTACTATTTTCAAAGATTTAAGGGGCTCTTCTGCATCCCCAACTGCGTATGCCCATGGACCAAGGCACAAGAAACAAAGGACAAGTTCCAAGACGTAAGGGACTTGTACTCTGAATACTATAATAGGAAGAGCACATTTTTAGTTTTTATTTATTTTACAAATATTGAAAAAATAGAAAAAATATTTTGCAAAAAAAAAAAAAAAAAAAAATTAGTACAACATTTTTGGAAGAAAGTAATTAAAAAACATATTTAAACCTTCCTTACACCCCCCCCCACCCCCCCCAAAAAAAAAAAAAAACATGTCTTGGTTTAAAAAAAATCTCGTTATTATTTTTTTAATTTTAGGCTGTTATAATAACGGCAGCCCTGCGGTTAAACCCTGCTTTCAATGTCGAAAAACACGTGGTAATTACGTTCACTTTTAACCAAGTGCAAAGATTCCTATATAAAACTGCCTACGCTCTATAGCCGGCTTTGGATCCAATGATCTCTGGTAAATGAATTGGTCCGAGAACTATAGCCGTGTTCTCTCTCTCTCTCTCTCTCTTTTTTTTTTCATCTGCCTCAAATTTTAGTTACTTTTGTGTGAAAAAAAAAAAAAATTTTAAATGTTTTTAGTTGATTTACTGGCATTATTTCTTTAGAAAATCTACCCGTCTGAGCAGAAAACAACATGTGATGATTACACACGCTTTCATCAAGTTATAGATATATGCTCCCGAAACTATGGTCTCTCTCTCTTTTCGTAATCTGACGAAATCAACATTTTTTTTAAAATTGTATTTTAGTTTAAAGAAAACACTTGTTGCACAATTCTAGCTTTATCCATTAAATGGTTACTTCAGGACAAAGGGAATTTCCTAGGCACTCTGTATATTTAATAGATATAATTGAAACTGATTTTGTAAAAAAAAAAAAAAACATTGTCATTTTGTAGAAAAATGCCGGCGTAATTAAAACCTGTGACGGTTTTTCTGTTCTAAAGCCTATTCTAGCTAAAAACTTGATTGGAATACCACTTTACAGACAGTTCAACTACTATTTTTTACACTGGTCATTTCTTTAAAAAGTTACGAAATTTAAATTTTTATACATTTCCTGGGGTTGTATCTATACTGTTTGTTTTTTTTACTTACCCATCATACGTAGTATAAGGTAAGTCTTGTAATCGTTTTAAAAATCGAAATTTTTTTTTGACGGATTTACACGTTTCAGACACTGGAGATTCCGAAAAACCTATTTTTAGAAAAAAAAATTTGCCGTCCGTCTGTGTGTCTGTGTGTCTGTAAACGCTCTATCTCCCGAAAAAATTGAGATAGAGACTTGCAATTTGGTATGTACTTAGTATGTAATAATGGGAAGAAGCCTATTTCACTTCAATAACCTCGATTAACCGGAACTATTTTATTCGGACTCTCGAAATATTCGTTCTGATAAAAGGTATATAAAAATTTTCGAAATTGGTTATTTTAAGAAATGAATATAAAAGACAATAAAAAAAGATAAATTTTGCATAAAGCATGAAGTCGATCGAATAATGAGTTGCCGAGATATTTGGAATCCTATTTTCCACATTCTTCGATTTTTCATGACCCTGTATTTCATCCAAATTTCACTTCAAAGATATATTTTAATTGGAAATTTGACACTTAATCAGATGCAATAAACCGCTAGTTAATAGGATTATTATTTTTGGAGTTATAAGGATGTTTCTTTCAAGCAATTCAGTAATCGAGCCTTTAAAGTTTGTGACGTCATCAAGCCACGATTTTATTCGAATTGCAATGCATTTTATAAGTAGTTTAGACAATTTTTATTTTAATATTTTACATTATGCATATCCATGATGGGTAAGTATTACGGTGGCCCCCAACAACTAGTTTTTGTAAGGGCTAATTTCTGGAATTTCCGAATCAATTAAAAAATATATCGTGGTAAAATGCTGGTGGCCATCTCTGTTCACACCTTATTAGGCTATATTTTATGTCGGTATACAACAACCCCCAAGAAGGTGCAGGAGCCAAAACCGCTCTAAAATTGCGATTTCTGTGATACTGTTGGGACTAGAAATTGGAAATTTGGTGTGGTGGTTATTTTTAAGATTTCTAAAAAGTTCGAAATTTAAAAAGGTGAAAGAGCTGAAAACGTTCTAAAAACGTTTTAAATTACGATTTAGTTAATTGTTACGGCTATAAACTTAAAATATGGAATGGCTGTTAATTAGACGTAAATGCTCGTCCAGAACAGTTTTTAAAAAATTCGAAATTCAAAAGGGTGCAGGAGCAAAAAACATTCTAAAATTGTGATTTATGTGATACAATATATAGAAGTTATATATATAATATAGTTATAGAAGTTTGGAATTAGTCATGGTGGTTACTTATAAGATGTAAATGCTAAAAATGGTTTATAAAGAATTCGAATTTTAAAAGGGTGAAATGAGCGGGAAACGTTCTAAAAACGTTCTATCTAAATTACGATTTAGTTTGAAATGTTAGGAATAGAAACTTAAAACTTGGCAAAGCTGTTATTTTTAAGACGTAAATGTGTTTACACAAAACAGTTTTTACAAAATTTGAAAATTAAAAGGGCGCAGAAGCAAAATACCGTTGTAAAATTGCGTTTTTTGTGATTCCGCTGGGGCTAGAAACTTGAAATTTGGCATGGTGTTTATTTTTTAAGATGCCCGCTAAAAACGGTTTCTAAAAAATTCGGAAATTCAAAGGGTAAAATGAGCGAAAAACATTCCAAGAACATTCTAAACTGTGATTTATCTGAAATTGTTAGGGATAGAAACTTGAAATTTGACATGGTTGTTACTTTAGAGACATAAATGCAAACCACTGAACAGTTTTTAAAAATTTTGAAATTTAAAAGTGTGCAGGAGCAGAAAATTTCTAAAATTGCAATTTCTGTGATATAATTGTTATAGAAGCTTGGATAACTGGAAGTTTGGAATTTGGCATGGTGGTTATTTTTAAGATGTAAACGCTCGCTAAGAACGGTTGCTAAAAAATTCGAAATTTCAAATAAAAAATGAAATGAGCGGTAAATCTTCAAAATTAATTCTAAATTACGATTTATTTGGAATTAATTTCAGATTTTCTCATTAATTTAAGTCTTATGTTCGCTCAGTGCATTAAAGGAATAAAGTTTACTCGAAATGTGGCTTAATTAGTCATTTTTTAACTATCGGTAGCATTATAATTTCCTCTAATAAAAATATGCACTCAAAATACCACTTGGCATCTACTATATATATAAAACACAAACGGAAATTTCGTTCCGTTCCTTTATAACTCCAGTTCTGCCGAATAGATTTTGATGGAACTTGCACTGTTCGATAGATAATTTGTCAGGGAAGGTTTTAGTATATAACACAACGCTCTACGTAGATTAGTTACAGAATTATGATGGAAAGTTCCATTATTTTGGACGAAAAGGTTACCACTGATTATCTTTGGCGACCATTATTGTTGCAGAAATAATTGAAAAAGCTATACATCTCAAAAAATAAAAGAAACAATTGTGCTAATATTATTAACAAAATAAAATAAAGAAAAAAAGAAAGAGAAAGAAAAGAAAAAAAAAATGAAAAACAGTTTTGATGAGAGATAATATTATAAAACGAAAATATTTAATTTAAACATGATTGGGAATATTCGTAATGCTTAAAAAATTATTCAATGGGCAAGATTGCTATTGAAAAAAATATTTGGCGATTTATTTTTTGTTTTTGGCGGTTTTGATTTTACTTTTGACCCCAAATAATTTGATTTTAAGCCAAAAGGTGTTTTTGTTGTTGTTGTTGTTGCAGAAAGAATTAAAATGGCTATACATATCGAAAAATAAAAGAAAAAACTGTTACTAATTTTATTAAAAAAAAAAAAAAGAAAAAAGAAAAAAGAAAAACAGTTTTGATGAGAGATTTTAAGCCAAAAGATGTTTTTTCAAGTGTACGACATCATTTTTGCAGTATTATTTTTTTTTGAACTTTTCGGTTAGCCGGGCCCCAGTAATATATATACATGTATATCTACACATACATACATATATATATATATATATACATGTATATCTACACACACACATATATATATATATATATATACATGTATATCTACACACACACACATATATATATATATATATATATATATATATATATATATATATATATATATATATATATATATATATACATGTATACACACACACACATATATACACACATATATCTACACACACACACATATATATATATATATATATATATATACATGTATACACACACATATATACACACATATATCTACACACATATATACACACATATATCTACACACATATATCTACACACACACACACACACATATATATATACACTTATATGTATGAAGATATATATACATATGTATATAGTACATATATATTTATATATGTACATATATCACTGGCGCCCGGCTAACCGAAAAGTACCTTTTTTTATTCAAATTCTGTATTAACAGCAATATACTTCTATTTACTTCTACCTTATATATGAAATTTCGTTCCGGCTGCTTATAACTCGAGTTCTGCTTCATGGATTTTCGTAGAACTTAAACTGTAAGATAGATAATTTTTCAGGGAAGGGTTTATTGTATAACGTATCGTTCTACGTAGCTTAGTTATAGAATTATTATGGAAAGTTCTATAATCAGATCAATTCGATTGTAAAAGATTTGCCTTTTTAAAAGATTCTGCCGAATGGATTTCGATGAAACTTACACCGTTAGTTAGATAATTTTGTAGGGAGAGTTTTATTATATAACATATCATTCTACGTTGTTTATTTCTAGAATTATAGGGGGGGGGGGGATTCGAAAATCGGGTAACCTTTTTTAATCAAATATTAGCCTTTTTAATATCTGATTCCGATTATGAAAGATTAGCTTTCTGAAAAAGTTCTACTGGACGGATTTTGATGAGAATTGTATTGTTAGTTAGATGCTATTTCAGGAATGGTTTTAGTGTACTACATATTGTTCTACGTTGCTTAGTCAAACAGATATGTGTGAAGGTTATATAGTCAGGTGAACCCGATTCCAAAAAATTAGACTTTTAGAAAGTTTTTACTGGGCGTATTTTTTGCGACTTGCATTGTTAAGTAGATAATTTTTAAGCATGGTTTTAGTATATTTCATATCGTTCTATGTTAGTTTTAGAATTATGTGGAAAAATTCTATAATCAGATGAACCCAATTATCAAAGATTAGCCTTTATAAAAACTTCTACTGGATGGCTTTTGTTAATTAATTTGTTTGCATTGTTAGTTCGATAACTTTTAGTGATTGTTTTAATATATTGCATATAGTTTTTTATCGTTCTTTAGCAAAATCTAACTGTAAATTATCAAATAAAATAGTTTGTCCTTAACAGCTAGAATTTTGACTGCACATTAGAAAATATAGTAGCCCAATGGCGTCATTTTTCAGTAATGTGGAAGGATATTCCAGGTAAATATACAGATTGCTTTCAAATACAAGGTCAAATTAAACGATATATTTCGTTTGATTCAAGGTTCATTTGTAGAAACCGACCAGCGCAGCGGGCGTAGCTTGCTAGTATTTCAATAATAACTACGCGAGCAAAGCCACGGATTTTGCTACTAAATTATATTTAGGCTAACTTCTCTGTAGTACAACAAGTAAAACAGTAAAAATTGTTCTACTATCCAAAATTAGATAGTTTTTATATTCTGAATTTTAGAAATTTTCGACGTTATCTGTCATAAAAAACAGAAAAACCTGTTTTTAGTGCCTGAAAACGTGAAAATTCATAAAATTGAAAGTGTTTTTCGTAACTGGATAAGTTTTGGTCTTACAAAAGTGGAATTTTTACTGTTTTGCTTTTTAGAGTGCGGAGAAAAGTTTTATTATAACTTATCCCAAGGACCGTAACAAAAATTTAAAATTTCGTTTCTTAAAAAAATATTTATTTTTACGTAAATGTGTTTTCATATGATGAAGAAAAACATTTGAAATTATTTTTGCAATTTGAATTATACCTCTAAACCTAACCGTTCGAGAATTAGCTGTTGGTGAATAAATTGGAGATTAGATATCCTACATAAGAGATTGATTGGACATTGACGAAATAAATGGCCGCCATTTTTGTTCAAAAACGGAGGATCCTGTAGAGCGCAATACATTTTCATCAACGTCTTAGCATGTTTTATTCTATAAATAGGATGGTAAATTCTATTTACATGTCTTCAGATACTCATACAGAACAAATATAGCACTTTTTTATTCTTTTAAAATCATGGAAAGTCCGTTTTAGATGCCTTCAGAGACTCATGCCGAACATAAATATAGCACATTTTTATTCTATTAAAATCATAGAAAGTTCGTGTTATATGTCTTCACAGACTCGTGCAGAACATAAATATAGCACTTTTTTATTCTATTAAAATCATGAAAAGCTCGTTTTATATGCCTTTCGATACTCATGCAGAACATAAATATAGCACTTTTTTATTCTATTAAAATCATGGAAAGTTCGTTATTTTATATACCTTCAAATACTCATGCAGAACATAAATATAGCACGTTTTTATTCTATTAAAATCATGGAAAGTTCGTTATTTTATATACCTTCAGAGACTCATGCAGAACATAAATATAGCACATTTTTATTCTATTAAAATCATAGAAAGTTCGTGTTATATGTCTTCAGAGACTCGTGCAGAACATAAATATAGCACTTTTTTATTCTATTAAAATCATGAAAAGCTCGTTTTATATGCCTTCAGAAACTCCTGCAGAACATAAATATAGCACTTTTTTATTCTATTAAAATCATGGAAAGTTCGTTATTTTATATACCTTCAGAGACTCATGCAGAACATAAATATAGCACTTTTTTATTCTATTAAAATCATAGGAAGTTCGTTTTATATGCCTTCAGAGACTTGTGCAGAACATAAATATAGCACTTTTTAACACTTTCCAACCTAGTTGAAAGGTGTTTATGACTTCGGTTTGTCTGGCCGTCTGGTCGTGCTCTAACTCCCGTAAATATGCTCGGATTGCCTTGCAATTTTTATATGTTATTGTCGTTATCTATAGCACGTTCCCTATTTCAACTGAAGTGTGTAGCACTTATAGTTTTTTTACAGGGACACTCGAAAGAATTCCGTTACATTACGGTCTATGGGGAAAAATCATTTGCAGTTTATTTTAATGATGTTACACAATTGCAAAAACATTGTAATTGATATATATCACTAAGGTGTAGTACAAGAAGCTTAATATGGAATAGGGTGTGGATAGCACTCATAGTTAATTTACAGGGACGGTCAAAAAAATTCCGGTACATTACGTCTATGGAGAAAAATCGTCTGCGGTTTATTTAAATAATGTTTCACTACTTTAAACGCATTGAAATTTATATATATCACTAAGTTGCATTACAAGAGACTTACTACAGAATATTGTGTGTATATAGCAGTCATCGTTCATTTACAGGGACACAAAAGAATTCTCTACTGTCTGTTAACAATAATTCCTGGAAGTGCGTTTTAAGTTACTGAACGCGATTTTAAATTTAACCCACTTTTTGTTTAATACGTGGTGTGTATAAATTCTGTAGATCATATACAGGGAAGCACAAAAGTTCGCGAACACATTTCCGTTTATTGACAGAAATTCCAGAAGGAGAATTTTAAACTGTGCTACGCGTTTCTTAGCTGAACTAAAATTTAGCATCCTATGTAGTATATATACAAATCTATAGATCATATACAGGGCTGAATAAAAGTATTCGGATATTTTTCCGAATATTGTATACGTTGGAAATTCCTGAAATTATGTTTTTAAATATGTTATGCGTTTTTCAAATTGTTTACTTAGATGTTATCTTTCAGCTTATTAAACGGTATGATTTGTAAAATTATTTTGGAAGCATTGGAAAGTGTTACATAATCTATGCTTGACGCATGATTTTTCGTTCCTGTTTGTTCTATTAACATTAAGGAAAGTTCGTTTTAAATGCCGTCAGAGACTCATGATGCAGAACATAAATATAACACTTTTTTATTCCATTAAAATCACGGAAAGAGCGTGTTATATGCCTTCAGAAACTCATGCAGAACATAACCATAGCACTTTTTTATTCTATTAGAATCCTAAAAAGCTTGTTTTATGCCTTCAGAGACTCCTACAGATTATAAATATAACACATTTTTAATCTATTAAAATCATAGAAAGGTTCGTTTTATATGCCTTGAGAGACTCGTGCAGAACATAAATATAAGTGCTTGTTCACTTTAATGAGTAAGGATTCTTAGAAAATGCATATTCTAAGTACAAATCTTGATTAAAATTAAATGGTATAAAAAATATCCCACCGCCCTTTAAGGAGTTAAGAACTTAATGAGTAACGAATTGCTTGATACCAAAACGAAGATTTGTAAGAGGTTGTGCACTCTAAAAAATCGCCTTGGCGTTTCGCGCAGTGACTCCGTTTCTGCGAGACGTGTCTATTAAACCCTAAAAATCGAGACACCTCCCAACATTGAGCATAAATTATATTTTTTATATAAAAGAGTTATAAAATATTTGTAAATTTCAGTATATACTTTAACATTTTAACAAACAAGCAACAATATAGTTTTACAATAGATGTGGCATGATAAAAATGAACACTGGGAAATCCACGTGCTTCTGTTATTGATAACCATGTAATTTTACAAATCTGATATCAGCATAAATATGGTAATCAAATTTTACAAGTGCTATCGATAACATTTTTCATAAAATGAAACTCCCATGTGTGACAGATAATAAATGAATGAGACATTGTAATAAAATTTTAACAATGCATAATCACTATTCGATAATACACCTTTTCAAATAGATAATATCACAAAATTTTAACATTATAGATTATTCCTTTTAATATATTATATAATATTTATCGTCTAACTCTGGAGAAACGCCATTATTAAAAAATCTTTGGTAAATCTGTATTATAATAGCGTAAATCATGTGACTCTCCTAAATAAATGGACTAACTAGAAGTTTGGAATAAAAATCACAATCATTGATATGGAGCTAATTGCTTCGCGTTTCAAATGTCAGGCGGCCATTTTTGCTCAAAATTATTTTTCTTTTTTCAAGTAAAACTGCATAAAAGTTACATTTTTAAAAAGATCGTTAAAAAGTTCATTTTTGAGAGACGACTTATCTTTTTAAGTGTATATATTTAGAGTCATCGGCATTAAAAATTTCATTCCTAATATGAACAAACCGCCTGAAAAGGAATTGACTTGATTGTGATTTTTTTTTCTTAGAAAACCATGGTGAACAATATGCACTTTGTTCGCTTGCAGATAATGAAATTAGAAAAATCTTTGACGGTATTTGCCTATGAATCAATGAATCCTGGTTTTAATTTTAGAAGTGAAGTTTTAGACATCTCAACACGATTTATTTTTCGTGTGTAAATTAGAAATAATGCTTTGATGTTGAAATAAAATGTTTTTGTTTTTGGTGTTATTTCTTATTATTTTAAATAAAATGAGTGAAAGGTATGTATTTTAAATGAAATTTATGTTTCTCATCACATGACGTAGTAACATTACAACTTTTATTTTTGATAATAATACGATAAAATGCCGAGTTTTTGGTGTGTTTGGCATTTAGAGTGTAACTCAAACGAAATCAAGTGTGTTTATCGTTTTAATGAGTCACGATGTGACAGAATTCTGCATTGTTTGATTATCAGTTTTTTAAAATCGGTGCTTTAACACGAGTTCCGAGGATACCGATGTAATAACCAGTCGGATATGTGTTAATCCCAAAACTTTCTTCTATCTCGTACTTGTTAATACTTCAAAATTCGCTATCACAGTGCCAAAATTGACAATCTATGGCCAGCATGAGGATTCTAAAGGTATAGGTTCGTTGAATTGTGTGTATTTAAAAATGAGATACATATAAGCGTCGCATTTTTCAAACAAATCATTAAATTTCGGCACCCACACTCATACATCCTAAAAACGACATTTTCAAAACTGAGCAAAAAATACTCAAATCTGAGTATGTCGCATAGTCAAAATGGCTCCGAATCAAAATTACTCAAATTTGAAATATGTATATACCTACTCATATCTGAAAACATGCACGCACTCAAGAATAAAACGTCATACATGTGCTCATATTTGAGTATGTCCATGTTTCAAACAACAGTAAACAACAGCTAGAAAAAAGCGCTAGTGTTGCCATTTCTGGCTCTATTTACGATTATGGGAGGATAAACTAAATTTACGCTTTTACCCAGAGCCAGCATCGAACCCGAGTCCTACTAGTTACAAGTCCATTGCCTTATCCACTTCGCCAATCAGATCACATGAGTTGGTTATTTTAAATGCAAATCATCGAATGATTCGGACGCATGTTGATATTTTTATAGGATTTATTAATTTGTTGTTGAGAAAATTGGAACATTTTAACGGGATTTCGGATAGATTTGGTTAATTTGAAATAGTGGTTAAGATTGTACAACTTTATTATTTATGTGGGGAAGGGTAGATATGAATTATACAAATTTTTAATTCGATTGTTATCAGTATATTTCTTAAATGAAAAAGCGTTCCCTGGATATTGAAATTTAACTGACTAACTTTTATTTTGACACATTTTAACCCATTAACGTCACAATTATTTTTTTCTTGAAAAATGGAAATATTGCATTTCATTCAAATGAGTATCAACTGACTTCCATGTGCTCATTTTTGAGTATTGCCATGTTTCAAAAATGAGTTTGAACTGATTCTAATCATTTTTGAGTATGTCCATATTTCAAAAATGAGTATGAACTGACCTCTATGTGAACAGTTTTGAGCATGTCCATGTTTCAATATTCTTAGTATTTCTGGCATTTCAGAATTCAAAGCATTGGGTCGTCTTACTTGAAACAAAAACTTTCAAAGCAAAATGAAAACATCGATTTACTTAAATTTGAAAGTGTCATTTTTCTCAGTGTAGATGTCAGCAATCGAAATTCCCAATCCAAAGAGAATAAAAGCGACACCTGTTGGGCAGTATACACCCAGACCTAATAAGGATCTATTTATGTGAAAGTGTAACAGAATATGAAGTTTGATTAAATTCAATGCATTAGTTTTTGAGATATTAGCTATCGCGAAAATCGTGAAAAATGCGGCATAGCAGTGCAGTCTGTTTTATGATTTACACGAAAACATAATCAGCCCCAACTTATGTTAAGGTCTAAGAGAATATGAAGTTTGATGACATTCCGTGCATTAGTTCTTGAGATATATATCGCTACAATAATGTAAATCCTGAAAATTGCAGCATAGCAGAATCTGTTGAATGATTTATACCAAAACCTAATCAGCAACAACTTACGTCAACGTCTAACTGAATCTGAAGTTTGCTGTTACTTTAGTATGTTCGTCCATTGAACATGAAAATGTTTACTTGAGAATTCATAGAATCAGAAAAACCGGTATTTCGTGTTAAGAAAACTAATTATTTGCCCTGTAAAATGTAATCGGAAAAGTTTCGGTTTTCCTTTTTTAACACTTTCCAACATAGTTGAAAAGTATTTATGAATTCGGTTTGTCTGTCGTCTGTCTGTCAGTTTGTCTGGTCCGTGCTCTAACTCACATAAATATACTCAGATTGCCATGCAATTGATATATGTTATTGAGGTTTACTGTGGCATGTTCGGTATTGAAAATGAAGTGTGTAGCCCTACGGGGACACTCAAAAGAATTCAGTTACGTTACGGTCTATGGGGAAAAATCGTTTGCCGCGTATTTTAATGATGTTACACTATTTCAAACATATTGCAATTCATATATAACACTGAGGTGCATTTCAAGAAATTTTTAAATTATTATTTATTTATTTATTTATTTGTTTATTTTTTTTTTCCTATTACTTGGTGTGTACAAAATATATATATCATATACAGGGCAGCACAGAAGATCTCCAGTACATATCCGTTCATTGACGGAAAATGTTGCATGGAAATTTTCAACTATGCTATGCGTTTCGTAACTGAACTAAATTTTAGCATAGTATTTAGTATACAAATCTATAGGTCATATACAAGGCTGTATAAAAGAATTCGGATATTTTTCCCGCCTATTAATGGTAATTTGTGAAATTGGGTTTTCAAATGTGTTACGTGTTTTACAAATTGATTACTTAGAGATCATCTTCCACTTTATTAAACGGTGATGTTTTGGAAAGTGTTTCATAATCTATGCTTGAAAAAGGACTTTTTGTTCATTTTTTCTTTTTGAAACTGGCAACAAAATATACTTTTTTTTCCCTCAGAAAAGCTGCGGTAAATGTCGGAAAGCAATTGGTTTCTGAGGTTTCTGAAGATTAAGGAACGCTTTTTTGGAATAGTGGATAACTCGGAAAAGTGTTATTTTATATTGGGTTATTCGAAAAGTTCTTTCCGTTTGGGAAAGTTGGTTCGTAACGAAAAATTCTATCATTTAATTATTAGACATTAATTCCGATATCTAATGTCTAATAATTGGCGGGCAGAATTTTATGGTACGAATTTGCTTTCCCAAACTGAAAGAACTTTCCGAACATTCCAATATTTTCGTAAATTTTTACTAGATCCAGAAACATTTCTCTTTTTTTTAAAGTGCATCTTCAGATTGATAAAAATAAATAAATAAATAAAGTTTTGCTAGATCCAGAAACATTTCTTTTTTTTAAAAAGTGCATCTTCAGATTGATAAAAAAAAAAAAAAAAAAAAAAAAAGTTTTGCTAGATTTAGAAACATTTCTCTCTTTTTAAAAGTGCATCTTCAGATTGATAAAAATAAATAAATAAATAAATAAAGTTTTGCTAGATCCAGAAACATCTCTCTCTTTTTAAAAGTGCATCTCCAGATTGATAAAAATAAATAAATAAATAAATAAATAAAGTTTCGCTAGATCCACAAACATTTCTCTCTTTTTAAAAGTGCATCTTCAGATTGATAAAAAAAAAAAAAAATTAAAAAAAAAGTTTTGCTAGATCCAGAAACATTTCTCTCTTTTTAAAAGTGCATCTTCAAATTGGAAAAAAAAAAAAAAAAAAAAAAAAAAAAGTGCATTTTTAGATTGATAAAAATAATAATAATAAAAATAAATAAAGTTTTGCTAGATCCAGAAACATTTCTCTCTTTTTAAAAGTGCATCTTCAGATCGATTAAAATAAAAATTAAAGTTTTGCTAGATCCAGAAACATTTCTCTTTTTTAAAAAACGCATCTTTAGATTGATTAAAAAAAAAAAAAAAAGCATTTACTCAGCATAAATATAAAAAAACATAAAGCACGTGAAACTGGGTGAAACATGTCTACTAACATTTAAAATTTAACTATTTCCTACTCGCAAATTCTCGTAAGAATTCACATATTAACGCATACTATATGCATTTTGTATGCTAGAAGAAAAAAAAATCTATCTAACATAAAAACAAAAATAGAATTAAAAAAAAATGGACACATCAATTACATTTACTACTCTTGCTAAGTCTTATCTCAAACTATTATGCAACCTCACAACATTTATTATATTATATCACCGCTCTGATTAAACTGTAACCATAATATTGCATTACTAACGGTATTATTGATTAACTCCATTCAGTGTTGCCTGGGCGTCTCAAGGTTGATACCCCGCTAGATTTTTCCCTGTTTCTTCAGAACTTGAAGAAAGTAATTTCTGGATAACACGCAACAAATCCTCAAGGCGACTTAGTTGATAAATAGCTGTTCCCAGCAATTCCTTTCTATTACCCAAAAATATATTATTAAGAATAAAACACAATACCTCGACCTTGCTTTAATATATTTTGTGATTTATCATGTTATAAAATTTTGAGGCTTATATTAGATCATGTCCTTGCTATAATGTCTATTTTTTACTTTTTTTTGGTTTTAATTTTATAGATATTTTAGACGCTGAACTATATTTGAACTTTACACAACAGTATTTCGTTGATATATTATAGTCATAGTTAGAGAAATTACATAAATGTAAATAATGTTTAAATGACTAAGGGTTCTGATCCCTACATATGCACATATGCCCATCCCTATCTATAATATATATATATATATATATATATATATATATATATATATATATATATATATGTGTGTGTGTGTGTGTGTGTGTGTGTGTGTGTGTGTGTGTGTGTGTGTGTGTGTGTGTGTGTGTGTGCGTGTGTGTGTGTGTATAAATTCGTGAAAAAACGGAAAAGGTACTGGCAACTAAGTTGCCTTCTATTCTTCGTTTTGATATTCCTGCATTTTCAAGATGGATATTTTCAGCGATTCAAGACAAGAAATTTCTATTTTTAAAAATAAATATAAGCGATAACGCAATATAAAAAAAAATATATATAATAAACTGTATAATAATTATATATACTAATACACATTTACTACGGAGTAGATATTTGTATTACATATTATCACAGCCATTTTTTATCGCATTGCCTTCCTCAAGATTCGAATCTCAGTACACATCCAACGACTTGGCTATAAGCACTGGATATTTTCCGTTTTCTCACAATTGAGATAGAACATTTCCGTTTCCTCTGAATTGAAAAATAACATTTCCGTTTTCTCTCAATTGAAAAAGAATCTTTCTGTTTTCTCTCAATTGAAAAATAGCATTTCCGTTTTCTCTCAATTGAAAAATAATCTTTCCGTTTTCTCTCAATTGAAAAATAACATTTCCGTTTTCTCTCAATTGAAACCTTTCCGTTTTCTCTCAATTGAAAAGGGGAACATTTCCGTTTACTCTCAATAGAGTCTATGCACTCATATGTTTAAGCGTTGCGGTTATCGTCTGCTATCGTAACTGGTGAACAAACATCGTCGATTTCGTAATTTGACAGAGCGATTCTGTGTGACACAGCGATTTTGTTTTTCATTTTCTCTTTTTTTAAAAATGCATTGTAAAGGTTATTTATGTGGTTTACCTCCACTTTTACATAATGTGTACGCAAAAAAACTGAACGATTTCAATATTAACGATCCATATGAGACACCATTTTCTAAATTTCACGAAAATATAGACGATTGGCCTAATATAGAATTTGGGGATATTGTAACCTATTTAGTTTTTAGTACACATACTTATACACAACAACAAATGAAGGCATATAAATCCTTAGAAGCCCATAATTATTACACGAGTGGTTGGGTCAATAATCGTGTTTTCATAAAAGTTTTACCAGGAGATAAAATCCTTATGCTTGGAGAGGTAAGTAAAATGGATTTTTAATTTTTTCAAATGATTTAACAAATTTTGAAAATTGTTTAATATTATCTGTGTTCCTTTCAACTAAGATGTATAACCATCAGGACCGGATTTTTAAAAATATTCTCTGTGTAAATTTCTTATATCTGCCAGATATTTGTAATGGACATTTTGTTTATTATATTAGTATTGATTCCTATGATAGCATTCTTGTTTTGGTTTTAACCACTTAAAAAAAAGCCGGCTTTAAATGAAAAAGGACTGGCTTTTATTAAAAAAGTGGTTTACAGCTAATTCACATTAAATTTGCATTAATTTATTTTTAATGCACTAGTAAATATGTCCTTCTAAAAAATTTATAAACTTCTATTAAACCTTATCTAATAAACGTCTTTATAACTGCTAGAAGGCAACTATGGAGGCTATATGTCAAAAAGAAAATTATATACACATTGAAAAGAGTAATATTAAATTAGACTGCAAGATGGTGTTTTGAAATTCTGTATTACATAGCTCAACATATACTATACATTTTAAAGATTATATTTAGTTAAACAATAACAAAACATCACCATCAAAAATGAAAAATTCTTACATACTGCTTTTTAATTTTAAAATTGATTAAAACTTAATAATTTATATATTTAATAAATGAAATTAGCATATATAATATTTGAGAGAATCCATATTTAGTTAATAATCAGTATTCAAATGTCTTATAAAAATATATTTTAATTAGTTTTTTTTTTCTACTAAGCAATTACCTAACTCATTCCATATGATGAGATTAAATTTTAGAATGATCAACGCTGAAAGAGGAATTAAGAAAAATGCATAATATTTGAGGAGATTTGAGTAGATGTAAGTGTATAAAAAATAGAGAACAATTTAAAAAAAAAAAAATCTCAAAATAAAACTCTTTGAAACAAAAGTTTGAAAAGCATATGTTATTCATATTACTGTTTTCAACAGTGAAAAACACTACTGTCTTGGGGAAGAGAGAGTGGGTGGAATGCTACATACACTAAGGTACACACACTTTTAATGTTAGAAAATATGGTTATAATTGCTTCATAGTTTAACACAGCAAAAAAAAATTTTTGGGGAGGGTATTAATAGTAATAGACATCTTAATTTATTTATAATGTTTGGATATCTTAAGGGGCAGGGGCTGATTTAGTAACCACGGTGCACTAGGCGAGGTTTTCTCCCCAAGTCCCCAATAAATATAGCTTCTACAGAAATTATTGAAGTTTCAATGAGAACGTTGTTGAGGGTTATTGAGGCCATATATTTTGCGTATTAGACACCCCTTAGTTTTTAGCACCCTAAAATATGCTTTCTTTATATAAAAGTACAAATTTATTACCCATTATAAAATACAAAAAAAACTCATTTCAGCACATATTACCAAAAAATTACCATACACATAAAATGAAATAAATGAAGATTTCTTTAAATAGCATTTACAGGAAAAACAAAAATTGTAATGTAGGGAGACTGGTACACAGTAGACCACTTTTTCAGTTAATTTATTTTTTTCTCTTTAACGAACAAACCGATCTGCATGAAAATATTTTTGAATATTCCTTAAACCTTTATACATTCATCATAATTTCCTCAGAACATAGTTTTCAATACATTAAAAAAAAAAAATATATATATATATGCACCCGTAAAGAGGGGCACAGCGGACCGCTATTATGTATTATTTGAAATACAATATAAATCTGTTTTTCATTAATCTAATTCTTTTTTATTTCCCCTTTACCCGCAAAATAACACAGTAATATAAATTTACAAGTAACATTTTGAAATGAAAACAAAAAAAAGAAATTAATTATATTTTGAAAATAATAACAGGAACAATTGCAATTTAGTTGAAGTTATTACTTAAGTACAAAAAAGTCAGCGTACATTAAAATTTGCAAATGTAATTCCAAAATACTTATGAGTAAGATTGAGCCTGGAGTTTTCCTGAAATACTTTTGGGTCTGGGAGCAACATTATGAAATCATTGAAAACAACAGATTTATCTAGTTTCGGGAAAAATAAGCTGATTTCCATTCAACTTGCATCTCATGAATCTTACTTGAATAGAATCATCAACAATTAGACTACAGTTATATTTATCAAAGGCAGTAAATACAAAACAAAATATTTCTTACTATGTTAAATAAATTGGGTACTATTCGATTAGCCGGGCACCAGCGATATGCATACACACACACACATATATATATATATATATATATACACATATATACACATATATCACTGGCACCCGTTTAACCAAAAAGTATCATAAATTGTTATTTTTCTTTGTTTACTTTATTTTACAGTTAAATAACTACTTTAAAACAATATTTCTTTATAGAAAATAAGTAATTATTAAATATTTTGAACATTCTGCATTACAGGACGAGAGTGGATTGTGGACCACTGTGCCCCATGTTGAAGTTCAATAATCATATTAATACTATTTATAGCTGTCTTTTAAACATATTAACTTCAAAGTTAAATAAAAACAAGTATCTTAGCTATGCAAAAAAAACTGTTTTATCTTATTTATCTACAACCTTTAATTACTAAAAAAATAAAAATAGGATGATGAAAAACTTTACTTATAGAAGCTCAAAACAACCAATCAGGAAAAAATAATTCAATCTGAGCTAAACATATTCTCTGAAGGCTATAAATAATCAGTGCAGTGCTGTTGTCTATTAGAATAGAAGAGAAGCTTAATTTTTTTTTAAATAAATAAAATATTAGGGAGTGGTTCACTGTGCCCATAGGTCCAGTGTGTACCGGTCTCCCCTACATATTTTAAACTTTATTAAAAATACAGAAAAAAAACTAAAGTATGCATAAAGTTTAATTTACTAGCACATTTTTTAAATGTTTGTTCTCTCACTACATTGGATGCTACTAGCGATAAATAATGTATGTAAAAAAAAAAAAAAAAAAAAAAAAAAAAAAGCTATGGTCGTAATAACAAATGCCTTGTTTGTTTACAAACTTTAACACAAATTTCACTTATTATACCTAAATATTTGAGAATTTTATTAGTTTGGATAATTATGCACTACAAAATACATTTAAAACAAAATGCATGATTTTTTTTTTTTTTTTGGACACCAAAATTTTCATGTTAAACAGAAAAACGTGTTTACTCTTCATTTGGAATAGCTGTGTACATTTGTGAATTACCTTTGATATCTTTTAACAGTAGCAGTAACATTTTCTACTTTTTTATGTCCCATATTCACAGAAGGAGCCCAATCAGGATCATCAATATCTTGTAGTGAACTAGGTTTACCTTAAAAATAAAAAAAATATAAGCAGGTTTTAAAAGTTATCTTAAAAAAATTGCATTCAAGGTTTCTTTAAAAGAATTCAAAAAGTTTTTAAATGTAACGATGCATTAAACAACTTTTGAATGTGTCAATAATGGGTAACAATATTTCTTTTTTTTTCTTCTTGAGACGAAAATTTCAACATCATTTTAATTAATGTAATTTAACGGGCATAATAAAAATAAAAAGTAGATTTTGAAGCTTTCTTTTTCAAAAATTCACATTTCTTTATAATATGCATTAAAAATTAGAGAGTATAATGTTATACAAATTAAAATTTCATTGCTGTTAATATGGCATTTTGATTTGAAAATAAATAAATAAAATAATTAAAATTTAGTGTTCCACAGTTGATCTGTAACAGGAGAATGAAAAGTCACTCTTTTGATCAGAAGTAAAATTCCCACAGATATAAAATGAAATAAATGGAAGATTTCTCTAAATAGCATTTACAGAAAAAACAAAAATTGTAATGTACATATTTTTAACTTTATTAAAAATACAGAAAAAAAAAACTGAAGTATGCATCAAGTTTAATTTACTAGCACATTTTTTAAATGTTTGTTCTCTCACTACTTTGGATGCTACTAGCGATAAATAATGTATGTAAAAAAAAAACTATGATTGTAATAACAAATGCCTTGTTTGTTTACAAAAATAAATTTCACTTCTTACACCTGAATATTTGAGAATTTGATTAGTTTGGATAATTATGTACTACAAAACTACTTGCAATACTTTATTAAAAAGACTAGCTTTGATTTAAAATAATTACCTGAAATAAAATGCAAGCTACAGATTCTTGCATTTTTAATTTTCTTCTGGTCTAGATCTTGTCTCTTTATACGAGTAATCCATAGCTTTTGTCGCTTCAATAATAATTCGGAATTTTTATAATTCCGCTTCATATCTACGCAAGGTATTCTAAAAAATGAAACGTCATCTCTTCCACTTCTTTTGCTGCAACCAAAAATTGCACAAATCACCATATTTATTTTGAGACTTTTAAAAACCAAATTTCTAAACTTCAACAGGTTGACTCGATGCTGGCACCGCTTCGCGCTAATTTGTTCACCAGTTAGAGTTAAAGCGCCGTTGATAGCGATCGTGACGTCATGTGCATACGGTCTATTGAAAAAGAATATTTCCGCTTTTTCTCAATTGTAAAAGGATATTTCCGTTTTCTTTGAATTGAAAAAAAAAAAAACATTTATGTTTTCTTTCAATAGAAAAATAACATTTCTGTTTTCTCTCAATTGAAAAAGAACCTTTCCATCTTCTTCCGTTTTCTCTCAACTGAAAAAGAAAATTTCCGTTTTCTCTCAATTGAAAAAGAACATTTCCGTCTTGTCTTCATTGAAAGGAACATTTTTGTTTCTAACATTCAACAAGTAAAAGGGAAATTTTCCGTTTGTTCTAGGAAAATGTACGATTTCTACTCAAAAAAAAAAAAAAAAAAAAAAAAAAAAAAAATCCGTTAAAAGACCATAAATTTCATATGAAATAGGCTGTATATAACCGGGATTTTTTTTTTCTTTACAGTGTACGAGCTATGCTCGCCGACCCCAGCACGGTTATGAGCCAAGTTAAGGTAGATAAAATAGTGTAAAAATAAAACTGATAATCCGGCATAATTAAGAAACGTTTTGAAATATTATAACGGTTGTTTCAAAGTACATGTAATGGTGATTATCTCTTGAATCGCTGATGATAGAAACATACCTCCAATTACACAAAAATGTACCAATCAAGCATAATTTTTAGATGTGACATTTATTTTACACCAAGACAAGGTTACCAAGTTAGGATACTTTGATTTTTTTTAATGTATCAGAAAATCTTTTGCATATAATGCTAAATTTTCATTTTCTCTAAAGCTTGAGATTTATTTTTATTATTAGACTGCAAAAGAAAAAAAAATCTGAAAAATTCCGGAAATTGTACTGTCAGTACACGAAAGTTCTTATTAGAGAGTAAAACTCTAAGAAATTCCAAATCCTTCCCGAAATCGACGAATTAATTATACTTTTAGCACTATTGTCTGTCAATGATTTTCTTAATTACGTATTCGCTAATTTCTGACACATTGACAAAATCATTTTATCGGAGAAAAAAATTGTATAAAAATACGGAAGTTTTATTGGCAGTCAACGGGATTTTTGCAGTCATATGAGACTTTGAATTTTGTGAATTTTCAGTGTTTCATGACATTACAAATGGAAAGAAATGCCTGGGAAAATGCCAGGGCAAAATCTATGTACAACCGATAACAAAATATAAAAGAGAAACGTATTAAATATACATGGTATTTTCAAATCAAGTATCGTATTTACAAATTTTGTAAGTGAGTTGTTTTAATAACATAATTTGTTTAATAAACGGTGAACATTTTAATGTTTATCTAAATTATCAAAATTATAATATTTTTAAATTTGGATATTTTGTTAAACTGCTACCTATAAAATATACTAGACTTCTTAAATTGCACAATAAAATTTCAAAGAATTTTTCATTCAAGTCTAAAACGGCGAAAAATGTACAAGTAACTGACCACTCACTGTAAAAAAAAAAAAAAAAAAAAAAAATTCGTTGATTGCCAATGCTTTTTCCGTATTTTTACAGAAATTTATTTTCCGATGAAATCGATTTCGTTAATGAGCCAACAATGTTGGATTTGAGAAAATCTTTTACATATAATGCTAAAGTTTCATTTTCTGTAAAGCTTTCAAATTTATTTTTAATATTAGACGACAAAACAAAACAATCTGGAAATTGAGCTGTCAAAATACAGAAGTTCTTTTCAGACAGTAAAAATCTAAAAAATTCCAAAGCCTTAGCGAAAACGATGTATTAAATAGACTTTTAGCACTAACTTCTGTCAGTGATATTCTTAAATCTATATTCGTTAACTTCTGAGGCATTGACAAAATCGTTTTATTGGAAAAAAAATTCTGTAAAAATACGGAAGTTGTACTGTCAAAATACAGAAATTATTTTTAGAGGGTAAAAAATCTAAAAAATTACAAAGCCTTCGTGAAAACGTCGAATTAATTAGACTTTTAGCACTATTATCTGTCAATGATGTTCTTAAATCAATATTCGCCAATTTCTGATACATTGTCGAAATCATTTAATCATAGAAAATGAATCTGCAAAAATACAGACGCTGTAGTGGCAATCAACGACATTTTATTCTATTATTTTTTTTATTTTTTAACAGTGATATGATACTTTGAATTTTATGAATTTTTAGCGTTTCCTGACATGACAAACAGAAAGATTTACTTTGGAAAAATGCCAGGGAAAATTAACTTACAACCGATAACGACAGATAAAAGATAAACGTAATAAAGATACATGATAGTTTCAAATCAAGTATTGTATTTACAAATTTTGTGAGTCATGTTTAATAAATGATGTACATTTTAATGTTTATCTAAATTATTAAAAGTGAATTATTTAAATTTGATATAAATATCTTTTTATTCTCGCTATATTCTAATATCTTTAAATTTGAATATTTTGTAAAATTTCTACCTATAAAATATACTAGACTTCTTAACTTGCACATTAAAATTTTACAGAAGTTTTCATTCATGTCTAAAAATGCGGAGTGCACCAGTAACTGACCATGCACTGTAAAAAAAATTCCGTTGATTGCCAGTACGATTTCCGTATTTTTACGGAATTTTTTTTGCGATGAAATCGATTTCATGAATGTGTCAAAAAGTAGGGATTTGAGAAAATCTTTTATATACAATGCTGAATTTTCATTTTTTCTAAAGATTGAGATTTATTTTAATTATCAAACTGCAAAAGAAAATAATCCGTAAAAATACGGAAATTGTACTGTCAAAATACGGAAGTTGTACTGGCAATCAACGGAATTTCTTTTACAGTGATATGACACTTTGAATTACATTAATTTTCAATGTTTCCAGATATTACAAACGGAAAGACGTACTTTGGAAAAATGCCAGGAAAAATTGACGTACAACCGATAACGACATATAAAAGAGAAACGTATTAAAGATACATGATATTTTAGAATCAAATATCGTAATTACAAATTTTGTAAGTGAGTTGTTTTTATTAAGATAATTTGTTTAATAAACGGTAAACATTTTAATATTTATCTAAATTATAAAAATTTTAATATCTTCAAAATTATTTGTTAAATTTCTACCTATGAAATATACTAGACTTCTTAACTTGCACATTAAAACTTTACAGAATTTTTCGTTCATGTCTGAAAATGCGGAGAGTTCACCAGTAACTGATCATTCACTGCAAAAAAAAAAAAAGAAAAAAAATTACGTTGATTGACAGTACAATTTCCGGATTTTTACGGATTTTTTTTTTTTTTTTTTTTTTTTTCCCCCTTTTAAATAAAAGCGATTTTGCAAATGTGTCAAAAAGTATGAATTTGAGAAAAATGTTTACGTATAATGCTAAATTTTCATTTTCTCTGAAGCTTAAGATATGCTTTTATTATTAGACTACAAAAGACAAAAATCCGTAAAAATCCGGAAATATGAAAGTTCTTCTTAGAGAGTAAAAATCTAAAAAATTCCAAAGCCTTCGCGAAAACGACGAATTAATTAGACTATTTGTCAATGATTTTCTTAAATACGTATTCGCTAATTTCTGACACATTGACGAAATCCTTTCATCGGAGAAAAAAATTCTGTAAAAATACAGAAATTGTACTGGCAATCAACGGGTTTTTTTTCTTTTTTTTTTTAATTTAGTGAATGATATGATATTTTGAATTTTATGAATCTTCAGTGTTTCCTGACAGTACAAACAAAAAGACGCGATTTAGAAAAATGTCAGGAAAAATCGACGTACAACTGATAACGATATATAAAAGAGAAACATATTAAAGACGTTTGATTATTATTTATAAAATGTGTATGTTAGTTGTTTTAATAAAATAATTTGTTTAATAAACGGTCAACATTTTTATGGCTATCTAAATTATCAATTATATCTTTAAATTTGATTTTTCTGTTAAATTTTGTACCCATGAAATAAATATATACTAGATATTTTCAATTGCACACTAAAATTTCACAGACTTTTTTATTCATGTCTAAAAATGTGCTGAGTGCACCAGTAACTGACCATTTATGATACTAAGCATTTCACTAATTTTCAGTTTTTTTCGGACACTACAAATGGAAAAGACGTGCTTTGGAAAAATGCCAGGAAAAATCGACGTACAACCGATAGGGATATATAAAAGAGAAACATATTAAAAGATGCGTAACTAAATTTACAAACTTTGTAAGTAAGTTGTTTTTAATAACATAATTTGTTTAACAAACGGTGAACATTTTTATGTTTATCTAAATTATCAACAACATAACATCTTTAAATTTGATTTTTTTTAAAACTTTATCTATAAAAGAAATAAGACATTTAACTGAACATTTAGTGGAAATATCTTCAAATTTTTTTATCATAATTATTGATATACCAGAAGGACCCGTGCGAAGCTTTCGCACTACAATTTTTGAAATTATTTCCTGGTACGTTTTAGCACTAATTTTTAATTAACTGATTAAAAAAAAAGAACGAGTTTTAACGAAATGTGAGTGTACTATGTCAGAAACTTGTTCAAAAACTTTTCGAATGATACCTTATTCATCATTGTATGTTTTGTATGTGAATAGAAAAGAGGATGTTGACAACATAAATCATATATATGATAACTGCTTGTGTATAAGAAAATAGGAATAGATTGCCAGAAAATTTGTTGCCAAATTTTCTTACATTTCTCTAGATTGCCAAGACGCCTATACTGAAAAAAAAAACTGAATTATAAAAAAAATTGAACACTGAATCAGACGTTTAGTGAATTCATATGAAAGCCTTTCCTCATATTTTGCAAAACTGTTCCAGAAATGTCTTAAATACACAAATAAATATTTGGTACACCACTTTTTTGCAAGCCTAATATGGTAACTTAAACATGGGTGGTTCAAGCTTTATGGTCCGGCAACCATTTAAGTGACGCCAGACTTCTCTGACGTATTAACAGTTTAATGAAATATTAAAAAATAAATACTTACCATTTTTGTAAATCCTAATGAAATGTATATCTAATTGGAAGATAATCCTTAAATTATGTAATCTACTGGTGCTCCGATACAGTACGCATATACACAGCCATGATTAGACAAAGAAAATAAATAAACAATAGGTGACGCACGCGTAAAAATTAAATAAAAACCCGATTAAAAGCTCGATATTTTTTCAAAAAGTACACGCAAGAAATAAATTCACAATCGTATTTTAATTGCATTAGAGGATGACGTCATTCAATGATGCAGTATTTTATTTTTGTGGCAACACTGATTTAAGAAAACCTTTCATTTCATTTATGAAAACAATGTCGATTTAATTTTTAATTAACAGCAATTTTTAATCGAAAAACATGTTTTAAAAAATTGTAAGTGCACTATGTCAGAAGTCGGTTCAAAAACCTTTCATATGGTATCTCATTCGTTGTTCTGCGTTTCGTATTTTCTTAGAAAAAGGGATGTTGACAGGAGATATAATATATATGATTTTTCAGCAAGGCTTCCCTAAAAACTAATTAATGTATGGGGATTCATAATCCGGAAACATTTTCCCATTTTCTTTTCTAGAATTTAAATTATTTGCAGTATTAGCTAGAAAATGAGATTGTACCAAGTTGATCACTTCTTTTTCAGTATAAAAATCAAAATATGAATGTTCGTATTAAACATTTCTGCTAAAAGACATTTATACCGGGTTATTCAAAAGTCAGGAAATATTTTAAAACACAATAATTCACAAACTAATGAAAATATTTCTAATTTTTGCGCAAGCACGTCCTCAGATACAACTATTGTAAAGAAGCATTTTTTTTTTTCGATGTTAGATATACTAGAGAATCTGACTTTGGCTTCCCGTGTTACAAAATTTTATAAAACCATTTTCTCGTCCAGTTGTATGTAATGTATTTAAATTTGGATAACACGAACTACTTTTAACACGAACAAAAAAAGTTTCCCCTTGAGTGTTTGCATTAACGAGGTTCGACGGTAAATTTTTACTTTATTCTATTTTTACAAGAAGAAAGTATTGGATTCATGAAAATTTTCGACTTCCGGTTTTCGACGGATTTATACGTTTCAAGAGGTCCTGAACACGATTTGACTATTTTTAGAAAATGTCTGTCTGTGACTCTGTCTGTCTGTCTGTTTGTATATGACAAAAATTTTGTGGGCGCTCTATCTCAAGAACTAATGCTCGGAATTTAATAAAACTTTATATTCAGTTAGTCCCTGATATAAATGGGTGCTGATTAGTTTTTGGTAAAAATCGCCCAGCAGGTGGCGCTGCTATGCAGCATTTTTCGCGATTTATGCAATAGCTCTATCTCAAGGACTAATGCTCGGAATTTAATAAAACTTTATATTCAGTTAGTCCCTGACATAAATGGGTGCTGATTAGTTTTTGGTAAAAATTTCCCAGCAGGTGGCGCTGCTATGCAGCATTTTTCGCGATTTCCGCAATAGCTCTATCTCAAGAACTAATGCTCGGAATTTAATAAAACTTTATATTCAGTTAGTCCCTGTTATAAATTGGTGCTGATTAGTTTTTGGTAAAAGTCGCCCAGCAGGTGGCGCTGCTATGCAGCATTTACGCGATTTTAGCGATAGTCATATCTCAAGAAATATTGCACGGAATTTAATAAAACTTGAGTTTCAGTTAGACCTTGATATAAATTGGTGCTGATTCTTTTTAGTGTGTGCGAAACTTGTGTGAGATATAAGAAAGTTTTGGGATTGACACATCCGACTAGTTTACATGTAAGATATGTTTTTAGGTGGCCCAATAACAACACCAAAACGTATTTTTGTTGAAAAAAATATCAATTATGTATTCAAATAAAATTTCGACATTTATCAAATGCGATACTTTCGTATTAGCCTCATGCCAAAACTTAATAGTCGAAACAGTCTCCAAAGATTTCGCTACTTACAGCAGCCTTTTTGATTCTGATAATTTCAGTTTTTTAAGCGCGCAGTTCAATTACATGTGTGTTAAATTTGTATTTTATTATTTATATTATTGATTTATTTCATTTATTTATTTATGAAGCGTTAAGTTATGGAATTTCAGCCGGAAACGTAATGCTGAACTATTTATATTGTTTTAGATGCAAGCGGGTTAATCTTTCGAAATCGGTCTGCACGGGATAGAGTTTTAAAAAAACCAAGCTTGAAAATAATTTTTAAAATCATAAAATATCAGTAAATTAAGATGCAGTTTTCAAACAAATTGCATTTGAAAAAACAAAATTTTCCCTATTCGACGATGTAAAAATTGAAATTGTGCAATGTTTAGAAATTAAAAAACTTGCAATAAAAACGAAATTTATTGGTGACGTGTTGCCACCATTCATATGACGTCAGCGTTACTCACGGACACGTTTTCGCTTTATAATATTGATTTTCTAACAACTGAAGGTCGAATAACTAACCATTAATTTTTGTTTTCTGCAGTTTTTTTTAACACTTTCCAACATAGTTGAAAAGTGTTTATTAATTCGGTTTGTATGTCTGTCTGTCTGTCTGTCTGTCCATGCTCTAACTTGCGTAAATATACTAGAATCGTCATGCAATTGATATATGTTATTGAGGCTTACTGTGGCATGTTCGGTATTGAAAATGAAGTGTGTAGCACTTATAGTTTTTTTACAGGGACACTCAAAAGAATTCCGTTACATTGCGGTCTATGGTGAAAGATCATTTGCGGTTTATTTTAATGATGTTACACAATTTCAAACGCATTGAAATTGATTATATGTCACTGAGGTGCACTACAAGAGACTAATTATAGAATGTGGTGTGCATAGCACTTATAGTTCCTTTACAGGGTTACTCAAAAGAATTCCTTTACATTACGGTCTATGAAGAAAAATAGTTTGCAGTTTATTTTAATAATGTTTTACTATTTCAAACATATTTAAATTGATACATATCCCTAACGTGGATTACAAGAGGCTTACTATAGAATATTGTGTGTATAGCTTTCATCGTTCATTTACAGGGACACACAAAAATAATTTTAAAATATTACAAAGTACTGCTTATTAATAATAATTGCTGGGAATGCTTTTTCAGTTGATGAAAGCGTTTTTAAATTTAACTCATTTTTAGCTCACAGGCTATCAAAGCCTGAGAGCTTATGTGCCCGCCGGTTCTGTATGTACGTACGTACGTATGTATGTATGTATGTATGTACGTAACGCGATAACTCTTGATAGAACTAACCGTTTTACTTTAAATTTTGTTTATAGGTTCCTTGTGATAAGGCGCTTCCCTGATTAGTTTTGGAGGTTCATTGGTTAAGCATAAAGGGGGGTAACGGGGGGCTAACCCCCCATAATTTTAGATAAATGGGTTTTTCATGCAGAATTATCCCATTTTCTTCAAATTTTGTATATAGGTTCATTTTGATAATGTGCTTCTGTCAATAGTTTTGGGGGTTCATTGGTTAAGTATAAAGGGGGAAAGGGGGGATAACACCCCCTCCCCCTAATTTAGATAAATGAGTTTTTCATTCATGCAGAATTATCCGATTTTCTTCAAATTTTGTATATAGGTTCATTTTGATAATGTGCTTCTGTCAATAGTTTTGGGGTTTCATTGGTTAAGTATAAAGGGGGAAACAGGGGAACCCCCCCCCCCCCCGCTAATTTAGATAAATGAGTTTTTCATGCAGAATTATCCGATTTTCTTCAAATTTTGTATATAGGTTCATTGTGATAATGCGCTTCTCTGAATAGTTTTGGGGGTTCATTGGTTAAGTATAAAGGGGGAAAGGGGGGGCTAATCCCCCCTTAATTTAGATAAATGGGTTTTTCATGCAGAATTATCCCATTTTCTTCAAATTTTGTATATAGGTTCATTTTGATAATGCGCTTCTGTCAATAGTTTTGGGGGTTCATTGGTTAAGTATAAAGGCGGAAAGGGGGGATAACCCCCCTAGTTTAGATAAATGGGTTTTTCATGCAGAATTATCCGATTTTCTTCAAATTTTGTATATAGGTTCATTGTGAGAATGCGCTTCTCTGAATAGTTTTGGGGGTTCATTGGTTAAGTATAAAGGGGTAAAGGGGGGCTAATCCCCCTTAATTTAGATAAATGGGTTTTTCATGCAGAATTATCCGATTTTCTTCAAATTTTGTATATATATTCATTGTAATTAGAGACTTCCCTGATTAGTTTAAGGGGTTCATTAGTTAACTATGAGGGGGGTAACGGGGGGTTCACCCCCCCCCCTTAATATATTGTTGATTTCTTTATTTTTCGAGGGGCATATTTCAACTTCTTTGAAATAAGAGTATAATATACAATTAGTGTGAATAGCCTGTGAGCTCAATGCCCTCAGTTTAACTGGGAAGTTTTCTTTTTATTTGTCTATTACTTAGTGAGTATAAATTGCATAGATTGTATACAGGGCAGCATAAAAGTTCTCGAGTATATTTCCGTTTATTGTCGGAAATTCCAGAAGGGAAATTTTAAACTGTGCTGCGCGTTTCCTAACTGAACTAAAATTTAGCATTCTATTTAGTATGTATACAAATCTATAGATCCTATACAGGGCTGCACAAAAGAGCTCGGATATTTTTCCGAATATTGTTGGTAATTCCTAAAATGGGATTTTCAAATATGTTATGCGTTTTCAAAATTGTTTAGTTAGATATCATCTTACACCTTACGGTAAAGATTTGCAAAATTATTTTGAAAGAGTTGGAAAGTGTTACATAATCTATGCTTGACGCATGGTTTTTCGTTCTTGTTATTTCACTAGTCAATTACTGCTGCATTCACTCTACATAAATCGTTTCGTATTCCTATTAGTCAATATGAAGGTGTGTCTATATCCAGTCCTATCTAATCAGAGAATTTCAAACGTAACGTAAGACTGTATTACAGTGGTAGCGTAATCCTGTTTTTACTAAGCAACACTTGGAAATATTGAATTAGATAAAGCTTTCACTTCTCAACCGTTCCATAATCTGTTTATTTTAATTCTTAATTTAGAATCGCACGATCAAAGTCCTTTTTTCTGACGAAATATATACATTTTGCAAGAATCCATCAGAAGTTAAAAAAGACTCACTACGCATAATATTTTTACATGCAATCTCAATTTTGCTTCTACGTAGAAAAGTAAAGATTGTCAAAGTTTTCATCCCACATTTAAAATAGAACAATTTCCCATTATTTAGCCTTAACTCCTTCAAAATACAAGGTTATTCTAAATGATGGACCCATTTTAAAAAAATTGTATTTATTAAAGTACAAATCCAAAATGAACAATCTTTATTCCAATGAATAGAGGAAGTTTCAAAGTTTTTTTAAGACTTCATAAATTTTTAATGTGTCTACTGTTTGCTGCACGGCAAACATCTACAAACATAGCCAAACTCGTCCCACACACGAGAAAGCATATCTGCTGTTACTGAGTGCACGGCTTTCAAAGCGGTGATGGTTCCAGAGGCGGCCGGTAGAGGTCGTGCTGCAATAGGCCGCAATTTTGTTTCACTGTCAGTTGTGAGTGAGATGGCTACTGTGGAGCACAAAGTTTTCTGCGTTCTTGAGTTCGCAAGAAGTGAGTCGCAAATTGCAGTGCAGCGGTCATTTCGTACCAAATTCGGCATTAAAAAAAACTTTGAAACTTCCTCTTTTCATTGGTATAAAGATTGTTCATTTTGGATTTGTACTTTAATAAATACATTTTTTTTAATATGGGTCCATCATTTAGAATAACCCAGTACAGTAGAACCCCGACTATCTGAATCCCGGTTATCCGAAAATCGGCTTAACCTAAAAACCTTAAAACTCTTTTTTTTTTTTTTTTTAATAAGCATGCAGTTTAGGAAATAAATAAACAACGTCAACTTACTTATTTGGACTGTTGCGTAAATGCAAGCATTTCATTGCATAGCCACATAGAACACTTTATTTCTTTACAAAATATGTTGTAATTTTTTTTGTTTTTCAACTTCGCATTGCTTCAATGCTGCATTATCACGCCACCTTTAAAACAACAACAGATCTGACCCTGTTGCAATCTTCCGGCACTTCAATATATTGAGGTGCCAATATCAACTTTTTCAACTCGTTGAGCTCTTCATGCTTATAAAAACCCGTTTGTATTTTAAAATATTATACTCATCGCAAATAAAGTTTGGAGGAAAGGAAATTAAAACACGTGTAAACAGGAAGAGGATATCGAATAGAATATGGACTCTTGGAGCACCTGCAAGCACGAACACTTTACCTGACTGTGGGAAAGTGAGAAGTTTAAATAGTGTCATCTGATAGAATAAAATTAGGAAGCTTCCCGGTTATCGAAAATTCCGATGGAACCCCGGTTAACCGAAAATCCTTTGGTCCCATGCTTTTCGGATAACCGGGGGTTTTACTGTATATAATGCAAATATGGATCAGTTTTTTAACATTTTGCAACATAATTGAAAAGTGTTTATGAATTTGGTTTGTCTATCTGTCCGCGTTTGTCTGTCAGTCTGTCTGCACTGAGAAAAATGACACTTTCAAATCTGAGTAAATCGATGTTTTCATTTTGTTATGAAACTTTTTGTTTTCTGAAATACTCGGAATACTGAAACATGGACATAGTCAAAACTGAGCACATAAAGGTCAGTTCATACTCATTTTTGAAACATGGACATATTAAAAAAATGATTAGGGTCAGTTCAAACTAATTTTTGAAGTATGGAAATACTCAAAAATAAGCACATAGAAGTCAGTTCATACTCATTTTTGAAACATGGACATACTCAAGTATGAGCACATGATTTTTTATTCTTGAGTGTGTGCATGTTTTCAGAAATGAGTGTATACATGTTTCAAACTTGGGTAATTCTGATTCGGAGCCATTTTGACTATGCGACATACTCAGATTTGAGTATTTTTTGCTCCGTTTTGAAAATGTCGTTTTTAGAGTGTGTCTGTCTGTCGTCTGTTTGTGCTCTAACTCGAGTAAATATACTCGAATTGCCATGTAATTGATATATGTTTTTGAGGTTTACTATGACGTGTTCGGTATTGAAAATGAAGTGTTTAGCATTTATAGATCGTTCACAGGGGCACTCAAAAGAATTCCGTTATATTATGATTTAAGGAGGAAAATCGTTTGAGCTGTATTTTAATGATGTTCACTGTTTCAAACATATTGAAATTTGTATACATCACTGAGGAGTACAACAAGATACGTACTATAGAATATGGTATGCGTAGCATGTATCATTCATTTACAGGACCACAGAAAAAAATCGGTTCCAGTACAGTCTAGGAATAATAATTGCTAGAAGTACAGGGTGAGTATAAACTATTGAGCACATTTCAGAGTTCGATAAAACCAAAACAAAGTAATGTAGCAACCGCTGTTGTCGTTTAGACGAGAGAGTGGTTCAAACAGTTTGTTTGAAAACTTGGCTGTGCGTATTCTTGACGAAACTGACAGAGTCAACTCTTTCTTATCGAAAGTCATCTTCTCTGATTAAATAGCACTTCACATTTCCGGTTATGTCGACCGTCATAATTGTCGTATTTGAGGGTCAGAAAAACCACATGTAGTAAGAGAACACCAACGTGACAGTCCCAAGGTTAACGTTGGTGTGGATTGACCGTGGATGAAGTGATAGGGCCATTTTTCTTCCAGGAACCCACAGTAACCAGTTGTGTGTATTTCGACTTCTTACAGTGTTACGCTGTGCATCAGATGGAACATCGTCAGCCACAAGTTTACTTCTAGCAAGATGGGGCACCACCACATTGGGGTACCACTGTTAGAGACTACCTGCAGGAAACATTTTCCCAACGATGGATTGGTCCAGGTGGACTGATTCCTTGGCCTGCACGATCACCCGACATAACACCCCTAGATTTTTTTTTCTTTGGGAATTTGTCAAAGACCGGGTGTACGCAACAAATGTTCGCGATATTGATGAACTAAAGCGACGAATCACTGAGGTTTTTGGAGGAATAGCGAATGAGATATTCCGCCACGTTTGGCATTAAATTGACTATAGACTTGATATTTGAAGCTTGACAAATGAAGCTCATGTAGAACTTAATCAATGCGTTACATAAAACTGTTTAAAATCTGCTTGTCAATAAAACATTGAACATATAAGTACAATACTTTTTTTTTTTTTTTTTGAACTCTGAAATGCGCTTAATAATTTATGTTCACCGTGTACGTTTTCAGTTATGGTACGCGTTTTTAAATTTCACTAATTCCTTGCATATTATTTGTTGTGTATAAGTTCTATATGTCATATACAGGGCTGCGCAAAAAATTTCAAGAACATTTTCGCTTATTGACGGAAATGGTTGAAAGGAAATTTTGAACTGTGCTATGCGTTTCCTAACTGAACTAAATTCTATCATACTATTTAATATATATACAAATGTATAGGATTCTCTTACAATGTATAGGATATTCTTACGATGCAATCCATTACACTTAAAGTTGCCAAGTGCTCCGATTTAGGGCGCTTTATCGTTGATCGACAGGACATCGATAAATCGTGCATGATTTTCGTTTGCCGAAATTGGTGCACGCCAATAATCTTGAAAAGAAACCATTGTCTAGGGATTGCTGTGTTGTGGATTAGGATCATGAAAGATTCTTCATTTTAGTCACAATTTCTCTCATTCACTGAGCGGATTTCAAAGGTACTTTCACTGTGAGTTAAGTAATTTTGCGAGGGAGATTTAGATTAGTGGTCGGCTATATTTTTGAACGTAGGGCTGGTTATATCACCGAGTCTATGACAGGCAAATCTATCGACATATATATTAACTAAAGGTAATAATTTTAAAAAATACGTATAATGTTACAGCAATGTAATTACTGTAACAGCGTTGTTTGTTGCTGATAATCTCTGAAAGCAAGCAACAGGCTGGAGTTGGCAGGGAGAAACCATAGGCCAGCGGGTCGTATTGGTGTATAGCAGGGGTGTCAAACTGTGGCCCACAGGATACCACTAAAATTTTATAGTAAACTTTACCTTACCTAATCATCGAATTTCAAGCGATTTAAGAACTCGAGTACTTCTTTGAAAAAATAGTGGTATCCAGCGGGCCAGAGTTTGTCACCGCTGGTGTATAGTGTTGTTCTATGGGGTCAGCGGGACGGATGTTTTCGAGTCGCGAGCCGTAAGCTGATCCCTGGTCTAGATGGCTATATGTTGTGAAATTACTATGCTGAATATCTTTAGCATGTACTGTTTGGTTATAGATTCCCAAACAGGACACGCCCAGCTATAAGACATCTACAAGCTGTAAACCCAAGAAAACCGACACATCTATAAGAAGTCTACAAATATCCATGATACACCCTTTTCACCTCTTATGGAGATATTATGTATGATCTCTCTGAGTTCTATTAGACGTCCAAGATATTCAAGTAGTCTATAAGACATCCAAGCATAGATCAATTTTCAACATGCAGTACTTCTTATTGACTACTTAAGGCTTGGATCGTAGATATTCAGGTACATCTGATATGCGTCTATAAGACGTCTAATGTACGTCTATTTATTGATATTTGGTACTTCTTATAGATATATTTAAGATATGTAAGAAATTGCCATATGCAAATAATGCCATAAACTTATGGCAATATTTGTGAGGAAAGTCACGAGGAAAATATACAATTGACAATAACAGACATATTGACGCCCAGCCTCAATTGCTGGTCCTGAAATCAGGAAATTTCGGCGATGGGTACGTATTGTAACATTGGCACCCACTAAGGAAGGGTGTTGCAGAGTACTTAAGCTAATTTAAAAAACAAAAAAGACTTTATTTTTCTTAATCACTGAGACTCGTAAATAAGATTGGGTATTAAGACTTTTTCTTTAAGTTGATTGATAAAATACGATGACTGAATACCGTAATTCATCTATTAATAATATAAGCTATCAGAAATACAAATAAAGTACAGTCCTGGGAAAAAAAAAAAAAAAAAAAAAAAAAACGATCATTTCATGTTATTTTATCAACAAATTAACGTGTACAAAGCAAAAAAAAAAAAATGTTGATTTTACAGTATAATACTGGCATTCCAACTTCCAGTATTATACCGTATAATTAACAGCAATAAACAGTAAAATAAGCAGTAATACGCTGCCGCGCATTTATTACTGCTAATTTTACGGTATAATACTGGCAGCTGGGGTGCTAGCATTATACTGTAAAATCAATTTTTTTTCTTATTTTGCTGTGTAGAAATACGAAAGGTACCGTTAGCCAGGAAAATATATCTGCTTTCCGAATATAAAGCATGTTTCATGTACCAGCAATGAATTTTAAAATGGTAACATCACTTTTTACACCACATTTAAAATAACTTGGATCAAGGCAGCCCGGAAAAGATTATACATTTTTTGTTAAACTTCCATAGAAAGAATCAAAGTTTTCAGATGCTAATGTTAACAATGTGACAAACTTTTATTTATACCTTTCCAAAAGAGGCATCCGATTGAACTTTTTTTTTTTTAATGAGATATAATAAATAGACCCAAACATATTCCAACCACTTTTACTATTCAAAAATATTTTTAGTTATGAAAATTATAAATAAATTAATACTTCAAAAAATTTATTAATTATGACCGACATTGAATTAAACAAGAATCAAAGCATCTACAGAGACGGTACCTGGAAAAAATTTATAGAACTTTCTTTCATATAAAGTGAGTTTATTTTAAATGTAACTTATCTGTATAATTTTTCTGGTAACTAATTGAGGTGTCGCGTCAATTGGTCGCGCACCATTCATCGCGCAAAATTCATCACTGCGTCAATTCGTCGCGGCGACAACTCATCGCAGCGTCAACTCGTCGCAGCGTCAATTCGTCGTGGCGTCAATTCGTCGCGACGTCAATTCGTCGCAAGGAAAATGTTTTTGAAGGCTATGATGATAAATTAAAGATAATGTAGTTAAATTATTTAATGATAGTTTGTTTTTTAGATATAGAGAATTATAACTAACAATTTACATCATTAAATAATTTTACTAAATTATCTTTACTTTTATCATCATAGCCTTCATATATATTTCCGTTGCGACGAATTGACGCTGGAATGAGTTGTCACCGCGACGAATTGACGCAGAACCTTAATTGAGTGTTCCCGGTGCTTTTCCTTATAAAAATTTTATTTTTCGAAATTTATGGATAACCTCCCTTTTTTTCTAACTCTATGAAATTTTTATAAAAAGTATATAAACTACACTTTTTCCGGATTGTCTTGATTACAAGGAATTTAAATATGATGTCAAATGTGGGTGTTAGCACTTGAAAATTCAATGTTGGTACAATTTTTATATGTAGACGACTCCTATTTCAAATACTGTATTCATATTCAGAAACTAGACACAATTCTCAATCGAACGATATCTCTTGCATCTTTATACAATAATTTGGTGATTTAAGGTGATCTTTTTTTTTTTTTTTTTTCAAGACTATACATTTAGAATAATCCTACAAAGAGCTTTGTTTAACGTTTATGAATAGCACAGTAAGCAATATTTCAGGAGCTTACTATTTTTATTTAGGGTACACTTCCCTTTTTAGCACTTTCCAACCTAGTTGAAAAGTGCTTATGACTTCGGTTTGTCTGGCCGTCTGCCGTCTGGCCGTCTGGCCGTCTGCCGTCTGCCGTCTGCCGTCTGTCCGTGCTCTAACTCCCGTAAATATGCTCGGATTGCTCTGCAATTTTTATATGTTATTGCCGTTATCTATAGCATGTTCCCTATTTCAACGGAAGTGTGTAGCACTGATAGTTTTTTTACAGGGACACTCAAAAGAATTCCGTTACATTGCTGTCTACGGGGAAAAATCATTTGCGGTTTATTTAAATAATGTTTCATTATTTTAAACGCATTGTAATTTATATATATTACTAAGGTGCATTAGAAGAAGCTTAATATGGAACAGGGTGTGCATCGCACTTATAGTTACTTTACAGGGACAGTAAAAATAATTCCGTTACATTACGTCTATGGAGAAAAATCGTCTGCGGTTTATTTAAATAATGTTTCACTATTTTAAACGCATTGAAATTTATATAGATCACTAAGGTGCATTACAAGAGACTTACTACGGAATATTGTGTGTATAGCAGTCATCGTTCATTTACAGGGACACGCAAAAGAATTCTCTACTGTCTGTTAACAATAATTCCTGGAAGTGCGTTTTAAGTTATTGAACGCGATTTTAATTTTAACTTGCTTTTTGTCTATTACGTGGTGTGTATAAATTCTGTAGATCCTATACAGGGCAGTACAAAAGTTCGCGAACACATTTCTGTTTATTGACAAACTCCAGACGGAGAATTTTAAACTGTGCTACGCGTTTCCTAACTGAACTAAAATTATCATCCTATGTAGTATATATACAAATCTATAGATCCTATACAGGGCTGAATAAAAGTATTCGGATATTTTTCCGAATATTGTATATGTTGGTAATTCCTGAAACTATGTTTTTAAATATGTTATGCGTTTTCTAAATTGTTTACTTAGATGTTAGCTTTTAGCTTATTAAACGGTATGATTTGTAAAATTATTTTGGAAGCGTTGGAAAGTGCTATATAATCTATGCTTGACGCATGATTTTTCGTTCTTGTTATTTATTTATTTATTTTCTTTATGTGTTCTAAAAATATATATTTTCAAGATCTGTGATAAAAATAATATCTTTTTTAAGTTGATTAATTAAATAAAATGATTGAATAAAATGAATCAATAATGTATTTTACCTGTTAAGAATGCAATGTATTATAATATATATAAATACACTAAGATTAGAATAACGTGTATTATAGCTTTGTTTAACGATAATTCTTCGAGTTGCACATAGCGACATTTCCGTAATCTTTTTAGGTGCGTTCGTAATTATATAAATACGTAGCACCTATTGTCGTCGTCTGGTCCGTCCATCTGTCTGTCCGTCCGTCCGTCTATCTGTCCGTCCGTCCGCATATAACAACGCAAAAACTACCCAACCGAATGGTTTGAAATTTAAGATATATTATCTTTGCAGAATTTTGTCGAGACATTTCAAATTTTATAAAAATCGAATCAAAACTTTAGAAAATATTAATAATAATATTTATTAAGAAATTTGAATTTTTTAAAAAAGAAATCGGCGCTTTCATGTTATAGGAGCTTCCGAGATTTAATCATCAAGCGACCGAGATACTTATTTTATGACAGAAATTAATCTGCAGACGATATATTCATTTCATAGAATAAAAAATCATCAAGATCTGAATATTTATATAACTAGCTATAGTACGAACGCACCTCATTTGTCACGTTTGACGTACGATTTCCAACATGTTAATTTTTCAGGGTACATTCACAGAATTCTTTACGTGTCCTTGAAACAAGTATTTCCATTATCTGAGAGTAAAAATAAAATCTTTTATTTACAATCATCGCTGTTTTTTACCTCTAGAAAATGCAAAATATTATTAGAAGCACGGATAAAATAAAATTAGAATATCGTATATACAAAAATTTTTGTTTAACGGTTAATTCTTATGATTAGCAAACTAGGAACACTGCAGTAGCTATTTTAAGATGAATGCTGTAATAATTCTTTTACGTGTCCTTGAAACAAGTATTTCCATTATCTGAGAGTAAAAATCATATCTTTTATTTACCACCATCGCTGTATTTTAATACCTGTAGAAAATGCAAAATATTAAAAGCACAGATAAAATAAATTTAGAATATCGTATACAAAGCGTTTTGTTTAACGGTTAATTCTTATGATTAGAAAACTAGAGATATTTCAGTAGCCTTTGTGTGTGTGTGTGTGTGTGTGTGTGTGTGTGTGTGTGTGTGTGTGTGTGTTACACTCACAATTTTTTTTTCACTTGTCCTTGAAATATGCCTTCTCAATATCGGCGAATGAAAATCATATCTTTTATTTACTATCATTACTTTATCGAGCGTAAACAAAACGTGGACTGTTTGTAACAGTGATCGAAAAGGAAAACCTGAAGATTTATGCGAATTAGAATTCACACTGCGCCATGGTATATCGAGTGATGCGTAAATCCGGATGTACAAGTCTTTGACTTCTTTGCACCTTCTAATGGATTACAAGGTGAAAGAGAAAAAAAAGAAAAAGAAAGAAAAATCCTGCGTCAAGCATAGATTATGAAACACTTTCTAACACTTCCAGAATACTACTTTAACAAGTACTCCGCTTCTTCTGTGCAGTCCTGTATTTGATCTATAGATTTGTATATATTCTACATAGTATACTAAAATTTAGTTTAATAAGAAAATGCATAATAGGTTGAAAATTCACTATCATCAATTTCTAGCAATAGACGAAAATATACTTGAATTCATCTATACAGCATTGTATATTACCTATATATTTTTATACATGCCACATATTGAGCTAAAATTTAATTCAGGCCAAAACACTCTTAAAACTCCTGAAATTATCATTCATAACCGACCATGTATCCAGTTCTTTGCGTAGCTCTGTATTTGATTTTATTTATATTATAGAAACATCTCTTACACCCAGAAAAAGAAATTGATTAAAACAATAAAACATGTTTTGTTGAGTACATTTTGGTTGTTTTAGCAAAATTTTAGTTGAAGTAAAAAAATGGTTTTGTTGCTTGGACAAAAAAATATTGTTAACACTCTTACAAAATTTTAACAAAATTTCATCAATTTTACTTGAATTAACAAAATCTGTTTTTTTTTTTTTTTTTTTTACATTAATTTTGTAATTCCAGCAAAATTTTGTTGTTTTTACAAAATTTAAATTGTTGTGTAGTAGCCATAATTCTCTCACGTAACTCGATTTATTTGACTTATATAGCTATATAATTGAAGGATTAACATAATTTTTGGATAATTAAAACTTATTTTCATTGAGACGGACCAAGGTAGTTTAAAAAAAAAACCCTGTCACATTTATTACTTTCTTCTATCTTTACGAGAAGAAAGTATTGGAATCATGAAAATTTTTGACTTCCGGTTTCCGACGGATTTTAGAAGGTCCTATGAACACGATTTGACTGTTTTTAGAAAATGACCGTCAATGACTCTATCTGTCTGTATGTGACAAAAATTTTGTGGGCACTCTATCTCAAGACGTAATGCACGGAATTTAAAAAAAAAAAACTTTATATTCAGTTACTTCCTGATATAAATTGTTGCTGATTAGTTTTTGGTGTAAATCGCGCAACAGTTGGCGCTGCTATGTTGCATTTTTCGCGATTTCTACAATAGCTCTATCTCATTTTCAGCAGTGAATTACGCCTGTAATCTTTGAATAATAACCAGTGAATTTTTATCCTGCTTTTTGCAGGCATAATTCACTGCTGAAAATGAATTAAAAATTAACTATGTGTTGTCGTATGCTGGGCTTTGTATTGTCATCTCATGTTTGCCGCTGAAATTTGAGTGCTCCTGATGACTTTTCCATCTTGCGCAGCGGTTGTAGCCGTTGCGACATATATAAGAGTGAGAAATGCCGAACTCAAATATCGTTCCTTGTAGCCCAGTGGTAGGGCCTCAGATCGCTGTTCTGAGGACCCGGGACCGACTCCCGGCTTGGGCGATTTTCACTCTCTTGGTTTGCGCTTGAAAAAAAGCGGAATAAAAATCCACGTGTTATTATTCAAGGTTTACAGGCATAATTCACTGCTGAAAATGAATTAAAAAATAGTTAAAATTGCGAATTTAGATTGGTTTATTTAACATACGTTTTTGTAGTATAAACAAAACAAGTTCGTAATATATAACATTTTTTATTATTTAAACAAACAAAATATATTTTGTTGAAAAAAGAAAATAGATTGTTAAAATAACACATAGCATGTAACGAAAATAATTTTGTTAATTCAACTAAAATTGAACCATTTTACTTGAATTAACAAAACATTTTTTTGCTGACAAGACAAAAGTTTTTTTTGGAATTGCAAAAAAAATAAAAAAATAAACAATATTTTTTTTGTTGATTCAAACAAAATTTCCATTGACCAAATTTAAACGGAAAGTTTTGTTGGGTCAAACAAATTTTTGTTGATTCAACAAAACTTTTTTCTGGGTGTAGTATACTAAATATAGCTCAGATTAAAAATGCATAACCCAACTAAAAACCACCTTTAAGCAACTCATACTCCTACTCAATAATGATTACGAATTATTTTGTGTAACCCCATATATGATCTATAAGCATTAATACACAACACGTAGTATGCAAAAATTTAGTTAAACTTATCAACGCATACCATAACTAAAAACGTGCTTCCAGCAATTATCGCTAGTAGATAGTACTTCGAATACAGTATTGTATTCGAAATCTTTTGTGTATCCCTGTAAATGAACGATCAATGCTATGCACATCATATTCTACAAAAAGTATCGTGTAGTAAACCTCAGTAATGTATTTCAGTTTTCAGTTTCCTTATAATTGAAATAGTGTAATATAATTAAAATACACTGCAAATAATTTTTACCCCTATACCATTATGTGACGAAATTCTTTGGTGTGGCCTTGTAAACGAGTAATAAATGCTTTGTCCTCCATATTTTACATAATACATGTTTTAGTGCACTTCCTAAATGCATATAAATTTCATTATGTTTGAAATGCTGTAACATCATTAAAATGAACTTAAAACAATTTTTTCCCATTGACCATGATGTAACAGAATATTTTTGACAATCCCTATAAACGAACTATAAATGCTGCACACTTCATTTTCAATATAGATCGTTATGGTAAAGATACCATATATCTTTTTCAAAAATTAAGAAATCTATGCTTTAACTATTTTTATTACACATATTTTCCTTTTCGACACTATCGTATTTTATATACATTCCCGGCTGTTATAACGTGCACCCATTTTGGTCCTTTTCTTTCAACGATAACTTTTAGTCCAAATCATACATATTGTTTTTAAATTATCATTAACGTACTTTAATCGGTCTCCCACATATCAATGTAAATGAAATTATACAAGGCATAAAATGTTTCCTTTCTCATGGTCAGTTTTGACTTCATAAGGCATCCAGATGTTAATGCCGTCGTGCTGGCGCCTTATAACATATTTCCAAAATATCTTTCTTGCATTTTCTCAAAACAACTAACCGTCAAAATTCTATTTCACTCTCTTTTTAGCCAAAGTGCACTCTTCGCAAAAAAAGATTTCCCTACCCCGGACATCAGTTATGAAGCTGATATGATGTATCTGTATTGGTTACAGCATCCAACGCAAAAAATACAACTTTCTTTGCTTTAAAGTGTAAATCGTTTGACGTATTTTCCAACGCACGCTGTCATTATCAAAAATATACTTCCTCTCTTATCTCAGCCGATGTAACATCTCTAAAAATGATCCGGCCCCTTGGCCATTCTTATGGTACTCTCCAAAAACACTTTCGCACTTTTCAAAATTCGGATATGCAGCCTAAGTTCTTGATATTCTTACTTCGCTCCCCTGTCAAAAATTTTGATTGTCACCCAATGGCGATCGTCATGATACAAGATGTGCTTCTTATATGCCTGAGAATTATTAACTGTGGAATAACTTCCTGGATATGTCATTTTTCATCGTTTTAAAATAAAGAAAAGTTGTTTGTCAAATTCTTTTTGATTCTTCCTCGTTTAAACAAAACTCTTCCAGTTCTCAACAGGATGTCGTCATCTCGAGTTGTTGCGGAAACAACTGTTGAAAATCACTATACGTCACTCGGGACCTATGTGCTTATGTCCCATCGAAAACAATTTCCCATATTTTCAGATGCTACTACAATCTTCGTCTATTCCATACTCCGAAGCAATCTTGATTCTTTACGACAATCGCGCTATAGTAAACGTCAATAAAATATAAAAATTACAGGGCAATCCGAGCGTATTTATGAGAGTTAGAGCGCTATCAGATAAGCCAAAGTCATAAACAAGCTCGGACTCCCCGCCGGCCCATTGGCCTGAGGGTCAGTCCAGGGAAAAACTTTGACCCCCTCAGCTGATCCACTCTAAGCCAAAGTAATAGAAGACAAAAATGTTTTGCGGGTATTTTGTTGCTCATTGGAAAACGTGATTTGGCTTTTTGAGGAATTTTCTGGAAAAGAAAAAAGTATCTACAACAGAAAACAGGATACCTAGGTAATCAGATACTACAACAGGAAAAGCTTTGACTTCTCATTAGCTGATCTACTCTAAGCCAAAGTAATAGAAGACAAAAATGTTTTGTGGATATTTTGTTGCTCATTGGAAAATGTGATTTGGCTTTTCAAGGAATTTTCTGAAAAAGAGAAAAGTATCTAGAATCTTGATGACACTTCTCTCAGTTGTAGAAACTTAAATATTTCTCTTGCTCTCGAATTATAATAGGAATTTTGCAAATCGTGTGAAAAGTGTGTTGAGAAGAGCAAATTTACTCAATTATTTTATAAACTTTAGGCTACTAAAGCGACAAGCGAGTATTTTTGTTGTACTATTTCTGTAGAAACCTTTTAAAGTGCAATATTACTTCAGCATTTTACATAAGAATGTATAAAGTGATTATTCTTAAGGAAACAAAACACCTCTCGAGTCACCTTATTCCAAATATTGCAAGAGTAATAAGTACTACGAGAAGTTTCGAAAAGTAAAGATACAATGCCATTCAAAAAACTTTACTCATTCAAAAAACTTTAATTGATAAAATATCCATTACAAATTACTTACTGGTATATATGTCTTATTTTTCGACATATGTTTTGTCGTTGTCCAACAATTTGTTAAGTCTGGGTACAAGCTTTTGTATCCCACAGTACATTTACCGCCTGTTGTCGAAATCAAATTTCAACTTTGATTTTGATCTCATCCTCGTCGTGGAAGTTTTGCCCAGCAAGATGTTTCTTCAAGTAAATGAATAGGTGATAGTCGCTGGGTGCAAGGTCCGGAGATCACAGATGGCCTACTTGTTCTGGGTTCTGAGTCCTATCACAAAACCATTTCGTTACATTTTGTCGATTCATAATATTCCCATAGACGGAAACAATTTCTTTCTGAATATCCATTTGACATACAGCTTTTACATGAAGAAAACGTATGACGGAACGTACTTCACATTTGGCGGGATTCTGAATTTACACAGCCACTATAAACACGTGCTACACGAAACAGACTCACCGTACAAATAACGAATGACTGCGAGGGAAAGGTCAAATGTTCAAGGTTACAATATGTGTTGCCAACGCACTCATAAAAAAAAATTTCCCTGCTGTCTGAGGTGTATCTTTATTTTTAGAAAACACCTCGTATTTTCACATGAACATTTAATTATCCCTATAATATGTGGTATTTTGACAAAATAACAAAAAAAGCATGATCAAGCTTGTTTTCAAAATTTCTATTTTCATACAGAATTTTTTTTCTTTTTTTATGATGCAAATGTTTTTTGAAATAAATTTGCGTGCTGAATATTTTGTGTATGTGGTGAGGGAGATATCTACAGAGACTACGTTTAAAGATGCTATTTTGCTTTAAAAAATTCCTTTTAGTAAATGAACAATACTTACTCCTTAGATGTTAACAAAAATTACAATATCACATTTATAACTGGATTGATAACTAATTGATATTGAGTAAAAAAAAAATGCATTTCTTTAAAGAGGTTGGAACTTTTAGCACTTATATTCTTGCATCTTAATAGTCATCAAAGTAAAAGTTACATACATAATAGATTTTAGAGATATTTGTTAACATACAAACAATAAATAGTGAAATATTTTTAAACTAAAAAAGACAAATTATAAGCAACTTGAATCAGTAATTGTACAAGCATCATTAATTCTAAAATTTTTGCTGGGAAATCAACAAATCAGTTGACGTTTCTAATTAAAATAGGATAAATTATTAGTACGTTTTACCATTATTACTGCAACTTTGCCACTAGACCCAACCTTTGGTCAATTAGGAAGTCATATCTTTAGTCCAACGATCAGGGGCCAACCGTAGCGTTGGCTCAAACGCAACTATCCGCGGCAATCTTCCAAGTCTAATAAAAAATTTCCTGGCTCTCCGGCTATTTCAAATTTGGATTAACAACATAATGTCTAGATTTTCCATTCAGGAAGATGGAGCGCCGCAGGATCGCGTCCTAAGTGTTACTACTCTATTTGCAGTGAAATAAATGATATTTTGAAACAGTTGTCCACTATGGTTGAAGGAAGTCTGTTTTATTGACTTTTATGTCAGGGCTAAAACATGCGTTTCACCGAATAACTAGCAAACTAGCTAGCTAGCAAAATACTATAAAATATATTATTAGATGAACTAACAAAGAGGGTTTTAAATTTTCTCCAGACAAACCATATGTGTAATTTTGTAGACAATAAACTAGATTTTCGTTGTCACTTTTCCGATTTCTGCAGTTGACACTGCTCCTTTTTTGGGTGTTTACTATGACAAGAAACTGACCTTTCAGCCGCACATTTTATACTTAAGAACAAAGTGTGAAAAATTCTATCTGTAATTCTATCTGTATTCAGTTAAAAATTCTAACCAACGCTGTTTGGGGGGCAGCCCGATCTTTTCTATTAAAGACATATCGTACTGTTATTCGCTCAAGATTGGACTACACCTGCCCTGTTTATGAATTGGCCCGAAATAACATCTTAAAAAAGTGCACTATAGTACATTGCGGTTCCCCTCTGGTGCCGCACTTATTGTCAGTACAGAGTCTTTATATCGATTGCGTAGAACCTTCATTGTATCACATCTGTGAACTTGAATATCTCTTGAATTATATTTTCGCATAATTTCACATTCAGACCATTCACGTTACCAATCTTGCATTCCACCTTTCGGTCTCAGAGTGACCAATACAATCCATGGCTCTCCCCTCGGAAAGCTTTAAAATTAAATCTTGTTCCTAACATTCCGTACCCCTTGGGATAAATAGAATGTCTTGTGACTCAGACCGTTTGGTAACTTTGACAAACACAATGCACATCTAGTTATTTTCAACAGCATTTTCCTGCTCATCGAGCCTTTTACAGATATTTCATTGGTATATATACCAATGGTTAAAGATAACTGAGTTACGTCTTTTCTTCTTTTCACATGAATGGTAATTCTCTTGATTTTCGGTTACCATCTTTTATTTCTGTCTGCAATGCCGAATTTATTGCCAGAGAAAAGTCATTACATGCTTATTTTATCATCATCGTCTTTTATCCTTTATTGTCTGTACAGATTCCAAATATACCCTTGATGCTCTGAAGTCCTGCTCTTGCAATAATTCATACATTTTGTCAAACGCAGTTTTTAAAGAAAAGGATTATTTGTGGTTTTAATATCATGTTTTGTTGGGTTCACTGCATTATGGACATCGCTCATAATTTGAAAGCAGACACCTGTAAAATTCCATTCTGTGATATATAAAAATATCAAATAAACAATATTGTAATATTTAAGTAAAGGAGAGACTGGGACAAAGTACTTAATGAAAACTTCAATCTATAATACCAATAACATGCATTTGGCCTTTCAGTTTTTCAAGGAGAAATAATGTAATAGACTCGTCTGCGTATTAGGCACACTAGGATAACCCGAAAGCATCTTCTACATGGAGAATCAGCTGGTATGTGCCCACATTGCTATTTTACGGAAAAAAAAAAATTCATTTAGTAACTAATTGTACTGTATTTCCAAATCTATACAGAAATTATTTTAAATCATTACTCACCTATTCGACAAGGTCTCATTGGCGAAAAACCCAATGATACTTTTTACTTTTTTGAAGCGTGGCAATTTACCATGAGATATAATAAGGTAAAGCCAGGAGAGATTGCGCACATTGGGGTTCGGGGGGAAGGAGTGGAGTGAGCGCGCAGCGACTCCAGATAGTTGTACAACAGCAGTAGTGGAGTATCTACTTGAAAGTGCACATTGATTGTTTTGAGTGTCTAAGATAAAGTATTGCTATTTTGTTTTGTTTTCCCAAAGTAAGTGCTTGAATTTTCATAGCTATTCATCAGAATTTCTATAAAATGTCAGTAGTACAAAATATTTTAAACTTAAACGATTTTTCATAAGCTACTAATCTAGACTAACAATGTGAACATCAACGGTTCGTTTTAGTAGCGGCCATGTTTATATAAAAGGCTGCGCAATCTTTCCTACCAAAATTCGAGAGTTTGCGCATCTGCTACTTAGGAGAGATGGCGCATTGTTTCCATTAGTTTCCATGCTAGGAGAGATTACGCAGCCTATTGGCAAATTTGCCTAAAAAAATGAAAAATTAAAATGGACTAGTTTTAAGTTACGCGAGTTATCAAGTAACTTAATGTTATTTTGTAATCTTATCTGGACTTGCTTTTTCTGATTATTTAATTTTTTCCCCTTTAATTAAAATTTTTTAATCGTTTTTAAAATTATTTCCTTTTTCTAATTCTTTAATAATTAGGTTGAAATATTCACTCCTAATACAATAATATTTGTTAATTTAATATAATTTTTTTTTTTTTAATTTGTTCTCTTGTTTTTCAAAGGTCGAAAATATATCTCTGAATCATATCTGGTATCTCGATATGATATTTCGCGACACAGCACTAAATTGACACAGTCAGACTGATATAGACACCCCCCCCCCCCCCCTCCCACGCCTCTTTTTTTACAAAATAGTTTCGTAATATGTTTGAACTTTTCAAGACTCAAAAATTTCTTTCTTGTTTCATCCATCAAAATCAACTCGAAAAGCAATTATCGATATCACTATCAAACTCATTATTGTTTGGATAACAAGCGAATCGTCCCATGACCCACCCCCCAAGTTACTACACAATATAGTTTTCAACACCATAAGGATAATCACAAATCTTTCAACTTAAAAATAAATAAATAAATAAAAATTATCTGTCATACACCTCGAAAACTAGGCCTGTATGTCTAACAATCGTGAAATAAAAAAACCACGTGCTCCCCAAAGTAAAAAAATTTGAAGTTCATGAACTTCCGTATCAGATTTTATCACCACAATGTCGTTGTAGCGTGTCAGTCGATAACGGAACATGCGATGGTCTATAAGCTATACACTCCCAAGGAAAACTAGAAGGCAAAAATTGTACCGTCATTGGATATCAAATCTTATCAATCAATACATTTGGGGTAGTTATTTATGAATGAAAGATTATTTCGGATAGGTTGATCGTAGAATCTCCTCAATGAATCTGGAAAAACAAACAAACAAACAAACAAGGGGGGGGGGAGAGCTTTCTACGCTAATACGCAGTGAAATTTATATGCACTGAAGACACGCCTACGTAAAAATAATGAAGAAACTACTCTTAGTGTCTTGGATAGTTGCAGAGAAATGTATTTTATTGAATAAAATGTTTTATAACCTTTAACTTTCATAATTATCATAACCATTTGTACATCATGGCACATTAAAGTTATGATGACAAGGGGAAGAAAGTCATTGTACGATACTACGCAGTAAAATTGATATGCAATGAAGACACACCAACGTACAAGTACAAATAATGAATCTTATAAATGAGATACGGGCTGTTCTTAATGTCTTGATAGTTGCGGGGAATTGTATTTTATTGAGTCAAAATATTTATAACCTTTAAATTTTACAATTATCATAGTTTAAACCAATGTATCTCAATCTCTTTTGCCTCACGGCACACTAATAAAGTTATGATGAGGGGAGAAACAATTCTCTTTCTACGATAATACGAAGTAAAGTTGATATGCACTAAAGACACACCTAAACAAAAAGTAATGAACCTTACAAATGATAGAGACTGTTCTTGTTCTTAATGTCTTGGACAGTTGAAGAGAAATGTATTTAAGTGAATGAAATGTTTTATAATCTTTAAATTTTATAATCATCATAGTTTAAACTAATGTTTCTTAACCTTTTGTACATCATGACACATTAAAGTTATGATGAGAAAGAAAAAATTATTCTGCGATAATACCAAGATAGCAAAATTACTATGCAATGAAAACACACCAACGTACAAATAATGAATCTTATAAATGGTATAGAGAAGGTTCTTAATGTCTTGATAGGTGCGGATAATTGTATTTTATTGAGTCAAATTATTTATAACCTTTAAATTTTATAAATATCATAGTTTAAACCAATGTATCTCAATCTCTTTTGCCTCACGGCACACTAAATTTATGATGAGAGGGAAAAAAAAAACTCTTATAAAAAACTGCGATAATACGAAGTAAAGTTGATTTGCACTGAAGACACGCCTACGTAAAAATAGTGAGACTTACAAATAATAGAGACTGTTCTTAGTGTCTGGGATAGTTGCGGAGAAATGCATTTTATTGAATAATTTTTTTTTATAAATATCATAGTTTAAACCAATGTATCTCAATCTCTTTTGCCTCACGGCACACTAAATTTATGATGAGAGGGAAAAAAAAAACTCTTATAAAAAACTGCGATAAAACGAAGTAAAGTTGATTTGCACTGAAGACACGCCTACGTAAAAATAGTGAACCTTACAAATAATAGAGACTGTTCTTAGTGTCTCGGATAGTTGCGGAGAAATGCATTTTATTGAATAAATTTTTTTATAAATATCATAGTTTAAACCAATGTATCTCAATCTCTTTTGCCTCACGGCACACTAAAGTTATGATGAGAGGGAAACTCTTATAAAAAACTACGATAATACAAAGTAAAGTAGATATGCACTGAAGACACGCCAACATAAAAATAGGGAATAAATCTTTATTTGTAAGGTTCACCTTACAAATAATAGAGACTGTTCTTAGTGTCTTGGATAGTTGCGGAGAAATGTATTTTATTGAATAAATTTTTTTATAACCTGTAAATTTCATAATTATCATAGTCTAAACTAATGTTTTTTAACTTTTTGTACATCATAGGACATTAAAGTTATGATGAGAGGGAAAAAAATAATTCTACGATAATACCAAGATAGCAAAATTGATATGCAATGAAGACACACCAACGTAAAAATAATGAATCTTATAAATGATATAAAGAGTGTTCGTAATGTCTTGATAGTTGTGGGGAATTGTATTTTATTGAATAAAAATATTTATAACCTTTAAATTTTATAATTATCGTAGTTTAAACTAATGTATCTCAATCTCAAAACAATTGCCTGATATATTATGGCTTATAAAATAATTTTTAAGCATGAATTTTGAAACTCCCAATAAACAAATGGAAGAATGCTGCCATTATAAATTTTTAAATAGTTACAAGTAGTAAAATTAATGAATTTTGAAATAAAAACGTCACAAGAATAGGGTGCCTTTATATGAGAATAGCGTTATACCGGATACAAAATTTGATTAGTTCAGACGATTTTGAAGAAAAGGAACCTTTGTAATAATTTAAAAATTTAAAAGAAAATTATTTGTTTACACCATAAACAAACATCGGATATTTTAACAGATAATATAAACAGAAGATATTGTTTTAGATATTGCATTTTTATGAATAAAATATAAAAAAATTATTTCACAAATTTAATAAAAATGCATATAAAAAGATAATATGAGCAGCAAGAAACAACGTTTTAATTCATATTTCATCAGTATTACAAATAATGTTAACGGTCATTGCAAAGTTAGAAAAAACGAATATACATGAAATTCGTTAATATCGCGATCACTATATCGCATGCATAAGATGATGAATAATAAATTAACAAAGAAGCATCACTGGATGCAGCGAACTCCCTGTATTAATAATACCAAAAAAATAAAAAATAAACAAAACCCTTGAAATTTGTTAATGTCGCGATCACTATATCGCATGTATGAACGCTGGGAGCGCTGAAAACTACCCCCATGAAAAGTTCCCCCATACGTCATTTTTACGTCACAGCTAATGGGGGTAGATTTCCAGTCATAGAGAATTTTACTTTCGTCGAAAATTGGAAAAGTTCCCCCTGAAAAGTTCCCCCAAACCAGAAGGAGGAAGATTTGAAGTGCCAGGTAATTTTCTTCTTCACTGAGTTCTTGAAAACTTCCCCCATGAAAAGATGTCCCCATACGTCATTTTGACGTCACTACAGATGGGGGAAGATTTCCAGTCCTAGAGAGTTTTACTTTCGTCGAAAATTGGAAAAGTTCCCCCATGAAAAGTTCCCCCAAACCAGAAGGGGGAAGTTTTCCAGTACCAGGTAATTTTCTTTTTCACTGAGATCTTGAAAACTTCCCCCTTGAAAAGTGCCCCCATACGTCATTCTGATGTCATAGCAGATGGGGATACATATCATGGGGGAACTTTTCCAGTGCTAGAGAATTTTCTTTTTACTGAGAACTTGAAATCCATCCCCATGAAAAGTGTGCCCATACCACATTTTGACGTCACAATATAGGGTCACATATCCAATGCTAGAACTTGTTACTTGTTTCGAGATCTGAATATCTGGCACTCGAAATGTCTTTCTCTTTTATGTCTATTTTTGTTATGTTAGCGGAAAGTGTGTGCATGTGATATTTGTTGTTGAGTAGAGCATCAAATGTGAATCTTTAATGAAAAATTCACATAAGTTATTTACTTTTTTTTTTTTTTTTTTTTTGGAAAAATAAGAATTTGCTCTTTTTTTTTTTTTTTTTTTGATTTTTGTTTTTTTTTGTAAATCAAATATCCAATATCAATAATTTGACACAAAAACAAATAATTCTTGAATCGGCAGATCAGAATTTAGAATTGAAATCAACTATCAACTTTTTTATTATTATCTTTAAAACTGTGTTTTTGAAAAAAATAACCATATTAATTGAAAGGTAAACAAATCTTAAGAACAAACTAAAAGAGATACTATGTCATTAGTGTACAACAAACTTACAAATAAATAATTATATTGTTGTAAACGAATATTAGCTTCAAAAATATAAATGGAATTTTAACTTTTAGTAGACCATAAAATACATAAGAAATCTGATTTTTGAACAGAATTTGTAACAAAATAAATATTTTTTTTAAATTGATTAATCTGTGATACCCCATTTATATGAGCAAATAGATAAATAAATAGAATGCTAAATTCATCTTTAAAAGTTAGACTTAAAATTATAGAATGTGCTGATTAATTAAAAGATGATAAAAATATTTTTAAAAAAATTTAATTGTTTTATTGTATTCTCTGACGGCAGCTATGTTTATGCCTGAAAGTACTGTGAATTAAAATAATTATAAAAATTTTCTTTCAATATTTCTGTCATCTTTATTTAGTACAAGTAAGTATTTAGCACATTGTGTAATTTTAAGCCTATTTATAGTTTGAGAAAAACTATTTTTACCAAATTGCTCTACGATTGTTGAGGCAAAGGCAATTTTTTTCAGGGCTTTGCTTGTTTTTTTTTTCAATTTAAAGCGACTAGGAACAAATCTTTATTATTATTCTTTTTTTTTTTTTCATTTTTAACATTTTACGAAAACGAAGAGCCTATTCTCAACAGCTATAATTCTTGAAAAAAAAAAAAATCGAGACACATTAAAATAAAATCCTTATAAATACTACAATTTATTGGCAAAGCAGACATTGGATGCAGTGCCGCGTTAACCGGTTAACAATCGGGGTCTTGGTCTAAGATCCCAACCTCTCACAGTTGTCTGGATCATAATGCATTTTCACGGTTTTGAATTTTTATTTTAAAAGGATAAATTATTTCGAACTACTAATCCAGTGGTGTAGTCGAGGGGGGACGCGGGGGGACGGCGTCCCCTCACTTTTTTATTTTATCTTGAGCGTCCCCTTACTTTTTATTTTCAAGGGGAACGCTAGAGACGCGAGAGGACGCAATCTTTTCAAACTTACTAATTTTTTAAAAGGATGAGCAGACCAATAAATTAACAATATCAAGAAATAAGGCATTGATTTTTAATACTTTTCAACAACATGGAAAGTGTTTACGGTGTCGGATGGCTTGTCTGTCTCCATCTGTTCGCATTCTACTCGTAACTTCCAAAAGTTTGCTTGAATTTCGACAAAATTTTATGTATATTTTTTCAATGTAGTTTTGTCACTATTGTAAATTATGTATTGTAAATCAGTATTTCGTTTACGAGTGATCAAAAAAGAGTTCTTTCATATTACTGTTTATGGGTGGAGATTGCTTGAAATACACATAAATGAAGTAATGCCATATGGTATTGAAATTCGTTACAACATATTCCCTATCGAAAATAGCATTTTTCGTTCGTTTACAGGGACATTCAAAAATATTTCGAAACACCAAAACACCACGAGCTATTAACAGTAATTGTTTGCAATGCATGGAAAACGGTGTACGAAGTTCTTTTACAAAGCCAAAGAATTCGGATACATTGTCATTTGTGGGTTCAGTTCCACGAAACGTGTTTTCGGTTATATTTTGCATTTTTCAGCTGAATAAAATATTAATTAGCTAAGTGATACGCAAATGATATTCGTAAACAGGGCCACGCAAAAGAATTCAAATACACTACCGTCATGACCAGATATTTCTTGAAATGCATTTTGCAGCTGGTTTAAATTTTAGTGTGTTATGTGATGCGCATATGATCATTAATTTCTATACATGACCACTCAAAATAATTCGAATGAATACATATCCATTTATAGGTAATTATTGCTTGGTATGTGTTTAAACTGAACGAAATTTTATTTTCGATTTAAAAAATGCAAGACATGCTTTTCCTTCACATATTATTGCACAAAATTAATTTTACAAACATTTGTGTATAATGAATACAATATACAGGGTGATTATAAAAAAAACTATCCCGATATATGAGCCCCTAACTGTCATACCGTTCACACAAACTGAATGAAATTCTGGCATAAAGTATTTTGAGGTATGCGCTCAAGAATCATGTAAAAAACAACAGTTAAATTCTAACAGTTGCGGTTACAGTGACAAAATTTCGAAAATTTCAAATGGCAACACCTACTTTTTTATTGGAATGTGATCTTCACAGTGAAAAACCATAAAAAGCGTTGGAACGGTACCTGTAGTACGAAAATCGCCGGCGCGGTGCTAGACAGACAACAACAAAAAAAAAAAATAGGTGTTGCGATTTGAAATTTTCGAAATTTTGTCACTCTAACCGTAACTGTTAGAATTTAACTTTTGTCTTTCATATGATTCTTGAGCGCATACCTCAAAATACTTTAAACCAAAATTTCATTCAGTTTCTGTGAACGGTATGATAGTTAGGGGCTCATATGTCGGGATAGTTTTTTTAATAATCACCCTGTATATTGGCCGGTATACAGTGTGTCTGTGTATTATAAAGGTTGACACACGCTTTAATTTTTTACCTGCTGGAGATATGTAGATAATGTAAATTATAATTTTTTTTTTTAAATAAAGTAAAAAAATAATATTGTCAATAAAATAATTATCTCGTTAATTTTCAAACATTTATACAATAAATTTTTATACGACTCTTCTATTCAAAATTTGTCACTCAGAAAAATTTTCCTTTCTGCTGCAACAAAATCAATAAAAATCTGCATACCTATATCTTTAAAATTAAATTTTAAAAAATGGAGGAAGAAAGCTGACTTATAAAACCTTTTCGAACTATTTAAATATTTATTTTTAGATTTTTCTTGCAAATTTTGCAGAACCAACCTTCGGAGGTAAATTTTTGCTGTTGTAGAAACCTACTATGAAATTTTCTGTTAAAAAATATTGGTATTCAGTTGGCGGACCATTTGGGAGCCCTGAACAATTCATCCTTTTAAAATGTAAAAAAAAAAAAAAAAGATTTTACGAGCATGTAAGTCCTGAAAGTACATGCAGTTTCGTGTCATTTTCTAAGTGCGCTGTGCAATTTACTATTAGAGAACTCCAATTTTCGAGTACTTACTCCTTTTTTTTCTTCTCTGACGTGTTGTTTTAGAATTAGAAAGCTTATGCACTACTTAACTTTAAAAATAAAAAAATTCTCCCCAAACCCTGCAAGTCAAAGCTAATTCACCAACTTGTTTTTAAGCATAAATGCATGAAGCTTGGAGTCAAGACTATTGGGGTCATTTGAAATCAAATAGCATTTTACATTTTCCATAACTGTATATCATATTGGGTTAAAATTAACTGTTGTCTGAAGACAACTTTTCCCAGGCTATAGAATCTCGGAAATCGGCTTAAAACGCCAACTTGGACAGCAAATTCTGTACGGTTTTTATTTTCATAAAAAGAGGAATTAAGCTATTCGATCCCTTAGTTTATGAAGAACAACATGTGATTGACAATAACTATGACTGAAAACAGCCAATGTTTCAGAGTGTTTTTCATTTTTTAATATATATTGTTAATATATAATTTGAGTCAGCATATTATAGAAGAATTGGAATTTGAATCATATGTTGCCAAGAAAAAAAGAAAAAAAAAGTTATTTAAAAATTTATGCAACCATGGATCAAGGAACAACATGTAATGTATAGCCAAGTACATACCCCAATATATAAAACCAGCAATATATATAGTATATATATATAATTCATAATATTTTTTTTCCTGTAAATTATATTCTCTGATTCCCCACTATTTTAATAGCCTAAAAAAGTGAAAATATTGCAATAAAATTTTGAAAAGCCTTATCTTTGTTTGTGAGAAATTAAATAAAATCAAGACGACAAGTTCTAAAAATTTCCACTTTTTGTGCCTAAACAGCTTGAACATGCACTGCACATTGCTATTATGGGGTTATCACTAATTGAATTATTGTACTATTCTGCATTTTTTTTAATGTTTTATTTAAAATGATTCGAGGCTAATTTCATATTTTTAGTAGAATATTTTTACTGTTATTAATTATTTAATGGAAATTTATCTGGCTATTTTTTCTAATAAAATCCTTAAAGCATTTTCTTGCATTTTTCTTGATATATTTCAAATATTGTTAGCCTGATATCATATTTTTTGTAGCATATTTTTACTGCTATTAACTTTTTAATATAATTTTATCCAGATACTTTTTTCTAATGAAATTATTAAAAAATTTTTCTGTAATTTTCCGAAATATCAGAAAAGGTATGGGTTTAGTAACTTGGAAACTTTCCCGCCTTCCATTTTCTACATTATTTATATTTACGGTGATTGTTGAAAAATGAAAGTACGTCATGAATTCCTAATTTTTTTTTTCCATAGTAGAATTCACAAATAAAAAATCATTGACCATCAGTCAAATACTTCCGTTGCGTTTTTCCGTTGATTTTTAACTTTCTCTTCCCTTATCGTATCTGTCATCCGCAAGGGTTCGAAGAAGTTGACTGGAGAGCAGCAGGGGATATGTGGGGAGCGTTCCGCAAGATTATGTCATAAATCCTGAAGTAGCCTCTTAAAAACTGTACGTTCTTCAAAAGTGCTTGCCTGACGGAAATATACAAATTCAACTCTCATGTTTGACTAATAACTAGATGGGACTAATTGTTTTTCGAGGTGTCACGTATAACGCCAAAGATTTCCCATAGCTAGTGAAGGGAAGTCGTAAAAAATGCACCTGCAAAAAGAACCCCTTTATAAAATCCGATATCCACAAGACATCAATTAATCTTAATTCTTCAAAACATCGTTAAATTAATGGATTTTGAAATAAAGGAAATTGGAATAGAAGTTATTCTCACGTTATAACTAACGATCGGTCCTCTTTATCATTCATATTAAGAACAAGTGTTATTCCGTGTACTTATTGGATAATTATTTCTGGTAAAATAATTCAATCGATCTATGTTGTTAATTTTCTTGAAATACTTCAAAGAGATAAAAAGACATTTTTTTGCAATATTCAGATAACTTTAGAATACCAGAATATTACAACTAGAATAAAAATAATTCAGCAATTTCTTTAAATTTCAAGATGTGTGTTTTATTTAAACCTCTCTAGAACTTGTACCAAAAAATGTTTTATAAGTCGGCGAATCTTTATGAAGTAAATAGTTTCTATCAACTCTTTAAATATCAAAAAATAAAACTACGACTGAGATTAAACTACTAGAAAACCAATATTGCCATAATAAAAAGATAATTTTAAAAAAAAAGCGCGAATATCGTATTTTTTAAGCATTACTTTTAACACCCCAGGCTAATTATGAGGACCTTACCATTTTTTTTCTTTTATTCTAATCTATATATATATATTTAACTAATAAAGACACATAGTTTTTAATAATAGTTATCGATTAAGTAATAGAATCAGGAAAAATCATGTGTATTGCTCATGCCCGAATCCCGGAAAATAAAACACTATATTGCAAGACTTCAACTTTTGTTTATAGGGATAAATTAAACTAAAGCTGTTTTAGGATTTAAAAAAAAAAAAAAAAAAAAGAAAAGAAAATGAGTAAAGGATTCACGTGCCACTTGATACACATTTACATACAACTTTACAGGATAATAAACTGATTACGAAAAAAGTGGAAGAAATAAGAAAGATCTTACATTTTTTAATTAAAAATAATAAAAGCTTTTTTTTTTTTTTTTTTTTTTTTTTTTTTTTAATAATACATATATAAGAATTTTATTTTTACAATAACAGCGTGTTTACCTGCAAATTATTAACATTTGAATATAAAATTAATATTTCTGATATTTTACCTTTTACACATATATTCCTTTCTTATTTTATATTCCACTTATATTCCTATTTATCTTTTTCACTTATTCTCCACAGCGTTAGCTGAAAAATTAAATTGTAATACTAATTATAGTAGCCTGTTGTCGTACAATAATAAAAAAAATTATAAGGCCATTTAATTTTTATAGGTTATGATAAATATTATTGTTTCAGAATATTAAGAAAGAAATATATAAAAAAATAAAAATATATGCAATAAAAAATTATGTCAATAAAAAAATTATGCAATAATGCAAAATCAAAATTACAGCTTCAAAAGTTACGTGTGTTTGAGTTTTTTTGCGTTAATGTTGGTTTCATAAAAAAAACATGTAAATAACTGTAAATAAATTTTTTTAATCAGGAAAAGAAATTTTAAGGGTAAAATTTACTATAAAGACAAAGACTTTATAGGAAAAATTATGATTCATTAACTTTGTCACGTTAACTTATGACTTTTTTTTTTTTTTTTTTTTTTTTTAATAAAATAAAAGAAAATTAGCGAGATTATTTCCATTAGCAGAGAAAATGTAAAATGAAATACATTTTATGCAAAAATAAACTAGATATTTTACATAACTTTACTTAATTATTTTTGTAATACAGAATTAATCTTTGTAATAGACGTATAGTTCGTAGACGTATAGTTGTAGGTGAAAAAAAAAAAAAGTAAACATTCTCTACTAACTCTGCAAAAAATTATCGTATATAAGAAAGTTCCTGGTACCAAACTATTGGAAATAATAAAGTCTACTTTTAAATGATATATATAAAACTTTATTAAGGGACAACCTGCATATAAAAAATAACTCAATCTTCGTTTTTTTTTCTTTCAAGAGCAAGACACAATTAAAACATCATAAATGAATGTTGCACCCTTTTAGTCAAAATACATAAATTTTCATTAAATTCGTACGATTAGTTTCAGAGAAATTAGTTATTATAAAATGCGCATATTTTGGGGGCTATATTCAAATTGAAATTTGTTACTATATTGTTGAAATGACTATGTCACTTCTATTAATTTATTTTTTCTTACCAACATGACCATTTCACTCATCTTTATGTGTTTCAGCTATTGCTAAATGAAATGAATAAACCATATATTTTTTTCAAATTATGCTTTTTTGTGCACCAGATATGCCCCCCCCCCCCCAAACAGCATTTTGACATTTTATAAACATAATTTAAAAACTACTTAGTTTGAAGTCAGTTATTTACTTACTACTTAGTAGAAAAATACCTTTTTTTGAACAGAAGAATTAAAATTTCTTGTCAAAATTAGATGTTGCCATTGAAATAATCAAAATTTGGGCTGTTTTTATTTGTAGATGGCCTCCTAAGGAAATTTTATGTACGCCATTTAAAAGTAGACTATATTTCCAATCTTTGGTGCCAGTAACTTTCTTCTAATATAATTTTTCACAGAATTAGTAGGCGTGTTTACTTTTCCCGACAAAAGTGCAACTTTTATATTTTCTGCGTCATTTTTTCCGATGTCCCTTTTTCTCGACATTCGCTGCTCTCATTTCAGTAAATTTAAATGATTTCTTTTCCTTTTTCAAATTTATCTGCACATTTGCCGTTTTTTATTTTTTTTTTTTCCATTTCAATTCCATTTTTTAAATTTTATTTATTTATTTTTTTTTTTCAAATAAATACTTTACATTTGGGAACCGGTTTCGAATGTGAAAATATCTATCATAAGAAAAGGTTATCTACATTTTGTTCCACAAAGCGGATTCCTTAATAACTTGAATATATTTTAATTAATTTGAGATAATTTAATTAATATTAGATCGCTTTAAAAAGGTTTTCATCTTAACAGATACCTTATTCTTTATAATTATAATCTTTTCTTCAAGACCATGAAATTTACCGTTTAAAAAAGTTTTCCACTACACATACGGTCTGTTTTCACTGGTTTTAGAATCAAACATATCTTAATTTAATTGTAAAATCCATAACATTTTCCAATTGTACATAAAAGACAACCGCTTATATATATATATATATATATATATATATATATATAAAGTGTGCGATTCTTATAATTAAGTCTGGTGAAACATATTTATACCACTTTTAAGACGGTTCTGGACCAAAAAAAAAATCCTGAGCTCATTAATACAAAACATTAGTGCATTCAGTGATTTGAAATCGAATATATATATATATATATATATATATATATTTATTTATTTATTTAAACAAATGTATTTTGAGTTATAAGAGATTGTTGTCTCAGTCTCACAATGACCTTTAGCGAACTGTCGCGTCCAGAAATTCTGTCCAAAATGCCATCGTTTATAAGATTTTCTGAAATTTTTTTTTTTTTTTTTACGAAAATGGAAAAAAAAATTTCGATTTCACGGTTTTTGAATTAGAGCACCCGCTAATCTTATGCGTTTGAGACAAAAAATAAATTCATAAATATCTCAGAAATAAGCTTGTTTGGATTTGAGAACCGCCTTAATACAGAATAGTTGAAGCTTACCTATTGAAATCTTATTATTATATATACAAGTATTTTCACTGAAATTCACACATTCAGATTGCGAACGATTATGGAATCTGACAAGCATGTCAAAAAACTTTCTGTTACAACTGAATGTTTAAACGATGGTATTTTTGTAGTATGTTTGAATCAATATTAGTCGCCGTATAGAAATTACCATAATTTACAATAATTATTGTAAATGAATTTTCATAATATCATAAATTATTTTATCTTTAAAAAACATATTTTGTTTTTCAATTTAAAATTTCACAATATCATAAAGTTTAGCGACTTCTGAATTTTAGTTTCTAATTATTATTAGATTTTTATTTTTTATCTAATATCTTGCAGGTCTTATAACACTATATAAACACTTTTCCTCAATCTAAGCGTAATCTGAAATCTGCGTTTTTTTCACCCTTAATCATTAAAAGTATTTGTCTAAAATATTTAATGAAATCATATACGAGTATATTGGAATTTGCGCAATGTTAGTAAATCAATATTCCGTTTATTAGCACAATAGTTTTAAATCGGTATCACAACTTTCCAGATTCATATGCATTCTTTGACTCTCACGCAAAGAAATGTTTTGAGGTAAAAGCGTCTGTTTATAAATATAAATACATATTTGAAATAAAAGTCTAAATAACATAACTCAGTGCCTTAAGAGTATTTCTCTTATTTTCTTGATAAATTCTCTGAATATTAAAACCTGTGCGTGCTATTATTTGGACACCACATCTTAAAATAATTAAAACATTTTTACAAAAAAAAAAAAAAAAAAAAAAAAAAAAAAAGGAAAAAACTTTGATTTAATCATTAATGATTCATGGAAGTGTATCATTCATTGATGTTCAGCCTTCAAATATCTATTTTAGGTTGGCATATAACATGTTCTTCAATTAATCAAATCGTCAGTGATGGTGTGAGAAATTTTTGCCACATTAAAAGCACGAGATAGATAAAATAAAATGAAAGCATAATAATAATAATAATAATAATAATAATAATAATAATAATAAAACTAAGCCTACATTATGTAACAATTTCTAAACTGTTATATTCGCAACGTTTGTTTTCCTCTGAATTATTACGGCAAAATATGCTATTTCCAAATGAAGTATTTCACAGAAACAATTTACTTTTAATTAAATTATTCTACTTAGCACATTACATATTCTCAAATTATAGGCACAAAAACGTAAGAAAATATTAAACATGAGATAAATAATTGGATATATGAAAACTGTGTGAAATCTTAAAGGCAGTATTCACGCTTGGTACTAAAGCCCAATTTCATTCACTCTTAATAATAATGTATAAAAAATAATGTAAATATAATGCTTTAAAGTAGATTAATTTAGACTTTGTTTCTATTTAAATGCTCGTGTTTAGAAAAAATTCTATAAAAAAGAAATATAGCAACTTAAATAGAAAGACAACAGGCATCTTTACGGAAGTTAAAATAATTATTTTTAATTGCTAAAGCAAAGAAAACATGTGGTAATTAATATCAACACCCTTTGGTTGTAAAAGGACTATCACTGGCACAAAATTTGCATAAAAGTTAAGAGTTCTTAATCTGTTTATTATTTTTGGAAACCATGTGGTTAATGAGTTAGTTGAAGCACCCTCTTCCACTCTTGATTAATATACCTGTAAATCTGGTACTATCCATAAAGGTTACTTATATTCTAAAAAAAAAAAAAAAAAAAAAAAAAAAAACTTTTTATGAAATAGTAATTTAATTTAAATTAATTTACGATTATGCGTTGAGAAATCAAATTTTAAATTCTAAAATAAGAAATTAAATAATGTTTATTTTTTTCTTTTCTTTCTAGTTGCATTACCTTAAAAAAGATAAAAAAAAACCTATGTATTTTTGAAAAAATTCGCTTGTTTGTGATTTCTACCAAGCGTAAAAAATCTGTATACTTTTTATAGTCGAATTCGATGTCAAATTATTACGGAAATTTTTGGCAAAAACATGAAATACCTTCAAAAAATTAATTTTTAATTTCTAGTTATTAATGTTATAGATTGATGATGGATATTTAATGACTTGGTTTTTTTTATATAATAGTAGAAAAGTTAAAGTGAAGACTACTGTGTCAAATTATTAATATTGGATATTTGATTGGAAATATTAACAAAAAATTAAAAAAAAGAGCAAATTCTAATTTTCCAATAATAATAATAATAATAATAATAATAATAACTAATGGGAATTTTTCATTAAAGATTCACATTTGATGCTCTACTCAACAACAAATATCATATGCACACACTTTCCGCTAATATAACAAAAATCTTTGTTTTCGATGAGTTTCCATGAACCTTCTAACAGATTATGCTTTGAGCAACATTATATAACATTAATACTTAAATCCTTTTTGACCGCCTAGTTTGTGTTTGATAACCGATTATGAAAAGTAAGCAAGATACTTTTACATTACGCACTAAATCACGTCTGAGCATTTCTTCAAGGCGGTATAATAATAATTCACAGTAATAATAGTAACTAGACATAAAATAGAAACACATTTTGAGTGCCAGATATTCAGCTCTCGAAACAAGTAAACCCTATATTGTGACGTCAAAATGAGGTATGGGGACACTTTTCATGGGGATGGATTTCAAGCTCTCAGTAAAAAGAAAATTCTCTAGCACTGGAAAAGTTCCCCCTTGATATGTATCCCCATCTGCTATGACGTCAGAATGAAGTATGGGGATACTTTTCATGGGGGAAGTTTTCCAATTTTCGACTTTTCAAGATCTCAGTGAAAAAGAAATTGCCTGGCACTGGAAAACTTCCCCCTTTTAGTTTGGGGGAACTTTTCATGGGGGAAGTTTTCCAATTTTCGACGAAAGTAAAACTCTCTAGGACTGGAAATCTGCCCCCATCTGTGGTGACGTCAAAATGGCGTACGGGGATACTTTTCATGGGGGGAAGTTTTCAAGATCTCAGTGAAAAGAAAATCCCATCTCACTGGAAAACTTCCCCCGTCTGCTTTGGGGGAACTTTTCAGGGGGAAGTTTTCCAATTTTCGACGAAAGTAAAATTCTCTATGACTGGAAATCTACCCCCATCTGCTGTGACGTAAAAATGACGTATGGGGGAACTTTTCATGGGGGCACTTTTCAGTCGCCTCTGAACGCTTTATACAAAAACAAAACAAAACAAAACTGGATGGATACCGCATGTATGAGCGCTTCACGCACAAGAAAAGCAAAGAAACCAGTAAAAAAAAATTCACTAAATGCAGCAACTTTGACAAATAAAAATATGAAAAATCTATTAGATTTAGGGGAAAAAATGGTTTTCGCCTGCGTTCTGTAACCCGGGAAGCCCGGGTTCGATTCCCTAGTGTTTTTAATGTCTTGATAGTTGTGGACAATTAAATTTTACTGCATAAAAATATTTATAACTTTTAAATTTTATAATTATCATAGTTTAAACCACTGTATCTCAACTTGTTTAGCCTCACGGAACACTAAAGTTATGATGAGAGAAAAAAAAAAAAAAACTCTTCCTACGATCATAGTAAGTAAAATTGATATGTACTAAAGACACACCTACGTAAAAATAATGAATCCTACAACCCTCCTCCCCCCCCCCCCCAAAAAAAAAAAAAGAAAAAAAAAAAAGAAAAAAAAAAGAGGCTGTTTATGTCTTGGATAGTTGTTGAGAAATATATTTTATTGAATAAAAATATTTATAATCTTTAAATTTCATATTTATCTTAGTTTAAATGATTGTTTTTCACCCTTTTTTACCTCACGCTTCACAGCACAGAAAAGTTATGATGAGAGGGGAAAAAAACTCTGCAATAATACGCAATTACATTGATATGCACGGAAGACACACTAGCGTAAAAAGGATGAACCTTACAAATGATAGCTTCGGAGGAATGTATTTTATTGTTAAATGTATTTTATTGAAAATATTTATAACCTTTAAATTTCAAAATTATCATCGTTTAAATGAATGTTTCTCAATTTATTTTATCTCACGGTACACTAAATTTATGATGAGAAGAGAAAAAACTCTTTCTACGATAATACGCAGCAAAATTGATATGCACTGACGACACACCTAACCGTCAACCCGGATGACTTTGTCTCATTTTTTGCTTTTTGTAGTCTTTTAAAAATCCAAAAATCATTGAATTTTCATTTAAACGATTTCTAATTCTTTTTTTTCTAGAGAGTTCCAAGATATCAAATATAACTTTTAAAATTAACATTTAGTATTTTTAAAGAAAAGCTTTTTGTTAATTATTATTATTATTATTATTTTTTAAGTGGGACAAAGTCACTTTGGCTTGGGGGTGGCTTTGTCTCATAACTAAAAAAAAAACAACAACATTGAATAAGCCTTAAAAACTTTGTAAGACAATGCGAACCAACTATTATGATAAACCGTAATAAAAAGAATACGTCATTTCGTCATTAAAAAACACAAATTTTGTGAGAAAATAAATAGAAAAACGAAATTTTATTAAAAAATCACCATTATGTAAGACATAAGACATGTAAAAACAATTAACAATTAAGGCATGGTAACATTGTTTTTTTTTTTTTTTTTTAAAGAAAACATAATTTTAGACATATTCACTTATTCCAGGCACTAAAAAAAAAAAAAAAAAAAAAAAAAACGTTTCCTGTAGAAGGTATAGGTTATGGAGGATTAATTATTTTTAGGACTTTTTAGCGTATTCTTTAAAGTAGTGATTAGAATATTTGAATATTATCAGTGGCTTTTCTTTGATTTAATGTACGTTGTTGAGTAACATCTACTGCTTTCTGCAGCGTTTCGTTGATACATATATATATTTTATAATTACGACTACCTACAGGAGATTTATATATACGAGGTATTATTACACCAGCACCTGAAACAAAAAAAATAATAAATATATAGTAGTACAACGTTTATATTATGCAGTAAATGTTTGCTTTTACGTTTATATTTTCAGAAAACTTAAATATAACTAGTCGTTGGGGTCCACCTTAATACTTACCCATCATGGATATGCATAATATAAAATATGAAAATAAAACATGTGTTAACTATTTATAAAATGCATTGCAATTCGAATAAAATCGTGACTTGATGAGGCCATAGACTGTAAATGCTCTATTACTGAATTGCGTAAAAGAAACATCCTTATAACAACAAAATTGATAATCATATTAACTAACGGTTTACTGCGTCGTATTAAGTGTCTCATTTCCAATTAAAATATATCTTTGAATTGAAATTTGAATGAAATACAGGGTCATGAAAAATCAAAGAGGGTGGTAAATAGAATCCCAAATATCTCAGCAACTCATTATTCGATCAAATTCATTCTTTATGCAAAATTTATGTTTTTTTATTGTCTTTTATATTCACTCCTTAAAATAAACAATTTCGAAAATTTTTATATACCTTTTATAAGAACGAATATTTCGAGAGTCCGAAAAAAATAATTCCGGATAATCGAGATTACTGAAATTCAATAAGCTTCTTCCCATTATTACATACTAAGTACATACCGAATTTCAAGTCTCTATCTCAATTTGTTCGGGATATAGAGCGTTTACAGACACACACACAGACAGACGGACGGTACATTTTTTTTTTTCTAAAAATATGTTTTTCGGAATCTCCAGTGTCTGCAACGTGTAAATCCGTCATTTTTTTTTTCGATTTTCAAAAGGATTACAAGACTTACCCTATACTACGTATGATGGGTAAAGTCCCTCAACGTGTCTTGTATGGATTACTATGCATTTGGACTTTTGAAACAAGTTCTTTATAAACGACATCCCAAAATATTGAATGGTCTCTGGAAGATCGTGGTCGAGTAGTGGAACAAAATCAGCCTTGATATTTTAAGAAAAAGATCTTTTATCTTAGAAATCAACAAAAGGGCTATCTGATTCAACATAGAAAAGAAAACTCTTATCTTTGTTTAAAAAATTATTTTTGAAAATTCGTTACAAAAATGTGGGTACATCACCCTTTTGTACGTTTAACAAGCTGAGAACTGTACGTCAAACGTGACAAATGAGGTGCGTTCGTACTATAACTAGTTTTATAAATATTCAGATCTTGGTGCAGTAAGCTGTTGCACTCTTATGCAAAAATACATGAATACAAAATTTATTTTATGCGCAGGTTTTCATAGTATAGATATTAAATTCATTTTATAAAATTAAGTTTCAATGCACTTTTACAAACAATTAATTACAATTCTGTTACATTAAAATTACACTATGCGCAAACATCCAATACAAAACCATGTAAAAAAAATAATTGTTATTATTTCAGTGAAAGGAATTATATCGTCTGTTATTATGATATGATTAATTTCTGTAATAAAATAGGTATATTTTAAGTTGGCAACATTTTATCTTTTGTTGACATTTACTGAAAATTCCAATGGGAAACCTGAGCCTAGCTTTGAAAATTTCAGAACTTGAGATCCGACTACTATACAGACTATCCGACGACTATACATGCTACGTATTTATATAATTACGAACCCACCTAAGAATGAGTCAGAAAATGTGTCAGAAAGTTTCGCATTGTTGAACGAGGCATATATATAGTATATATATATATATATATATATATATATATATATATATGTATATATATATATATAACCATTAATGAAACTTTACCAAAACACTTGAAATTATGATTTAGGAAGTAATAATTTATTGACAACGAAATTGTAACCCCAGCACAATGAATATAGATATTAAATACTTATTTAATAGAAGTAGAAATTAAATTAAAAATTGAATGAAATAAATAGAATGAATGAAATGAAATTTGTGGAATTTATACAGAATTATCAAGTCCTAAATGCATAAATTCCACAAATAAAATGAGTGGTTTCATCTTCATATTAGCATTAAAATTGCTAAAGAATATGAATTTGGGACGACCACTCAATGACAATAACCTTCTAGTGAAAAAAAGACTTAAAATTCATAAAACAAATACAAAACTAATGCAATACTTAAAAAGAGAGAAACCTTACCCTTAATTATAAGAGAAGAACTTGATGATAGATCTCCAAATACCATAATCTACGCGATGGATGTGGATTCCTGCTCAAAACACTAACAGGATACATGAAGACCAATAAAGGCAATGAATTGCAAAAAATTATTTTCTAAATGTTGCCAAAAACATTTTTAGAAGATTACAAACCCTGTTGCCAATTTAGAAAAGGAATTACTTGGATATATGGAATTTTTTAAAACATCACAAACCATGGTGCTGCCATCTATGATTTTGAAAATGAACCACATGGATATATTGAATATTTTAAAGTAAAGCAAACAAGCCATGGTACTGCCATCTATGATCTGAATATGTAGTGAATATACAATGGAAAAATCAATATTAAAAATGAATTCATTCTATCTTAAGTGGTATTAATTAGTTAATATATATATATATATATATATATATATATATATATATATATATATATATATATACTAGTGTAAATGCCCGTCCTAGGACGGTGGGTAGAAATTGGGGTTTTCAGTTAAAATTTTAAATAATTGATAAAAATATTCATATACTGTTTATCGACAATAAGGAAAACTGACCTGAACCGTTAAGTTCGGGGCTAATGGTCGAAACGTAATCTTTTTCTTTATTTTTGTTTTTCAACTCAAAATTTCCAAATATTTTTCTGAATAATTAAAATCTTAATCCTCATAACGATCTCAATAATTAATTAAGGTCTCAATCATTAATTATGGTAAGTAAATTATAGGTATTAATTTTCGCTCTCAATAATACGAAAACGATCTTTTAGTTTCTTCATAATCTAAAAGTATGCATTAATTTTTACACAAATTCAAATATTTCCCTTTCAAAATTAATAATAAAAATAATTTCAATCATTAAAAAAAGTTGATCTTGTAATAATTCAATACATCCTGAATGTACAAGTACATACCTTATGTTAATGGTAAATTTTACGAAACGTAATCTTTTCCTTTATTTTTGTTTTTTAACCCAAAATTTCCAAATATTTTTCTGAATAATTAAAATTTTAATCCTAATAACGATCTCAATAATTAATTAAGGTCTCAATAATTAATTATGGTAAGTAAATTACAGGTATTAATTTTCGCTCTCAATAATACGAAAACGATCTTTTAGTTTCTTCATAATCTAAAGAAAATGCATTAATTTTTACACAAAGTCAAATATTTCCCTTTCAAAATTAATAATAAAAATAATTTAAATCATTAAAAAAAGTTGATCTTGTAATAATTCAATACATCCTGAATGTACTACATACCTTATGTTAATGGTAAATTTTACGAAACGTAATCTTTTCCTTTATTTTTGTTTTTCAACTTAAAATTTCCAAATATTTTTCTGAATAATTAAATTCTTAATCCTAATAACGATCTCAATAATTAATTAAGGTCTCAATAATTAATTATGGTAAGGAAATTATAGGTATTAATTTTCGCTCTCAATAATACGAAAACGATCTTTTAGTTTCTTCATAATCTAAAAGAATGCATTAATTTTTACACAAAGTCAAATATTTCCCTTTCAAAATTAATAATAAAAATAATTTAAATCATTAAAAAAAGTTGATCTTGTAATAATTCAATACATCCTGAATGTACATACCTTATGTTAATGGTAAATTTTACGAAACGTAATTTTTTCCTTTATTTTTGTTTTTCAACGCAAAATTTCCAAATATTTTTCTGAATAATTAAAATTTTTTAATCCTAATAACGATTTCAATAATTAATTAAGGTCTCAATAATTAAGGTACAATTTTATATTGTAATCCTTTTCCTACAGGATACATAATTTTTCTCTAAAATAAATAAAAGATCAGGGTCCATAAGCCGTTTTGGCCCATGAAATAAGACTAAAATTCGATTTTGTTATACTGACTTAATTATTTCACTTTTTAATATTAGGAGGTTTATCCTGTACGACTTCAACAATAATTTTTGCATTTTGTTCGGATTTATATGACTTACACAAGCTCAAAGTTCGTATTATTCGTAGTTTTTGATGAAAAATATGCAATTTCTCCAAATTTTACCTCATTTATTTATATGAGCGCAATCATGCAACACTTTTTTCTTTACATATATTATAAAATACATCAAAATGTACAATATATGTAAAAATAAAAGTGTTGCAAAGCTCCGCTCATGGTAAAAATAGAGATAATATTATTAAAGATAAGAGATAAACATATTAAAAATAAAGAGTTAAGTAACTGCATTCCCTCACGTCACTAAGAGACTTTAGGATGCAGCAACGTGTTTAAACGTGCTAAAATGAACGTAACTATTGGGAATGTAAAGGAATGCAGTTATTAGAAATAGTTACGTTCATTTTAGCACGTTTAAACACGTTGCTGCATTCTAAAGTCTCTTAGTGACGTGAAGGAATGCAGTTAATAAACTCTCTATTTTTAATATTTTACTATGAGAGCAGCTTTGCAACACTTTTATTTTTACATATATTGTACATTTCGATGTATTTTATAATATATGTAAAGAAGAAAGAGTTGCACGATTGCGCTCCTATAAATATTTGAGGTAAAATTAGGAGAAAGTGCGTATTTTTCATCAAAAACTACGAATAATACGATTTTTGAGCTTGTGTATAAGTCATATAAATCCGAACAAAATGCAAAAACTATTGTTGAAATCGTACGGGATAAACCGTCTAATATTAAAAAGCGAAATAATTAAGTCAGTATAACAAAATCGAATTCTAGTCTTATTTCATGGGCCAAAAAACCACGGCTTATGGACCCTGATCCTTTATCTGGAGTTGTGAGAACATTTTTATGATTTCTTAGCATACTTTTATAAATGTATATAAAAAGAGAAATAAATTTTCAAATAATATAAATTTATGACATTAATAGTTGCATTTTAAAGCAAATCGTGTGACCATGAAATGTTGGATTCTTAAAGTATCGCTATTGTTGTTAATTCCTAAAAATTTAATGCAGCTTGACTTTAAATTTTTTTTTTTTTTTTTTTTTTTTTGAGACTGGCGACCAGGCCCCTACCTGCCAGGTTTCCCTAGCTTAAACGGGTTTAGTGCCTGGTACCGGGGCGCGTAGCGCCACTGAAGAGATGCCGCGTAGCGGCTGGCCGTTGCTGACAGGACGGCTATGTGGAGGACTTAGTTTTGTTTCCATTTTGTTTTGCTGCTAATTGATGTTATTCTTTTTATATGGACCTGTCATCGTTATGCGAGTTGGTCTCGTAATTTAGAGCCTTGATCAGGTGACGAGACCTTCACCTGATTAGGCACCCCCAGAGGTATTATTCACAGGGAACTTGGAGGACTTTACACCCACGACGGATTTTACATGCACCAGGCGCCATTAGCGTACATGATAAAAAAAAAAAAACCTGTAAGGGAAGGGGGTTAATACATGTTTATTTAACTTTACATAAAAAATAGAAGAAATGATTACTTTTACCTGTGTTGGATTGTTTTTTTCCCTTACTTTTTCTACCGTACTTTCCAGTTACCTGTTGTTTTTCTTTTGCTGCTTGATTTTTGTTGCACATTTAGGTTTATCTCGTTGCTTTTTGGTTTCTCATGTGATGCAGGTTTCTCATTGTGATTTGGGTTTCTCATATTTCTCTGTTGATTTTATACTCTGTTGCATCACTGGTAACCGTTGAATTTGTTGTCATGAATGCGCTCTAGTGGCGATCAGTCCATATATACCTTATGGCTGTTTTCATGAGCTCGATGAAGCTTTTTGAGGACTTGGTGCGCTATGGGGTGGGGCATATTCCTTGGCCATTAGTCCGTTAATTAGTTATTAACTTTCACCCTCTTAGACGCTAAAAGAACGATTTTTTTTTCGCAGGAAAGAGGTATACTTTACACTGCTATTTTATTATATATACACATATATACATATATATATTTTCCTTTTTTCTTTTTTTTTTCTTTTTTTTTTTTTTTTCCCTGGAAGGTAAGATTAATTAGGCAGAGGTTATACACACTTTGAATATAAAGGTATGGTGGCTGCTGGGACTTTTATGTTTTTTTTTTTGTTTTTTTTTGTATTAGTCTATGTTTGTCTGTTTCATGTCGTCTACATTGTTCATTAGCCATCTGATCACTGCTCTACCTTTGTTTTGTACATGTTTGTTGTTTGCAAGTTGTCTGTGCCATAGTATTTCGTTATTAACTGTGATGGTGACCAGATGGTGTGGTTCTGTGAGTGGGCAGGCCGTAAGGTAGTGTTTTATGGACCCTAATTCCCCGCATATGCATTCTGGAGAGCTAAATTTAGTAAATCTATGTAGGTATTGTGGGAATGCTCCATGATCTGTGTAGATTTGGCTCAGTAATTTACAGCTTATAAGCCGTTTTGTGTCTACTTTTGGGAAGTATCCATGAGTTGTTCTACCCGTATCCCCATAGTCCCACTCGAACTGCCATTGTTTTATTGTTAACTCTTTTAATATACGCTTAAGGTTTGATATTGGTCTTTCTATGTGGTAGGGTCTATCATTTTTTTTATTTTTAGCCGCTTCTTTTGCTAATTCGTCAGCATCCTCGTTTCCTTGGATGCCAACGTGTGCCTTAACCCAATTAATTTTAAATTTGTTGTTTGATTTTCTTATTTTGTTTTGTATGTCTGCAATTAGTTTTACTGTGTTGAATGGTTTGCTGAGTGCTAATATTGCTGATAGGCAGTCCGAGTGAATGCTATAATCCATCCCTGTTTCGTTGCCCCATTCTGTTGCCTTTAGTATCGACAGTAGTTCGGCTTGGAAGACACTGTTATGTTTCCGCAATGGTGTTGACCATAGTTTAATTTTTTTGTCGCTTTTGTATGCTACGAAAGCCGATCCCGTAGCGCCTGATTCCAATTTTGAGCCGTCTGTATAAATTGTTATATCTGTTTCGTTGTAGCCTATCTTTGGTTCTGTTGTTTCTGCTGGGTGCGTTTCCCATATGTTTATTTTGTTATCGTAGTCTGTTGGTTGAATTGTATTACCGTATAATTTACATGTTTCTCTTAACCTTGTTATTGTTCCATATGTTGCTTCATATTTGACCTGTAGGTGTATTGGAATCAGGCCCGCCAGTACCTGTAGGGCTGCTGTTGGGGCAGTTTTGTATGCCTTGACTATGGTCAGCAGAAAATGTCTTTGGCAAGTGGTTAGGGCCGCTTTGCTTCTAGCATTTAGTTTGTGTCCCCAGATTGGGGCTGCATATGTTAGCACTTTTTCTGCTACTGGGTTCTCCCATGGTGCACTACTGGGGCGCGGCACACCGGTTGAGAACCACTGGTTTAAATCATCTTCGTAAATCTATCATTCTATTACTAACACATTCCATGTCGAGTGTTACTAACACATTCCATGTCGAGTTTTAATTTTTCCAAAAATCGGGGCTCGTGTCACTTATTTTTTTCAATTATTGAATAAATGCTTCATAGGTAAACAGATTTCCACTCATTTTTTTTAGTAATGTAGTCTGACTAAATTAAAAATATTCATCTCAACTTTACTGATACACTTAAAAAAAAAAAAAAAAAAATGTTGATTGTACAGTATAATACTGGCACCCCAGGTGCCAGCAGTATACCGTAAAATTAACAGTAATAAACAGTAAAATAAGCATTAATACACTACCGCGCATACGCGGCAGTACTGTAAAACCAACATTTTTTTTTTTCCCCAGTGTATTACTAACATATTCCATGTCGAGTGTAGTAAATTTTTTAATTTTTCCAAAATTCGAGGCTCGTGTCACTTATTTTCTTCAATATTGAATAAATGTTTCATAGGTAAATAAAATGTCCACTCGCTTTTTTTTTTTTTTTTTTTTTTTTTTTTTTTTTTTTTTTTTTTTATAGTATTGTAGGTTGACTAAATTAAAAATATGCATTACAACTTTTTTTCTTATTTAAATTTTTAGAACTCAAAAATAAAAACCAACTGAAGGAAATTTAACTGAAATTGAGTAAATACGGTAGCATGGAATATAAACGTTTTATTTCATTAATTGTAAAAAAAGGGATATTGGAGGATTCTATATAAAACTAATTTTTATACAAGCTTTTTCCTCTTTTATTATTCAAGTAATTACTTTAAAAAAAGATATAATTTAAAAAAGGTACAATTTAAAAAAAAAAATCCATATATTATTTAAAAATATGTATTTATTTTTAAAAAGTACGTACATATTTAAAAAAAAAAAATCCTTTTATAAAGGAAAAAAATGCATCACAATAGCATGGATCTCATTGACCCATCCGAGCAAAATCTATCGCTTCGTCAGTAAAGTATTGCGGTTGTAAAACATTTTCCGAAGTATTTCATTAACCGTAAAAAAGAATTCTAGATGATTCCATATAAAAATAATTTTTATACAAGCTCTTTCCTCTTTTATTATTCAAGTAATTACTTTAAAAAAAGATATAATTTAAAAAAAGGTACAATTTAAAAAAAAATCCATATATTATTTTAAAATATGTATTTATTTTTAAAAAGTATGTATATATTTTTAAAAAAATCTTTTTATAAAGGAAAAAAATGCATCACAATAGCATAGATCTCATTGACCCATCCAAGCAAAATCTATCGCTTTGTCAGTAAAGTATTGCGGTTGTAAAACATTTTCCAAAGTATTTCATTAACCGTAAAAAAGAATTCTAGATGATTCCATATAAAAATAATTTTTATACAAGCTCTTTCCTCTTTTATTATTCAAGTAATTACTTTAAAAAAAGATATAATAAAAAAAAAAGGTACAATTAAAAAAAAAAAAAATCCATATATTATTTTAAAATATGTATTTATTTTTAAAAAGTATGTATATATTTAAAAAAAAAAATATTTTTATAAAGGAAAAAAATGCATCACAATAGCATGGATATCATTGACCCATTCAAGCAAAATCTATCGCTTCGCTTCGTCAGTAAAGTATTGCGGTTGTAAAACATTTTCCAAAGTATTTCATTAACCGTAAAAAAGAATTCTAGATGATTCCATATAAAAATAATTTTTATACAAGCTCTTTCCTCTTTTATTATTCAAGTAATTACTTTAAAAAAAGATATTTAAAAAAAGGTACAATTAAAAAAAAAATCCATATATTATTTAAAAATATGTATTTATTTTTAAAAAGTACGTATATATTTAAAAAAAAAAAAAAAATCTTTTTATAAAGGAAAAAAATGCATCACAATAGCATGGATCTCATTGACCCATCCAAGCAAAATCTATCGCTTTGTCAGTAAAGTATTGCAGTTGTAAAACATTTTTCAAAGTATTTCATTAACCGTAAAAAAGAATTCTAGATGATTCCATATAAAAATAATTTTTATACAAGCTCTTTCCTCTTTTATTGTTCAAGTAATTACTTTAAAAAAATATATAATTTAAAAAAGGGTACAATTTAAAAAAAATCCATATATTATTTAAAAATATGTATTTATTTTTAAAAAGTACGTATATATTTTAAAAAAATCTTTTTATAAAGGAAAAAAAATCATCACAATAGCATGGATCTCATTGACCCATCCAAGCAAAATCTATCGCTTCGTCAGTAAAGTATTGCGGTTGTAAAACATTTTCCAAAGTATTTCATTAACCGTAAAAAAGAATTCTAGATGATTCCATATAAAAATAATTTTTATACAAGCTCTTTCCTCTTTTATTATTCAAGTAATTACTTTAAAAAAAGATATAATTTAAAAAAAGGTATAATTAAAAAAAAAATCCATATATTATTTAAAAATATGTATTTATTTTTAAAAAGTACGTACATATTTTAAAAAAAAATCTTTTTATAAAGGAAAAAAAAAATGCATCACACTAGCATGGATATCATTGACCCATCCAAGCAAAATATGTCGCCTCGTCAGTAAAGTATTGCGGTTGTAAAACATTTTACAAAGTATTTTGTTAACCATAAAAAAGGATTCCAGAGGATTCCATATAAAAATAATTTTTATACAAGCTTTTTCCTTTTATTATTCAAGTAATTACTTTAAAAAAAGTATAATTAAAAAAAAATGCATGTATTAAATATATATGTATATGTATTTATTTTTAAAAAATACGTATATATATTTTTAAATATATGTATTTATTTTTAAAAAATACGTATATATTTAAAAAAAAAAAAAAAAAAATTAAATAAAAAATTGCATCACAATAGCATAGAACTCATTGACCCAGCCATGCAAAATCTATCGCCTCGTCATTAAAGTATTGTGGTTGTAAAACATTTTCCAAAGTATTTCATTAACCGTAAAAAAGGTTTGTAGAGGATTACATGTAAAAATATTTTTTAGACAAGCTTTTTTCCCTTTATTAGCAAAGTAATTACTTTTACGAAGAAGGTAATTAAAAGAAATGAATGCAATTAAAAAATATACATATATGTATTTATTTTTCAAAAATATGTATATATTTAAAAAAAAATCTTTTTATAAAGTAACAAATTGCATCACAGTAGCATGGATTTTATTGACCCAGTCGAGCAAAATCTATCGCCTCGTCATTAAAGTATTGTGGTTGTAAAACATTTTTCAAAGTATTTCATTAACCGTAAAAAAAAAAAGATTCTAGAGGATTCCATGTAAAAATAATTTTTATACAAGCTTTTTTCCCTTTATTATTTAAGTAAATTACTTTTAAAAAAGGTAATAAGAAAAAATGCAATTTTTGTTAAAAATGTGTATTTATTTTTTAAAAATACGTATATATTAAAAAAAAAAAAATTATAATGTAAAATTTTTTATCATAATAGCATGGATCTCATTGACCCAGCCAAGTAAAATCTATCGCCCCGTCATTAAAGTATTGTGGTTGTAAAACATTTTCCAAAAGTATGATTGCAGAAAAGGCTCTTGGTTAACAGCAATTGATAATAAGGCCTGCATTTCAATTTGTTACATTAGAATAACATTTATTAGTAATATGGGCTAACCTATTAATTACGTCACGTAAATTTTATGGGGGGGGGGGGGGGGTTAGACCTCTCTCCTCCCATGTTGCACGTTGGCATACTCGAGTGGTGCCTAAGGCTCCTATAAGGGTGTGGGAGCTCTAGTGGTACCCTCTTCCTTGTTGTGACGTCACATTTTCTGCAAATATTAATTTAGAATTAAATTTGTGCAAGCAAATGTTATATGTGATGCATTACCTACTAATATAAATATTATAAAATACTTAAGATCTTGTGTGCTTATACTTCAAACTGTTGAAATTCAAAGAAAAAAGCAAAATATATTTAATTCAAATGCCTGAATAACAATACATATTGTTTTAATGATCTTTATTATACTTCTTGAAAATAATGCCTGCATAATTATTTTTATATTTTAGTTGTGACGTATCACAACACGTTAACCCACTCCTCACACCCTGTCACACTTTGTGGACCCTCTCCCCTCCTCTTGAAGTGTGATGTAATTAATAAATTATCCTTATTTAGTCATTTTATTTATCTACATATATCTCTGCCAGGAAAAGCGAAAATTAAATCTCTTCATAGTTCTTACAGAAATGGCTTCATTTGCATTAAACAAACTAATTGTGTGAATGGGAATTCTTCTCCTTTACGCTACCGATGGTAGCAATTTATATACGAACAGGGAAGACTGAGCTATGCTCGGTCAAAATTAGCTTTGAGTTCAAATATTATGACGCATGACTAAAATTACCCCCTAATCAAATTTTCTCGAACATGTGACCAAACCCAATTGTCTTCTCGGGCCCGAAACCCGTAGGATACAAAATTTAGCCAAAATAGTCTGAGCCTTTTTTTAGATAAAATTAGCTTGACGCACAGTGACCCAAAATGACCCACTAATAGGATTTTCTCGAGCATGTGACCTAGCCCAGTGATTTTCTCATGCCCAAAAACCGTAGGATACAAAATTTAGTTCAAATCGTCGGAGCCGTTTTTAAGATAAAATAGCTTGACCCATAATAACACATGACCAAAATGACCCACTAATCGAATTTTCTCGAGCATGTTACCTAGCCCAACACTCTTCTCGTGCCCGAAAACCATAGGATGCAAAATTTAGTCTGAATAGTCTGAGCCGGTTTTTAGTTAAAATAAGTGTGACCCACGGTGACCCAAAAATGACTTACTTATATAATTTTCTCAGACATTTGACCTAGCCCAATGATTTTCTCGTGCCCGAACTTGTAAGATACAAAATTTAATTAAATCGTTAGAGCCATTTTTTAGATAAAATTAACTTGACCCGCGTTAACCCAAAAAGGACCCACTAATAGAAAGTTCTCGAACATGTGACCCAGCCCAGTAGCCTTCTCGTGACCGAAAATGGTAGGATACAAAATTTAGTCAAAATTGTTTGAACCGTTTTTTAGATGCGATTAGCTTGACCCTGACCTACGGTGACCCATGGACACCCAAACTGACCCACTAATCGAATGTTCTCGAACATGTGACATAACCCAACGGTTTTCTGGTGCCCCAATACGGGATACAAAATTTCGTCAAAATTGTTAGAGACGTTTATAAGATAAAATTTACATATACATATTATATATAACCATACACAAGATTTGCTCACATTAGAATATATGATATATATATATATATATATATATATATAAGTATTTTTGGCCAATTACCATTGAAGCAAATGCTATGGTAAAATTATGATTGCACTTGTTAATTTATTAACTATGTGGTATTCTGTCTACACTTTATTACTAATTATCTCTTAGGAGATTCAATTAGAATGTTACAAGAGCTTCATATGTTTTTTGAAATTCAAAGATATTATATATATACAGTGTCTCACATAAGTGATGGGACACTTGTGCTTTACAAAAGGAAACTAATCAAATAAATTAAAAAAACATGTACACATTTTTTTTTGTGGGTGTGTTTCATACTTAAATTTAGTAAAGATTATTACATAACATACATTTTGTCAAAATATTAAAATATTAATTTAATAAAAATACAAATGTTTAGAACGGAGCAAAAAATAGCTCACATAAGTGATGGGACACCATTATATATGCAACAAAAATCGTCTGAAATAAGCAATAAAAATATTTTTTGGGGTTTTATTTTTACTTAAAAGCAATTGGCAATAATTTATAAAATCGTCTGCAGTATTTCTCTCCAGTTTGTTTTGGAATTTTTGTGTTTTTTAGCTCTGTGTAGTCATGAATGCTAAACGAAAAGAAACTTCGCCTGAAATTCGAAAATTAGTTATTAATTTGCATATTGAACGTGGAAAATCTATTAGAAAAACTGCTGAAACAGTTAACTTGAGTCGTTCAACAGTTTTCAATATCATTAAACGATATAAAAAGAATCATATGATTCAGGATAAAAGAAGACCTGGCTGACCATCAAAGCTATCCAATGGAATAAAGCGAATTATCGTTCGAAATATTAAAAAAAATCCAAGAATTAGTGCTTCAAAAGTTGCTGCTGATTTACAAGCATTATATGGAATAATTGTTAATCCTGAAACTATTAGAAGGGTAATTCGATCTGCTGGATATCACGGTAGAGTAGCCAGGAAAAAATTCTTCGTAAGTGAAAAGAATAGAAAACTCAGACTAGCTTTCGCAAAATCCAACATAAATAAGAATTCTGATTACTGGAATAAAGTTATATTTGCTGATGAGAGTAAATTTAATATATTTGGTTCTGACGGTAGAATCTTGGTGTGGAGAAAACCCAGGGAAGAACTTCGCAAACAGAACTTGGTACCAACAGTAAAACATGGTGGAGGAGGAGTTATGGTATGGGGGTGTATGTCGTCCGCTGGAGTTGGTAATCTTGTTTTTATTGACAGTATAATGGATCAGTACAAGTATATTGATATTTTAAAGCAAAATTTGAAATCTTCAGCACGAAAATTGAACCTTCATAACGATTTTAAATTCTACCAGGACAATGACCCCAAGCACACTGCTCTGAACGTTAGACTCTGGCTGCTATATAACTGTCCTGAAATAATAAAAACACCACCACAATCTCCAGACTTAAATCCCATAGAGAATATTTGGCAAGAATTGGAATCAAGAATTCGCAAACACACCATTTCTTCAAAACAACAACTAAAATCGGTGCTTCAAGAAGAATGGGGTAAAATCACTCCAGAAATCACAAAAAAAATAGTCGAATCCATCCCAAAAAGATTAAATCATGTTTTAAAAGTAAAAGGAAATCCAACAAAATATTAAAACCTTTTAAAAAGTAAAATTTTTGGATAAATATTTGATGGAAAAGTAAGTGTCCCATCACTTATGTGAGCCATTTTTTGCTCCGTTCTGAACAATTGTATTTTTACTAAATTAATATTTTAATATTTTGACAAAATGTATGTTATGTAATAATTGTTACTAACTTTAAATATGAAACACACCCAAAAAATTTTTGCACATGTTTGTTTATTTATTTTATTGCAGTTTCTTTTTATAAAGCACAAGTGTCCCATCACTTTTGTGAGACACTGTATATATATATATATATATATATATATATATATATATATATATATATATATATATATCCGGTTATCTAAAAACGATAAAATGGGAGATTTTTCTTAAGTGAACCTTTATTGTCACTCATTATTTTATGTTAATATCACATGCTTTGATTTACTTTAATCACCACAGATAACTCTAGCCATTCTTATCAAATATCGTCTGCTTTTCTTGTTCTGTTTTTCATCGTTTGGTTTGATTCTGGGAACGACATAAATAAAAATAGCCTCGAACAAGAGTCATATTAAATACTGTCAATGTTTGCTGTGTATGCAGGTAATAACCACACACCTGTTGGTACATATATTACAGCTGCTTAGCGGAAAATAAAAGAGCAAATGCTAAAATAATGCAGACAAAGAAAGACAGATGAGTGCGCTGCAGGCAAGTTTATTGTGTTTTTGCTTTCTCTAATGTCCAGTAATAGGCATATAATTCTAAATTTATTACGGATTCTGTCTAGACAATTTTTTATGAATTTAAGTTTTGAAAGTTATGACCCGAGACTATTTAGAATGGGTGGGAATTAATTTTAAAATATTCATGAATTCTTGCCAAAAGTAATATGGATCTCGAAAATTGCTTTAGGAAATAAAATAGTGATAGAAATGAACCAATAAATAAACAAGTGGGTAAGTGGGCACAAAGGGTTTCGTTTAATAGTTAGTTTAATAGTCTAATAATACGTTTAATAGTCGTTTAATAGCCCTTCGTTTATATCAACTTTATCCTTTCTTTAATAAATCCAAATAAAGTTCATTTTCCCAAAAAAAAAGTCATGTTTTTTTTTAAAATAAAAATTTAGCGGTCTATTTTTCTCGTTTTTTCAAATATCTGAGACGGTCTGATAGCGGGCGACGCCCGCTATTATACTCCTTCATAGTAATATCTGTCATGTGGACTAAATGCGATATTTAAAAAAAAATCTATTTAATCCTTCAAAATATTAAAATATGCCAATATTTCCATAATCGGGTTTTTATCATGATTCAAAACGTTCCTCAAACTCATATGGCATTATAATTACCTGCTGACGTCATATCTACATTCTTTCTCTATTACTCATATTGATACTCTCTTTTGTATTATTCTGAAACATTTGAAAAAGTCCGTTAAACTTCCAATAGGACGTCAGATTAATTTTCTTTTTAATTTTCTAATGACGTCATATTAACTTGCTTTTTAATTCGCTAATGACGTCATATTAACTTGCTTTTTGTACTTACACATACTCATATGTATTATTGAGAAATGTTTGAAAATTTCCGTTTTATTACCAATATGACGTTATATTAATCTTTTTTTCAATTGGTGAAACTTTTTATTTCATTTTCATTTTCATTTTTCACGTGGAAATCTTTCAATAGAAAATTAATTATTGTAGAAATAATTTATTGTGAATTTTTACTTGTTGGCATTGGCAACTGCTATAACGAAAAATGTTTAAATTTAATAGGAAAAGGCTGTTAGATTTTTGGGGGTTTTTATCTCTCTATATTAAAATAATACGATTTTTTCAAAATTTTATGATTTTCAGCGTGACAGTAGGTATTCAGCTGTAAGTGCACAAAATTTCAAGTCTGTAATTTATACAGTTTCTGAGAACCGACTCTGTGACGGACAGACAGAGAAGCGGGACGAATAGGGTTTCGTAAGATGAACGATACCCTAATTAAAAAAACTGTCTTAAATACGAAAATAAGATAGTTAATTTTGGATCTTTGCAATTAAAAAACGGCATTCTTTATAAAGCACAAGTTTCTTAAATACAAAACAAAAGCATATAAAGAGCAACATGTGTTTCAAACGAAACAAATTATCTGACTTAAGGTATCCCACTAAGTTTAAACAGCCAATTTTGGGGTAATTATCACAATTACTTTTTAATGTTTTATCTGTGTGAAACACTACATAATTAACTATCCAAAACAGTTCTTGTTGTTCGTACAGTCATTGGAAGTGTAGTTATAGTTGTAACTTGCTCCGAAACCGGAAGTGTGTATTTAAGTAATCCAAATTGATGTTTAAAAAGCTTTTTTTTTTAAAAAAGGAAAACTTCTAATATGGAAATCGAAAGGTACAACGTAATAAATATGGAGAATTTTAAAAACGTGAGAATTAAAACTTCAGTAATAAAAATTTTAAATGCGTTTGCAGAAAAAAAAAAAGGAAAAATCACGTTTTTTATAAACATTCAATTACGAAATTTACGTTCTATCTCCAAAAATTATGGTTACATTTACATCAAACTAATCGCCTAAAATTCATGCAGTGTTGTGAATGTGACCAATTATTGGTTTAAATATATGAGAATTTCCTGAAAATTTACATTTAATTTTATAAAAGAACATACAAAAAATATATGAAGAATCATCAAAGAGATCATTTGAATGGATATATTTACGAAATTTTTATTTTATGGCTTAGATAACTTATTCCTAAACGTTTATGCCTCGTGAACCCCTTGAAGAGAAGCGCGTTTTCAACAAACCCCTGCTATTTAAATTGTAAGAATAATAAATAGAAAAGTGGAAACAAAGAAAACAAGTGGGTAAGTGTGATCGAAATTCGCACAAAGGGTTTCGTTTAATATTCCTTTTAAAATACTTTATCCTTTCTTTAACAAATCCAAAAAAAAATTCATTTTCCAAAATAAATAAATAAATAAATAAAAATAAAAAAAGTCATGTTTTTTATAAAGTAAAAATTTACCGGTCTATTTTTTTTCGTTTTTTCGAATATCTGAACAGGCCTGATGACGGGCGAAGCTCGCTATTATACTCTGTCATAATAATATCTGCCATGTGGACTAAATGCGATATTTAAAAAAAAAATCATTTCAAAAGTAAACATGTTGTATAGAGACCTTCAAAATGTTAAAATATGCGAATATTTCCATAATCCGGTTTTTATCATGATTCAATACGTTCCTCAAACTTATACATTTACTATTCTCTATTACTCATATTGATACTCTCTTTGTATTATTATCAAACATTTGAAAAAGTCCATTAAACTTCCAATATGACGTCAGATTAATTTTCTTTTTAATTCTGTAATGACGTCAATTTCAGCTGTCTTCTGTATTTACACATACTCATACTCCTTGTATTATTAAGAAATGTTTGAAAATTTCCGTTTTATTACCAGTAGGAACTCGTATTAATATATATTTTTTTGCAATTGGTGAAACTTTTTATTTCATTTTCATTTTTCACGTGGAAGGTCTTTCAGTATAGAAAACTAATTATTGTAGAAAGAATTTTATCGTGGATTTTTAATTGTTGGCAACTGCTCTAACGAAAAATGTTTAAATTTAATAGGAAAAAGCTGTTAGATTTTTGGTTTTTTATCTTTCTATATTAAAATTATACGATTTTTTCAATTTTTATGATTTTGAGCTTCATAACAGATATTCAGCTATAAGTACACAAAGTTTCAACACTGTAAGTTAAATAGTTTCTGAGAACCGGCTCTGTGACGAACAGACAACGAAGCGGGAGTAATAGGGTTTCGTGAGATGAACGAAACCCTAAAAAATGTTATTTTACAAATATAAGTAATATTTTATGTTTGTAGGTAGCAAGTTTTTTAACGTGACGGGTGCTCTTTTGAACATATTTTTAATTGTTTGAACTTTTTCACCGGCCTTTCAAGTTTTGCTTCCCTGTATTATAGTTTTATTCACAGATTGTAAGTTTCCTTAAAATTACCATTTAGGAATATTTTTCGAAGAAAAAGGTACAGAAACATTATTTAGGAAAAGTATGCAGAAAAAGTAAAAATAATAATTTCCTAATGAGAAACTAAACAGGAAAGAAATATCATGTGTCAAGCATAGATTACGAAACAATTTCCAACACATTCAAAATACAATTAAAAAAAAAAAAAATCCCATTTTAGTAAGGTGAAAGATGACATCTACGTAAACAAGGTCAAGGTCAAGGTCAAACCGGGCGGGGAGGCCTACCTTTCGGCTTAAGCTCAACTACCCCCGCCCATATCTAAGTAAACAATTTGGAAAACGCATAACGTATTTGAAAACTCAATTTCAGCAATTATCATCTATAATCGGATAAATATCCGAATTCTTTTGTGCAGCCCTGTATGTGATCTACAGATTTATATATATGCTACATAGTGTGCAAAAAAATAGTTCAGTTAGGAAACGCATAACACGGTTAAAAATTGTCCTTTAACAGTTTCCGTCAATAAGCGGAAACCGGTTCCGACAGTGAAAGTATCTTCGTAAAAAAAAAAAAAAAAAATCTGCAAAGAAAATCGAAAAAGTAATCAACGGTGGAAATAGAGATTGATCTCAACTACTCAATGCATTAAAATAATAATAATAATAATAATTGTTTAAAAATATTGAAATGCAATCGAGATATTAGAAAAATAATGCCCCGTAGGATTAAGCAAGACCGAGTCCTATTTCTATTGTTGTAGTTGTTGCATCTTGTTTAACCCGTAACTGTTGTGACAGAAATTGCCGCATAGCTATTGTCAGCGGTCTTTGAGACCGCTTCATAGAAACATGAATAAAAAGGCTTGATTAAATCATAGGATATTGTTTCTATACTAAATTTTACGTACATGACTATTATAATTAAAATTTTCCTACTCAGAAGTATCTACCGATATTTTTTTTTTTTTTTTTTTTGGAGGTTATTGTGTCCCCTTGTCTAAAATATATGCCGAACTGTTTTAAAACGTAGTAAAATGACGTTATTTTTCTGGTGCGTGCGAATTATTAACATTCACCTATAGACCGGCAGGCGGCAGCACAGACACTCACCTCATCGAGTTCATGGCTGAAATTCCAGAATTAGTTAAAACTGGATTTGCATATTAAAACACAATCGGTCTGCCAAGTCATATCTTGGTGGAAAACACCCGAAAAAAATTTAGCAGTTGACTCGTAGGTTTACCATTGTGTTTTCCTGCACCCAAAGGTTGAAAACATGGAGGACTCGGAGCAGGAACCCACAATGGTAAACCTACGAGCCAACCGCTAAAATCGGGCTTTCGGGTGTTTTCCACCAAGATATGACTTGGCAGACCGATTGCGTTTTAATATGCGAATCGAGTTTCTAATTCTGGAATTTCAGCCGTGAACTCGATGAGGTGATTGTCTGTGCTGCCGCCTCCCGGTCTACTATATAAATATATAGTGTTAAACAGATGTGTTTGATTTCACAGAACAGACTATAAATAAGTAATAATCACATGTTAGCATCGTAGAGAAATGTGTATCTAAAAATGTAGCTTTTATCTAGGCAATCTACAATACAATTATAGACTTTTTAAACTTTACCCAGGTAAAAAAGTTTGTTTATGATGACTTAAAAAGTATGTAAAAATGTAAAATTTTTGATTTTGGAAGGTATTATGTCCCTTTGTCTAAAATATATGCGGAACTGTTTTAAAACGTAATAAAATGACGTTATTTTTCTAGTGCGTGCGAATTATTAACATTCACCTGTATAAATATATAGTGTTAAACAGATGTGTCTGAGTTCACAGAACATACTATAAATAAGTAATAATCACATGTTGGCATCGTAGAGAAATGCGTATCTAAAAATGTAGTTTTTATCTAGGCAGTCAAAAATGATGGACTTTTTAAACGTATACCCAAGTAAAATGTTTGTTTATAATGATTTAAAAAATATGTAAAATGTAAAAAAATTGATTTTGGAAGGTATTATGCCCTTTTGTCTAAAATATGCACAACCGTTTTTAAAACGTAGTAAAATGACGTTATTTTTCTAGTGCATGCGAATTATTAACATTCACCTTGTATAAATATATAGTGTTAAACAGATGTGTCTGAGTTCACAGAACAGACTATAAATAACTAATAATCACATGTTGGCATCGTAGAGAAATGCGTATCTAAAAATGTAGTTTTTATCTACCAGGAGTTCTCAAAGTATGGTACGCGTACCAGTACTGGTACGCAAAGCTCTGGCTACTGGTACGCGAAAGTGCGATGCTGGTACGTAAAATTAAATACTACCAGCAAAACATTATAAAATCAAAAATGGCATGAATTTATCACATTGGAAATTTTCGAATAAAAATTAGAGACTGTAAACGCTTTGTTGTTTTTGTTGTTGTTACTAGAAATATGTGTTATAGCAAACTATCTGAAATCCGCATACGCTGCTTATGATACAAAAAGTTTTCAAGAATTAAAAACATGTAAATTATTACATTTGTAGGGGAAAAAATAAAATTTGTAAATAAAGACCTAATTTAAAAATTAATATGTTTTAATTAGCAGACAAACTGATTAAAACATGTTTTTTAAAATGTATTACCTGAAGATAAAGTCTAAATCCATGAAAGTAGGAGGAGGTTGTTCAAATAGGAGGAGTTAAAACGTTATTTATTTATTTATTTATTTATTTTTGTACTGGTTATTTCAGTGTTGAAGTTTCATTTGAAACATAATTCATTATTTATTTAAGTCAGTCAATTGAAATTTTTCTCTGCTTCTGTACCAAATGTGTAAGTTTCCTTCTATTTCATGGAAATCGGTTTTTAATACAGTAAAGTTATTTGAAATGGTGATTAGAAATCGAACTAAATATGGGAAGTTCCACTTTCACAGTTTTTCCTATATTAGCATTACATTTGATGTCTGGTGGTACGTGGAAATATGAACTTCGATTTAGTGGTACGTCGGTTTAAAAGTTTGGGAACCTCTGATGTAGACAGTCAAAAATTATGGACTTTTTAAACGTATACGCAAGTAAAATTTTTCGTTTATGATGATTTCAAAAGTATGTAAAATGTAATTTTTTTTATTTTGGAAGCTATTATGTCTCCTTGTCTAAAATGTATATGCAGAACTGTTTTAAAACGTAGTAAAATGAGGTTTTTTTTTCTAGTGCGTGCAAATTATTAACGTTCACCTCTATAAATATATCGTGTTAAACAGATGTGTCTCAGTTCACAGAACAGACTACAAATAACTAATAATCACAAGTTGGCATCATAGAGAAATGCGTATCTAAAAATGTAGTTTTTATCTAGACAGTCTACAATACAATTATAAACTTTATAAACTTATACCCAAGTAAAAAAGTTTGTTTTTAATGATTTAAAAAGTATGTAAAAATGTTTTTTTTATTTTATTTTGGAAGGTCTTATGTCCCCTTGTCTAAAATATAAGTGGAACTGTTTTAAAACGTAGTAAAACGACGTTATTTTTATTGTGCTTGCCAACTATTAACAATCACCTGTGCAAATATATATCATTAAACAGATGTGTCTGAGTTCACAGAACAGACTATAAATAAGTAGTAATCACATGTTGGCATCGTAGAGAAATGCGTATCTAAAAATGTAGTTTTTATCTAGGCAGTCTACAATACAATTATAAACTTTATAAACTTATACCCAAGTAAAAAAGTTTGTTTTTAATGATTTTAAAAAGTATGTAAAAATGTATTTATTTTATTTTGGAAGGTCTTATGTCCCCTTGTCTAAAATATAAGTGGAACTGTTTTAAAACGTAGTAAAACGACGTTATTTTTATTGTGCTTGCCAACTATTAACACTCACCTGTGCAAATATATATCATTAAACACATGTGTCTGAGTTCACAGAACAGACTATAAATAAGTAGTAATCACATGTTGGCATCGTAGAGAAATGCGTATCTAAAAATGCGGTTTTTATCTAGGCAGTATACAATACAATTATAAACTTTATAAACTTATACCCAAGTAAAAAAGTTTGTTTTTAATGATTTTAAAAAGTATGTAAAAATGTATTTATTTTATTTTGGAAGGTCTTATGTCCCCTTGTCTAAAATATAAGTGGAACTGTTTTAAAACGTAGTAAAACGACGTTATTTTTATTGTGCTTGCCAACTATTAACACTCACCTGTGCAAATATATATCATTAAACAGATGTGTCTGAGTTCACAGAACAGACTATAAATAAGTAATAATCACATGTTGGCATCGTAGAGAAATGCGTATCTAAAAATGTAGTTTTTATCTAGGCAGTCTACAATACAATTATAAACTTTATAAACTTATACCCAAGTAAAAAAGTTTGTTTTTAATGATTTAAAAAGTATGTAAAAATGTTTTTTTTTTTTTTTTTGAAGGTCTTATGTCCCCTTGTCTAAAATATAAGTGGAACTGTTTTAAAACGTAGTAAAACGACGTTATTTTTATTGTGCTTGCCAACTATTAACACTCACCTGTGAAAATATATATCATTAAACACATGTGTCTGAGTTCACAGAACAGACTATAAATAAGTAGTAATCACATGTTGGCATCGTAGAGAAATGCGTATCTAAAAATGAGGTTTTTATCTAGGCAGTATACAATACAATTATAAACTTTATAAACTTATACCCAAGTAAAAAAGTTTGTTTTTAATGATTTTAAAAAGTATGTAAAAATGTATTTATTTTATTTTGGAAGGTCTTATGTCCCCTTGTCTAAAATATAAGTGGAACTGTTTTAAAACGTAGTAAAACGACGTTATTTTTATTGTGCTTGCCAACTATTAACACTCACCTGTGCAAATATATATCATTAAACAGATGTGTCTGAGTTCACAGAACAGATTATAAATAAGTAATAATCACATGTTGGCATCGTAGAGAAATGCGTATCTAAAAATGTAGTTTATATCTAGACAGTCTACAATACAATTATAAACTTTATAAACTTATACCCAAGAAAAAAAGTTTGTTTTTAATGATTTAAAAAGTATGTAAAAATGTACTTTTTTTTATTTTGGAAGTTCTTATGTCCCCTTGTCTAAAATGTAAGTGGAACTGTTTTAAAACGTAGTAAAACGACGTTATTTTTATTGTGCATGCTTGCCAACTATTAACACTCACCTGTGCAAATATATATCATTAAACAGATGTGTCTGAGTTCACAGAACAGACTATAAATAAGTAATAATCGCATGTTGGCATCGTAGCGAAATGCGTATCTAAAAATGTAGTTTTTATCTAGGCAGTCAAAAATTATGGACGTATACCCAAGTAAAATTTTTTGTTTATGATGATTTAAAAAGTATGTAAAAATGTAAAATTTTTGATTTTGGAAGGTATTATGTCCCTTTGTCTAAAATATATGCGGAACTGTTTTTAAAACATAGTAAAATGACGTTATTTTTCTAGTGCATGCGAATTATTAACATTCACCTTGTATAAATATATAGTGTGAAACAGATGTGTCTGAGTTCACAGAACAGACTATAAATAAGTAATAATCACATGTTGGCATAGAAGAGAAATGCGTATCTAAAAATGTAGTTTTTATCTAGGCAGTCTACAATACAATTATAAACTTTATAAACTTATACCCAAGTAAAAAAGTTTGTTTTTAATGATTTAAAAAGTATGTAAAAATGTATTTTTTATTTTATTTTGGAAGGTCTTATGTCCCCTTGTCTAAAATATAAGTGGAACTGTTTTAAAACGTAGTAAAACAACGTTATTTTTATTGTGCTTGCCAACTATTAACAATCACCTGTGCAAATATATATCATTAAACAGATGTGTCTGAGTTCACAGAACAGACTATAAATAAGTAGTAATCACATGTTGGCATCGTAGAGAAATGCGTATCTAAAAATGTAGTTTTTATCTAGGCAGTATACAATACAATTATAAACTTTATAAACTTATACCCAAGTAAAAAAGTTTGTTTTTAATGATTTTAAAAAGTATGTAAAAATGTATTTATTTTATTTTGGAAGGTCTTATGTCCCCTTGTCTAAAATATAAGTGGAACTGTTTTAAAACGTAGTAAAACGACGTTATTTTTATTGTGCTTGCCAACTATTAACAATCACCTGTTCAAATATATATCATTAAACAGATGTGTCTGAGTTCACAGAACAGACTATAAATAAGTAATAATCACATGTTGGCATAGAAGAGAAATGCGTATCTAAAAATGTAGTTTTTATCTAGGCAGTCTACAATACACTTATAAACTTTATAAACTTATACCCAAGTAAAAAAGTTTGTTTATAATGATTTAAAAAGTATCTAAAAATGTAATTTTTTTTAATTTTGGGAGGTCCTATGTCCCCTTGTCTAAAATAATTGTGGAACTGTTTTAAAACGTAGTAAAATGACGTTATTTTTATTGTGATTGCCAACTATTAACACTCACCTGTGAAAATATATATCATTAAACAGATGTGTCTGAGTTCACAGAACAGACTATAAATAAGTAATAATCACATATTGGCATCGTAGAGAAATGCGTATCTAAAAATGTAGTTTTTATCTAGGCAGTCAAAAATTATGGACTTTTTAAACGTATACCCAAGTAAATTTTTTTGTTTATAATGATTTAAAAAGTATGTAAAAATGTGAAATTTTTGATTGTGGAAAATACTGTGTCCCCTTGTCTAAAATATTCACAACTGTTTTTAAAACGTAGTAAAATGACGTTATTTTTCTATTGCGTGCGAATTATTAACGTTCACCTCTATAAATATATAGTGTTAAACAGATGTGTTTGAGTTCAAAGAACAGACTATAAATAAGTAATAATCACATGTTGGCATCGTAGAGTATCTAAAAATGTAGTTTCTTATCTAGGCAGTCAAAAATTATGTACCTTTTAAACGTATACCCAAGTAAAATTTTTTGTTTATGATGATTTAAAAAGTATGTAAAATGTAAAATTTTTGATTTTGGAAGGTATTATGTCCCAAGTAATAATCACATGTTGGCATCGTAGAAAAATGCGTACCTAAAAATGTAGTTTTTATCTAGGCAGTCTACAATACAATTATAAACTTTATAAACTTATACCCAAGTAAAAAAGTTTGTTTTTAATGATTTAAAAAGTATGTAAAAATGTATTTTTTATTTTATTTTGGAAGGTCTTATGTCCCCTTGTCTAAAATATAAGTGGAACTGTTTTAAAACATAGTAAAACGACGTTATTTTTATTGTGCTTGCCAACTATTAACAATCACCTGTGCAAATATATATCATTAAACAGATGTGTCTGAGTTCACAGAACAGACTATAAATAAGTAGTAATCACATGTTGGCATCGTAGAGAAATGCGTATCTAAAAATGTAGTTTTTATCTAGGCAGTCTACAATACAATTATAAACTTTATAAACTTATACCCAAGTAAAAAAGTTTGTTTTTAATGATTTAAAAAGTATGTAAAAATGTATTTTTTATTTTATTTTGGAAGGTCTTATGTCCCCTTGTCTAAAATATAAATGGAACTGTTTTAAAACGTAGTAAAACGACGTTATTTTTATTGTGCTTGCCAACTATTAACAATAACCTGTGCAAATATATATCATTAAACAGATGTGTCTGAGTTCACAGAACAGACTACAAATAAGTAGTAATCACATGTTGGCATCGTAGAGAAATGCGTATCTAAAAATGTAGTTTTTATCTAGGCAGTATACAATACAATTATAAACTTTATAAACTTATACCCAAGTAAAAAAGTTTGTTTTTAATGATTTTAAAAAGTATGTAAAAATGTATTTATTTTATTTTGGAAGGTCTTATGTCCCCTTGTCTAAAATATAAGTGGAACTGTTTTAAAACGTAGTAAAACGACGTTATTTTTATTGTGCTTGCCAACTATTAACAATCACCTGTGCAAATATATATCATTAAACAGATGTGTCTGAGTTCACAGAACAGACTATAAATAAGTAATAATCACATGTTGGCATAGAAGAGAAATGCGTATCTAAAAATGTAGTTTTTATCTAGGCAGTCTACAATACACTTATAAACTTTATAAACTTATACCCAAGTAAAAAAGTTTGTTTATAATGATTTAAAAAGTATCTAAAAATGTAATTTTTTTTAATTTTGGAAGGTCCTATGTCCCCTTGTCTAAAATAATTGTGGAACTGTTTTAAAACGTAGTAAAATGACGTTATTTTTATTGTGATTGCCAACTATTAACACTCACCTGTGAAAATATATAGCATTAAACAGATGTGTCTGAGTTCACAGAACAGACTATAAATAAGTAATAATCACATATTGGCATCGTAGAGAAATGCGTATCTAAAAATGTAGTTTTTATCTAGGCAGTCAAAAATTATGGACTTTTTAAACGTATACCCAAGTAAATTTTTTTGTTTATAATGATTTAAAAAGTATGTAAAAATGTGAAATTTTTGATTGTGGAAAATACTGTGTCCCCTTGTCTAAAATATTCACAACTGTTTTTAAAACGTAGTAAAATGACGTTATTTTTCTATTGCGTGCGAATTATTAACGTTCACCTCTATAAATATATAGTGTTAAACAGATGTGTTTGAGTTCAAAGAACAGACTATAAATAAGTAATAATCACATGTTGGCATCGTAGAGTATCTAAAAATGTAGTTTCTTATCTAGGCAGTCAAAAATTATGTACCTTTTAAACGTATACCCAAGTAAAATTTTTTGTTTATGATGATTTAAAAAGTATGTAAAATGTAAAATTTTTGATTTTGGAAGGTATTATGTCCCAAGTAATAATCACATGTTGGCATCGTAGAGAAATGCGTACCTAAAAATGTAGTTTTTATCTAGACAGTCTACAATACAATTATAAACTTTATAAACTTATACCCAAGTAAAAAATTTGTTTTTAATGATTTAAAAAGTATGTAAAAATGTATTTTTTATTTTATTTTGGAAGGTCTTATGTCCCCTTGTCTAAAATATAAGTGGAACTGTTTTAAAACGTAGTAAAACGACGTTATTTTTATTGTGCTTGCCAACTATTAACAATCACCTGTGCAAATATATATCATTAAACAGATGTGTCTGAGTTCACAGAACAGACTATAAATAAGTAGTAATCACATGTTGGCATCGTAGAGAAATGCGTATCTAAAAATATAGTTTATATCTAGACAGTCTACAATACAATTATAAACTTTTTAAACTTATACCCAAGTAAAAAAGTTTGTTTTTAATGATTTAAAAAGTATGTAAAAATGTATTTTTTTTTTTATTTTGGAAGGTCTTATGTCCCCTTGCCTAAAATGTAAGTGGAACTGTTTTAAAACGTAGTAAAACGACGTTATTTTTATTGTGCTGGCCAACTATTAACACTCACCTGTGCAAATATATATCATTAAACAGATGTGTCTGAGTTCACAGAACAGACTATAAATAAGTAGTAATCACATGTTGGCATCGTAGAGAAATGCGTATCTAAAAATGTAGTTTTTATCTAGGCAGTCTACAATACAATTATAAACTTTATAAACTTATACCCAAGTAAAAAAGTTTGTTTTTAATGATTTTAAAAAGTATGTAAAAATGTATTTATTTTATTTTGGAAGGTCTTATGTCCCCTTGTCTAAAATATAAGTGGAACTGTTTTAAAACGTAGTAAAACGACGTTATTTTTATTGTGCTTGCCAACTATTAACACTCACCTGTGCAAATATATATCATTAAACAGATGTGTCTGAGTTCACAGAACAGATTATAAATAAGTAATAATCACATGTTGGCATCGTAGAGAAATGCGTATCTAAAAATGTAGTTTATATCTAGACAGTCTACAATACAATTATAAACTTTATAAACTTATACCCAAGTAAAAAAGTTTGTTTTTAATGATTTAAAAAGTATGTAAAAATGTATTTTTTTTATTTTGGAAGGTCTTATGTCCCCTTGTCTAAAATGTAAGTGGAACTGTTTTAAAACGTAGTAAAACGACGTTATTTTTATTGTGCTTGCCAACTATTAACACTCACCTGTGCAAATATATATCATTAAACAGATGTGTCTGAGTTCACAGAACAGACTATAAATAAGTAATAATCACATATTGGCATCGTAGAGAAATGCGTATCTAAAAATGTAGTTTATATCTAGACAGTCTACAATACAATTATAAACTTTATAAACTTATACCTAAGTAAAAAATGTTTGTTTTTAATGATTTAAAAAGTATGTAAAAATGTATTTTTTTTATTTTGGAAGGTCTTATGTCACCTTGTCTAAAACGTAAGTGGAACTGTTTTAAAACGTAGTAAAACGACGTTATTTTTATTGTGCTCGCCAACTATTAACACTCACCTGTGCAAATATATATCATTAAACAGATGTGTCTGAGTTCACAGAACAGACTATAAATAAGTAATAATCACATGTTGGCATCGTAGCGAAATGCGTATCTAAAAATGTAGTTTTTATCTAGGCAGTCAAAAATTATGGACGTATACCCAAGTAAAATTTTTTGTTTATGATGATTTAAAAAGTATGTAAAAATGTGAAATTTTTGATTGTTGAAATATTGTGTCCCCTTGTCTAAAATATTAACAACTGTTTTTAAAACATAGTAAAATGACGTTATTTTTCTAGTGCATGCAAATTATTAACATTCACCTTGTATAAATATATAGTGTTAAACAGATGTGTCTGAGTTCACAGAACAGACTATAAATAAGTAATAATCACATGTTGGCATAGTAGAGAAATGCGTATCTAAAAATGTAGTTTTTATCTAGGCAGTCTACAATACAATTATAAACTTTATAAACTTATACCCAAGTAAAAATTTTTGTTTATAATGATTTAAAAAGTATCTAAAAATGTAATTTTTTTTTATTTTGGAAGGTCCTATGTCCCCTTGTCTAAAATAATTGTGGAACTGTTTTAAAACGTAGTAAAATGACGTTATTTTTATTGTGCTTGCCAACTATTAACACTCACCTGTGAAAACATATAGCATTAAACAGATGTGTCTGAGTTCACAGAACAGACTATAAATAAGTAATAATCACATATTGGCATCGTAGAGAAATGCGTATCTAAAAATGTAGTTTTTATCTAGGCAGTCAAAAATTATGGACTTTTTAAACGTATACCCAAGTAAATTTTTTTGTTTATAATGATTTAAAAAGTATGTAAAAATGTGAAATTTTTGATTGTGGAAAATACTGCGTCCCCTTGTCTAAAATATTCACAACTGTTTTTAAAACGTAGTAATATGACGTTATTTTTCTATTGCGTGCGAATTATTAACGTTCACCTCTATAAATATATAGTGTTAAACAGATGTGTTTGAGTTCACAGAACAGACTATAAATAAGTAATAATCACATGTTGGCATCGTAGAGTATCTAAAAATGTAGTTTCTTATCTAGGCAGTCAAAAATTTTGTACCTTTTAAACGTATACCCAAGTAAAATTTTTTGTTTATGATGATTTAAAAAGTATGTAAAATGTAAAATTTTTGATTTTGGAAGGTATTATGTCCCAAGTAATAATCACATGTTGGCATCGTAGAGAAATGCGTACCTAAAAATGTAGTTTTTATCTACGCAGTCAAAAGTTATAAACGTTTTAAACTTTTACCTAAAACAAAACTATAACTTTTTTTTAACAAGGACGAAAAATCTTGCGTGAAGCATAGATTATGAAACATTTTCCAACACTTCCAGAATACGTTAACAAAACTTCACTTCACCGTTTAATAAGGTGAAATATTATGTCTAAGTAAACAAGGTCAAGGTCAAACCGGGCGGGGAGGCCTACCTTTCGGCTTAGGCTCAACTAGCCCCGTCCAACAGGTTTGTTTACTATGCGGCAAGGCCTAAGCACAGAGAGCGATAATTTCAGAAATTATCATCAATAGTAGGAAAATACCCGAATTATTTTGTGCAGTCCTGTATACGGTCTATACATGTGTATATATACTACATAGTATGCTAAAATTTAGTTCAGTTAAAAGGCGCACAGCAAAGTTTTTTTTGCCGGGATCCAATTCCCGAGTCCAATTTCCGGAAGATCTTTTGTGCTGCTACATCATAACATTTTCTAAATGTTATGATGTAAATTGTTTCATACAAAAGTAGATCAATTTTTTTTCTAAAAATAGACAGCAATTTAATTGTATGGTTTTTTTTAAAGGTAAGAAAGTATTTTTCTTTGTAAGATTCAAAAACTGTGCAGTTAATTAAAATGTATGAAAGTTCGCTTTAATTTTAATAATAAATTTTGCTAAATTGGAATATTTTCCACTATAAAATGCAAAAATATTTACCTATCGATTGTGTAACTAATTAAAACGTAAGAAATTTAGTTTTGTTTAAAGACTAAATTTTGCTGTTTAACGATTTTACAATAAAAATTACATTTAATTGCAATTACAATTTAAATTACAATTATTTTTTCTTTATAAGATGCAAAAATATTTATATAGAAATAGTGTAAGTATAACTAATAAGTAAGAAAGTAGTTTTTAACTTAAAAGATAATGTTATTTGCATCTTACAATGGTAAAATTAATTGCAATTTAAATTTTAATTGTAACTGAATGTAATTTTTATTGTAATGCTTTAAACAGCAATGTTTAGTCTTTAAACAAAACTAAATTTCTTACGCTTTAATTAGTTACACACTCGATAGGTAAAACTTTTTGCATTTTGTAGTGGAAAATATTCCCATTTAGCAAAATTTATTATTTGAATTAGAATAACATTCATATATTTTAATTAATTATACAGTTTTTGAATATTACCATGAAGATTATTCTCTTAACTTTAAAAAAAAAGCATATAATTAAATTTCTAGCTATTTTTAGAAAAACAAAAGATGTTCTACTTCCTGTATACATCATAACATTCAGAAAATAAAATATCAAAAACTATTCCATTTTTTAAAAGGTCCTATTTCATTTAATTACAGTTCTAGCGATGTATTTTATGAATTCCTAAATTTGCCTTTATAATTTCTAAAAAAATTACTTTATTAACTCAATATTTTCTAATTCATAATTTTTAAAAATGCATTTAGAGCAAATAATTTGTAGTTTATAATTTCGGATATTTTCTCACATTTGTGTACAATTTTTCCTATACAATATCGCTAACGAATCGGCAAAATATCATACGATATCGCACTGCACTCGGAAAATGAGCAAATGATACCAAGTAAGCAAATGATGGAAAACTAATAGGAAATAAATCGGCCAGTATAACTCGCGCTCAAAGGGTTCCGTTTTCTTAGCGACAATATTATTGAGACAGGGAAGACGTTTATGGTATCTCGTAGCAATATTAAATTCTTAAGCAAAAACTAATTATTGATAAATTAATATATTATATTGTAATAATTTTGAATGTTTTTTTTTTTTTTTTTTTTTTTTTTTTTTTATGAAAGGTGGGTTATTTATGCGTATTACTCATCGATCAGTTGTGAAAATTTCGTTACTGTAAATGTATTTTTTTAGCAATAACATTATTGAGACAGGGGAGATATTTATGGTACCACGTAGCAATATTTAATTCTTAAGTAAAATATTATTATTGATAAATTATTGTATTTCAATTTATTAATTTTAAAGGCTTTCTTGCAACAATATTATTGAGATTTTGAAGACATTTATGAAATCACGTTGTAATATTTAATTCTTAACCCCTTCGGCCCTGACGTCCTACTAATAGGACATATCTTTTATTGAGTATTATTTTGTCTTAAACATTATTTTTATTAATTCCAGCACCTAATAGTGATAGTATGAATCTCTACATTTCCTATTATGACTTCACTTATGTTTAGCATTTAGTAGTAATAATAATAATAATAATTTTCATAATTATTAGCAAGCCGTTGGCATTTCTTTTAATTAAAACATACGTTTCACTCTTTAAATTAAAATTTGGAAATCCTTTTCCGAATTGGTAATTTGTGATAAAAGATAAAAAAAAATATTACAATTTTTATGCTTGTTTAATTTAGTTGTAATACGACATTTTCCAAACGTCTTCAAAAATTCTTCCTTAGACTATTGTTATATGAAAAATACGCAAAATAACTACATTTGTGAGGTTTTGGTAAAGAACGCATTCGTTAACTTTCATTAAACACTAACTTCTGTGATTCCGATAACTATTTTTAATTTTGTTATACATATATAGCATAACAGTAATTTTTTCTCAAAATTGAAAAAAAAAATCAGGGCAGAAGGGGTTAAGTAAAATATTTATAGTGGTAAATTAGTATATTATACATTAATAACTTTTAAATGCTTTCTGAAAACGGCTATTTTAAGAATGGGAGTAGTTTATCCGTGTCACCATCTATTTCGTCTCTAGTTGTATTAGTTTCGTGCAATTTTGTTACTGTAAATGTACTTTCTAAGCAAATATATTATTAAAACAGGGAAGATACTTATGACAACTCGTTGTAATATTTAATAAATTATACATATAAACGGGAAAAATTAATTTATTAAATTTAGTAATTTTAAATGCCTACTGCAAGAAACTTTTTAAGAATGGGAATAGTTTATGCGTGTCACTATCTATTTCGTCTCTAATTGTATTAATTTCATGCAGCTTTGTTTCTGTAAATGTACTTTCTTGGCAACATTATTATTTAGACAGTGAAGACATTTATAGCATCTCGTTGGATTATTTAATAAATTATATATATATATAAATGGGATAAATTAATGTATTACATTTAATAATTTTAAATGCTTTCTGAAATCGGCCTTTTTTAAGAATGGGAGTATTTTATATGTAGATTATCAATCGATTTTGTCTCTAGTTGTATGGATTTCGAGGAATTTTGTTACTGTAAGTGTACTTTCTTAGCAATAAAATTATTGAGGCAGGATCCACATTTATGGCATCTTGTTACAAAATTTAATTCTTAAGCAAAATATTATTATTGATAAATTAGTGTATTATATTTTAATAATTCTAAATGTTTACTAAAACCGACTCTTTTAAGAATGGGAGTAGTTTATCGTTTTACCCATCGATTTCATCTCTGGATGTATAATTTTTTTTCAATTTCACTACTGTAAATGTACTTTCATAGCAACGATATATTTGAAGCAAAGAAGGCATTTATGGCATGTCGTAACAATATTTTATTCTTAAGTAAATTATTATTATTGATAAATTAGTGTATTATATTTAAATGCTTTGTGAAAGCGGCTCTTTTAAGAAAGGGAGTAGTTTATCGTTTTACCCATCGATTTCATCCCTAGATGTATAAATTTCGTTCAAATTCGTTACTGTAAATGTATTTTCTTAGCAACAATATTATTGAGTGAGACAGGGAAAACATTATGCCTTCTCATTGCAATATTTAATAAATTAATACATCAACAAGATAAATTAATATATAATATTTCAATAATTTTAAATGCTTTCTAAAATCGGTTCTTGTAAGAATGGGAGTTGTTTAGGCGTGTTACCCATTGATTTCGTCTTTAGTTCATAAATTTCGTGCAATTTCGCTACTGTAAATGTACTTTCTTATCAAGGATGTTTTTGAGGCAAGGAAGACATTTATGAAATGTTGTTACAATATTTTATTCTTAAGTAAAATATTATTATTGATAAATTAATGTATTATATTTTAGTAAATAATATTTAAATGCTTTCTGAAAACGGGTTTTTTTAAGAAAGGTAGTAGTTTATCGTTTTACCCATCGATTTTATTTCTAAATGTATAAATTTCGTGCAATTTCGTTACTGTAAATATACTTTCTTAGCAACAGTAAGACGGCGAATGTGTTTATGGCATCTCGTTGTAATATTTATTAAATCGATTTATAAACGAGATAAATTAATATATTATATATTTAAAATTTTAAATGCTTTATGAAATCTTCCTTTTTATTCGATTTCGTCTCTAGTTGTATAAATTTCGTGCAATTTCTTTACTGTGAATGTACTTTCTTAACAACATTCTTATTAAGGGGAAAACATTTATTTCAACTCATTGCAATATTTTTTTTAAAGTTTTTTTTTTTTTTTTTAAGAATTTTTGTTAAGAGTTTTTTTTTTTTTTTTTTTTTTTTTGCTAAATTAATGTATAATATGTCAATAATTTCAAATTCTTTCTAAAATCGGCTCTTTTAAGAATGGGGGTATTTAGGCGTGTTACCCATCGATTTCGTCTTTAGTTGTATAAATTTCGTGCAATTTCGCTACTGTAAATGTACTTTTTCAGCAGCGATATTTTTGAGGCAAGGAAGACATTTATGGCATGCTGTAACAATATTTTATTCTTAGGTAAACTATTATTATTGATAAATTAATATATTATATTTTAATAATTTTAAATGCTTTCTTAGAGCGGTTCTTTGAAGAAGAGGAGTATTTTATCATTTTACCCATCGATTTCATCGCTAGAGGTATACATTTCCTGCAATTTCGTTGCTGTAAATGTACTTTCTTAGCAACAATATTATTGAGTATTAAAACAGGGAAGACATTTATGGCAACTCGTTGCAGAATTTATTTTTAAGTGTTTCTTTTTTTTTCTTTTTCTTTTTTTTTTTGGCTAAATTAATATATAATATTTCAATTATTCTAAATGCTTTCTAAAATCGGTTCTTTTAAGAATGGGATTAGTTTAGGCTAGTTTCCCATCGTTTTTGTCTTGTGTTGTATAAATTTCGTGTAATTTCGTTACTGTAAATGTACTTTTTCAGCAACGATATTTTTGAGGCAAGGAAGACATTTATGGCATGTTGTTTCAATATTTCATTCTTAGGTAAAATATTGTTATTGATAAATTAATATATAATATTTTAATAATTTTAAATGCTTTCTGAAAGCGGTTCTTTTAAGAAGTATTTTATCGTTTTACCCATCGATTTCATCTGTAGGATGTACAAATTTCGTTCAGTTTCGTTACTGTAAATGTACTTTCTTAGCAACAATATTATTGAGACATGGAAAACATGTCTTCTCGTTGCAATATTTAATAAATTAATATATAAACAAGATAAATTAATATATTATATTTTAATAATTTTAAATGCTTTCTTAAAGCGATTTTTTTAAGAAGGGGATTAGTTTTGTTACCCATCGATTTCATCTCGAGTTGTATACATTTCTAGCAATTTCGTTTCTGTAAAATTTCTTAGCACCAATATTATTGAGACAGAAATTATATTTATGGTATCGTGTTAAAATATTTCTTTTTTGAAAAATTATTTTTGATAAGTATATTTTTGATAAATAATTATTTTTCTCGGTATTATTTTTGATAAATTTGTATGTTGTATTTGAATAATTTTAATTACTTTCTGAAATAGGTTCTTTTAAAATTGGAAGCTGTTTACACGTTGTAGTAACTCCTCTATACCGACCCGATAAAAGATGGTGAGTGGTAGCGAGATCGGATCGCTGGCACAGAGAATTTCTCGTATAAATTAGAAAATAGAATTTATTGCATACCAATATTAATTCTAAGGAAAATATGTACAAGAAAGTTAATTACAGCATTTAATTCTTTTTCGTGAGTCAATCGCTTATAAATTAATGACCTCTTGACTCCAAGTGTAACTGAAACAAACAAAAGTCTCTAAACATTACAGTCAGTCGTGACTACAAAACAAAGTTCATTCGGACCAAGGCTCGTCCGTTCCTTTTCTTCGGAAGATCTACTGATGCTCGTTAATTCTGAGTCTAAGAACTCTCACTCTCGCACTTGGTGTGCTTTTTCACTTCGCTGGGATTTTCAGCGGATACCTGCTGTATCAATTCTAGAGGTCGGACCTCACTAGCGCTTACACCACGCTGAGTTAGAAACTGACGTTTCCTTTTCCCTTCTCCAGAGAGTCAACACTCTCCTTTTCGATCTCTCCAAAAACTGTCCTCTCTCACTTTTTCATTCTCGCAGGAGAACTTCTTCTGGGGGCGGGGGCTTTGTCGAGGCGGGCCCCTCGAAACTCTCCAGCCTCTTAGCAGCCTTGAGATCCCTCTGTTTCGTTTTCACTAAGTCCGTCATTGGACGTTCTAAGACAAAGGGCAAAGTTTCGGGCGCAAACCTAAAAATCGTGTGCAGAGATCGCTTCTCTCGCAGATGAACTCTTTCCCACGAACTCGGCAAGGATCAAAGCATAAGACCCCTTTTTGGGTAACGCCTTACCACTTCATCACTGTCCGAACTTTCCGCTCACAGTACAATAGACTTCGGCGTCTGCTAGTCTTCAAGGCAAAAATAGCGAGGGAAGGTATGCAGTTAAGTGTACTCACAGGAAATGCTAGAATGACACATAGTGCAGCTGGATGTCGAAGTTCAATTCTTTACAGAATGACACATAGTGCAGCTGGATGTCGAAGTTCAATTCTTTACAGCACCTCCTCCTCAAACGATTCTTAAGGGTGAAACACTAAGAATCTCTAAGAGTCGGATAAAGAATTGCAAGCTCAAATTACATCAGAGTGGCAAGAAATAAAACATACATGAATAAGATAATACTACCTTCCTTTTTTTTTTCCGCGCTCTGATAAGAAATCATGAACATATAAAGAAATAAAAACACAGTGAAATAAAAAATAAAAAATCTTAAAATAATTATATACAAAAGTTTATCAAGAAATCTCCTTAAACTCGACTCAGACAATCAACATGCGGAATGTCTTTGCCTGCGCGATGAGAAATGGCATAATTATAAGGTTGCAGAGCTAAGGACCACCTTAATAATCTGGGATTATTTCCAGAATTTCTTTTTAGAAACACCAAAGGATTGTGATCGGTTTCGATAGAAAAGTTTTGTCCATCAATATAATGCCTTAACTTTTTTATCGCAAAAATAATCCCTGCACACTCTCTTTCAGTGGCGCAGAAACTTTTCTCACTATCAGTAAATTTTCGACTTAAATATATTATGGGGTGCTCTTCCGATCCCTCTCTTTGAGCCAAAACCACGCCAATACCTAAGTCACTAGCATCAGTTTGTACTATGAATTCTTTCTGAAAATTAGGAGCGTAAAGCACCGGTTCTTCAGTAAGTTTCACTTTCAAAGTCTCAAAGGCTTTTCCCATTTCGTCGCTCCATGCAATCTTTTCTTTTTTATTTTTCCCTTTAAGCGCCCTCGTTAATGGTTCTACAATCACTGCATAATCTTTTATGTACCGGGAATAATATCCAGCCATTCCCAAACATCTACGAATTTCAGTTTTCGATTTCGGAACCGGTAATTCCTTAATTGCCCTTACTTTCGCCTCAGCTGGCCTCCTTCTGCCCTCCCCTACAATATGCCCAAGATATTTTACGGTTTTCTGAGCGAACTTGCATTTCGCCAATTTGATTTTTAGTTTCGCGTCATTCACCCTTTTTAATACTATTTCTAGATGACGCATATGGTCCTCCCAACTGTCTGAAAAAAACGCCATATCATCTAGATACGGTAAACAGAATTCCTCAAGTGCGTTTATTTCCCGCGTTGAGATATCTGCTAACTCCACCTGTTTTCTGTAAGGCTTTACTAAACTCAAGTGAGAAATCTGGGATTTCTGTCGCCTCCCAGGAACATTCACAATATAATTTGTTTCCGAGATTTTCGATTCAATTTTTCCCGGCCCTATCCGTCTATCTGACATTTTAATTGGCTTTCTGGTAGTTAAAACTAAAACCTCATCTTTCACATTAAGCTTCCGTTTTACCGCCTTTCTGTCAAACCAAAATTTCCTCTTTTCTCGTTTTTCTGACACATTTTCAACGGCTAAAACTCGACCTCTTTTTAACCTGTTCGTGAGATTAAACACACATCCCTTCACGAATTTATTTTCCCCCGTTTCTCTTATCCATTCTCCAAATACTAACGCTTTCAAAAGCTTTCTAACTTTTCGATGCCAACATGCAATACTATCGCTTATTGTGCGACACACTCTCGGATTTTTCAATTTAACACCGAACCTTTTTAGAAATGCGGTAGTTAAATCGCTTATCAATCTTTTCCCAAAGTCAAAGTATTTTGACACATTTCCTTTAACTTTCCCTTTCCCTAAGTGTAATGGCACTTTTTCTAGGCACGCGCCAAAAATATCTGCCTGATAAGGCAATGGGACAAGCACCTGCTTCCCCACATTCACGCGATTGTCTCTGGCTTTTGCCACTATCAAAGAATCTCCCGCATTACCATGCGTTTCTTCAATTTCCCCTTTCCCTCTAATCTCTTCGAGAGATGGATACCTGTCATTTTCCATTTTACTAACCCCTCTTTCAATGTTTGCTAAGATCGAAGATTCCTCACATATCGGCAAAGGCGATAATCCCTTATCTACACTGACCAGTTCAATAGGGTTTTCTAGATTTTCACCCTCTAGTTTTGAATTCAACGCTTCCGCTTCACTGCACTCGCGAAAAATTCCCCCTTCTTTTTCTTCCTCGGAATTCAAAGTTTCCGCTTCCACATTCCCGCTAGAAATATCCTCTTCTTTTTCTTCCTCGGAATTCAAAGTTTCCGCTTCAACATTCCTGCTAGAAATTTCTTTTTCCCCCTCGGAAATCATAATTTGTTTATTTACCGGATTCGGAGCTGGGCCACACTTTTCTCTCGTTTGAGCTCGTGTCAAAACTGCATTCATCAATTCGGGTTTTTTCTTCGCCTGTTCTAACAATTTTTGAGTGTGATTACCCAACAAATAGTAAAACATATCTGAATCTTTATTGTTAACTCCCGCTTTCGTTTCAATAACCCCCACGCCTTCAATTTCTAAAGTGACCTCTGCTATAGGTAAACAGTATAATTTATTGTCCAGCGGAGTCTTAATCCATACGTGATCTCCATTCAATTTATCTTGACTGACCAAGTCGTATGCGATGATGTCAATTTCACTCCCAGTGTCAGTTAAAGCAGTTGTCTGAATTCCATTCACTAACACTTTACTCAAATAAGGGGAGAAGGTTTTTTCAAGTGTCGGTTTACTTATTAAGTGACCGACCCGCGCAACATCTCTCTTTTTAATTTCCGGACAATCTACTCTGTAGTGACCGCTTTGAAAACACGCGTAACACTTGACTTCTCGCCTTTTTTCGTAAACTCTTTCCCTTTCTTTATGATCATCGCGATCTCTCCAGTTAAAGTTAGTCTCCGGATTTCTGTTTCCGTTTCGCCCATTTTCAAAAGTTCTGGGTCTTTCAAATTTCTTCTCTGTCGGTGGCTTAGGATTCCACGTTTTTTTAGAAGGGCGTTTGATCGCTTCGTACGCATCTAAAAGCCTTACTAATTCTTCGGGATCTTTAATCTCCGCCCAGTTATCTATAAAATGTTCGCGCATTTCTGGAGACGCTCTCCGTTTGATTTGGTCCGTGACAAGCAAATTTTTCAAACCCTCAAAATCCGAAACTTGTAAGCATGACAGCCATCCTTCTAAAAAACTATTAAGTTCAAAGATCAGGTCCTTCCAAACTGAATTAGGATTTCGGGGATGCTGACTAAATTTTTGTCTGTACGTCTCTGCATTCAAACGATATCGTTCTAACAATTTTTCTTTCACATATTGAAAATCATCAATTTTGTCTTCGGGTTCTCTCAAAATTAACTCGGCCATTCCCACAGGTAATAATGATAGTAAATTCGTCACCAACTCATCCGAATTTAGATTACATTTTTTTGCCTGTCTCTCGAATAAATTCAAAAACAACGAAATATCCGAATTCTTTTCATCAAAGCGATGCATAATTGTTTTTAGGGGTAAATGATTCGTTCTAACTGAGATGCTACTGGATGCGGTACTCCGGTCATCTGACTCTTGTGTCGCTTTTAATCTAGCTAACTCATGTTCGCGTTCTTTTTCTTTTTCTGCTTTCTCCCACAATCTTTCTTTCTCTAACTGAAGTCTATCATTCTCTTCCTTCTCCGCCAATAACTTATTTTCCCTGTCTTTTTCTAACAGTTTAATTTGCGCTAAGGCTAGCTCTTTATCAAATCCCTCTGACGACTCTATTTTTTTTATAATTTTCGGTACAGTATCATTTTCCTCTAAAATGACCTCAAATTCGTAAGCTAACGTTTGCAAATCAGCTTTCCTATAATATTTAAGCTCCGACATTTTTAAAATATAAAATTAGAAATTATCTTTCCCACAAATATAAAACAATACAATAAGATTAAATCAAATCCTACCAAGTGCGTCAAAATATTACCAAAATATACGCTCATAAAAAGGTACGCTTAGTAATAATATAGGAAATATGCAACATATAAAGATAAGCAACTCTATCCTATCGTACACATTCACCTTGGTATTTGGTTATAAAATACATATGGGATAAATTTTACACAAAACAACAATTTCAATTTCAAAAAGCACAGTAAAAATATTTTAAATTGCAAAAGTCTTATTCAATTCCTTTCTCTTTTAATCAATGGTGGTCTTAATCTCTGCATCCACTCTTAAAAGATTTAGAATAATTCACAAAAAACATATAAAATCAACTCTGTTATCTTAAAATATGAAATGCGTTCGATACTTTTTTTTTTTCAATGAACTCTCATTTATAGATTCAGCTAAAATTTTGTAACACTGCACAACTCTCAGTTTGCATTAAATTAATTCAACAATAATTTAATTTTTAACTACACAATTTGTCTATTAAATAAGTTACAGTAATCTCGGAAGTATCTCATCATACTTTTTTTTTTCTACCGGAAAAATTTCTCAAAATATTTACTCTTACAAAAATAAACATACAACTTTTTTTTTTTTTTTGAAGCCTACAACACCTATACAAACACTAATAACAATTAAAGCCACTCTGAGTATAAAAAGAGCTTACCTCCATTACTAAGAGTCTTTCAGGGCGTCAGAAGCACATACTTCAGAGATTCTCAGGAGCACAGACGGGGTTCTCTGTCACACTTTTCGGATGGGGACTCTTCCGGATGGGGGAACACTCTCCAGAATTCTTGGTAGAATTCTCTTTCTGATGCTGTGTTGATCCACAGGGGCGTCTAAGGAGACTCAGGTCACAAGTCACAAGGAGACTCTTTCTTGGAGCACTTTGATCATTTAAATTTCAGAGTCCACTCTTTGTCTTTAGAGAATGTCATTAATTTTTGCTAATTAATCCATCACCGCAAGCCACCAGTTGTAGTAACTCCTCTATACCGACCCGATAAAAGATGGTGAGTGGTAGCGAGATCGGATCGCTGGCACAGAGAATTTCTCGTATAAATTAGAAAATAGAATTTATTGCATACCAATATTAATTCTAAGGAAAATATGTACAAGAAAGTTAATTACAGCATTTAATTCTTTTTCGTGAGTCAATCGCTTATAAATTAATGACCTCTTGACTCCAAGTGTAACTGAAACAAACAAAAGTCTCTAAACATTACAGTCAGTCGTGACTACAAAACAAAGTTCATTCGGACCAAGGCTCGTCCGTTCCTTTTCTTCGGAAGATCTACTGATGCTCGTTAATTCTGAGTCTAAGAACTCTCACTCTCGCACTTGGTGTGCTTTTTCACTTCGCTGGGATTTTCAGCGGATACCTGCTGTATCAATTCTAGAGGTCGGACCTCACTAGCGCTTACACCACGCTGAGTTAGAAACTGACGTTTCCTTTTCCCTTCTCCAGAGAGTCAACACTCTCCTTTTCGATCTCTCCAAAAACTGTCCTCTCTCACTTTTTCATTCTCGCAGGAGAACTTCTTCTGGGGGCGGGGGCTTTGTCGAGGCGGGCCCCTCGAAACTCTCCAGCCTCTTAGCAGCCTTGAGATCCCTCTGTTTCGTTTTCACTAAGTCCGTCATTGGACGTTCTAAGACAAAGGGCAAAGTTTCGGGCGCAAACCTAAAAATCGTGTGCAGAGATCGCTTCTCTCGCAGATGAACTCTTTCCCACGAACTCGGCAAGGATCAAAGCATAAGACCCCTTTTTGGGTAACGCCTTACCACTTCATCACTGTCCGAACTTTCCGCTCACAGTACAATAGACTTCGGCGTCTGCTAGTCTTCAAGGCAAAAATAGCGAGGGAAGGTATGCAGTTAAGTGTACTCACAGGAAATGCTAGAATGACACATAGTGCAGCTGGATGTCGAAGTTCAATTCTTTACAGAATGACACATAGTGCAGCTGGATGTCGAAGTTCAATTCTTTACAACGTTTTACGAATCGATATCGTTTCTAGTTATTAGTTTATAAATTTCGTGCAATTTCGTTACTGTGAATTACTTTCTTAGGAACAATTTTATTAAGACAGCGAAGGTTTTATGGCATCTCGTTGCAATATTTAATAAATTAATTTATAAACGGGATAAATTAGTATATTATATTTTAGTAAATTTAAATACTTTCTGAAATCGGCCTTTTTAAAGAATGGGAGTAGGGTATGAGTGTTACCAATCAATTTTATCGCTAGCTGCATACATTTTATGCGATTTCGTCTTTCTTAGAACAATATTATTGAGACAGGGAAGACATTTATGGCATCTCGTTGTAATATTTAATAAGTTAATACATTATACTTTATTAATTTGAAATGTTTTCTTAAAGCGGCTCGTTTAAAAATGGAAGTAGTTTATGAGTGCGACATATCGATTTCATCTCTAGTATGATTTTTTTTTTTTTTTTTTTTTTTTTTTTTTTACGTAAATACAACAATATTTTTGACTTAGCAAACATACTTTTGACACAGCAAAGGTGTTTATGGCATCACGTTGAAATATTTATTTCTTAAGTAAAATATTTGTATTGATAAATTTATATAATATTTTAATAATTTTAAATGCTTTCTAAAATAAGCTCTTTTAATAACAGATGAAGTTGTTTGTATATATAAATTGAAATATAGTTTTTGTAATTGTACTTTTTGAACAATGATAGTATTACGTTTAAATATTTTCTGAAATAGGCTATTTAAGTAATAGTGGTAGCTTATGTGTGCCACCCATCCATTTCGTCTTTACTTGTATAAATTCCGTACAATTTATTTACTCTGAATTTCTTAGGAATAATGTTATTCAGACAGTGAAGGCGTTTATGGCAGTTTGTTAAAATATTTAATTATATTTTATGATAAAAAAAAATTAATTTTCTTTAAAACGTTTTATTAATAAACTAGCACGCTACGCTGGTCAATTTCTTATAACGAACTTTTAATCAAACAAAATATTGACATTTCATAATTCACTTTTATATTTTAACAGAATAATAAGGCTACTATAATTTGTGACTCGTGCTATAGCCAATATACACGCCAGGACACGTCGCCCTTATCATTATCTTTTTACGCATGAAGGTTTCGCTATGGTACTCCATTGTGAAATTTGGTAATTTTTCAAATTCATTATTTGAAAAATGGCATAATCATTAGATTTGAAATTTATATCAAGAAAAATACAATTTTTTACCTTTCAAACGCAGTTTGCCTAACATTTTTCTGACAAATACTTTTCGAACTACTATTTTTTTTTTCAGTAACTTCAAATGTTTCATTTTCCGAGATGAATCTGTGGCAACAATTAGCGAAAAACCCAGTCGTCAGCAACGCATAGTTTTTTATTAAAGAGGCTGTTGGAGCAGGGATTGCCACCACCAATTTCCCACCATCACTTTTGAAATCGGTTCTGTAGTTCCAGAGATTCCATAGAAATTGTAATTTAGAATGATTTTAGAACGCTTTTCACTTATTTCACCCTTTTAAATAATTTTTTTTAAATGTGTTCTTAGAGAGCATTTATATGGTAAAGATACCATATATATTCCTTTCAAAAAATTAAAGCAATCTATATTTTATGCATTTTATCAAATATATTTTCCCCTTTCTGCATAATCGTAATTCATATACATTCCCGGCTGTTAAAAAGCGCACCCTTTTTATCTTTCTCATTCAACGAAAGACTTTTAGTCAAAATCATGCATATTGTTTTTAAATTATCATTAACGTACTTATTCGGTCTCCCACATATCAAAAGAAATGAAATTATACAAGGCATAAAATGTTTTCCTTTTCATGGTCAGCTTTGTCTCGCATATTGTTCCAGATGTCTATAGCATTTAAACGGCGCCTTTGCTGCATTCCTCGAAAGCCCTGTTCCCAAAACAATAATTAACGGTAAAATTCTTAATCTCTCTTTTTAGCCAAAGTGCAATCTTCGCCAAAAGATTTTTCCCTTCTAATGACGTCAATTATGAAGTTGATATGTGTATAAGTAACGGTTACATTTCCCACGAAAAAAAATTCGATTCTCTTGGCTTGAAATGTATCTCGCTTGGCGTGTTTTTCCTTGCGCCCACTTTCATATCGGATAGTAACACTTGCCCTCTGATCTTCATCTCATAAACATCTAAAAATGTCTTGGCCCCTTTGGCCACCCTTTGGTTTTATAATGAAAAATCCTCGTGATGGCTTAAAAACTCTTTGGATTACGTGAACTTGATCGGACCTGTTCAACAGCATTTCTGGATTATTCTTTGGATCGCGTTTGTGTTCTTCACCTCTGGCTTTAAATTTAAAATGTCACCTCACCAATATTCATCAGATTCATTTAAAAAAATCTGAAACTTTGATTGATCAAAATATCATTATTGTGGAAGATTGTGAAGTGTGACATCATTCTCCAATTAAAGAACATTAACTCTAGTGATGTGATTTTCGTCTTCCTTGCTTCGCCATACAAAATAAAAGGGAAAACTACACTCCAGTTTAGTACTTCAGTACCCAGGAAACGCACTCTGCGGATTGCCAAAACAACCAAGTGCCACTATACCTTCTTGTTTTAACAAATTGTTTCACTCCGTAAAAGTAAATCCTTTAGGTCTTTTCAAAGGATTCGCCAACTTTGACATCTTCTCAATAATCACCCCCTGAACTTACTTCCCACGATAACTCTTCTATATGCATAAAGGAACACGACAACTCCCCCATATAAATTATGGTGCCTGACTTTTGAACTGGATGTGATCTTTTTAGCATGACATTTTCTAAAGGGTGTGTCATTGGGGCCACGAAACGAAAAAAAAAAATTCCTATTAATTTGCAACTTTTCTGACTATATTTTTTCATTCTGAGAATGCTTTGTTGGAGCCTGCCTGTGACTGTGGTTTTTACCTATCATCGAAAGTTTCTAACTTCAAACTTAATCCTTTTTGTGTGAGATATGCGATGTGATTTTCATCGAAGTAAATTAATTTAATTATTCGTCGCAAATTATTCAGCGTCGGAGCATCATCGAATTATTTCATCTTAGTGTTTTATGCTGCATAATTGTTCTGTGAAAAATGATAATCAATCCCTGATGGAATCAGTGATTTTCAACATGTGGTTTTCTTCAATGAGTGATGTTTCATTCATAAAACCTTCGCCCGCACCTAAAGTGAATATGCTATTTTGTCTTGAACTTCGTGAACTTCTTGTGTTCTGTTTCTCTTCTCAGTCATCGAAAAATTGATTTTCATCGCCGTGCAACAATTAAAACACAAGAAATGAATATTATCTGCATCTAATTCAACGCTGCATTCTGACCTTTAGTATTTAGCTGAGTACCACAATTTAGCCAACTCTTGTGAACTTTGTTTTCAGACAATCCAAATTTATTCAGCTACAAGATAAAATTCACGTTACGAAAGAAATATCTTTCTCAATGAATAAGCACAAAGAAAACTTTTGTTTTCGTTTTTAATTCATTCAGTGATTTAAAGTTTAGCGATTACGATCCGGAATAGCAATTTAAATATAGTATTTTGTGCTTTCTTTTTCTATTAATATGTTTTGCAAAAAAAAAGCGCTATGGATATTTTTATAGAGGTAAGTCTTTATTTTGTAAAAGGTTGATAAAAAAAAGGAAATTTTCAATTTTGCTAGAACTTTTACATTGAAGAAATATTATTTCCGTATAGTTTCAAGTAATGTTTTTATATTTTTAAAAGGATCTAGATATATAATATGAGCAATATATGTTTAAACGATTAAAAAGCACTCATTGAATTTTATTTATTTAATAAAAAATTTTTTTGCTGTAGATGTTTAAAAAATAATAATAATGTTTTAAAAGGTATAATTGTGTTCAGGTAAGACAGAATGGCTTTTTAATATTCATAGACTTTCAAATTTTGTTATTTATAAACATTGCATTTTATAGCTAAAATTTTTCATGACGGAAAAGTATATTTTTCGCCTGTTATATTTTGGTATATTATATTTATTTTTGTAGTTGAAACCACTATTTATGATTTATAGTTAATTTTTCTTTATTACTTCTAAGATTAAATATTTAATGTTTTTTAAATAAATTATCAAGTGTGGTTTGTTTAGATTGTTGCTTTTTTATTTTGCTTATTTTAAGATATTTTACCTGTGTCTAAAAAAATAATAATAATAATAATAATTAAACTTTTAAGGTGATATCATCATGGCTAATTCTAAAAATTTTGAGTATATTGTTGATGATTTTTACGGAGACTCAGAACTTGTTAACCATTTCTTTAACCAAATTTTAACTTATCAAAAAATTAAGGAAATAAATAACGAGCAAACCGTCGATTATCTTAAAACTAAACTGAAAGGTCCCGCAAAAAAATATTATTTGGAAGACCCTGTACTATATAACGCACAAGATTTTGAGTTCATTCGCGATCGCATTCAAAAATTCTTTTCACAGAATTTTTCGGCTACAACTTTAAATGATTTAAATTGTTTAACAATGTTACCACAGGAGACAGTAAAAAATTTTGCTCATAGACTCAATGTCCTCGTATCAAAGGTATATCCCGACATTCATGACAAAGATGCACTAAATAAGATAAAATACGTTAAATTAATGTATGGTTTACCTACCGCCATTAAAATTAAATTGCAAGAAGAAGGCGTCAACACATATGATAAAGCAATTGACAGGGCACAATCTCTACAAGAGATTTTCATAAATAACAATGTTTTGTCTGCTAGCAGTTCGGCGCATGTAGAATGCAACCAATTAGAAAGTAAAATTAAGGAATTAACAGAGAAAATTAATAACTTAAATTTTGCTCAAACATCAAGAAAATCGGAGTCTCCAAAACAATGTAAACATGTCAACAGACAAAACTTTCAGGCTCTTTATAAGTCAAAATTTCATAGAGCGCCACAAACTAGACAAAATAATTGGGCCAGAAATAATGATTGTTGCCAGTTATGTTTTCGTTTTGGGCATATAGCGCAGAAATGTTTCAGATGGCAAAGAGCGAACGCGCGTTATGATCAAAAATTTAGTAAATATGACAGTAAAAGAAATGACAGGTTTCCACAAAATAAAAATTTAAACCCCTAGAGACGTATGCTAAGGCTGATCAGTGTATGTCTGCATGTGAAAATGAGTCAGCACACAGTGATAAATGTTTTTACATTGATAATTCTCTTCCAAAATTGTCGGCTGAGAGACTGGTTAATTCAACAGGTTCTCAAACTTCTCAGCATATTTCCATTGCAAATACAATTGCTGTACAAACTGATTTTCCCCAAAATTCTATTGATTCTCACAGTGTCACTGATACAGCACCGACCGATAATTCTTTTCATGAAATTCTTTTGAATGTCAATAAGTACTCTCCCACACTTCCCCTTATAAGGGCCTCCTTCGCAAAACAAGATACCTTTTTACTTGTGGATACTGGAAGTACAACTAGCCTCTTATCTGTACAGTTATTTGATAAACTTAAACATGTGCTTAAGTATAAACGTTTAGGGACTAATGTGACTTTAACTACAGTTAATTCTAAGATAGATTTTACAGCATGTATTCGAATTTCATTCAAAATTGAACAAAAACACTTTTCGCATTACTTCTACATTGTTGACATTCCTAAAGAGTATAAATTTGATGGTATTTTGGGATTAAATTTTCTTGAGAAATTTAACATCACATTAGATCTAGGTAGCAAAATAATGCAACTTGATAATCTGAGAATTCCCTTTATCTACATAGATGATAACTCAGAATCAGCGGAATGTCATAACGTAAATGTACAAACTGATATCTCTCATAATGTTTGTCTAGTAAACAAACTGGTTATTTCTCCAAATGAGGTAAAATGTATTTCTGTACGCGCAAAACAAATTTCTCATAATACCCCATATTTATTTCAGAATGACATGCTTGTAAAAGACATTCTTGCTTTTGATTCGATTATTCAAACTGATAAATCAAACCCACATGAATTTAAAATTTATGTAAAAAATATGACAACTAAAAATGTTCATGTAAATAAAAGAGCAAATATTGGTTTCTTAACGCCAATTGACCAGATTGTGGAAGATGCCCAACAGCTAGAGGCTGTTAAAAGTAATTTCAAAGAAGAAACCAAACAATTTGTAAATTTCATTCAGGCTTCTACTGATATTTTGAATCAACGAAAACGTGATCTCTCACAAGATGACTTTAATTTACAACACTTACCGAATACTGAAGCTAAACTATTGAAAGAGTTATTATTGAATAATTCTGCTGTTTTCTCAAAATCTATGAAAACGTTAGGTCATACTGATAAATTTAAACCAAACATTAAATTTATTAACGATTTCCCAATTAAAACACTTCCTTTTCCAATTCCTCAAGCACTTCAAAAAGAAGCATTAACACAAATAAACCAATTAGTTGATGCAGGTATCATTGAACGCTCATGTTCGGAATGGTCTTGTCCAATCCTTCTTGTCAGAAAAAAACCTGATGGATCAGGTACACAAAAATTTCGTCTTGCCTTGGATTTACGGATGTTAAACACAGTTGTACAATCTTCTTCATACCCTCTCCCTAAAATACAAAATATTATTTCCAACTTATCTAAATATAAATTTTTCACGTCCCTTGATTTCCAACAGGCCTACCATCAAATTGACCTTCCTTCAGAATATCAGGATAAGGTCACTTTCACGTCTATGTTCGGTTCATTTAAATATAAAAGACTCTGTTTTGGATTAAAAAATGCAAGTGCATATTTTCAAGCCCTTATGGATAGTTTATTGGATGAAATGCAGTTAGAAGGAATTTATGCCTATCAAGATGATTTAATTTTTGGCTCTAACTCATTTCAGGAAACGTACGATAAACTAACAAAAATTCTTGAAATCTTAGGTAAATACAACTTAACTTTGTCACCTTCTAAATGTTCTTTTCACAAGAATAATATTGATTATCTTGGTTTTCATATTCATAACCACACTATTTCTCCAATTCAAGCTAATATTCTAAAAATAAAGTCATTTCCTGTACCAAAAACAAAAAAGCAGGTAAGAAGTTTTGTAGGACTAGCTACTTTTTATAAGAGTTTAATTCCAGAATTTTCTAAACTTATTCAGCCCCTCATAGACTTATCAAAACCATCCTCAACTTTTAAATGGACAGAGGTGCATCAAAATGTGTTTCATAATATTCAAAAAAAAATTTTTCAACCACCAATGGTACGTCTACCAGATTGGGACAAAGAATTTTACGTGAACACGGACGCTTCGGGTATCGCTATTTCTGGTGTATTATTACAAGAGCATAATAATCAGTTGCTTCCTGTCTCATACTTCTCAAAATCTCTCAAACCCTCCGAAAAGAAATATCCAGCTTTAAAATTAGAACTTATGGCCATTGTAAAATCTGTAAATGCTTTCAATTACTATATCTATAATCGTCCTTTCATAATTTTATCGGACAGTAAACCTCTTGATAAATACAAAAAAACCACTAATCCGGCAGATATCACCACTCGCTGGCTCATGCAGCTATCAAAATTCACTTTTACTTTTAAACATATTCCAGGTGTTTCTAATGTTCTAGCAGATTATTTATCCCGATGCGAATTTACTGAAGAAAATATTGAAACTTTGAATTCTAATCCTAATCTCATTTCTGAAGATAAACAGGCATTACCTATTGTTGAAAATGATTTTGAGGAAAATAACAACAACAAAATTGTGAATTGCTTAGTCATTAATAGTAAAAATAAAAAAGATGCTTTGCTTGAAATTTCTAATGAAACTTTTGTCCAAGAACAATTAAAAGATTCACAATTAGCTCCAATATATGAAGAGATTTTAAAATCAGGTTCTTCAAAAAAATTTCCATCTTATTTCATTCATCCTGATTCTAAAGTTTTAATATTAAAAAAAAGTAATGTTGCGGATAATACTTTCGTGTATGTAATTATGGTTCCCAATTCTTTAAAACCTAAAGTTTTAACAATATCCCATCTATCTCATTTTGGTTTAGCTAAAACATATGAATTCCTCTCTTCACGGTATTGTTGGAAAGGTACGTACACCGATACTTTAAATTATGTATCTTCTTGTTTATTATGTCTTCAGGCTAAACATCATCGTATACCTAATGCCCCACTTCAACCAACATATACCCCTAAACAACCAGGAAACACCATTTCAATTGATCTTGTTGGTCCTTTTAAAAACGGTCAAACTAGTCTCACAGTTACGGATCATTTTTCTCGACATATTGAACTGTACCCTCTCTACAATACAACTGCACCTAAAATTGTAAAGTGTTTATTTGCCTATATGACAACTTTCGGGCGCCCTGCCTGCGTATTATCAGACCTTGGGCCCCAATTTCGTTCTTATGTGTATAATACTTTAAATAATACTCTAGGTATTAAAATAAATCACTCTTCTGTCTCACACCCAGCTAGCAATTCTATAAGCGAGAGGATAAACACATCTCTTAAATACTCAATCAATACTTTAATGAAAGAAGGACATTCCTTTGAAAATGCCATTGCTATTCATAAAAATCTCTATAATGGTTCTAAACATTCTTCTACTTCTTTCTCTCCGAATCTTTTACATTTTGGACGCGAATTATCTCTAATATTTGATACATATGATTTAAATGCTAATCAACCCTTTCTAGACCAAAATGTAGACTTTTACAATCTCCTTCATGATTTAAATGGTATTTACAACAAAGCTTATGATAACATAAAAGCATCTCAAATTAAAAGAAACGAATATCATAAAAAAAGGCAAAACTCAGGCCAATTACTGAGAAAGACATTGTATACCTAAAATCATCAGATAAATTTAAGCCAAGGTATACAGGACCATATGTAGTTGTTAAGAAACACTCACCTGTTTCTTTTTCAATTCAACAACTGAATTCTCATATTAACAATTCAATTTTCAGAGTTCATATTGACAGACTTTTACTTGCACCTCCTAGAAATAACCATTTATTTGACTTAAATTATCATAATGTTCATAACAATACTCCTAGTAATAACAATATTGAACAAAGTGCTCATTCCTATAATTTACGTCCTCGAAAGGTAATAAAATATTAATATGAATATAAAATTTTCTGTTGCCAGATTCATAAATGCTCCTTATCCATGGTAACAGGTGTATTTATGCATGCATGTTATGTAGTATTGTATTATTTGTTTTTATTGTGATATGGCTGGTCCATTGTTTATGTGTTATGTAGCAGTACTGCAGAACTTGTTTATTTGGCAAAAGATTTTTTTCCACCCATATTCTTGTTTAGCAAGTTCGTATAATTTAAAATCCTGTTAAAAAAATAAAATAAAAATAAAAATAAATAAATAAATGGATAAATAAATAAATAAATAAAATATATAGATAATATAAATTAAGAATAATAGGTATTGTTATAAATTTAAACATTTGATAATTCTATTAACACTCTCTGCATTTGTAAGTATACTTAGCATTTTGTAAAAAAAAAAAAATCAAATTAATTATCTCATTTGAATTTAATACTCATTTTCCTTTTAATTTAATCTTTGAATTTTTAAATAACTTAAAATAAATTAATTATTTTGAGAATTTAATTTTCGAAACAATATATATTTATCCCGAATGTGACTTTATGCTCTCTTCACTCTAGAACGTGTCTATGGAAGGATTTTTAGGTTTTTGAACAAAAAAAACTTTGATTTATTTTGCATTTTTTTTTAGTTTTTATTCGCCCTTGCGGAATAAGCCCCGTTCAAAATTATTACCCATGTGGGGGTCTTTATTCCATTGTGTATGAGAGCAAAACTTTGTTAAAATTGGTATACCCAATTTTACTATTTTTCAAACCCGTAGATGAACCCGAGTCGCTCCAATCATAGGCGGAGTTTCCAAATATGTGCGGAGCAAGGGGAGTTTACCAAAAATAAACCCCTCTCCCTAAATACGCCCTGTCCTGAATATGACCAATGTCCTAAACTGCGGTCTCTTCCTTGTTATTACAACAAGTTTAAGGGGAGATATTTTTATCGATGCCCATGTCTTGCATCATTATTATCTCTCCTGTGTCTTTACACGAAAACTTTTTTTACGTTTAATATTTTATATATGTATCTTTATAATCTTTATAATCTCTATATTATCATTGTATAATTGTAATTGTGTTTCTTTATTTTGAAATTTTTGTATTTACATTTCATTTAAGATTTTTAATAATATAGTGCAAACTTGTGAACTTTTTAAGCAAATACAAAAAAATTTGTGCACTAAAGACTCATTTATCATGCTCATGTTTGTTGATAAATAAAATCACGTGAGAAAACCTTCAAAGAAAAATGCAGCTGTAATTTTTCATTCTTGAACTCTTTTTAAAGACTGTGTTAAAAAAAAAAAAAAAAAAAAAAATGAACAATTAAGAGTTTATTTATATAGGTGCACCATCATATTGTAAAATGAATAAACTTGCAAGAAAACAAACAAAAAAAAATATGTTTGCAGCTAACAATTGTACTAATATGGATAAAAGACTTTTCATAGACTTTAAAAGTATATTTTGCTGCAATTTGAAAAATGTATGGCCATTTATCATACTAATATGAAGATATTATTGTAGTACTACATATTATTTTTTACATTATTGTATGCATACTTATTTTATTTTTATTATTATTTTCTGCTTTGATATTTTGTATTATATTTACAGGGTGACATTCTAAATTTTTCAAAATCTTGTGAAGGGGTGATATATATATGGTAAAGATACCATATATATTCCTTTCAAAAAATTAAAGCAATCTATATTTTATGCATTTTATCAAATATATTTTCCCCTTTCTGCATAATCGTAATTCATATACATTCCCGGCTGTTAAAAAGCGCACCCTTTTTATCTTTCTCTTTCAACGAAAGACTTTTAGTCAAAATCATGCATATTGTTTTTAAATTATCATTAACGTACTTATTCGGTCTCCCACATATCAAAAGAAATGAAATTATACAAGGCATAAAATGTTTTCCTTTTCATGGTCAGCTTTGTCTCGCATATTGTTCCAGATGTCTATAGCATTTAAACGGCGCCTTTGCTGCATTCCTCGAAAGCCCTGTTCCCAAAACAATAATTAACGGTAAAATTCTTAATCTCTCTTTTTAGCCAAAGTGCAATCTTCGCCAAAAGATTTTTCCCTTCCAATGACGTCAATTATGAAGTTGATATGTGTATAAGTAACGGTTACATTTCCCACGAAAAAAAATTCGATTCTCTTGGCTTGAAATGTATCTCGCTTGGCGTGTTTTTCCTTGCGCCCACTTTCATATCGGATAGTAACACTTGCCCTCTGATCTTCATCTCATAAACATCTAAAAATGTCTTGGCCCCTTTGGCCACCCTTTGGTTTTATAATGAAAATTCCTCGTGATGGCTTAAAAACTCTTTGGATTACGTGAACTTGATCGGACCTGTTCAACAGCATTTCTGGATTATTCTTTGGATCGCGTTTGTGTTCTTCACCTCTGGCTTTAAATTTAAAATGTCACCTCACCAATATTCACCAGATTCATTTAAAAAAATCTGAAACTTTGATTGATCAAAATATCACTATTGTGGAAGATTGTGAAGTGTGACATCATTCTCCAATTAAAGAACATTAACTCTAGTGATGTGATTTTCGTCTTCCTTGCTTCACCATACAAAATAAAAGGGAAAACTACACTCCAGTTTAGTACTTCAGTACCCAGGAAACGCACTCTGCGGATTGCCAAAACAACCAAGTGCCACTATACCTTCTTGTTTTAACAAATTGTTTCACTCCGTAAAAGTAAATCCTTTAGGTCTTTTCAAAGGATTCGCCAACTTTGACATCTTCTCAATAATCACCCCCTGAACTTACTTCCCACGATAACTCTTCTATATGCATAAAGGAACACGACAACTCCCCCATATAAATTATGGTGCCTGACTTTTGAACTGGATGTGATCTTTTTAGCATGACATTTTCTAAAGGGTGTGTCATTGGGGCTACGAAACGAAAAAAAAAAATTCCTATTAATTTGCAACTTTTCTGACTATATTTTTTCATTCTGAGAATGCTTTGTTGGAGCCTGCCTGTGACTGTGGTTTTTACCTATCATCGAAAGTTTCTAACTTCAAACTTAATCCTTTTTGTGTGAGATATCCGATGTGATTTTCATCGAAGTAAATTAATTTAATTATTCGTCGCAAATTATTCAGCGTCGGAGCATCATCGAATTATTTCATCTTAGTGTTTTATGCTGCATAATTGTTCTGTGAAAAATGATAATCAATCCCTGATGGAATCAGTGATTTTCAACATGTGGTTTTCTTCAATGAGTGATGTTTCATTCATAAAACCTTCGCCCGCACCTAAAGTGAATATGCTATTTTGTCTTGAACTTCGTGAACTTCTTGTGTTCTGTTTCTCTTCTCAGTCATCGAAAAATTGATTTTCATCGCCGTGCAACAATTAAAACACAAGAAATGAATATTATCTGCATCTAATTCAACGCTGCATTCTGACCTTTAGTATTTAGCTGAGTACCACAATTTAGCCAACTCTTGTGAACTTTGTTTTCAGACAATCCAAATTTATTCAGCTACAAGATAAAATTCACGTTACGAAAGAAATATCTTTCTCAATGAATAAGCACAAAGAAAACTTTTGTTTTCGTTTTTAATTCATTCAGTGATTTAAAGTTTAGCGATTACGATCCGGAATAGCAATTTAAATATAGTATTTTGTGCTTTCTTTTTCTATTAATATGTTTTGCAAAAAAAAAGCGCTATGGATATTTTTATAGAGGTAAGTCTTTATTTTGTAAAAGGTTGATAAAAAAAAGGAAATTTTCAATTTTGCTAGAACTTTTACATTGATGAAATATTATTTCCGTATAGTTTCAAGTAATGTTTTTATATTTTTAAAAGGATCTAGATATATAATATGAGCAATATATGTTTAAACGATTAAAAAGCACTCATTGAATTTTATTGATTTAATAAAAAAATTTTTTGCTGTAGATGTTTAAAAAATAATAATAATGTTTTAAAAGGTATAATTGTGTTCAGGTAAGACAGAATGGCTTTTTAATATTCATAGACTTTCAAATTTTGTTATTTATAAACATTGCATTTTATAGTTAAAATTTTTCATGACGGAAAAGTATATTTTTCGCCTGTTATATTTTGGTATATTATATTTATTTTTGTAGTTGAAACCACTATTTATGATTTATAGTTAATTTTTCTTTATTACTTCTAAGATTAAATATTTAATGTTTTTTAAATAAATTATCAAGTGTGGTTTGTTTAGATTGTTGCTTTTTTATTTTGCTTATTTTAAGATATTTTACCTGTGTCTAAAAAAATAATAATAATAATAATAATTAAACTTTTAAGGTGATATCATCATGGCTAATTCTAAAAATTTTGAGTATATTGTTGATGATTTTTACGGAGACTCAGAACTTGTTAACCATTTCTTTAACCAAATTTTAACTTATCAAAAAATTAAGGAAATAAATAACGAGCAAACCGTCGATTATCTTAAAACTAAACTGAAAGGTCCCGCAAAAAAATATTATTTGGAAGACCCTGTACTATATAACGCACAAGATTTTGAGTTCATTCGCGATCGCATTCAAAAATTCTTTTCACAGAATTCTTCGGCTACAACTTTAAATGATTTAAATTGTTTAACAATGTTACCACAGGAGACAGTAAAAAATTTTGCTCATAGACTCAATGTCCTCGTATCAAAGGTATATCCCGACATTCATGACAAAGATGCACTAAATAAGATAAAATACGTTAAATTAATGTATGGTTTACCTACCGCCATTAAAATTAAATTGCAAGAAGAAGGCGTCAACACATATGATAAAGCAATTGACAGGGCACAATCTCTACAAGAGATTTTCATAAATAACAATGTTTTGTCTGCTAGCAGTTCGGCGCATGTAGAATGCAACCAATTAGAAAGTAAAATTAAGGAATTAACAGAGAAAATTAATAACTTAAATTTTGCTCAAACATCAAGAAAATCGGAGTCTCCAAAACAATGTAAACATGTCAACAGACAAAACTTTCAGGCTCGTTATAAGTCAAAATTTCATAGAGCGCCACAAACTAGACAAAATAATTGGGCCAGAAATAATGATTGTTGCCAGTTATGTTTTCCTTTTTGGGCATATAGCGCAGAAATGTTTCAGATGGCAAAGAGCGAACGCGCGTTATGATCAAAAATTTAGTAAATATGACAGTAAAAGAAATGACAGGTTTCCACAAAATAAAAATTTAAACCCCTAGAGACGTATGCTAAGGCTGACCAGTGTATGTCTGCATGTGAAAATGAGTCAGCACACAGTGATAAATGTTTTTACATTGATAATTCTCTTCCAAAATTGTCGGCTGAGAGACTGGTTAATTCAACAGGTTCTCAAACTTCTCAGCATATTTCCATTGCAAATACAATTGCTGTACAAACTGATTTTCCCCAAAATTCTATTGATTCTCACAGTGTCACTGATACAGCACCGACCGATAATTCTTTTCATGAAATTCTTTTGAATGTCAATAAGTACTCTCCCACACTTCCCCTTATAAGGGCCTCCATCGCAAAACAAGATACCTTTTTACTTGTGGATACTGGAAGTACAACTAGCCTCTTATCTGTACAGTTATTTGATAAACTTAAACATGTGCTTAAGTATAAACGTTTAGGGACTAATGTGACTTTAACTACAGTTAATTCTAAGATAGATTTTACAGCATGTATTCGAATTTCATTCAAAATTGAACAAAAACACTTTTCGCATTACTTCTACATTGTTGACATTCCTAAAGAGTATAAATTTGATGGTATTTTGGGATTAAATTTTCTTGAGAAATTTAACATCACATTAGATCTAGGTAGCAAAATAATGCAACTTGATAATCTGAGAATTCCCTTTATCTACATAGATGATAACTCAGAATCAGCGGAATGTCATAACGTAAATGTACAAACTGATATCTCTCATAATGTTTGTCTAGTAAACAAACTGGTTATTTCTCCAAATGAGGTAAAATGTATTTCTGTACGCGCAAAACAAATTTCTCATAATACCCCATATTTATTTCAGAATGACATGCTTGTAAAAGACATTCTTGCTTTTGATTCGATTATTCAAACTGATAAATCAAACCCACATGAATTTAAAATTTATGTAAAAAATATGACAACTAAAAATGTTCATGTAAATAAAAGAGCAAATATTGGTTTCTTAACGCCAATTGACCAGATTGTGGAAGATGCCCAACAGCTAGAGGCTGTTAAAAGTAATTTCAAAGAAGAAACCAAACAATTTGTAAATTTCATTCAGGCTTCTACTGATATTTTGAATCAACGAAAACGTGATCTCTCACAAGATGACTTTAATTTACAACACTTACCGAATACTGAAGCTAAACTATTGAAAGAGTTATTATTGAATAATTCTGCTGTTTTCTCAAAATCTATGAAAACGTTAGGTCATACTGATAAATTTAAACCAAACATTAAATTTATTAACGATTTCCCAATTAAAACACTTCCTTTTCCAATTCCTCAAGCACTTCAAAAAGAAGCATTAACACAAATAAACCAATTAGTTGATGCAGGTATCATTGAACGCTCATGTTCGGAATGGTCTTGCCCAATCCTTCTTGTCAGAAAAAAACCTGATGGATCAGGTACACAAAAATTTCGTCTTGCCTTGGATTTACGGATGTTAAACACAGTTGTACAATCTTCTTCATACCCTCTCCCTAAAATACAAAATATTATTTCCAACTTATCTAAATATAAATTTTTCACGTCCCTTGATTTCCAACAGGCCTACCATCAAATTGACCTTCCTTCAGAATATCAGGATAAGGTCACTTTCACGTCTATGTTCGGTTCATTTAAATATAAAAGACTCTGTTTTGGATTAAAAAATGCAAGTGCATATTTTCAAGCCCTTATGGATAGTTTATTGGATGAAATGCAGTTAGAAGGAATTTATGCCTATCAAGATGATTTAATTTTTGGCTCTAACTCATTTCAGGAAACGTACGATAAACTAACAAAAATTCTTGAAATCTTAGGTAAATACAACTTAACTTTGTCACCTTCTAAATGTTCTTTTCACAAGAATAATATTGATTATCTTGGTTTTCATATTCATAACCACACTATTTCTCCAATTCAAGCTAATATTCTAAAAATAAAGTCATTTCCTGTACCAAAAACAAAAAAGCAGGTAAGAAGTTTTGTAGGACTAGCTACTTTTTATAAGAGTTTAATTCCAGAATTTTCTAAACTTATTCAGCCCCTCATAGACTTATCAAAACCATCCTCAACTTTTAAATGGACAGAGGTGCATCAAAATGTGTTTCATAATATTCAAAAAAAATTTTTTCAACCACCAATGGTACGTCTACCAGATTGGGACAAAGAATTTTACGTGAACACGGACGCTTCGGGTATCGCTATTTCTGGTGTATTATTACAAGAGCATAATAATCAGTTGCTTCCTGTCTCATACTTCTCAAAATCTCTCAAACCCTCCGAAAAGAAATATCCAGCTTTAAAATTAGAACTTATGGCCATTGTAAAATCTGTAAATGCTTTCAATTACTATATCTATAATCGTCCTTTCATAATTTTATCGGACAGTAAACCTCTTGATAAATACAAAAAAACCACTAATCCGGCAGATATCACCACTCGCTGGCTCATGCAGCTATCAAAATTCACTTTTACTTTTAAACATATTCCAGGTGTTTCTAATGTTCTAGCAGATTATTTATCCCGATGCGAATTTACTGAAGAAAATATTGAAACTTTGAATTCTAATCCTAATCTCATTTCTGAAGATAAACAGGCATTACCTATTGTTGAAAATGATTTTGAGGAAAATAACAACAACAAAATTGTGAATTGCTTAGTCATTAATAGTAAAAATAAAAAAGATGCTTTGCTTGAAATTTCTAATGAAACTTTTGTCCAAGAACAATTAAAAGATTCACAATTAGCTCCAATATATGAAGAGATTTTAAAATCAGGTTCTTCAAAAAAATTTCCATCTTATTTCATTCATCCTGATTCTAAAGTTTTAATATTAAAAAAAAGTAATGTTGCGGATAATACTTTCGTGTATGTAATTATGGTTCCCAATTCTTTAAAACCTAAAGTTTTAACAATATCCCATCTATCTCATTTTGGTTTAGCTAAAACATATGAATTCCTCTCTTCACGGTATTGTTGGAAAGGTATGTACACCGATACTTTAAATTATGTATCTTCTTGTTTATTATGTCTTCAGGCTAAACATCATCGTATACCTAATGCCCCACTTCAACCAACATATACCCCTAAACAACCAGGAAACACCATTTCAATTGATCTTGTTGGTCCTTTTAAAAACGGTCAAACTATTCTCACAGTTACGGATCATTTTTCTCGACATATTGAACTGTACCCTCTCTACAATACAACTGCACCTAAAATTGTAAAGTGTTTATTTGCCTATATGACAACTTTCGGGCGCCCTGCCTGCGTATTATCAGACCTTGGGCCCCAATTTCGTTCTTATGTGTATAATACTTTAAATAATACTCTAGGTATTAAAATAAATCACTCTTCTGTCTCACACCCAGCTAGCAATTCTATAAGCGAGAGGATAAACACATCTCTTAAATACTCAATCAATACTTTAATGAAAGAAGGACATTCCTTTGAAAATGCCATTGCTATTCATAAAAATCTCTATAATGGTTCTAAACATTCTTCTACTTCTTTCTCTCCGAATCTTTTACATTTTGGACGCGAATTATCTCTAATATTTGATACATATGATTTAAATGCTAATCAACCCTTTCTAGACCAAAATGTAGACTTTTACAATCTCCTTCATGATTTAAATGGTATTTACAACAAAGCTTATGATAACATAAAAGCATCTCAAATTAAAAGAAACGAATATCATAAAAAAAGGCAAAACTCAGGCCAATTACTGAGAAAGACATTGTATACCTAAAATCATCAGATAAATTTAAGCCAAGGTATACAGGACCTTATGTAGTTGTTAAGAAACACTCACCTGTTTCTTTTTCAATTCAACAACTGAATTCTCATATTAACAATTCAATTTTCAGAGTTCATATTGACAGACTTTTACTTGCACCTCCTAGAAATAACCATTTATTTGACTTAAATTATCATAATGTTCATAACAATACTCCTAGTAATAACAATATTGAACAAAGTGCTCATTCCTATAATTTACGTCCTCGAAAGGTGATAAAATATTAATATGAATATAAAATTTTCTGTTGCCAGATTCATAAATGCTCCTTATCCATGGTAACAGGTGTATTTATGCATGCATGTTATGTAGTATTGTATTATTTGTTTTTATTGTGATATGGCTGGTCCATTGTTTATGTGTTATGTAGCAGTACTGCAGAACTTGTTTATTTGGCAAAAGATTTTTTTCCACCCATATTCTTGTTTAGCAAGTTCGTATAATTTAAAATCCTGTTAAAAAAATAAAATAAAAATAAAAATAAATAAATAAATGGATAAATAAATAAATAAATAAAATATATAGATAATATAAATTAAGAATAATAGGTATTGTTATAAATTTAAACATTTGATAATTCTATTAACACTCTCTGCATTTGTAAGTATACTTAGCATTTTGTAAAAAAAAAAAATCAAATTAATTATCTCATTTGAATTTAATACTCATTTTCCTTTTAATTTAATCTTTGAATTTTTAAATAACTTAAAATAAATTAATTATTTTGAGAATTTAATTTTCGAAACAATATATATTTATCCCGAATGTGACTTTATGCTCTCTTCACTCTAGAACGTGTCTATGGAAGGATTTTTAGGTTTTTGAACAAAAAAAACTTTGATTTATTTTGCATTTTTTTTTAGTTTTTATTCGCCCTTGCGGAATAAGCCCCGTTCAAAATTATTACCCATGTGGGGGTCTTTATTCCATTGTGTATGAGAGCAAAACTTTGTTAAAATTGGTATACCCAATTTTACTATTTTTCAAACCCGTAGATGAACCCGAGTCGCTCCAATCATAGGCGGAGTTTCCAAATATGTGCGGAGCAAGGGGAGTTTACCAAAAATAAACCCCTCTCCCTAAATACGCCCTGTCCCGAATATGACCAATGTCCTAAACTGCGGTCTCTTCCTTGTTATTACAACAAGTTTAAGGGGAGATATTTTTATCGATGCCCATGTCTTGCATCATTATTATCTCTCCTGTGTCTTTACACGAAAACTTTTTTTACGTTTAATATTTTATATATGTATCTTTATAATCTTTATAATCTCTATATTATCATTGTATAATTGTAATTGTGTTTCTTTATTTTGAAATTTTTGTATTTACATTTCATTTAAGATTTTTAATAATATAGTGCAAACTTGTGAACTTTTTAAGCAAATACAAAAAAATTTGTGCACTAAAGACTCATTTATCATGCTCATGTTTGTTGATAAATAAAATCACGTGAGAAAACCTTCAAAGAAAAATGCAGCTGTAATTTTTCATTCTTGAACTCTTTTTAAAGACTGTGTTAAAAAAAAAAAAAAAAAAAAAAATGAACAATTAAGAGTTTATTTATATAGGTGCACCATCATATTGTAAAATGAATAAACTTGCAAGAAAACAAACAAAAAAAAATATGTTTGCAGCTAACAATTGTACTAATATGGATAAAAGACTTTTCATAGACTTTAAAAGTATATTTTGCTGCAATTTGAAAAATGTATGGCCATTTATCATACTAATATGAAGATATTATTGTAGTACTACATATTATTTTTTACATTATTGTATGCATACTTATTTTATTTTTATTATTATTTTCTGCTTTGATATTTTGTATTATATTTACAGGGTGACATTCTAAATTTTTCAAAATCTTGTGAAGGGGTGATATATATATGGTAAAGATACCATATATATTCCTTTCAAAAAATTAAAGCAATCTATATTTTATGCATTTTATCAAATATATTTTCCCCTTTCTGCATAATCGTAATTCATATACATTCCCGGCTGTTAAAAAGCGCACCCTTTTTATCTTTCTCTTTCAACGAAAGACTTTTAGTCAAAATCATGCATATTGTTTTTAAATTATCATTAACGTACTTATTCGGTCTCCCACATATCAAAAGAAATGAAATTATACAAGGCATAAAATGTTTTCCTTTTCATGGTCAGCTTTGTCTCGCATATTGTTCCAGATGTCTATAGCATTTAAACGGCGCCTTTGCTGCATTCCTCGAAAGCCCTGTTCCCAAAACAATAATTAACGGTAAAATTCTTAATCTCTCTTTTTAGCCAAAGTGCAATCTTCGCCAAAAGATTTTTCCCTTCCAATGACGTCAATTATGAAGTTGATATGTGTATAAGTAACGGTTACATTTCCCACGAAAAAAAATTCGATTCTCTTGGCTTGAAATGTATCTCGCTTGGCGTGTTTTTCCTTGCGCCCACTTTCATATCGGATAGTAACACTTGCCCTCTGATCTTCATCTCATAAACATCTAAAAATGTCTTGGCCCCTTTGGCCACCCTTTGGTTTTATAATGAAAATTCCTCGTGATGGCTTAAAAACTCTTTGGATTACGTGAACTTGATCGGACCTGTTCAACAGCATTTCTGGATTATTCTTTGGATCGCGTTTGTGTTCTTCACCTCTGGCTTTAAATTTAAAATGTCACCTCACCAATATTCATCAGATTCATTTAAAAAAATCTGAAACTTTGATTGATCAAAATATCACTATTGTGGAAGATTGTGAAGTGTGACATCATTCTCCAATTAAAGAACATTAACTCTAGTGATGTGATTTTCGTCTTCCTTGCTTCACCATACAAAATAAAAGGGAAAACTACACTCCAGTTTAGTACTTCAGTACCCAGGAAACGCACTCTGCGGATTGCCAAAACAACCAAGTGCCACTATACCTTCTTGTTTTAACAAATTGTTTCACTCCGTAAAAGTAAATCCTTTAGGTCTTTTCAAAGGATTCGCCAACTTTGACATCTTCTCAATAATCACCCCCTGAACTTACTTCCCACGATAACTCTTCTATATGCATAAAGGAACACGACAACTCCCCCATATAAATTATGGTGCCTGACTTTTGAACTGGATGTGATCTTTTTAGCATGACATTTTCTAAAGGGTGTGTCATTGGGGCCACGAAACGAAAAAAAAAAATTCCTATTAATTTGCAACTTTTCTGACTATATTTTTTCATTCTGAGAATGCTTTGTTGGAGCCTGCCTGTGACTGTGGTTTTTACCTATCATCGAAAGTTTCTAACTTCAAACTTAATCCTTTTTGTGTGAGATATCCGATGTGATTTTCATCGAAGTAAATTAATTTAATTATTCGTCGCAAATTATTCAGCGTCGGAGCATCATCGAATTATTTCATCTTAGTGTTTTATGCTGCATAATTGTTCTGTGAAAAATGATAATCAATCCCTGATGGAATCAGTGATTTTCAACATGTGGTTTTCTTCAATGAGTGATGTTTCATTCATAAAACCTTCGCCCGCACCTAAAGTGAATATGCTATTTTGTCTTGAACTTCGTGAACTTCTTGTGTTCTGTTTCTCTTCTCAGTCATCGAAAAATTGATTTTCATCGCCGTGCAACAATTAAAACACAAGAAATGAATATTATCTGCATCTAATTCAACGCTGCATTCTGACCTTTAGTATTTAGCTGAGTACCACAATTTAGCCAACTCTTGTGAACTTTGTTTTCAGACAATCCAAATTTATTCAGCTACAAGATAAAATTCACGTTACGAAAGAAATATCTTTCTCAATGAATAAGCACAAAGAAAACTTTTGTTTTCGTTTTTAATTCATTCAGTGATTTAAAGTTTAGCGATTACGATCCGGAATAGCAATTTAAATATAGTATTTTGTGCTTTCTTTTTCTATTAATATGTTTTGCAAAAAAAAAGCGCTATGGATATTTTTATAGAGGTAAGTCTTTATTTTGTAAAAGGTTGATAAAAAAAAGGAAATTTTCAATTTTGCTAGAACTTTTACATTGATGAAATATTATTTCCGTATAGTTTCAAGTAATGTTTTTATATTTTTAAAAGGATCTAGATATATAATATGAGCAATATATGTTTAAACGATTAAAAAGCACTCATTGAATTTTATTTATTTAATAAAAATTTTTTTTGCTGTAGATGTTTAAAAAATAATAATAATGTTTTAAAAGGTATAATTGTGTTCAGGTAAGACAGAATGGCTTTTTAATATTCATAGACTTTCAAATTTTGTTATTTATAAACATTGCATTTTATAGCTAAAATTTTTCATGACGGAAAAGTATATTTTTCGCCTGTTATATTTTGGTATATTATATTTATTTTTGTAGTTGAAACCACTATTTATGATTTATAGTTAATTTTTCTTTATTACTTCTAAGATTAAATATTTAATGTTTTTTAAATAAATTATCAAGTGTGGTTTGTTTAGATTGTTGCTTTTTTATTTTGCTTATTTTAAGATATTTTACCTGTGTCTAAAAAAATAATAATAATAATAATAATTAAACTTTTAAGGTGATATCATCATGGCTAATTCTAAAAATTTTGAGTATATTGTTGATGATTTTTACGGAGACTCAGAACTTGTTAACCATTTCTTTAACCAAATTTTAACTTATCAAAAAATTAAGGAAATAAATAACGAGCAAACCGTCGATTATCTTAAAACTAAACTGAAAGGTCCCGCAAAAAAATATTATTTGGAAGACCCTGTACTATATAACGCACAAGATTTTGAGTTCATTCGCGATCGCATTCAAAAATTCTTTTCACAGAATTCTTCGGCTACAACTTTAAATGATTTAAATTGTTTAACAATGTTACCACAGGAGACAGTAAAAAATTTTGCTCATAGACTCAATGTCCTCGTATCAAAGGTATATCCCGACATTCATGACAAAGATGCACTAAATAAGATAAAATACGTTAAATTAATGTATGGTTTACCTACCGCCATTAAAATTAAATTGCAAGAAGAAGGCGTCAACACATATGATAAAGCAATTGACAGGGCACAATCTCTACAAGAGATTTTCATAAATAACAATGTTTTGTCTGCTAGCAGTTCGGCGCATGTAGAATGCAACCAATTAGAAAGTAAAATTAAGGAATTAACAGAGAAAATTAATAACTTAATTTTTGCTCAAACATCAAGAAAATCGGAGTCTCCAAAACAATGTAAACATGTCAACAGACAAAACTTTCAGGCTCGTTATAAGTCAAAATTTCATAGAGCGCCACAAACTAGACAAAATAATTGGGCCAGAAATAATGATTGTTGCCAGTTATGTTTTCGTTTTGGGCATATAGCGCAGAAATGTTTCAGATGGCAAAGAGCGAACGCGCGTTATGATCAAAAATTTAGTAAATATGACAGTAAAAGAAATGACAGGTTTCCACAAAATAAAAATTTAAACCCCTAGAGACGTATGCTAAGGCTGACCAGTGTATGTCTGCATGTGAAAATGAGTCAGCACACAGTGATAAATGTTTTTACATTGATAATTCTCTTCCAAAATTGTCGGCTGAGAGACTGGTTAATTCAACAGGTTCTCAAACTTCTCAGCATATTTCCATTGCAAATACAATTGCTGTACAAACTGATTTTCCCCAAAATTCTATTGATTCTCACAGTGTCACTGATACAGCATCGACCGATAATTCTTTTCATGAAATTCTTTTGAATGTCAATAAGTACTCTCCCACACTTCCCCTTATAAGGGCCTCCATCGCAAAACAAGATACCTTTTTACTTGTGGATACTGGAAGTACAACTAGCCTCTTATCTGTACAGTTATTTGATAAACTTAAACATGTGCTTAAGTATAAACGTTTAGGGACTAATGTGACTTTAACTACAGTTAATTCTAAGATAGATTTTACAGCATGTATTCGAATTTCATTCAAAATTGAACAAAAACACTTTTCGCATTACTTCTACATTGTTGACATTCCTAAAGAGTATAAATTTGATGGTATTTTGGGATTAAATTTTCTTGAGAAATTTAACATCACATTAGATCTAGGTAGCAAAATAATGCAACTTGATAATCTGAGAATTCCCTTTATCTACATAGATGATAACTCAGAATCAGCGGAATGTCATAACGTAAATGTACAAACTGATATCTCTCATAATGTTTGTCTAGTAAACAAACTGGTTATTTCTCCAAATGAGGTAAAATGTATTTCTGTACGCGCAAAACAAATTTCTCATAATACCCCATATTTATTTCAGAATGACATGCTTGTAAAAGACATTCTTGCTTTTGATTCGATTATTCAAACTGATAAATCAAACCCACATGAATTTAAAATTTATGTAAAAAATATGACAACTAAAAATGTTCATGTAAATAAAAGAGCAAATATTGGTTTCTTAACGCCAATTGACCAGATTGTGGAAGATGCCCAACAGCTAGAGGCTGTTAAAAGTAATTTCAAAGAAGAAACCAAACAATTTGTAAATTTCATTCAGGCTTCTACTGATATTTTGAATCAACGAAAACGTGATCTCTCACAAGATGACTTTAATTTACAACACTTACCGAATACTGAAGCTAAACTATTGAAAGAGTTATTATTGAATAATTCTGCTGTTTTCTCAAAATCTATGAAAACGTTAGGTCATACTGATAAATTTAAACCAAACATTAAATTTATTAACGATTTCCCAATTAAAACACTTCCTTTTCCAATTCCTCAAGCACTTCAAAAAGAAGCATTAACACAAATAAACCAATTAGTTGATGCAGGTATCATTGAACGCTCATGTTCGGAATGGTCTTGTCCAATCCTTCTTGTCAGAAAAAAACCTGATGGATCAGGTACACAAAAATTTCGTCTTGCCTTGGATTTACGGATGTTAAACACAGTTGTACAATCTTCTTCATACCCTCTCCCTAAAATACAAAATATTATTTCCAACTTATCTAAATATAAATTTTTCACGTCCCTTGATTTCCAACAGGCCTACCATCAAATTGACCTTCCTTCAGAATATCAGGATAAGGTCACTTTCACGTCTATGTTCGGTTCATTTAAATATAAAAGACTCTGTTTTGGATTAAAAAATGCAAGTGCATATTTTCAAGCCCTTATGGATAGTTTATTGGATGAAATGCAGTTAGAAGGAATTTATGCCTATCAAGATGATTTAATTTTTGGCTCTAACTCATTTCAGGAAACGTACGATAAACTAACAAAAATTCTTGAAATCTTAGGTAAATACAACTTAACTTTGTCACCTTCTAAATGTTCTTTTCACAAGAATAATATTGATTATCTTGGTTTTCATATTCATAACCACACTATTTCTCCAATTCAAGCTAATATTCTAAAAATAAAGTCATTTCCTGTACCAAAAACAAAAAAGCAGGTAAGAAGTTTTGTAGGACTAGCTACTTTTTATAAGAGTTTAATTCCAGAATTTTCTAAACTTATTCAGCCCCTCATAGACTTATCAAAACCATCCTCAACTTTTAAATGGACAGAGGTGCATCAAAATGTGTTTCATAATATTCAAAAAAAAAATTTTCAACCACCAATGGTACGTCTACCAGATTGGGACAAAGAATTTTACGTGAACACGGACGCTTCGGGTATCGCTATTTCTGGTGTATTATTACAAGAGCATAATAATCAGTTGCTTCCTGTCTCATACTTCTCAAAATCTCTCAAACCCTCCGAAAAGAAATATCCAGCTTTAAAATTAGAACTTATGGCCATTGTAAAATCTGTAAATGCTTTCAATTACTATATCTATAATCGTCCTTTCATAATTTTATCGGACAGTAAACCTCTTGATAAATACAAAAAAACCACTAATCCGGCAGATATCACCACTCGCTGGCTCATGCAGCTATCAAAATTCACTTTTACTTTTAAACATATTCCAGGTGTTTCTAATGTTCTAGCAGATTATTTATCCCGATGCGAATTTACTGAAGAAAATATTGAAACTTTGAATTCTAATCCTAATCTCATTTCTGAAGATAAACAGGCATTACCTATTGTTGAAAATGATTTTGAGGAAAATAACAACAACAAAATTGTGAATTGCTTAGTCATTAATAGTAAAAATAAAAAAGATGCTTTGCTTGAAATTTCTAATGAAACTTTTGTCCAAGAACAATTAAAAGATTCACAATTAGCTCCAATATATGAAGAGATTTTAAAATCAGGTTCTTCAAAAAAATTTCCATCTTATTTCATTCATCCTGATTCTAAAGTTTTAATATTAAAAAAAAGTAATGTTGCGGATAATACTTTCGTGTATGTAATTATGGTTCCCAATTCTTTAAAACCTAAAGTTTTAACAATATCCCATCTATCTCATTTTGGTTTAGCTAAAACATATGAATTCCTCTCTTCACGGTATTGTTGGAAAGGTATGTACACCGATACTTTAAATTATGTATCTTCTTGTTTATTATGTCTTCAGGCTAAACATCATCGTATACCTAATGCCCCACTTCAACCAACATATACCCCTAAACAACCAGGAAACACCATTTCAATTGATCTTGTTGGTCCTTTTAAAAACGGTCAAACTATTCTCACAGTTACGGATCATTTTTCTCGACATATTGAACTGTACCCTCTCTACAATACAACTGCACCTAAAATTGTAAAGTGTTTATTTGCCTATATGACAACTTTCGGGCGCCCTGCCTGCGTATTATCAGACCTTGGGCCCCAATTTCGTTCTTATGTGTATAATACTTTAAATAATACTCTAGGTATTAAAATAAATCACTCTTCTGTCTCACACCCAGCTAGCAATTCTATAAGCGAGAGGATAAACACATCTCTTAAATACTCAATCAATACTTTAATGAAAGAAGGACATTCCTTTGAAAATGCCATTGCTATTCATAAAAATCTCTATAATGGTTCTAAACATTCTTCTACTTCTTTCTCTCCGAATCTTTTACATTTTGGACGCGAATTATCTCTAATATTTGATACATATGATTTAAATGCTAATCAACCCTTTCTAGACCAAAATGTAGACTTTTACAATCTCCTTCATGATTTAAATGGTATTTACAACAAAGCTTATGATAACATAAAAGCATCTCAAATTAAAAGAAACGAATATCATAAAAAAAGGCAAAACTCAGGCCAATTACTGAGAAAGACATTGTATACCTAAAATCATCAGATAAATTTAAGCCAAGGTATACAGGACCTTATGTAGTTGTTAAGAAACACTCACCTGTTTCTTTTTCAATTCAACAACTGAATTCTCATATTAACAATTCAATTTTCAGAGTTCATATTGACAGACTTTTACTTGCACCTCCTAGAAATAACCATTTATTTGACTTAAATTATCATAATGTTCATAACAATACTCCTAGTAATAACAATATTGAACAAAGTGCTCATTCCTATAATTTACGTCCTCGAAAGGTGATAAAATATTAATATGAATATAAAATTTTCTGTTGCCAGATTCATAAATGCTCCTTATCCATGGTAACAGGTGTATTTATGCATGCATGTTATGTAGTATTGTATTATTTGTTTTTATTGTGATATGGCTGGTCCATTGTTTATGTGTTATGTAGCAGTACTGCAGAACTTGTTTATTTGGCAAAAGATTTTTTTCCACCCATATTCTTGTTTAGCAAGTTCGTATAATTTAAAATCCTGTTAAAAAAATAAAATAAAAATAAAAATAAATAAATAAATGGATAAATAAATAAATAAATAAAATATATAGATAATATAAATTAAGAATAATAGGTATTGTTATAAATTTAAACATTTGATAATTCTATTAACACTCTCTGCATTTGTAAGTATACTTAGCATTTTGTAAAAAAAAAAAAAATCAAATTAATTATCTCATTTGAATTTAATACTCATTTTCCTTTTAATTTAATCTTTGAATTTTTAAATAACTTAAAATAAATTAATTATTTTGAGAATTTAATTTTCGAAACAATATATATTTATCCCGAATGTGACTTTATGCTCTCTTCACTCTAGAACGTGTCTATGGAAGGATTTTTAGGTTTTTGAACAAAAAAAACTTTGATTTATTTTGCATTTTTTTTTAGTTTTTATTCGCCCTTGCGGAATAAGCCCCGTTCAAAATTATTACCCATGTGGGGGTCTTTATTCCATTGTGTATGAGAGCAAAACTTTGTTAAAATTGGTATACCCAATTTTACTATTTTTCAAACCCGTAGATGAACCCGAGTCGCTCCAATCATAGGCGGAGTTTCCAAATATGTGCGGAGCAAGGGGAGTTTACCAAAAATAAACCCCTCTCCCTAAATACGCCCTGTCCCGAATATGACCAATGTCCTAAACTGCGGTCTCTTCCTTGTTATTACAACAAGTTTAAGGGGAGATATTTTTATCGATGCCCATGTCTTGCATCATTATTATCTCTCCTGTGTCTTTACACGAAAACTTTTTTTACGTTTAATATTTTATATATGTATCTTTATAATCTTTATAATCTCTATATTATCATTGTATAATTGTAATTGTGTTTCTTTATTTTGAAATTTTTGTATTTACATTTCATTTAAGATTTTTAATAATATAGTGCAAACTTGTGAACTTTTTAAGCAAATACAAAAAAATTTGTGCACTAAAGACTCATTTATCATGCTCATGTTTGTTGATAAATAAAATCACGTGAGAAAACCTTCAAAGAAAAATGCAGCTGTAATTTTTCATTCTTGAACTCTTTTTAAAGACTGTGTTAAAAAAAAAAAAAAAAAAAAAAAATGAACAATTAAGAGTTTATTTATATAGGTGCACCATCATATTGTAAAATGAATAAACTTGCAAGAAAACAAACAAAAAAAAATATGTTTGCAGCTAACAATTGTACTAATATGGATAAAAGACTTTTCATAGACTTTAAAAGTATATTTTGCTGCAATTTGAAAAATGTATGGCCATTTATCATACTAATATGAAGATATTATTGTAGTACTACATATTATTTTTTACATTATTGTATGCATACTTATTTTATTTTTATTATTATTTTCTGCTTTGATATTTTGTATTATATTTACAGGGTGACATTCTAAATTTTTCAAAATCTTGTGAAGGGGTGATATATATATGGTAAAGATACCATATATATTCCTTTCAAAAAATTAAAGCAATCTATATTTTATGCATTTTATCAAATATATTTTCCCCTTTCTGCATAATCGTAATTCATAAACATTCCCGGCTGTTAAAAAGCGCACCCTTTTTATCTTTCTCTTTCAACGAAAGACTTTTAGTCAAAATCATGCATATTGTTTTTAAATTATCATTAACGTACTTATTCGGTCTCCCACATATCAAAAGAAATGAAATTATACAAGGCATAAAATGTTTTCCTTTTCATGGTCAGCTTTGTCTCGCATATTGTTCCAGATGTCTATAGCATTTAAACGGCGCCTTTGCTGCATTCCTCGAAAGCCCTGTTCCCAAAACAATAATTAACGGTAAAATTCTTAATCTCTCTTTTTAGCCAAAGTGCAATCTTCGCCAAAAGATTTTTCCCTTCCAATGACGTCAATTATGAAGTTGATATGTGTATAAGTAACGGTTACATTTCCCACGAAAAAAAATTCGATTCTCTTGGCTTGAAATGTATCTCGCTTGGCGTGTTTTTCCTTGCGCCCACTTTCATATCGGATAGTAACACTTGCCCTCTGATCTTCATCTCATAAACATCTAAAAATGTCTTGGCCCCTTTGGCCACCCTTTGGTTTTATAATGAAAATTCCTCGTGATGGCTTAAAAACTCTTTGGATTACGTGAACTTGATCGGACCTGTTCAACAGCATTTCTGGATTATTCTTTGGATCGCGTTTGTGTTCTTCACCTCTGGCTTTAAATTTAAAATGTCACCTCACCAATATTCACCAGATTCATTTAAAAAAATCTGAAACTTTGATTGATCAAAATATCACTATTGTGGAAGATTGTGAAGTGTGACATCATTCTCCAATTAAAGAACATTAACTCTAGTGATGTGATTTTCGTCTTCCTTGCTTCACCATACAAAATAAAAGGGAAAACTACACTCCAGTTTAGTACTTCAGTACCCAGGAAACGCACTCTGCGGATTGCCAAAACAACCAAGTGCCACTATACCTTCTTGTTTTAACAAATTGTTTCACTCCGTAAAAGTAAATCCTTTAGGTCTTTTCAAAGGATTCGCCAACTTTGACATCTTCTCAATAATCACCCCTGAACTTACTTCCCACGATAACTCTTCTATATGCATAAAGGAACACGACAACTCCCCCATATAAATTATGGTGCCTGACTTTTGAACTGGATGTGATCTTTTTAGCATGACATTTTCTAAAGGGTGTGTCATTGGGGCCACGAAACGAAAAAAAAAAATTCCTATTAATTTGCAACTTTTCTGACTATATTTTTTCATTCTGAGAATGCTTTGTTGGAGCCTGCCTGTGACTGTGGTTTTTACCTATCATCGAAAGTTTCTAACTTCAAACTTAATCCTTTTTGTGTGAGATATCCGATGTGATTTTCATCGAAGTAAATTAATTTAATTATTCGTCGCAAATTATTCAGCGTCGGAGCATCATCGAATTATTTCATCTTAGTGTTTTATGCTGCATAATTGTTCTGTGAAAAATGATAATCAATCCCTGATGGAATCAGTGATTTTCAACATGTGGTTTTCTTCAATGAGTGATGTTTCATTCATAAAACCTTCGCCCGCACCTAAAGTGAATATGCTATTTTGTCTTGAACTTCGTGAACTTCTTGTGTTCTGTTTCTCTTCTCAGTCATCGAAAAATTGATTTTCATCGCCGTGCAACAATTAAAACACAAGAAATGAATATTATCTGCATCTAATTCAACGCTGCATTCTGACCTTTAGTATTTAGCTGAGTACCACAATTTAGCCAACTCTTGTGAACTTTGTTTTCAGACAATCCAAATTTATTCAGCTACAAGATAAAATTCACGTTACGAAAGAAATATCTTTCTCAATGAATAAGCACAAAGAAAACTTTTGTTTTCGTTTTTAATTCATTCAGTGATTTAAAGTTTAGCGATTACGATCCGGAATAGCAATTTAAATATAGTATTTTGTGCTTTCTTTTTCTATTAATATGTTTTGCAAAAAAAAAGCGCTATGGATATTTTTATAGAGGTAAGTCTTTATTTTGTAAAAGGTTGATAAAAAAAAGGAAATTTTCAATTTTGCTAGAACTTTTACATTGATGAAATATTATTTCCGTATAGTTTCAAGTAATGTTTTTATATTTTTAAAAGGATCTAGATATATAATATGAGCAATATATGTTTAAACGATTAAAAAGCACTCATTGAATTTTATTTATTTAATAAAAAATTTTTTTGCTGTAGATGTTTAAAAAATAATAATAATGTTTTAAAAGGTATAATTGTGTTCAGGTAAGACAGAATGGCTTTTTAATATTCATAGACTTTCAAATTTTGTTATTTATAAACATTGCATTTTATAGCTAAAATTTTTCATGACGGAAAAGTATATTTTTCGCCTGTTATATTTTGGTATATTATATTTATTTTTGTAGTTGAAACCACTATTTATGATTTATAGTTAATTTTTCTTTATTACTTCTAAGATTAAATATTTAATGTTTTTTAAATAAATTATCAAGTGTGGTTTGTTTAGATTGTTGCTTTTTTATTTTGCTTATTTTAAGATATTTTACCTGTGTCTAAAAAAATAATAATAATAATAATAATTAAACTTTTAAGGTGATATCATCATGGCTAATTCTAAAAATTTTGAGTATATTGTTGATGATTTTTACGGAGACTCAGAACTTGTTAACCATTTCTTTAACCAAATTTTAACTTATCAAAAAATTAAGGAAATAAATAACGAGCAAACCGTCGATTATCTTAAAACTAAACTGAAAGGTCCCGCAAAAAAATATTATTTGGAAGACCCTGTACTATATAACGCACAAGATTTTGAGTTCATTCGCGATCGCATTCAAAAATTCTTTTCACAGAATTCTTCGGCTACAACTTTAAATGATTTAAATTGTTTAACAATGTTACCACAGGAGACAGTAAAAAATTTTGCTCATAGACTCAATGTCCTCGTATCAAAGGTATATCCCGACATTCATGACAAAGATGCACTAAATAAGATAAAATACGTTAAATTAATGTATGGTTTACCTACCGCCATTAAAATTAAATTGCAAGAAGAAGGCGTCAACACATATGATAAAGCAATTGACAGGGCACAATCTCTACAAGAGATTTTCATAAATAACAATGTTTTGTCTGCTAGCAGTTCGGCGCATGTAGAATGCAACCAATTAGAAAGTAAAATTAAGGAATTAACAGAGAAAATTAATAACTTAATTTTTGCTCAAACATCAAGAAAATCGGAGTCTCCAAAACAATGTAAACATGTCAACAGACAAAACTTTCAGGCTCGTTATAAGTCAAAATTTCATAGAGCGCCACAAACTAGACAAAATAATTGGGCCAGAAATAATGATTGTTGCCAGTTATGTTTTCGTTTTGGGCATATAGCGCAGAAATGTTTCAGATGGCAAAGAGCGAACGCGCGTTATGATCAAAAATTTAGTAAATATGACAGTAAAAGAAATGACAGGTTTCCACAAAATAAAAATTTAAACCCCTAGAGACGTATGCTAAGGCTGACCAGTGTATGTCTGCATGTGAAAATGAGTCAGCACACAGTGATAAATGTTTTTACATTGATAATTCTCTTCCAAAATTGTCGGCTGAGAGACTGGTTAATTCAACAGGTTCTCAAACTTCTCAGCATATTTCCATTGCAAATACAATTGCTGTACAAACTGATTTTCCCCAAAATTCTATTGATTCTCACAGTGTCACTGATACAGCACCGACCGATAATTCTTTTCATGAAATTCTTTTGAATGTCAATAAGTACTCTCCCACACTTCCCCTTATAAGGGCCTCCATCGCAAAACAAGATACCTTTTTACTTGTGGATACTGGAAGTACAACTAGCCTCTTATCTGTACAGTTATTTGATAAACTTAAACATGTGCTTAAGTATAAACGTTTAGGGACTAATGTGACTTTAACTACAGTTAATTCTAAGATAGATTTTACAGCATGTATTCGAATTTCATTCAAAATTGAACAAAAACACTTTTCGCATTACTTCTACATTGTTGACATTCCTAAAGAGTATAAATTTGATGGTATTTTGGGATTAAATTTTCTTGAGAAATTTAACATCACATTAGATCTAGGTAGCAAAATAATGCAACTTGATAATCTGAGAATTCCCTTTATCTACATAGATGATAACTCAGAATCAGCGGAATGTCATAACGTAAATGTACAAACTGATATCTCTCATAATGTTTGTCTAGTAAACAAACTGGTTATTTCTCCAAATGAGGTAAAATGTATTTCTGTACGCGCAAAACAAATTTCTCATAATACCCCATATTTATTTCAGAATGACATGCTTGTAAAAGACATTCTTGCTTTTGATTCGATTATTCAAACTGATAAATCAAACCCACATGAATTTAAAATTTATGTAAAAAATATGACAACTAAAAATGTTCATGTAAATAAAAGAGCAAATATTGGTTTCTTAACGCCAATTGACCAGATTGTGGAAGATGCCCAACAGCTAGAGGCTGTTAAAAGTAATTTCAAAGAAGAAACCAAACAATTTGTAAATTTCATTCAGGCTTCTACTGATATTTTGAATCAACGAAAACGTGATCTCTCACAAGATGACTTTAATTTACAACACTTACCGAATACTGAAGCTAAACTATTGAAAGAGTTATTATTGAATAATTCTGCTGTTTTCTCAAAATCTATGAAAACGTTAGGTCATACTGATAAATTTAAACCAAACATTAAATTTATTAACGATTTCCCAATTAAAACACTTCCTTTTCCAATTCCTCAAGCACTTCAAAAAGAAGCATTAACACAAATAAACCAATTAGTTGATGCAGGTATCATTGAACGCTCATGTTCGGAATGGTCTTGTCCAATCCTTCTTGTCAGAAAAAAACCTGATGGATCAGGTACACAAAAATTTCGTCTTGCCTTGGATTTACGGATGTTAAACACAGTTGTACAATCTTCTTCATACCCTCTCCCTAAAATACAAAATATTATTTCCAACTTATCTAAATATAAATTTTTCACGTCCCTTGATTTCCAACAGGCCTACCATCAAATTGACCTTCCTTCAGAATATCAGGATAAGGTCACTTTCACGTCTATGTTCGGTTCATTTAAATATAAAAGACTCTGTTTTGGATTAAAAAATGCAAGTGCATATTTTCAAGCCCTTATGGATAGTTTATTGGATGAAATGCAGTTAGAAGGAATTTATGCCTATCAAGATGATTTAATTTTTGGCTCTAACTCATTTCAGGAAACGTACGATAAACTAACAAAAATTCTTGAAATCTTAGGTAAATACAACTTAACTTTGTCACCTTCTAAATGTTCTTTTCACAAGAATAATATTGATTATCTTGGTTTTCATATTCATAACCACACTATTTCTCCAATTCAAGCTAATATTCTAAAAATAAAGTCATTTCCTGTACCAAAAACAAAAAAGCAGGTAAGAAGTTTTGTAGGACTAGCTACTTTTTATAAGAGTTTAATTCCAGAATTTTCTAAACTTATTCAGCCCCTCATAGACTTATCAAAACCATCCTCAACTTTTAAATGGACAGAGGTGCATCAAAATGTGTTTCATAATATTCAAAAAAAATTTTTTCAACCACCAATGGTACGTCTACCAGATTGGGACAAAGAATTTTACGTGAACACGGACGCTTCGGGTATCGCTATTTCTGGTGTATTATTACAAGAGCATAATAATCAGTTGCTTCCTGTCTCATACTTCTCAAAATCTCTCAAACCCTCCGAAAAGAAATATCCAGCTTTAAAATTAGAACTTATGGCCATTGTAAAATCTGTAAATGCTTTCAATTACTATATCTATAATCGTCCTTTCATAATTTTATCGGACAGTAAACCTCTTGATAAATACAAAAAAACCACTAATCCGGCAGATATCACCACTCGCTGGCTCATGCAGCTATCAAAATTCACTTTTACTTTTAAACATATTCCAGGTGTTTCTAATGTTCTAGCAGATTATTTATCCCGATGCGAATTTACTGAAGAAAATATTGAAACTTTGAATTCTAATCCTAATCTCATTTCTGAAGATAAACAGGCATTACCTATTGTTGAAAATGATTTTGAGGAAAATAACAACAACAAAATTGTGAATTGCTTAGTCATTAATAGTAAAAATAAAAAAGATGCTTTGCTTGAAATTTCTAATGAAACTTTTGTCCAAGAACAATTAAAAGATTCACAATTAGCTCCAATATATGAAGAGATTTTAAAATCAGGTTCTTCAAAAAAATTTCCATCTTATTTCATTCATCCTGATTCTAAAGTTTTAATATTAAAAAAAAGTAATGTTGCGGATAATACTTTCGTGTATGTAATTATGGTTCCCAATTCTTTAAAACCTAAAGTTTTAACAATATCCCATCTATCTCATTTTGGTTTAGCTAAAACATATGAATTCCTCTCTTCACGGTATTGTTGGAAAGGTATGTACACCGATACTTTAAATTATGTATCTTCTTGTTTATTATGTCTTCAGGCTAAACATCATCGTATACCTAATGCCCCACTTCAACCAACATATACCCCTAAACAACCAGGAAACACCATTTCAATTGATCTTGTTGGTCCTTTTAAAAACGGTCAAACTATTCTCACAGTTACGGATCATTTTTCTCGACATATTGAACTGTACCCTCTCTACAATACAACTGCACCTAAAATTGTAAAGTGTTTATTTGCCTATATGACAACTTTCGGGCGCCCTGCCTGCGTATTATCAGACCTTGGGCCCCAATTTCGTTCTTATGTGTATAATACTTTAAATAATACTCTAGGTATTAAAATAAATCACTCTTCTGTCTCACACCCAGCTAGCAATTCTATAAGCGAGAGGATAAACACATCTCTTAAATACTCAATCAATACTTTAATGAAAGAAGGACATTCCTTTGAAAATGCCATTGCTATTCATAAAAATCTCTATAATGGTTCTAAACATTCTTCTACTTCTTTCTCTCCGAATCTTTTACATTTTGGACGCGAATTATCTCTAATATTTGATACATATGATTTAAATGCTAATCAACCCTTTCTAGACCAAAATGTAGACTTTTACAATCTCCTTCATGATTTAAATGGTATTTACAACAAAGCTTATGATAACATAAAAGCATCTCAAATTAAAAGAAACGAATATCATAAAAAAAGGCAAAACTCAGGCCAATTACTGAGAAAGACATTGTATACCTAAAATCATCAGATAAATTTAAGCCAAGGTATACAGGACCTTATGTAGTTGTTAAGAAACACTCACCTGTTTCTTTTTCAATTCAACAACTGAATTCTCATATTAACAATTCAATTTTCAGAGTTCATATTGACAGACTTTTACTTGCACCTCCTAGAAATAACCATTTATTTGACTTAAATTATCATAATGTTCATAACAATACTCCTAGTAATAACAATATTGAACAAAGTGCTCATTCCTATAATTTACGTCCTCAAAAGGTGATAAAATATTAATATGAATATAAAATTTTCTGTTGCCAGATTCATAAATGCTCCTTATCCATGGTAACAGGTGTATTTATGCATGCATGTTATGTAGTATTGTATTATTTGTTTTTATTGTGATATGGCTGGTCCATTGTTTATGTGTTATGTAGCAGTACTGCAGAACTTGTTTATTTGGCAAAAGATTTTTTTCCACCCATATTCTTGTTTAGCAAGTTCGTATAATTTAAAATCCTGTTAAAAAATAAAATAAAAATAAAAATAAATAAATAAATGGATAAATAAATAAATAAATAAAATATATAGATAATATAAATTAAGAATAATAGGTATTGTTATAAATTTAAACATTTGATAATTCTATTAACACTCTCTGCATTTGTAAGTATACTTAGCATTTTGTAAAAAAAAAAAATCAAATTAATTATCTCATTTGAATTTAATACTCATTTTCCTTTTAATTTAATCTTTGAATTTTTAAATAACTTAAAATAAATTAATTATTTTGAGAATTTAATTTTCGAAACAATATATATTTATCCCGAATGTGACTTTATGCTCTCTTCACTCTAGAACGTGTCTATGGAAGGATTTTTAGGTTTTTGAACAAAAAAAACTTTGATTTATTTTGCATTTTTTTTTAGTTTTTATTCGCCCTTGCGGAATAAGCCCCGTTCAAAATTATTACCCATGTGGGGGTCTTTATTCCATTGTGTATGAGAGCAAAACTTTGTTAAAATTGGTATACCCAATTTTACTATTTTTCAAACCCGTAGATGAACCCGAGTCGCTCCAATCATAGGCGGAGTTTCCAAATATGTGCGGAGCAAGGGGGGTTTACCAAAAATAAACCCCTCTCCCTAAATACGCCCTGTCCCGAATATGACCAATGTCCTAAACTGCGGTCTCTTCCTTGTTATTACAACAAGTTTAAGGGGAGATATTTTTATCGATGCCCATGTCTTGCATCATTATTATCTCTCCTGTGTCTTTACACGAAAACTTTTTTTACGTTTAATATTTTATATATGTATCTTTATAATCTTTATAATCTCTATATTATCATTGTATAATTGTAATTGTGTTTCTTTATTTTGAAATTTTTGTATTTACATTTCATTTAAGATTTTTAATAATATAGTGCAAACTTGTGAACTTTTTAAGCAAATACAAAAAAATTTGTGCACTAAAGACTCATTTATCATGCTCATGTTTGTTGATAAATAAAATCACGTGAGAAAACCTTCAAAGAAAAATGCAGCTGTAATTTTTCATTCTTGAACTCTTTTTAAAGACTGTGTTAAAAAAAAAAAAAAAAAAAAAAAAAATGAACAATTAAGAGTTTATTTATATAGGTGCACCATCATATTGTAAAATGAATAAACTTGCAAGAAAACAAACAAAAAAAAATATGTTTGCAGCTAACAATTGTACTAATATGGATAAAAGACTTTTCATAGACTTTAAAAGTATATTTTGCTGCAATTTGAAAAATGTATGGCCATTTATCATACTAATATGAAGATATTATTGTAGTACTACATATTATTTTTTACATTATTGTATGCATACTTATTTTATTTTTATTATTATTTTCTGCTTTGATATTTTGTATTATATTTACAGGGTGACATTCTAAATTTTTCAAAATCTTGTGAAGGGGTGATATATATATGGTAAAGATACCATATATATTCCTTTCAAAAAATTAAAGCAATCTATATTTTATGCATTTTATCAAATATATTTTCCCCTTTCTGCATAATCGTAATTCATATACATTCCCGGCTGTTAAAAAGCGCACCCTTTTTATCTTTCTCTTTCAACGAAAGACTTTTAGTCAAAATCATGCATATTGTTTTTAAATTATCATTAACGTACTTATTCGGTCTCCCACATATCAAAAGAAATGAAATTATACAAGGCATAAAATGTTTTCCTTTTCATGGTCAGCTTTGTCTCGCATATTGTTCCAGATGTCTATAGCATTTAAACGGCGCCTTTGCTGCATTCCTCGAAAGCCCTGTTCCCAAAACAATAATTAACGGTAAAATTCTTAATCTCTCTTTTTAGCCAAAGTGCAATCTTCGCCAAAAGATTTTTCCCTTCCAATGACGTCAATTATGAAGTTGATATGTGTATAAGTAACGGTTACATTTCCCACGAAAAAAAATTCGATTCTCTTGGCTTGAAATGTATCTCGCTTGGCGTGTTTTTCCTTGCGCCCACTTTCATATCGGATAGTAACACTTGCCCTCTGATCTTCATCTCATAAACATCTAAAAATGTCTTGGCCCCTTTGGCCACCCTTTGGTTTTATAATGAAAATTCCTCGTGATGGCTTAAAAACTCTTTGGATTACGTGAACTTGATCGGACCTGTTCAACAGCATTTCTGGATTATTCTTTGGATCGCGTTTGTGTTCTTCACCTCTGGCTTTAAATTTAAAATGTCACCTCACCAATATTCACCAGATTCATTTAAAAAAATCTGAAACTTTGATTGATCAAAATATCACTATTGTGGAAGATTGTGAAGTGTGACATCATTCTCCAATTAAAGAACATTAACTCTAGTGATGTGATTTTCGTCTTCCTTGCTTCACCATACAAAATAAAAGGGAAAACTACACTCCAGTTTAGTACTTCAGTACCCAGGAAACGCACTCTGCGGATTGCCAAAACAACCAAGTGCCACTATACCTTCTTGTTTTAACAAATTGTTTCACTCCGTAAAAGTAAATCCTTTAGGTCTTTTCAAAGGATTCGCCAACTTTGACATCTTCTCAATAATCACCCCCTGAACTTACTTCCCACGATAACTCTTCTATATGCATAAAGGAACACGACAACTCCCCCATAATTTACATCTTATAAGTAACTACAGTGCCAAATTTCAAATTTCTAGCTCTTTCACTATAAAAAGGATCACAATTTTAGAACGTTTTTCGCTCCTGCACCCCCCTGGGGTTAGTGACACCGACATAAAATATAGCCTATGTTGGAGCAGGGGTTGTCACCATCAATTTGCCATCACTTTTGAAATCGGTTCGGTAGTTCCAGAGATTCCATAGAAATTGTAATTTAGAATGTTTTTAGAACGCTTTTCGCCCATTTCACCCTTTTAAATTTCGAAATTTTTTTTTTTTTTTTTTTTTTTTTTTTTTTTTTTTTTTTTTGTTCTTAGAGAGCATTTACATCTTATAAGTAACTACAATGCCAAATTTCAAATTTCTAGCTCCTTCAATATAAAAAAAATCGCAATTTTTGAACGTTTTTCGCTCTTGCACCCCCCTGAGGTTAGTGGCACCGACATAAAATATAGCCTATGTTGGAGCAGGGGTTGTCACCATCAATTTGCCACCATCACTTTTGAAATCGGTTCGGTAGTTCCAGAGATTACCCCCTACAAACAAACAAACAAAAAAAAAACATTCTTTACTCCTTTATAATATTAGTATAGATAAACATTTTTTAATTAAAAACTATTGTTATTAATTACTATTAACAATATTAATGAATATTTTTTTTTGCCATGTCTTAAGAAAAAGATAAAAAATTATTAAATTTTTAAAAATAAATTCCCTAGTTTCCGCATTTTAACAATCTTAAATCACAGCAGTGAATTTTCCATAATCGGGGACCACGCTGAATTAACATAATGAATGTAACCTATATTTTTTGGAATTAACATGAATTGCAGTCACGAAATTAGGCATGATTTTTTTAAAATTCCTACTACTAGCTCACACTCTCTCTATATATATCTTGTTCAAAATTTCAATCGTTAATAAAATATTTTCTATTCATCCACTCAAGTTCAAATAACTTTTTTTAAACTTGTAGTGGATGACACTTTATGTTAATACAGTTTTTTCAAATATTAATTCATTCATTAAATTCAATAAATTAATTTTAGTTTAAAATGGGAGAAAAAATTCTTCTCGTTGTTTTCATAAATGAAATGAAAGATTTATCTCAAATTAGTGATGCCACAGAAATAAAATACCGCAACAATGATTATAAAATAATGTTCAATAAAGATAACGTGGGACATTAATGCTGCACGGGTTTATTTTATATATTTATGATTAAAAAGTCGAAATTGACTTTAAAAAAAAAAAATTATATTACTTGTTAAGATTAACATTGAATGCTTATAAAAGAGTGTTGTTGTTTCATTTAAACTATATTTACTTGTATATATTGTGCTGTCTTCTGAAAAAAAAAAAAACACCGTAAAATGTTTCCTAAAAAAAAAACTTCACCCTAGTACTACATCAAATATTTCACTAAAGTCAATTTTTTTTTAATTCTGTTTTTCTGCACCATTTAGAATAATAAAAATACCTAAGGAGTGCTTATTTAGTTTTAAAATAATTTAAATTAACAATTGCAGAATTGTGGCAAAACATGAGCTACAATTTTACAGACTTCCTTGTTATAATATAATTTTAGAATGATCTACATGAAGTTTTATTTTTATTTTATGTTAAACCATTAAAATGTAATAAAATGCTTCATTTTCAGCTGATTATGTCAGGTATGGGTTGTTTTCAGGTAACATGTGCTAATTTTTGGAAAAGTGGTTTTTTTATTTTTCAAATTCTCGCTTAATTGGCTGCCATTTTGTAATAAAGTAATAAAACGTAAAAAGTCCATCATTAAAATCTTAGTCAGAACAAGCTGTAAAAATTTAGCCATGTTTATCTTTTTAAAATTATTTATTAGACTTTATATAGAGAAAAATTCAAAAATGTTTTTTTTTTTTTTTTTTTTTTTTTTTTTTAGAGGACAGCACAATATATATATATTTTTAATGTGTCTCAAACATAGTGGGATACCTTAAACGCAGTATCCATTTTACATGATGAAACTTCGAGGTGCCATCTTTCACACGACTGACAGATCCTTTTATTCACTAACAGAAATTATCTTCTTCATTTATAAACAAACAAAGTTAAAAGTATTAATAAAAAAGCAGAAAAGATAAGATGCCTCGATACACCCTGATATTGTTATCACCAATGTCTCCAAATCATATCGAAGGAGTAGAAATGTTTTGCAAGTTATTGGGGGCGGAAATCTTTCATCAAATTTCTCAAGATTTTCTCCAAATGTCAAAAGTTAATACGCACATGAAACGTTTTAGAAACTAGATGATTCTCCAGTGCTTAAAGTTTGGAAGAAGTTCTACAAATTAAGGACATGTCTTTCTGAGAATTTCCACAAATATTTGTAATACATCAGGGACATCGAAATTTCTCGAGCGTTAGAATTATTGATCCGTCAATCATTTCAACACATTCTAGCATGGTTGTAAAGCCATTTACACATGGATAATGTGACATAGTAATGCTTTGATTTCTGAGTTCAGTGCGTTTGCTGCTTCTTGAGTGAATTGTGTTATATTCTGTGTGCTTGATTTACGATAGAGTCGTACAGAAAAAGGAATAGGTTTTGCAGACGCACCGGGGTTAACACGAAATTTTTATTTATTATTTTTTTGCGTCTTTTTGGCGAGAAAACCTCATTTTCGAATAAATGTTAGACGTAGACTGCGAAAACAGCATGTTAGTTTTATTTTATTAAGCAACCATCTATATATATTACGCTATCGTACGTGGCACAGAAATCGCGATTATTTGTTAATTAATTGTTTAATGGCAACGCCCGAAATAAACACATTTCATTGTTTATTGTGTAAAAGTCCTTTGGCAGGATTTATGCCACTATTTTTTACATTTAACTGTTTGGTGCTGCCATTTACAGGAATAAAAGCGAAACAAACAATGATTATTATCGTGCAAATAAATTGTAATTATAATTTGTCAACATTAACAATTAAATAGATATATTTTTATACATTTTCATTTTAAATATTGATTTTTGTAAGCATTTAATATTTATAATTTAAAAAATACAATTAGCAATATAAAATTAAAAGTGTAAACAAAGCAATGATTTTTAAAATGGGATTTTTAGTAAAAAAGGGGAAAAGTAAGTGTAATAATTTTCCCTGACCGTTTCATTTTTTAAACGTAACTGTTACACTTTTGAAATTTTAGCACTTTTTAAATTTCCTTAGAAGTTTTTAGTATAAATAAATATTATTCAGTCTTTTTTTTATGAAGTCCACTCCACTGTTATATTTTTCAATGACAGTCTGTCCGGGCAACGCCGGGCGGGTCAGCTAGTTTATTTTATTATAAAACACACACAATTTTATTTGAAAACACACACAATGTATTATAAAACGCATACAATTTTTTATACAACGCACACGTTTATTTTATTATAAAACGCACACGTTTATTTTATTATAAAACGCACACAATTTTTATTATAAACAAGCACATTTTTTAAATTGTAAAACACAAACAATGTTTAATTTATTATAAAACACGCACATTGTTAAGGATACAGCTGTTTTATCTGTTAATACCAGAGAACTTTAAATAATACGCACTATCTGATCTACCGGTCAAAACATCCGGTTTCACACACCAGACAAAAATTCGCCATTTTGGCGCCAAAAGTAAACCCCGGTGCGTCTGCGACATCTGTACCCAGAAAAATCACGAACCACGAGAGTGGACCTTTAATTCCTTCTCGACGAGCATCCATAAATAATTTTTAAGATTTTAGAATCAATAATTCCAAATAGAAATCCTTTACTAATTTTAACACAGAAGTTCTGTGATTAAATGAGGCGAAATTTACTACTAAACAAGTTGGAAATTGTACGTTAAATGTGACATGGGAGGTGCGTTCGTTTTATAACTAGTTTCACAATCGAATGTAAAAAAATCATCCTTATTATTTCAGTGAAATAAATTATATCATCTGCTATGAGCGAAATGAGCATGCCTTTTTTTTAAATTATTATTACGATATTTATTATTTTGCCACGTTTACAAATGCGATTTTTTTTTCTACTTCAGACAGCGCTGTAAAATTCACCATGTAGATCTTTCTTTGCGAATGATTACGTCCATGGTTTAATATTTTTATGACTGAATTAATGAACGAATCTCCTGTGTTTATTTACTCTAATGGATTGGGATATTCGGATGCTAACGTCATTTCCACTGAAGTTATCTCAGAATCTATACATTTTTTAATGTAACTCATCTCTCCAACAAACATTTTTTTCAACGATCTTTCTAAAAATGTAACTTTTATGCAATTTTATTCGAAAAAATAATTTTGAATAAAAATAGCCGCCTGGCATATGGAAAAAGAAGTGGTTTGCCCGTATTTGTTTTCCTCAGTCACTCACATGACTTGCGCTTTTATTATATAGTTTACGTACAATAAGATTTAATATAATAAAGAAAACTTTTATTAATATATTTTTTAAGTTTTGATTCTATTTTCATAAAATTTGATATGACTCGACAAATTTCCACAACGATAATATATATTAAATTTCAAACCATTCGGTTGGGTAGTTTTTGCGCTGTTATATGCGGACAGGGGGACAGACATTCAGACAGACGGACGGACAGACAGACAGACGGATGGACAGACAGACAGACGGACGGACCAGACGACGACTATAGGTGCTACGTATTTATATAATTACGAACACACCTAAAAATACAGGTAGGAAAGTTTGAGGATTCGACGTACCTTATACCCATAGGTATACCCACTCTATACGTAACTCTAATAAACATTGGTCCTCTTTTTTTAACGTTTTTGGTCTTAAGAGATGTGTGTGTGTGTGGGGGGGGGGGGGGGTGAAATGAGGGTCTGTACCTCAACAACCCCACCTTCTCGTAAATCCTGAATTATTGAAAAATATACTCAAAAGGTCATTTTAATTTTTTGAGGTGGCAAAGTCATGAATTTCAGAACCTTCAAATCTTTATCAGGGACCTTAAAACAATTTCCATAGGGTACCTTTAAATTACTTGAGAAACAAAGGGTATTTTACAAGGAAACGATGAAAGTATACGTCTTTACAGAAAATTAGAACGATTTCCTATGGACTAAGAATTTTTTTTTTAATAATAATTATAAACTTTTTACCAAATAAGAAAAAAAAACTGTTACAAAGTAAAATTACTACACAGTACTACAAATTGACTTTGTTGGCAAGCAATTTACTGCTATAGCAGCAGTTGCGTGCATGTCTTTTTTTCCGAATCTGATCCAATCACATGGACAGTTAGAAAATATTTATTAAATTGACAGTTTTGTCAACCGCACTCATCGAACGCTAATTACTTGATTTTATACACTACTGTGCAGAACTTAAGGAACAAACACAAAATGCTAATTTCTGAACACGTGAGTACTCAAAAGGAAATTCTATAAACAGCAAGTGTAGAAAATAGGTACTACCCTAACAGCACAGACAGTCGATGTGAAGTCTTCCTGACATCACAAATGGTCACAATTGTCACAGTCACTACAATGAACAGAAATGTGATATCTTTCATTCGTCTCATTTTTACTCTCATTTTTACTCCACTGAACAGTCACCATGACTGCTGCTTTTTGACAAGTCACCAGGTGACTTTACAATGAAGTCATCTTGTGACTCTCATGTGACTGTCATTTTGACACTCCATTGTAAAGTTATCATGATAGCTGTTCTGTGACGAGTTCCCAAGTGATACAAAATGAAATCATCTGATGACTTTTCACAAAGGAGTGCAATGATGACTTCACAATAGAGTGTCGATCACCGGAAAGTCACCATTGACTTCATTGTGACATTATTTGGCGACATCACACTGCAATGCTCACAATGACTTCAAAGTTCAGCCTTCAACTGACAGTGACTTGAGAATCACAAGGTGACTTCATTGTAATGTCACCTGGTGACCCATCACAAAGCAACAGTCACAGTGAGTTTTCAGTGTTTACAATCACTTGAGAGTAATAATGAGACAGTGAAATATCCCATATTTTGATTCACCGTAGTGATTTCGACACTTCTAACCATGTGTGACGTCAAGGGGACTTCACATCGACTGGCCGTGCTGTTAGGGTAGTACTTCTTTTCTACACTTGCTCTTTATAGAATTTCCTTTTGAGTACTCACGTGTTCAGAAATTAGCATTTAGCTTTTGTTGCTTGAGTTTGGCACACCAGTGTAATAAATTCAAAAATTTGCCAGGTACTTTTGATCCACCCTGTATTAGAGTACAAATCCGGCAACCGTAAAAATATAGTTCTTCAAATGAAGCAAGTATACCACAAAAATCTTGGGTGAATTGAAACGCTATACAATTTTGATTTATTTGATTTATTTGATTTTATTTTTTGCTGATTGTTTACGCCATAGAAGTTTTTAACAATTAAAACATTGCTTGTTGGTTTTATGTACAACAATCCTAGAAACAAAACCGTATAAAGAGTGAGGAAAATCACCGGTTAGTGACTTTTTCGCCAAAAGACTACGTCAATTGATGAAAATATTTGAAAATGAAATATTTTAAATATGTTTATTTTATATTTATTTATTTATTTATTTTTGTTGAATTTCTAAAAATGTACTGAATCAATTTTGATGAAATTTAAATGCGACCAATTCGAGAGTATCCCCTTTCAATTAAAAAAAAAAAAAAAAAAAAAAAAATCAAATCTCATTAATCGTTCGCGTGGATTTGGAGTAATCGATGAACATAAATAAATATATATATATATATATATATAAACATACGCGTCGAATTTAGAATCTCCTCCTTTTTTTAAGTCGGTTAAAAAGGAAGATAAAATTAAAATTCCATATTTTATAGTAATTTACACTTTGAATTCACCATAGAGGGAAAAAACATACGAAATATCGTTATTTTACGCTTTCCGCTTTTACTGGGATAACTATCCTCATTTTTTTGTAATAAAAGTTACTGAAAAAAATGCGAAATTTTTTTTTAAATGATTGATAGCGACAAATATTATTATTACTATGTTCCTTAAAAAATAGTAATGATAAAAAAAAGTAAATCTATTTAATTTGTTAACATTTAGTTTTTATTTCTTTGGTGTGTTCTTTCCTAATAGGTAAAACTCATTGTCCCCCCCCCCCCCCCCTTATAATCAAGCATTTATCATTTTAAGGGTTAATAAATTTTTCAAATGATCAGTAATAATATTTCTAAAATTTTGAACTGAACGTCTTAATAAATAAAATTTATTGTACTGTATTGTTTATCTTTTTTAAATTTAAATATTTGCTTGTTTAAGGGTTAATGAATGTTTCGACTAATCAATAACCTTTTTCCGACATTTTAAGCTTAATTTCTTAATGAATAACATGCATCATGCAGCTCATATTTTTGTGGAAATTAAATATTTGCCTAGTATGAAAATTTTAACAGATGAGTAATAATTTTCTGAAATTTTGAATTGAGCATCTTAATAAATAAAATTTATTGTACTGAATTGTTTATCTTTTTTTAATTTAAATATTTGCTTGGTTAAAGGTTAATGAATGTTTCGACTAATCAATAATTTTTTCCAACACTTTAAGCTTAATTTCTTAATGAATAACATGCATCATACAGCTTATATTTTTGTTAAAATTTAATATTTTCCTAGTAATAAAAATTTCAACAGATCAGTAATATTTTTTTTTTAATTTTTGAATTGAACATCTTAATAAATAAAATTTATTGTACTGTATTGTTTATCTTTTTTTAATTTAAATATTTGCTTGGTTAAGGGTTAATGAATGTTTCGATTAATCAATATTTTTTTCCCCAAAGTGTTAAGCTAATTTCTTAATGAATTCCACGCATCAAGCAGCTTATATTTTTCTTAAAATTAAATATTTGCCTAGTAATGAATATTTCAACAGATCAGTAATAATGTTTCGAAAATTTTGAATTGAACTTCTTAATAAATAAATTTTATTGTATTATATTGTTTATCATTTTTTATTTAAATATTTGCTTGTTTAAGGGTTAATGAATGCTTCGACTAATCAATAACTTTTTTCCAACATTTTAAGCTTAATTTCTTAATGAATAACATGCATCATACAGCTTACATTTTTGTTAAAATTAAATATTTGCCTAGTAATGAAAATTTCAACAGATCAATAATATTTTTACTAAAATTTTGACTTGAACATCTTAATAAATAAAATTTATTGCACTGTATTGTTTTTCTTTTTTTAATTTAAATATTTGCTTGGTTAAGGGTTAATAAATGTTTCGATTAATCTTTTTTTTTTTTTTTTTTTTTTTTGCAAAATGTTAAGTTAATTTCTTAATCAATAACATGCATCACACAGCTTATATTTTTGTTAAAGTTAAATATTTGCCTAGTAATGAAAATTTCAACCGATCAATATTTTTTCTAAAATTTGGACTTGAACATCTTAATAAATAAATTTTATTGTACTGTGCTGTTTATCTTTTTTTAATTTAAATATTTGCTTGGTTAAGGGTTAATGAATGTTTCAACTAATCAATAATTTTTTCCCCAAAATGTTAAGCTAATTTCTTAATTAAAAGTATGCATCACGCAGCTTATATTTTTGTTTAAGTTAAATATTTGCCTAATAATGAATATTTCAACAGATCAGTAATAATGTTTCGAAAATTTTGAATTGAACTTCTTAAGAAATAAATTTTATTGTATTATATTGTTTATCATTTTTTATTTAAATATTTGCTTGGTTAAGGGTTAATGAATGTTTCGACTAATCAATAATTTTTTTCCCAAAGTGCTAAGCTAATTTCTTAATGAATTCCACGCATCAAGCAGCTTATATTTTTCTTACAATTAAATATTTGCCTAGTAATGAATATTTCAACAGATCAGTAATAATGTTTCGAAAATTTTGAATTGAACATCTTAATAAATAAAATTTATTGTACTGTATTGTTTATCTTTTTCTTTAATTTAAAAATTTGCTTGGTTAAGTAAGGGTTAATGAATGTTTCGACTAACCACTAATTTTCCCCCCCAAAATTTTAAGCTAATTTCTTAATCAATACCATGCATCACGCAGCTTACATTTTTGTTAAAATTAAATATTTGCCTAGTAATGAATATTTCAACAGATCAGTAATAATGTTTCGAAAATTTTGAATTGAACTTCTTAATAAATAAATTTTATTGTATTATATTGTTTATCATTTTTTATTTAAATATTTGCTTGTTTAATGAATGCTTCGACTAATCAATAACTTTTTTCTAACATTTTAAGCTTTCTTAATGAATAACATGCATCATACAGCATACATTTTTGTTAAAATTAAATATTTGCCTAGTAATGAAAATTTCAACAGATCAATAATATTTTTACTAAAATTTTGACTTGAACATCTTAATAAATAAAATTTATTGCACTGTATTGTTTTTCTTTTTGTAATTTAAATATTTGCTTGGTTAAGGGTTAATAAATGTTTCGATTAATCTTTTTTTTTTTTTTTTTTTTTTTTTTTTTTGCAAAATGTTAAGTTAATTTCTTAATCAATAACATGCATCACACAGCTTATATTTTTGTTAAAGTTAAATATTTGTCTAGTGATGAAAATTTCAACCGATCAATAATATTTTTTCTAAAATTTGGACTTGAACATCTTAATAAATAAATTTTATTGTACTGTGTTGTTTAACTTTTTTAAATTTAAATATTTGCTTGGTTAAGGGTTAATGAATGTTTCGACTAATCAATAATTTTTTTCCCAAAGTGTTAAGCTAATTTCTTAATGAATTCCACGCATCAAGCAGCTTATATTTTTCTTAAAATTAAATATTTGCCTAGTAATGAATATTTCAACAGATCAGTAATAATGTTTCGAAAATTTTGAATTGAACATCTTAATAAATAAAATTTATTGTACTGTATTGTTTATCTTTTTCTTTAATTTAAATATTTGCTTGGTTAATTAAGGGTTAATGAATGTTTCGACTAATCACTAATTTTCCCCACCAAAATTTTAAGCTAATTTCTTAATCAATACCATGCATCACGCAGCTTACATTTTTGTTAAAATCAAATATTTGCCTAGTAATGAATATTTCAACAGATCAGTAATACTGTTTCGGAAATTTAGAATCGAACTTCTTAATAAATATTGTGCATATATCCCCCTCCCCCCTTAAAATTAAACATTTGCCCAGTAATGAACATTTTAACTAATCAGTATAATAATTTTTCTAAAATTTTGAGTTCAGTTTCTTGATAAATAAAATTTATTGTGCTGTCTATCATTTTCTTAAAATTAAAACATTTTCCAGTTAAGAAGTAATGAAAGTTTCGACTGATCAGTAGTAATTTTTTCCAAAAATTTGAATTGAATTTGTTAATGAATAAAGTCCATGTACAGCTTATTTCTTTCTTAAAATTAAACATTTTTCCTGCAATGTACATTTTGACTGACCAGTAAAAATTTTCCAAAATTTGTATCGATCTTTTTAATAAATGAAATGTATTATGCATATAATTTTCCCTTCTAAAATTAAACATTTGTCAAGTAATGAACATTTCAATTGATCAATAATAATTTTTCTAAACTGTTGAATTCAATTTCTTTACAAATAAAATTTATTGTGCAGTTTATCATTTTCTTAAAATTAAAACATTTTCCCTGTTAAGGACTAATGAACGTTTCGACTGATCACTAATAATTTTCCCAGAATTTTGAATTGAATTTGTTAATAAATAAAGTGCATTGCACTGCTAATTTTTTTTTTTTTTTTTTTTTTTTTTTTTTTTTGAAAATTAAACATTTTCTCGCTAATGAACGTTTTGACTGACTAGTAAAAAGTTTCCAAAGTTTTGAATAAAACTTCTTAATATGTGAAATTTATTGTGCATATAATTTCCCCCCTTAAAATCTAACATTTACCCGATAATGAACATTTCAACTGATCAATAATAATTTTCTTACAATTTTAAATTTAATTTCTTTATAAATGGAATTTATTGTGGCGTTTATCATTTTCTTAAAATATTCCCGTTAGGGACTGATCAGTAATAATTTTTCCAAAATTTTGAATTGAATTTGTTAATGAATAAATTGCATTTTACTGCTTATTTCTTTCTTAAAATTAAACATTTTCCCGGGAATGAACGTTTTGACTGACTAGTAAAAGATTTAAAAAGTTTTGAGTAGAACTTCTTAATGAGTGGAATTTATTGTGCATATAATTTTTACCCTTAAAATTAAACATTTGTCCGATAATGACCATTTCAACTGATCAATAATAATTTACCTAAAATTTTAAATTCAATTTCTTTATAAATGAAGATTATTGTGTCGTTTACCATTTTCTTAAAATTAAAACATTTTCCTGTTAAGGATTGATCAGTAATAATTTTTCCAAATTTTTATATTGAATTCGTAATGTAAGTGAATTTTAAGTGCATTGTACTGATCTTTTTTTTTTTTTTTTTCTTAAAAAAGAAAAAAATAATAATAATTTAAAATGAAAATAATTTTTTAAACAATTTCGAATACAGAGTGTGATAGAAAATTGAATATCAATTTACATTCAAAGCATAACTTATCGTTTAAATCCGTTGTTAAATTCTATAATAAGGTACATAATATATTTTTTAATTTTAACTTCTTTCTTTCTTTTCTTTTCTTTTTTTAAGCATCTAATTTTGCTTATTTGTTAGAAATAAAGAATAGAAAGCTGAAGCTTCTATTAATTTGAAATCAAAACAGCTTTTTACGCAATTTTAAAAGAGATTGTAATAAAAACTGAATATTATTTTTTTTTAAAGTGTAAATTGAAATCCATTAAAAAATTCCATAGCCAGAAATTGTCTATATTTCTCTCTCTCTCTCTCTCTCTCTCTCTCTCTCTCTCTCTCTCTCTCTCTCTCTCTCTCTCTCTCTCTTTTTTTTTTTTTCTTTTTAAGTATCTAATTTTACTTATTCTCATCTTATTGGGGAGGGGAAAATAAAATAACATAAAATAAAAATAAGATAAAATAAAATAAAAATAAAGCTTTGATTTCAAACATAAATTGTTTGAAATCAAAGCAATTAATTTTGAATACAGAATGGGATAAAAAAAAACCTGACAAAAAGCAATTCACATTTAATCTGTTAATAGTCTTTCAAATTCGTTGCAATCAGCGTTGAATTCAGGGGGTGGCCCCGGGGTGGGGCACTCCCCCTGGAGCACTGAAATGCCCCCCCGGAAGATTTGAGATTTTATGATTTTAATGGTTAAAAAGTACAATTTCCCCCCTGGAACTCTACAATGCTCCCCCCCCCCCCCAACCTCGGAGCCACAGAAATCTCTCCCGGAGAAAAGTGTCTGAATTCAATACTGGTTGCAAGATTCAGTAATCTGAGTTTATTATTTTATCTTCTTCTTCATCTTCTTCTTCAAAAGAAAAAAAAAGGGGGGGGGGAAGGGGATGAAAATGAAATAAAATAAAATCCTAAAGTCATTCTCGATTTAAAAAAAAAAACATACATAATGTGATAAAATTTCGAAAATACTTTGTATAAAAAGTATAAAATATCGTTGAAAGCCGTTCTTAAATTGAATAACTTCATAACTTCGATATTCAGAGATTCTAATATGCTAATGAACTGTATTAACCTTATGCGTCTGTTTGTGCTTCTCTTGTATAGAACAAAGAGCACTGAATTCATTTACAATAACTCACTTAATCTCTGAATGGGTCAATTAGATTAATGAGTAAATAGAGTGGAGAGTTTTTGCGTTTGCACTGCCATCTCTTATCGAATTCGAAAATGAAAAGACCTCTGCAGTGTGACGTCATACTTCCGCTTCTGCTCTTCCTCTTCCTCTGACGGAGAGAGCCAGATTTGGCTCCATATCGACTTTTTCATTGTTTTCGGGCGAACTATTTACAAGGAATATTCTTTCACGAGATGCATTTCGTATTTCAAAACTGATAAGAAAAATGATAGAGATGTAAAATGAAAATTATTTTTTTTTTACTCTTCAGCCAGAGATTTAATCTGCTCTTTTTCGAACTCAAAAATATAGTGGGATTTTCTTATAGCTGTTATCTTGCTACATTCTGATGTATTTTTTTTTTTTCATTTTTGTTCGCAAACGTTTCAAATTGGTAGCTGCACTTATTAAGAAACTATCGAATCGAACTTTTTCAGCCCTCCATGTTTCGTTAAAGGTAGAAGATTTTTTCAGAAAATGCTTTTAAAGTTGGCGTTTTGAACCAAAGTTCCAGCAGAGAAAAAGAAAAAAACTGCTGTCCTGAGACAGTAACTGCTTATAATTCAAGATGTAATTTATTTATCGAAAAATGAAAAAAACAATTTTTTTTTTTTTTTTTTTTTTTTTTTAAATACTGTTTGAATGTAAATCACTTCGATCATGATTTAAAAGTCGGAAGTTTTCGCATTGTTGAGCGGGAAAAAATATTTTTGGAGAACCGCCTTAAGGTAAGCCGGATACAAAATTCTCGAAAATATGACATTTTTACTATCTTGGATTAAAAAACACTCTGTGCTTTTTAGGGGGGAAAATCCTCTAAACTGAATTTAAATAGAATAATTATATCAAAAGATGTATCGCTTTTTATGATGCATTGTCTGTGGTTTAAATACATTTATCTCATAACGTATCTTTTCAAGATTTGCGCTTTTAACCTGATATATTTAAATTTCTATGAAATTTAAAATTATGATACTTGGTAAAATTAATTATTTTCAGTTATAAATAGATTAAATTATCTTCAAGAGTGTTTGATTTGCGAGGAATTTTAAAAATATGATTATCGTTGTAAAAGTACGAACAAGTGGGTAAGTGTGATCGAAGATCGCACAAAGGGTTTCGTTTAATATTCCTTTCAAAACACTCTATCCTTTCTTTAACAAATCCAAATAAATTTCATTTTCCAGAAAGAAAAAAAAAAGTCATGTTTTTTATAAAGTAAAAATTTACCGGTCTATTTTTCTCGTTTTTTCGAAAATCTGAACCGACCCGATAGCTCTGTCATAATTATATCTGTCATGGGCTAAATGCGATATTAAAAAAAAATCAATTTCAAAATTAAACATGTTGTATAGAGACCTTTAAAATGTTAAAATATGCCAATATTTTCATAATCGGGTTTTTATCATAATTCAATACGTTCCTCAAACTTATATATTTACTATTCTCTATTACTCATATTGATACTCTCTTTGTATTATTCTCAAACATTTGAAAAATCCGTTATGACGTCAGATTAATTTTCTTTTTAATTTTCATATTTAGCTGCTTTCTGTATCTACACATACTCATACTCCTTGTATTATTGATAAATGTTTGAAAATTTCCGTTTTATTAGCAATATGACGTCATATTAATCTTTTTTTTTTTCTTCAATTGGTGAAACTTTTTATTTCATTTTCATTTTTCACGTTGAAATTTTTCAATAGAAAATTAATTATTGTAGAAAGAATTTTATTGTGGATTTTTAATTGTTGGCAACTGCTATAACGAAAAATGTTTAAATTTAAGAGGAAAAGGCTGTTATATTTTTTGTTTTTTTATCTCTCTATATTAAAATACGGTTTTTTTTTAATTTTTTATGATTTTGAGCTTCATATCAGGTATTCAGCTATAAGTACACAAAATATCATGCCTGTAAGTTAAATAGTTTCTGAGAACCGGCTCTGTAACGGACGACAACGAAACAGGAGTAATAGGGTTTCGTGAGATAAACGAAACCCTAATAAAAATGACTTGAAAAAAAATATATATATTAAAAATTTTTGAATGCATACTTTTGTAAGTCCTAAAGACAAATTAATATTTATAGACAGATATAACAACGTTTTAAGCATCAGAACCTTTTAACTAATTGCAGATTAATTTCGGTAGCACTCGATAGCTCGCTAGTTTTTGATTTGCACTTAGTTAAAATGTTCTAATGTTTAAGACGTTATTTTATCTGCCTATGTTGCACTGCACAAATTATCATTTTTATTGTCAAATTTGAATTATTTTTCTATACTTAAAAATGAAAAAGCATACAAAAAGCATTAGTCTTTCAAAAGTTCTGTGATTTCTTTATTTGTTTAAAGAATATATATTTGAAAAAGCATATCTATATCCATACAAATATATATTTCAAGACAAGTTGGAAATTGTACGTCAAACGTGACAAATGAGGTGCGACCGTACTATAGCTAGTTATATAAATATTCGGATCTCGATGATTTTTAATTTTGTGAAATGAATTATATCGTCTGCAGATTAATTTCTGTAATAAAATAAGCATATCGGTCGCTTGAGGGTTAAACCTCGGAAGCTCCTATAACAAAAAAAGCATCTTTTTTTTTTTTTTTTTTTTTTTTTTTTTCAAATTTCTTAATAAATATTTTTATTAATATTTTCTAAAGTTTTGATTCGATTTTCATAAAATTTGAAATGTCTCGACAAAATTCTGCAAAGATAATATATCTTAAATTTCAAACCATTCGGTTGGGTAGTTTTTGCGTTATTATATGCGGACAGACGTACAGACGTACGGACGTACTGACAGACAGACGGACGGGCCAGACGACGACAATTGGTGCTACGTATTCATGTAGCACCTAAAAAAAAGAGAAGAAAAATATTTATAAATAAAATAAAATAAAATAAAATTTTGTGTCTGGGACAACCTTAAGACAAATTGCTTCTCTCGTGAGTTAAAAGTTTTATAAATTTGATTAAATTCCGTTTATTTATTTTTAATCTTTTTTTTTTCATTAATTTATCATTATTTTCGTATAACAAATAGTTCACAGCTGTTGGCTTCTTGTTAATCACGTATTCAAGCATATATTTGGTATAAAAAGAAAAATGTTATATACAAATGTAAAATTATATGTAAACGTATACATATCTTTTTTATATTTCTACTGGAGAAAAAAAAAATAATAATTGCAAATTCTAAAATCGCTAGGGCTTTTATATGGCTTTTCGATCAGTTTAAATGCCAAACGTTAAATATTTTGGAATATCTGTCTGTAATGGGAAATGGTGCTTTATTGATAAAATTCTATTTCAGAAATAAGTATACATAATTGATAATGAATAAAAATTTGCGAATGGTTATACAATAATAAAATATATTTATCAAATACTTACAGCATTTTTGCTTTTGTTTGAAACAAATAAATTTATACATACACCAATTATACATAAATACAGATAGATGACCATCAAAGGAGCCTTAGTGTAATCCCGAAGGACGAATCTATTTATATTATAAAGCAATTAGATCCATGAATAACACTGACGTCATATTGATGGTGACAATGACATGACCAATAAATTTCACCTTTGCCGCAATTATTTTAATTTCTAAGTATCGCACAATTTTTATACCATCGGATAGAAGAAAAAAAAAAGTATTTTGACTTGCGATTTCTTTGAAACTGTACCTTAATTTACTGATTTTTTATGATTTTCAAAATAATTTTCAAGCATGCTTTAAAAAGGAAAAAAAAAAAAAAAAAAAATCTACCTCTGTCGCGTGCATCTCGATTACGGATACTTAATTTCCGTTTATACTTAAAACAATATAAATAGTTCAGATTTTTTTTTTCCGGCTAACATTCCATAACGAAAATAACACTTAATCAATAAATAAAAATAATAATAGAAATAAAGCACAAAATTAACGGATATGTAATTGAACTACGTGCTTAAACACTGAAATAATCAGAATTAAAAAGACTGCTGTAAGTATAAAAATCTTTGCCGATTTCTTCGGCTATTAACCTCTGGCATGCGTCGATTGTGAAAATATCGCTTTTAATAAATTTCAAAACTTATTTGAATACATTATTAATATTTTTCATATAAAAATTATTTTTAGTGTTGTTAGTGTGCGACCTAAAAAGAAAATATTAAAGTAAAAAAATATATTAGAGTTTTCAGTTTGAAAAAATGGATTTCAACATTGTCAGTCGTTGATATGTCAAATTGTATCATTTTTCTATGGCTCACATATACCGCCATAGCTCTGCAACCAAAAACTCTATAAAGATGTTCATGCACCGGATATGTTCCTGTTAAATTTCTTAACTAAAAGTACAAATACCTTCGAAATTTATTCAATAGAAATTAAGTTATAAATTATGCCTCTTTTCCATGATTGGAATTTGATATATACGACAGACATAAACTCTCTGTCTCTCTCTCTCTCTCTCTCTTTTTTTTTTTTTTTTTTTTTTTTTTTTTGTCAATAAATGAAAGCAATACTAATGATGAATCTTCAGGGTTCAGATCAGATTTTTCTCATAGGGTCCTTTTTTTGTGAAATTATGAAAATATTTTTTTATATTTGTTAAAAAACCTAAATTAGAATTTTGTGAATTTGAAATGATTGTTATATGCAAGTTCCTGTTTATCTATTTTTAACAACATACTTTATGTGTAAAAAAGCTATATAATAGGTTATTTTGCAACTTCGGCTGTTTGATAAAGATGATATTTTATTTAAAAATTATCAAATTTGTAAAAGGTTCAGTTTAGGGATGGGAAAATTTTATGAAAAATCTATATTTAAAATAAAGAATTTTGCGAAGGGCCCTGTTTTAAAATGAAAAACTTTGTGAAGGATTCTTTATAGAACCCAAAATTTTCCTAAACGGATTCCTAATGTTCCATAATCCTAATTCTTAATAAACAATCGCTATAACAATGCTTTATTTTCCTGATCAGGTAATTTTACTATAAAGACACGTTTTTCCGGCAATTGAAATCGGTAAGCTATACTGCCTCTTAAAAAAAGAAAGAAAAGTGATAATATTCCGATATATTAAATTAATAAGTAAATATAGACAACTCTTTATTCTTTAACCGGAGAATAAAAAATATTGGTATACATAAAATAGCATATTCATAATGAATAATTTTTCTTTCTCTGCCATATTTATTTCAACAACAATACATTATTTTTGGAAAGAACATGGCAGTCACGATTTATATGCATGCTAAATACAGGCGTGTCATTACTCTTTTAAGTCAGTAGGCGTATCTCCTTTCATGCTCGCTTCACAGTACTGTTGATTTCCATTTCAAAGCCATTTTCAAGATAAACTTATTTTCTTTAGTAATATTTATTTTTAAATAATTCTATCAAAGGCGGTATAACTATAGATATCAGAGGGTATTTTTAATGCAACTTTTTTCTCAAAATACAGTATTACACTGCAAAAAAATTGTTGATTTTACGGTATAATACTAGCATTCCAGTTGTCAGTATTATACCGTAAAATTAACAGTAATAAACAGTAAAATAAGCAGTAATAGCGCGACAGCGTATTACTGCTTGTTTTACTGTTCTTTTGCCTGCAAAATTCATGCATTCCGAACAAAAATAAATTCAGAAATGTGTCAGAAAGTAGTTCCTTTGGATTTGAGAACAGCCTTAAGTGTATATTTTTTGACTATATATTAAAATCAGTGTTTCGAATCCAAACTGAACTTTAAACCAAAAAGCAGAAAAAAACGAAAAAAGAAAAAACGTTGTTTTTAATGAAACAAAAATCGGAAATAAATCGAAAACCATTTTATAAGGGATTTAAAACAGAACAAAACCGAAATTATTTTAACCGGGACAGAGGTAAAAAATTACGGATTGAATCCCTACTAAATTACAGAATTTCGCTTCTCTGCATCACTACAAATGTTGAGGGAAAATCTGTTTGGCAGGTATTAATAACTAATGAACGTTATGGCATTCACCTATCCTAGGCAAAACTGGATTACTCATCAGTGCGTATTTTCGAAAATTCAGGTAAAATGCATCAGAAGATGAAATTATCGTTAATTTATTGAATGTTTAGTCTTTTATATTTAAACAAGAATTTGTAAAATAATGAAAAGTACTCGGTGAAAAGAAAGTAAGAATTTGAAATTCTAGTGTGATGATATTTTGAAATAGCTTAGGTGTGTGTATATTTTTACTATATATTGAAATCCGTGCTTCGAATCCAAACCGAACTGAAAACCGGAAATCAGAAAAAGAAAAAACAAGTTACTTTCTCATAGAACAAAAATCGGAAATAAATCGAAAAACGTTTTTTTAAGGTAATTAAAACAGAACAAAACCGAAATTATTTTAACCGGGACAGAGATAAAAAATTACGGATTCAATTATATCAATATTCCTTACAGAATTTCGCTTCTCTGCAAAACTACAACTGTTGCGGGAAAGCCTGTTTGGAAAGTATTAATAACTAACTAGCTGGCTTCGCCCGCTAGCAGGCCCCTAATTTGCATCGGTGCCTCGAATCTTGTAAAACCTCAAATAAGATAAACTTCGAACCGAACGAATCTCCGAGCTGGGTCCCCGCTTCGGCACCGTATACCGGTCGTGCTACGTACGCACATAAATCGAAAACCGTTTTTAAGGGAATTAAAACAGAACAAAACTGAAATTATTTTGACTGAACCGGGACAGGGATAAAAACAAATTACAGATTGAATCCCTTCTAAATTACAGAATCCCACTTCTCTGCGTAACTATATAAAAAAAAAAAAAAAAAAAAAAAAAAAAATACAACTGTTGCGGGAAAACGTGTTTGGCAGGCATTGGTGACTAATAATGAATATTCTGGCATTCACCTAGACAGAACTGGATTACTCCTCCGTGCCCTAGCCACGATACGTAAAGCCAAAATGCATTTACAAACACCAAATAACAATCATTATTTGGTGTAAAATATAAATAAATGTGAGGGAATAGAATTATAATTTCGGGACTAATTAATTAAAGACTGATTCTCTTATAATGTACAGTCAGGGGGGGGGGGGGGTGCACTACTCTAGGCTATTTTGATTAAAATTTTTTAATAGAAGAAAAAGAAAGGTACCAATCGATAGAGAATATTAACTACTATTAAATGATATGAAATCCCACTCGGAGGGAAATATCTGAATTCAACATTTAGTGGGCAATGATGAATTTAGAGACTGGATTAGGAGAAACGATTTTTTCCAGGAAAATTTTCAGTGGAGTAGCTATTAATATTTAATGCTCCTATGTTATTCTTTTTCACTCTTCAACCTTCCTCGGGAGTAATTAATTAAAGACTGATTCTCTTATAATGTACAGTCATGGGGTGGGGTCAGAAATGCAGCCCTATGCTATTTTGATCACTGTTTTTCGGTAGAAGAAAAAGAAAGGTACTAATCGATAGGGAATATTAGGGATATTAACTACTACTAAATGATATGAAATCCCATCCGGAGGGAAATGTCTGAATTCAAAATTTAATAGGCAATGATTAATTCAGAGACTGAATTAGGAAAAACTTTTTCTGCATAAAAATTTTCAGTGCAGTATCTATTTATATTTAATGCTGCTATGTTATTCTTTTTCACTCTTTTACCTTCCTCTGGAGTAATAAACTAAAGACTGTTTCTGTAATAATGTACAGTCTTGGGGGAGTTTGGGAATGCACCACTCTAGGCTATTTTGATCACCGTTTTTTGGTAGAAGAAAAAGAAAGGTATTATTTTATACCAATCGATAGGGAATACTAACTACTAATAAATGATATGACACCCCACCGAGGGAAATCTCCGAATTCAACAATTAATGGGAAATGACGAATTCAGAAACTGAATTAGAAGAAACGATTTTCTCCAGGAAAATTTTCAATGCAGTAGCTATTAATATTTAATGGTGCTATGTAATTCTTTATCACTCTTTAACCTTTCTCGGGAGTAATTAATTAAAGACTGATTCGCTTATATAATGTACAGTCATGGAAGGAGGGGGGAAATGCAGCCCTCTATGCTATTTTGATCACCGTTTTTTAGCAGAAGAAAACAAAAAGAAAAGTACTAATCGATAGGGAATATTATAGATATTAAAAACTACTAAATGATATGAAATCCCAACCGAAGAGAAATGTCTGAATTCAACATTTAGTGGGTAATGATTAATTCAGATACTGAATTAGGAAAAACGATTTTTTCCATGAAAATTTTCAGTGCACTAGCTATTAATATTTAATGCTGCTATGTTATTCTTTTTCACTCTTCAACATTCATCGGGAGTAATTAATTAAAGACTGACTATCTTATAATGTACAGTCATGGGGAGGGGGGAGGGAATGCAGCCTTCTATGCTATTTTGATCATCGTTTCTTGGTAGAAGAAAAAGATAGGTACGAATCGATAGAGAATATTAACTACTAATAAATGATATGAAATTCCATCCGGAGGGAAATGTCTGAATTGAAATTTAGTGGGTAATGATTAATTCAGAGACAGACTGAATTAGGAGAAACGATTTTCTCCAAGAAAATTTTCAGTGCAGTAGCAATTAATATTTAATTCTGCTATGTTATTTTTTTCATTCTTCAACCTTCCTCGGGAGTAATTAATTAAATACTGATTCTCTTATATTGTACAGCCGTGGGGAGGGAGGGAAATGCAGCCCTCTATGCTATCTTGATCACCGTTTATTGGTAGAAAAAAAAGAAAGGTACTAATCGATAGGGAATATTAGGATATTAACTTCTATTAAATGATATGAAATCCCACTCGGAGGGAAATATCTAAATTCAAAATTTAGTGGGCAATGATTAATTCTGAGACTGAATTAGGAGAAACGATTTTCTCCAGGAAAATTTTCAGCGCAGTAGCTATCAATATTTAATGCTGCTATGTTACTATTTTTCACTCTTCAACCTTCCACAGGAGTAATTAATTAAAGACTGGTTCTCTAATAATGTACAGTAGTCACTGGGGGGAGGGGAGGGGAGTCCACCACTCTATGATATTTTGATCACCGTTTTTGGGTCGAAGAAAAAGAAAGGTACCAATCGATAGGGAATGTTAACTACTGTTAAATGATATGTCATCCCATCCGGAGGGAAATGTCTGAATTCAACATTTAGTAGGCAATGATGAATTCAGAGACTGAATTAGGAGAAACGATTTTCTCTCGGAAAATTTTCCGTGCAGTAGCTATCAATATTTAATGCTGCTATGTTATTCTTTTTCACTCTTCAACCTTCCACAGAAGTAATTAATTAAAGACTGGTTCTCTAATAATGTACAGTCATGGGGAAGGGGGGGGGGGGATACCACCACTCTATGATATTTTGATCACCGTTTTTTGGTAGAAGAAAAAGAAAGGTACCAATCGATAGGGAATATTAACTATACTGTTAAATAATATGAAATCCCATCCGGAGGGAAATGTCTGAATTCGACATTTAGTGGGCAATGACTGAGACTGATGTTCAGAGACTGAATTAGGAAAAACGATTTTCTACAGCAAAAATTTTCAGTGCAGTAGCTATTAATATTTAATGCTGCTATGTTATTCTTTTTCACTTTTTAACCTTCCACAGGCGTAAGAAAGAAACATTAATTCAATGGGTGGCCTGGGGGAGGAATAGAGATTCCCCCAGGAGCATTAAAATGATCAACCCCATTGGATATTTGAGGTTTCATGCTTATAAAAATGATCAAAATCTCCCCTCCCCCCTCTCCGAAAAAAATCGGGATTACGACAATTTCACGTATATTATTACATTTACGCAAATTTCTTGGTTTGAGATAGTCCCTTCAGAGCCGCAGATCGATGATAATAAATACCACATGTTCTCCATCTTTGGAAACTAAAAATGATTATTTTAACTTCCGTAAAAAGGCACCTGCACACCTGCACTCTTTCTCTGCTTTGTTAAAATATTTGCTTTTTAGAGAAAGCTTCGAAAACGTTATCTTTTAAACATGAGTACTGATATAGGAACAAATTCTATTTGAGGTGAAATTGTTAAATTTTAAACTATTATATTAAGATTATTTTTTAAACATTATTATTAAAAGTGAATGAACTTTGGATTTATCATTAAGCTTGAATGTTGGATATTGCTTCTTGAAAACACTTACACCCGAAATAACTGATAAAATTTCAACTAAAGCGTAAATGCCTTTAAGATTTAACACGGTTTTCACACATCTAATTATTTATATCATCTTTATCTTTTACTAGAGTTATTGTACCTATAATTTGACAACTTTTAATGTGTTGAGTAAAATAATTGGATTTCGCAATAGTATGTATATTTTGCAATGATAATTTAGCGGGGGGGGGGGGGGGGGACAACACGAATATATCAATTTAGAAATTATTACATAATTTATGCCCAGTTTTTTTATTCTTTTTTTTTTTAACTTTCATTTTATTTGCCCTTATATTTTGTTTTTAAATAATGTAGAATGTATTTCTCGCGCCATCATTGAAGATTTATTAGGATAATAATAAAAACATTTTTCTTTTATTATTAATTAACGAACATGTTTTATGCTAATACTAACCTAGAATGGATTTATGAAGACTGAATATCACTGCATCAATGAATCATTACGGATTGCATCAAAGCTCTTTTTGTAAAACTTTTTGTCAACTTTTTTTTTAGTATGGTGTTCAAGTAATTCCACATGTTTTAACATTCAGAGAATTTATCAAGAAAATAAGAAAAATAGACTTAAAGCGTTGATTTACATTATTTAGACTTTTATTTCAAACATGTATTTCATTTTATAAACAGGCACTTTTACCCCAAAACATTTGTTTGAGGGAGAACAGTCAAGGGATAATACACTACATATGAATCTGGAAAGGTGTGATATCAATTTAAACCTAATATGCTAATAAATGGAACATTGACATAGGAATATTGTACAAAGTCACTTCTAATATACTCGTATGATTTCATTACATATATTTTGGAAAAATACTTTGAATGATTTAAAGAAACAACAGCAACAAAAATACAGATTTCGGTTATATTTCAGACATGCAAGATATTTGATAAAAAATAAAAATCTAATAATAATTAAAAACTAAAACTTAGCAAGCATTAAACTGTATAAACATGCGTAGTTACTTTATCAAATTGTGAAATTTTAAGTTGAATAAAAAAGGGTAAAGATAAAATAATTTATGACACTATGAAAATTGATTGATGAAACTGAAATATAATCAGTTGACTGCATGGATATTCTTCAAAAATTCTCTCAACGAAGTCATCGTTAAAATTTTTCTCAGACTTTCAGTAAATTAGAGTAATATAATTATTGTAAATTATAGCAATGTCTTTATGAAAAGCAATTTCGTCTTGAAGTACCAGAAAAATAGCACTATTTACACTTCGAATGAAAATGAAAAATTGTTTCACTTTTGTTTGTCAGATTTATGTTTGTTCGCACTCTGAATGTCTCAATTTCAGTAAAAATACTTGTGTAAGAATGAAATTTGATTGTGTTGTAATGCTCAGGTGAGCCGACATATATATGAATCCATTTTTGATCGCAAACGCATGAGATTGGCAAGTACTGCTATTCAGAAACCGAATAGCTTTTCCATTATTCGTTAAAAATAGAAGGTCTTTCAGAAAAACCTGTGAAAAATGACGTTTTTAACAGAATTTCTGGATGCGACAGCCCGATAAAGGTCGTTGTGAGACAACAATTGCTTATAACTCAAGATATTACTTTCTCGAAAAATGAAAAAATATATATTCGATTTCAAATCACTGAAATGTGCTAGAGTTTTGCATTATTGAGTCGGGAATTTTTTTTTCCCTCCAGAAGCGCCTTAAAAGCAAGGTTCATGATTTTTTATTTCATTTCTTCATTTTTATTTACCCCCAATAAAGTTCATACATACCAAATCCACTTTGACACGTAAATTAGATTAGTATTTAATTTGTCGACAAACTTTTGAAATAAATATTAGGTCGATTTCGTAAGAAATGCTACTATTACATTCTCCCCTAAGTTGGAATTCCTGGAACATTTTTTAAGATCTACGCCGATCATGACTCCCACAACCCAACCAACCTAGTTCAAAACTTTATATATATATATGTCTATATCACTTTTTTATGGACGCAATATCCATAATTCTGCACAAATCTCTTCCAAAGTGATACATAAAATCAACCGGCTTAAAATCTTGGTCAAGTTCGTCATGTTCGTTAATCATTATTTTTTTGTGAAAACAGAAAAACCATCATAACTTCTTAATTATCATACGTATCGAATCCGTTTAAAATTATTATTACTTCTAGGAAAAGGGCCAAAAATTTATTTATATGACAGATGTTTCATATCATTAAAAAAGGCCTCAAGGTGTGCGTGGAAGGGGGGGGGGAGGGTGGGGGGATAGGGGTTTAAGAAGAAAAAAATTCATAACTTCGTCCATTCGCAAGATATCAAATACGCTTAAATTTATTATAAATCTTCTTAATATTATCTACAAGTTTTATATTAATAAGTTTTTTATAGGACCAACTCTTACAGCAAAATAAATAAATAAATAAATAAATCCTTGTTGGCTCCACTTTACCGGCGCAGGTATATTTCGAATTATTAAAAGTATTAAAAAATAAATAAATAAATAAATCGTTTTTTTTTTTTTTTTTTTAATCAGATTTAATTTTTTTAATTATACTTTTTAAAGTAAAATAACCTTTTTACAAAATCATTAAAATTAACAACTAAAAAAGCTCATTTAAATTTATTTGAAATAAAAAAAAATACTCAGTCACTTGGTTAATTTGAAATATTTTAATCATATGAATAATTAAATATTACAGTTACAAAAAATGGAGCAATAGAAACAGATTTAATTTGAAAAGGTGAATTATATTTTACTTTTGAAAACATGAAATAAATAAAACGAATTATTTTGTGTTATATGATCACTTGCTTAAACTGCAATTTAACAAATATATACTATTCTATATAAAAAATATATACCACTTTAAATTATCCATTTAATAAATTAAAAAGCATATGCACCCTTCATTACTAAAATCTAAAAATTTTTAATACCAATTTTTTTTAATTAAAAATCTTAAAATACAAAAGATAATTATATTTATAAAACAAGAAAACTGTTATGAATGAAATTTTAAACATTCTATTCCAGATTGGTACAGAATTCTTTTAAAAACATCTATTCCGGATTATATACAATATTCTGGAGTACATACAATATTCATTTAATGAATTTTGAGAATGTATTATACATACATAAAGATGATCATGATTATATGTTACAAATTGCAATGGATCTGAAAAAAAAAAGTTATTTTTTGTTATTAAAATATTTGAAAAGAAACCAATTTTCCAGCTGAGTTCCTAAGCAATTACGGAGTTTAAACCAAATCAAAGTTGGATTTATTTAATTTAAATTAAAAAAAACATCTTTTTTTTTCTAAGACTTTAAAAAGTTTAGTTGTTAATTAGCTTACATTTATAAGTAATTAAAATTGAAATTATATTTAACAAGAACGAAAAATCATGCGTTAAGCATAGATTATGAAACACATACCAGCACAATCAGAATACTGTAACAAAACTTCTTAGATTCATAAGGTGAAATGTGATATCTAAGTAAACAATTCTCGAAAACGTATATCATATTTGAAATCCCAGTTTCAGTAATTAAAATGAATAATTAAAACAATATCTGAATTATTTATTTATTTATTTTTGTGTATCCCTTGTACATGATCAATGGATTTGTATACATGCCACATAATATGCTAAAATTTAATTCAGTTAGGAAACGCACAGTAAAGTTCAAAAATTCCATTCTTCAATTTCGGTCAATGAAAGATAATGTACTCGACATCTTTTGCGCAACCCTGTATATGATCTATAGAATTTATATACACTAAGCAATATGTAGAAAATTAGTTACATTTAAAAACGTGTGGCACAACGGAAAACAAGCTTCCAGAAATTAATGTTCACAGACAGTACTGTACCGAATTATTTTGTATATCTCTATAAATGAACGATAAATGCTATGCTCTCTATAATCTATGATAAGCATTTTGTAATGCAACTCAGTGATATATATCAATTTCAATATGTTTGAGATATATTAACATCATTAAAATACACCGCAAACGATTTTGCCCCATAGACCGTAATGTAAAAGAATTCTTTTGATTGTGCTTGTAAATGAACTGTAAGTGCTACATACTTCATTCTCAATACCGAACATGCCATAGTTGACCTCAATGACATATGAATTGCATGGAAATCCGAGTACATTTACGAAAGTTAGAGCTCAGACGGACAGACAAACAGAATTAATAAACATTTTTCAACTTTGTTGAAAATATATTATAAAATATTGTATAAAAAAATATATAAAAACATATCAGACTATTACAAGCCATGAAATCATTTTATTTTCCAAATATTTCCATAAATAAACTTGCATCAGAATATTGAACCACTTGTTATTTACATGTGGAAGTAATGAGATGTCTATATAAATTCAATTAAAAAAACTTTTGAATGGCCTATATTTATTTATTCTAACGTTTTCCATATCCTCGCAGAAAGTCCCCATGATTTTGTATTAAAAAATTTACATAAGATTTAGATGTTTTAATAGATAAATATTCATTAATCTTTTAACGTTTTTCAGCTAAGATTCTCTATTTTTAAATTGGGATTTTTATTTTAAAGTGTGATATTTGATTTAAATAAAATTAAAAATCATGCATTTTGAGTTCTCAGTCTCTCCGACTCCTTAAATTTACAAAGTTTATTATTATTATTATTATTATTATTATTATTATTATTATTATTATTTTCAAAACATAATATTTATTACAAAATTTCTTGACCTGAATTTGAAATAAAATTTTTACGAAAGTTGTTTTAAATCAGAGATTTAAAAAAAAAAAATCAGTTTAATCTTAATCATGATTAAAATCAAGCTGATTTAAATCAACGAACTCTGCTTAAAAGTGGTATGAATTTGTTTCCCAGATTGTTTTAAAAAATCGCACACATTATTTTTTATGAAATGTTATATTTTACGTGCATTTTGAAGAGGTTATGTATATCACAATTAAATTAAGTAAGCTAGATTAAATACTAAAACCAGTGAAATAGAACGTATGTAAAGCGGAAAACATTTGTCAACGGAAAATTTCATGGTCTCGGTGAAAATAATATAAACTATAAGGAATTGTATACCTGCTAAGATGAAAACCTGTCTATATAGTCAAATGAAATTTCTCGAAATTCCTGCTGTGAATTCAACATTACAGTAACACAATTACTTGTACCTGAAAGGGTTAACAGTTCTTGTTGTGACAATTTACATAGCGAATCCTTGTTTCAATTTTAGCAATAATTTCCTAATTTCACATTTTTTTTTTTAATGTTAATTTTGTATTTCTATATTTCCGATTACGATAAAAGTATATTAACAGCACATGCATCTTTTTTACTGATTTGTTTTAATTATTATTTTTTTTTAATGATTTATATGAAAGATTATAGTTGTTTTTGCTTATGATATATATATATATATATATATATATATATATATAGTACATTATAATTAATTTTATTATCTAAAATCTCCACCCCGCTTTTTTTAACACTTTCCAACCTAGTTGAAAAGTGTTTATGACTTCGGTTTGTCTGTCCGTTTGTCCGTGCTCTAACTCCCGTAAATATGCTCGGAATGCTCTGAAATTTTTGTATGTTATTGTCGTTATCTATAGCATGTTCCCTATTTCTACTGAAGCGTGTAGCACTTATAGTGTTTTTTTACAGGGACACTCAAAAGAATTCGGTTACATTACGGTCTATGGGGGAAAATCATTTGCGGTTTATTTTAATAATGTTACACAATTTCAAACAAATTGTAATTGATATATATATCACTAAGGTACATTACAAGAAGCTTACTATGGAATAGGGTGTGCATAGCACTTATAGTTACTTTACAGGGACAGGCAAAAGAATTCCGTTACATTACGTCTATGGTGAAAAATCGTTTGCGGTTTATTTAAATAATGTTTCACTATTTTAAACGCATTGAAATTTATATATATCACTAAGGTGCATTACAAAAGGCTTACTGCAGAATATTGCGTGTGTAGCAGTCATCGTTCATTTACAGGGACTAACAAAATAATTATAATCTTTCTGTTAACAATAATTCCCGGAAGTGCGTTTTAAGTTGCTGACCGCGATTTTAAATTTAACTCACTTTTTGTCTATTACTTTGTGTGTGTAAATTCTGTAGATCATATACAGGGCAGCACAAAAATTCGCTAACACATTTCCGTTTATTGACAGAAACTCCAGAAGGAGAATTTTAAACTGCGCTACGCGTTTTCTAACTGTACTAAAATTTAGCAACCTATGTAGTATATATACAAATCTATAGATCCTATACAGGGTTGAATAAAAGTATTCGGATATTTTTCCGAATGTTGTTGGTATTTCCTGAAATTACGTTTTTAAATATGTTATGCGTTTTCCAAATTGTTTACTTAGATGTTATCTTTCAGCTTATTAAAAGGTAATGGTTTGTAAAATTATTTGGAAAATTTGAACAAAATAAAATAAAGAGAGTAAAACAAAACATTGGACACTGCATTTTGCAAACATAAACTTTCGAAATTTTGTTTATAGTTTTTGCACTAAATTGACCATGTTCCAAAAAATGTATATCCTCAACAAATTATACACTAAACTTAATAATCCTTAACGACAGCTATTTAATTAACACATTAAAAATAATCAAACTGTAAACACACAAATAGTATTAAAATAGCGATAAATATCAGACCGCAAGATTTCACCAAAGATATAGTGAATACAGACCCTTTTAAACGTTGGTTGAAATGAAATTCATAGTTGCTAATGTTTTTATCAGAATTTATCTTGAAGTGTTAAAATATTACTCACAGCTCGTCAGCTTTTAACACATAAAATATTAAATTAAGCAGATATTTCAGAAATATTTTAACAACTAAGGCGGAAAAAAACATATTTTAAGAAGAGTACGAAGAAAAAAGAAAAAAAATGTAATTTTCTAAGGAGATATTTTAAATGTACGGTGCATTCTTCTACGCCCATATCTTTAATATTAGCGAGGGAAATTAGAGAGCTGATTGAGCAACCCCCTTAAAACTATTCTCAAATCCAAACTAGCTACTTTACGACATATTTTTAAATTTACTTTTGTTCAGAAACTTGGGAAGTTCGGAAATTGGCAAGTGTTCTTAATTCAGAAACTTTGTAATCGAAAGGCGCTTTGGTGAAGGCTCCATTTTTTGGTAAAGGCAGAAGATCTTTCAGAAAATTCAGTCAAAGTCAGCGTTTTGAATCGAATTTCCGACGCCGCAGCACAAGAAAGGGGAAAAACGTGTTGTCACGTGACAAGAATAGCTCATAACTCAATAAGTAATTTATTTATCAAAAAATGGAAAACTTATTTGGATTCCAAATTGTTTCAATAGTCAGGCCTACTAATTTTATGCCTTCACGTTTAAAAATGAGTCACAAAATGCGTCAGAAAGTTTCGTGCTGTTGAGCATATCATTTGAGAACCACCTTAACGGAATCTTGAGATATCTTTGATGAGGAAATAAATAAACAAATATTCTAAAAATGTTTGTACAATTATATTTTTTTACATAATACATTTCTTGTTAATTTTTAGGCCACGCGAAATTTGTTATGGTTTTTCCTAATGATACAAAAAGGTGAATTATATAGTTATAATTTTTATGAAACTTTTATATGCAGAATAATTTTTTTTTTCTGTAATTTTTACTTTGAAAACAGTACAACAGTACAGTGTAGAATTTATCTACAAGACGAACTGACATTGAAGAATGAATAATAATGGATGGGAGGGGGGATGTCTTACAGATGTCTTTTAATGAGCAAAAATGTTTCTTCGTTTTATCTCCATTCGGGGCCCGTATATCAATGATTGTTTAGCGAGTAAGGGTTGAATATGGCTACTTTTCTTATTTACAAGTCGCCAGGCTGTTAATTGCTTTTTCTTCTCCCTCATTCTCCCCTCTCCCGTGATAAAGACATGGACCCAAAAAATCCCATGTAATGTCCTCTCCGGAGCCGTAGAAATCCCTCCAAGAGAAAATTGTCTGAATACAGCGCTGATTTTGGCATACATTTTTCAATTTTCCCATATAAATCACCACTTTTACTTTTTCATTATGTGAAATACTATTTCAAGAAAATACTAATAAAAAAAAAGAAGAAGAAAAGAATTAGATTAAGAATAAGAACTTTTTAATAATGATTTAAACTTGACAATGAACTATCTCAAACAAATGTTTTGAATGACCTAGAAAGTAAAGCGGGCAGTTTGCCAATGGAAGATACGATTTGAGATACTGCTGATTTAGAGGAACATGTTCTGCATTCTAATGCTCTTACAAATTCTGAATAAAAATGTACGAAATACAATTCAGAGAACATATTACGTTGTCTAGTACCCCATTGCACTTTGTTATTATCCTTCTGCGTTATTTATCATTATTTATTCATTTAAAAGACCGCCAATAAAAATGTGTCCGTTTCTAACTTTGATTCTGAAAATTTTATTCTCTTATATTAGAACAATTTTATGTAAGAAGTCAGCCTCGTAATGTCCTTTTTAAATTAAAAAAGTTAATTATGAAGTTGGTGGCAATTAAGACATCAAAAGATATTAAAAAACACACTGTGAAAAAAGAATAGAATGAAAATCATGTATCAGGCATAGACAATGAAACACTTTCCAACACTAACAGAATATTATTGAGAAATTTTATTTTTCATTAAATGAAATGAGATGTTTAAATAAACCATTTAAAAAACACATAACTTGGTAAAAATCCATTTTCATTAAATAAAATGAGACATCTAAATAAGCAATTTAAAAAAAATGAGATATCTAAATAAGCAATTTAAAAAACACATAACTTAGTAAAAATCCATTTTCATTAAATAAAATGAGATATCTAAATAAGCATTTTAAAAAAATGAGATATTTAAATAAACAATTTAAAAAACACATAACTTAGTAATAATCCATTTTCATTAAATAAAATGAGGCGTCTAAATACGCAATTTAAAAAACACTTAACTCAGTAAAAATCCATTTTCATTAAATAAAATGAAACATCTAAATAAGCAATTTAAAAAGCACATAACTCGGTAAAAATCAAATTTTCATTAAATAAAATGAGATATCTAAATAAGCAATTTAAAAAACACATAACTCGGTAAAAATCCATTTACATTAAATGAAATGAGATATCTAAATAAGAAATTTAAAAAGCACATAACTCGGTAAAAATCCATTTTCATTAAATAAAATGAGATATCTAAATAAGCAATTTAAAAAACACATAACTCAGTAAAAATCCATTTTCATTAAATAAAATGAAACATCTAAATAGGCAATTTAAAAAGCACATAACTCGGTAAAAATCCATTTTCATTAAATAAAATTAAACATCTAAATAAGCAATTTAAAAAACACATGACTCAGTAAAAATCCATTTACATTAAATGAAATGAGATATCTAAATAAGCAATTTAAAAAAGCACATAACTGTTATCTGCAATAATGAATTAATAATGAGATATCTAAATAAGCAATTTAAAAAATACATAACTATTATCTGTAATAATGAATTTAAAAAACACATAACTCAGTAAAAACCCATTTTCATTAAATGAAATGAAATATCTAAATAAGCAATTTAAAATACACTTAAGTCTAAAAATCCACTTTCATTAATTGCTGTCCATATCCGGTAATGTGTGTGAATTATTTCCTGCAATCATCTTCATGATCTATAGAGTTTATACACTAAAAAGATTAAAAAGGCATACTAAACGGAAAATCCACTTCCAGCAATTATCGATTATGGTAATCGATATTGTAAATATCGATTATCTGTAGCCGAATTCTTTTGCGTTACGCTGTAATTGAATGATAAATGCTTTGCACTCCATATTCTACAGCACCTTATAAATTCAGAAAAATGTCACTATGTTTGATGTATTATAACATCAGTAAAATGCACCGCAAACGATTTTTTCCCATAGATCATAATGTAAAAGAATTCTTTTATATGTTCTTTTAAACAAATTATAAGCGCTACACATTTCACTTCCAATACCAAAAAGTCTATAATCAACCTAAATAACATATAAAAATTACATGTCATTCCGTGTATATTTAACGAGAGTTACAACACGGCCAGACAAACCGAATTTATAAACACTTTTCAACGTTGGAAAGGTAAGGTGATCTCTTTCTCTCTCTCTCTCTCTCTCTCTCTCTCTCTCTCTCTCTCTCACCCTCTTTGCCCCACCAGTGGAACATATAAAAGTTACATGTCATTCCGTGTATATTTAACGAGAGTGACAACACGGACAGACGGCCAGACAAACCGAATTTATAAACACTTTTCAACGTTGGAAAGGTAAGGTGATCTCTCTCTCTCTCTCACTCTCTTTGCCCCACCAGTGGCTGAGAGGTTCTGCCATGAAAATAGAGAGCTTATTTCTATCTCCATGGGTTCTGCTCTAAAAGCTGGAAAACGGTAGGTGCTGGGTTCAAACCCCCTGCCGCGCTCGTCGACCTAACTGTTCGGAGTTTTCCGTGGTTTTCTTCTAACATTGCCGTAAATACCGGTTAGGATCCCTTAGAAAGACCCCTACGGAGGACACTCCTCCCTAGGGCTTATATCAGTCGAGTTGGTAATCGTCCGTCATCAGTCAACCAATCAGCCAACCTTTTCTCCCTTCTCTCTTTCTCTCTCCTTCTTTTTCCTTCTTCTTCTTTTTTTTTTTAAGGTACAGTCGGGGTTTCTTAAAAAAAAAAAGACATGTGCACATAACTATTTTAATATCTATTATATTATCCTCTATAACCTTTCTAAAACGATCATTATATTATATTGCGATCATTATATTGCCATATCATGAAAAAAAAAGTTGGAAATTGTACGTCAAACGTGACAAATGAGGTGCGTTCGTACTATAGCTAGTTATATAAATATTCAGATGTTGATGATTTTTAATTCTGTGAAATGAATTATATCGTCTGCAGATTAATTTATGTAATAAAATAAGTATCTCGGTCGCTTGACGGTTAAACCTCGGAAGCTCCTATAACAAGAAAGCACCGATTTTTATAAAACAAAATTCAAATTTCTTAATAAATGTTTTTATTAATATCTCCTAAAGTTTTGTTTCGATTTTCATAAAATTTGAAATGTCTCGACAAAATTCTGCAAAGATAATATATCTTAAATTTCAAACTATTCGGTTGGATAGTTTTTGCGTTGTTTGTATGCGGACGGACGGACAGACAGACGGACGGACCAGACGACGACAATAGGTGCTACGTATTTATATAATTACGAACGCACCTAAAAAAAGGTTTATCACCTCAATAAATGTCAGAAAATTTTACATTCCTCTCTTGTAGTTTAATTGAATTTTTATTTGACAAAGCTTCTGAATGCGCATTTTTTGAAATAAATACATTTAAACTTTTAAATTCAATACGATTTTAAATTCAATACGAAATACTTTCGAAAATCGCAAAAGGTCGAAAATGCTTATATTTTAATTCAATCACACATTTTTAACACTTTACAACATAGTTGAAAAGTGTTTATGAATTCGGTCTGTCTGTCTGCCATCTGTCTGTCGTCTGTCTGTTCGTGCTCTAACTCACGTAAATATACTCAGATTGTCTTGAAATTGATATACGTTATTGGGGTTTATACTATGGCATGTTTGGTATTGAAAATGAAGTGTGTAGCCTTTATAATTCTTTTACAGGGACGCACAAAAGAATTCCATTACATTATAATCTATGTTCAATAAAAAGTTAAAATTTCAGTGCAAATTCACTTTGTTTAATAACTAAAATTCATTAAGATACAACTAAATGTAAATATATTGCTTGAAGGAGGGTAAAAACATACATAAAACATTTAAAAGCACATTAAAGTCCTTTTAAAATTCCAAAACGTTTTCAACTGAACTCTACTCGGTCATCATCAGTGGAAAAACTAAATTGTTGAGTTGAGTTGTTGTCTCCTCGCGTTTTCTTAGACCCCACACTGCGTTAGCAAGATTAACACAAACTGAACCTATAAAAGTTGATTTTAATAGATCCAAAATTATATTTCGCACAAATAATCACCAGGAAGCTATCATAAGAGAGTCTCTGGAAATAGTATCTAAAAAAGAAATAGTCTGTAACGATGTATTATCATATAATATCCACGCAGTTTGGAATGAATTAATGCATCATTGATTACCTTTCCCATCCCACCTTGTATTCCAAACCCTTGAAGTAAAATAGTTTATTCCCGGCAAGCAAGAAAACGCGAGGAGTCAACAATTTAGTTTTTCCACTGATGATGACCGAGTAGTTCGGTTGAAAACGTTTTGGAATTTTAAAAGGACTTTAATGTGCTTTTAAATGTTTTATATATATTTTTACGCACCTTCAAGCAATATATTTACATTTAGTTGTATCTTAATGAATTTTAGTTATAATCTATGGTTTAAAATCGTTTGCGATGCATTTTAATCATTCTCTGTCTGCTACTTAAAACATAATGAAATTAAAAAGGAACACTGAGGTACACAACAACATGTTTTCTATAGATTTAAGGAGTGCGTAGCATTTATCTTCATTTACAAAGAAACACAAAAGTATTCGGTTGCAGAGGCTGTGATAGATTTCATAGTATGAAAAAATTAAATGTCTCATTAATATTCTTTTAGTGTTGGAAAGTGTTTCATAATATATGCTTGATGCAAGCTTTTTAACACTTTCCAACATAGTTGAAAAGTGTTTATGACTTCGGTTTGTCTGGCCGTCTGTCCGTGCTCTAACTCGCGTAAATATACTGGGATCGCCTTGAAAGTTTTGTATGTTATGATCGTTTACTATAGCATGTTCCTTATTTCAACTGAAGTGTGTAGCACTTATACTTTTTTTTACATGGACAGTCAAAAGTATTCCGTTACATTACAGTCAATGGGAAATAATCGTTTCTAGTGCATTTTGATGATGCTACGTCATTTAAAACGACGAAATTGATATACAATTATGAAGTGCGTTAAAACATGCTTTTTATAGAATATGAGGTGCAAAGCAGTAATTATTCATTTACAGGGTCAAACAAAAGAATTCCATTACACATTGTTCTATTAATTGTTCTATGGGCAAAAATCGTTTGCATTGTAATTTAGTGATATTTCATTGTTTCAAACATAATGAAAATTATATGCATTACTGAGGTTCACTATAAATTGCTCTCTTGAAAGTGTGGTGTACATTGCGTTTATTTACAGGGACACACAAAAAAATCGGTTACAGTACATGTGCGATATTTACAGTCTATGTGTGCTAAGTGCGTTTTCAACTTTGGTTTGCGTTTTTAAGTTTAAATAAATTTTTTCATAGTAGGTATGTGTTTATAAACTCGGTTGTTCATATACAGGGCTACACAAGGGAATCCGTAAGTATTACAGACTATGGGAGTGAATTGCTAAAGGGTAGTTTTTAATTGTGTTACGCATTTTCCTGGTGAACTTATAATATATTTAGTATACTAATATAAGTTTATAGAATATAAATAAATTCATATACAGAGCTACGCAAAAAAAGATACATTGTCGTTTACGGTTGCTAATTGCTACGAGTGAGTTTTAAGTTGACTTTTAGCTTAATATGTGGTGTGTATAAAAGTCTTCATATAATATACAGGGCTGTACAAAGGATTTCGAGTGCATTTCTATCGATCGGAGAAAATTGTCAAATGTGAATATTCTAACTGAACTAAATTTTATCATGGTGTATATCCACATCTATTGAGCATATACAGGGCTGCAAAAAATAATTCGACTACTTTTTTGACACTGGAAGGTAATTTCCAAAACTGTATTTTTTAATGTGGTATACGTTTTCTAAACTGTTTACTTACATATCTTCTTTCACCTTATTTAACGGTGAAGTTTCGTTACAGTTTTCTGACTGTGTTGGAAAGTGTTTCATAATCTATGCTTGACGCATGATTTTTCGTTCTTGTTCTTTCTTGCTTTGTTGTTCTGACTTTTATTCAATCAGGGGGTTGCGAGAGACATTCGCCGACTAATCTAATCCGAAAGATTTATTTTGTTTTGCATGAATCGGAAATTGGGCAAACTCATCAACCCTTTCAAAACAAACTTGTTATTCTTCGGATGTTGTGTTTCCTTTTACCAGTAACGCTGGGACTTCGCGCGTGATCCCTCGAAAATGAGCTTTGCGGAAATGAACCCAACTCAGAAAATGAGAAAAATAAAGAACTCAGACAACTATATGTTTACTGTTATTTAACAAGACTCCCAACAGGGTTAATTAATTATCTGTAGGCTAAATTGATGAAAACAGATTTCTACTCATTTCAATATTTTGTTTGTTATTCTAAGCTTTTGTGGTTTCTAAACAATTCTAAGTTTAAATATTTTCTTGAGGTCCTGCTATTTTGCCGAATACGTGTAGACAGAAACTTTTTAAAAGAAAATAAGAACAGATTGTTTATTGAATTACACTATAATTTAGTGTAGTTTGTAAATGTATATATTTACTGTCAACGAGTATGTTATATCCCGATTTTACACAACAGTGTAATAAGTAATTTGAGTGACCTTTAAAAAAATAACATCAACTATTAAAATAAATGATCAACGTAAAATAGCACAAATAAAAATATATAAAATGCAAACAACTGTTTCGGAGCCCCTAAAGCTCCATCATCAGTGCCAAATTTAAAAGATTCAAAACTGATTCAAAAGTTTAAGCCATGTAAATATGATTGCGTCTCCGCACGCGCCCAAGATAGAATGGAGTTTTTTAAGGTAGGAGTTTTTTATAGGAGGAGTTTTTAAAAAAAAAGCTCGTCCAGTCTGGCCGCGCGCTTCTATTGGTCTCCTACGTCACATGTGTTTCCTGACTCCGCTGTTGTTTTTAAAAATCCCTGACGGCTCGGCCTACAGGCACAGGTAGATTTCGAAGACGCAGAACGTGGGGCGCCTGTTTGTCGGGAATTGCGGAAGAAATGACCTTTTTGCGATGATGCTGCAGTTGAAACAGCCTATTTCGAAACCAAACTTATTTGCAGGCGGAGCCAGCAAGGATTTTTTTTTTTTTTTTTTTTTTTTTTTGCTATAAGAGTTGGTCCTATAAAAAACATGTCAATATAAAAGTTTTAGATAATATTAAGAGGATTTATAATAAATTTAAGCGGATTTGAAATCTTGGGAATTGACGAAGTTATGATTTTTTTCTTCTAAAACCCCCCTCCCCCCCCCCCTTAAGGCAATTTTTAATTATATCAAAAATCTGTCATACATAAATTTCCGGCCCTTCTCCTAGAAGTAATAATAACTTCAAACGAATTCGATACGTATCATAATTAAGAAATTATGGGTTTTTTTCTGTTTTCACAAAAATTCCCCCCATTCCCCACCTGGTTCGATTTTGCCCATTAACGAACTTGACCGAGATTTTATGCCCCTTGATTTTATGTATCAGTTTCGAAAAGATGCGGGAATTGGAACCGCCTACTTCGAAAAATAACTTGTTTGCAGGCGGAGCCGGCAGCGATTTTTTTTTTGTTTTTAATTCTTTTTTGCTATAACGGTTGGTCCTATAAAAAACTTGTCAATATAAAAGTTTTAGATAATACTAAGAGGATTAATAATAAATCTACGCGGATTTGATATCTTGTGAATTGACGAAGCTATGATTTTTCTTCTTCTAAAACCCCCCTTTTCTCACCCCCTTGGGGCCATTTTTATATATATCAAAAATCTGTCATAAATAAATTTTCGGCCCTTTTCCTAGAAGTAATAATAACTTTAAATGGATTCGATACGTATAATAATAAAGAATTTATGAGGATTTTTCTGTTTTCACAAAAAGCCCCCCCATTCCCCCCCCCCCCCCCCTTGGTTCGATTTTGCCCATTAACGAACTTGACCGAGATTTTATGACCCTTGATTTTATGTATCAGTTTGGAAGAGATTTATGCAGAATTTTTCCAGTTATCGTGGTCAGAAAAAAGTGACATAGATAGATAGATATATAAACTTTTGAACTGGGGGTGGTTTTGGGTTCTGGGAGTCATGATCGGTGTAGATCTGCAAAAATTTTTTAAAATTTCCAACTTAGGTGAGAATGTAATAGGTAGTATTTCTTACGAAATCTACCTAAAAAACTCACCGCCATTCTATCTTGGGCCCGTGGGGAGACGCAAGCATATTTACATGACTTAAATTGTTGAATCATTTTTTAATCTTTTAAATTTGGCATTGATGATGGAGCTTTAGGGGATCCGAAACACCTGTTTGCCATTTTATATTTTTTTATTTGTGCTATTTTACGTTGATCATTTATTTTAATATAACGACACAAAGTTCAATCAACCTATTTTAAACATCAACTAGTTTCGTTAACGATTGACAGTAACCTGTACGAAATCTCAACAATAAGATTTCCTTGCGAGAAAAAAAAAAGTTCAAATGCAATTATAATTATATATTTTTATGCAGTCTGGATTAACATATGGACTAAAATTTCATAAATGTGATTTTTGGCTGCTGATTTTGTATTGATATCTGATTTTCAAAAGTCTCGTTATATGCTTCAGCTAAATTTGAATTTTTAATAACCACACTGATAATATTGCAGAATAATAACTAGTATATGGACACAAACTTTAATTTAAAAATAAATATGATATGGCAGTTTTTAGCAGACAAAACACAAATGTGTAAGGAACAGTAGTGACTTCTTTTTTTTTTTTTTTTTTTTGCCATTTTGCCATTTTTCTTAAAAAAGAACATTTTTGGAATGTTGTATGCAGCGTATTACTTGCTTTATTTGAGCAGCATATTACTTACTTTATTTGAAGAATACTTTTTCAAATGTTTGAGAATAATACAAAGAGAGTATCAATATGAGTAATAGAGAAAGCAAGTAGATATGATGTCAGCAAGTGATTATAATGTCATATCAGTTTGAGGAATGTATTGAACTATGATAAAAACCCGATTATAGAAATATTGGCATAATTTAACATTTTGAAGGTCTCTATACAACATGTTTAATTTTGAAATTGATTTTTTTTTTAAATATCGCATTTAGTCAACATGGCAGATATTATTATGACAGAGTATAATAGTGGGCTTGGCCGCGCTATCGGAACGGTTCAGATTTTCGAAAAAACGAGTAAAATAGACCGGTAAATTGTTATTGTTAATTTATAAAAAACATGACTTTATTTTTTTTTAAATGAAATTTATTTGGATTTATTAAAGAAAGGATAAAGGGTTTTGAAAGGAATATTAAATGAAACCCTTTGTGCGATCTTCGATCACACTTACCCACTTGTTTTTAATTATTGCTATGAACTTTACTGTTTATAATTACAAGTTGTCACTAACTCAAGACGTGAGTGAAAATTATAAGCAGTGCATATAATTACTAAACTTTGAAAACGCCTTTCACGTAATCATTAAAATCTACAGACTTTTACATCAGTGATATAAAATGTTTAGTTTCAATACCGCAGAAGTGTGTTTCGAACGCGCGCTAAAGAAAGATGTAGAATATAAGTAGGCATTAAAACAGCTGATGATCATTTACAAAAGTCATCATAAAAGGTAAAACGAGGTATGTTTACCTAAAATACTTTTTCATTAGATGTCATTCTAGAAATAGAATAATGAGATACTAAGAGATCAAATTCTATAGATTATTCGTAATATACACTGAAAAAAAAAAAAAAAAAAAAAATGTTGATTTTACAGTATAATACTAGCATCCCAGCTGCCAGTATTATACCGTAAAATTAACAATAATAAACAGTAAAATTAGCAGTAATACACTACCGCGCAAGCTGGAATGCCAGTATTATACTGTAAAATCAACATTTTTTTTTTTTTTTTTTTTTTTTTTCGCTAAAAAGAGACCTTTTTGCTATTCAGTAATTTGCTTGATTACTGTTTATAATCAACTACGTATTACAATCACCGCTAATACTGCGATATTTGTGTTTGGTAAAATAATCTCAATTAATGAAACTTCACGTCTTTTAAACAAGTTCGGTGAGTAACATTTTTTTTATGTTAAATATTGATTTTTATGAAGTTTTCTGTATTAATGTAAATTTTAGTATTGCAGTTCTGACGGGGTAATATAATTTTATATTTTCTGCAATTGATTTAGGCATTATAAAAAAACGTGTACAATATTTTTATTCTTCGACTTACTTTTTGTGTAATATATTTTTTTAAGTGTGCAGTACGGTAGATAAGAAACATTTATAAAGTACCGGCACTAACAAGGAAGGACTCCTTAAATCGCATACTCAAACTATTTCGAAAAAAACAAACAAAATGCTAATGAAACTACTTATGTACATTATAAAAGATCAGTCAAATTTAGCTGCTGATTTCCAGTAGAAAATCTGTAAAAAAAGAATAAAATACTTTAGTGTATTTGGCGCAAAAGACACGATTTGGCGAACAACACTTTTTCCGCGTCAAATACAAACGATTTTAATGCATTTGAAAATTACTTGTTTAATGAATGTTTAAATGCACAGTTACTTAATGAATTTAAACTTAAACTATGAAATAGTTTGTTATTGTTTCTATAAGCTTATATAATAAGTTGCGTGTTGCTGCAGTTATTTAATTTTACACGGTTGCACCGACTGGATAAGTTTTATGAGTATTTTAAAAGTAACTGCCCGATTAAGAATGCTGTCGTTATAAATGTCTATAATGAATATTTCGTTGTTTTCAATGGCTACAATACTGTTCTCTTGTTGTTTCCGACATTAAACATATTTGTGTCGAATTGACAGTGCTCAAAATAGGACTTTAATTTTGAGTTTGGAAACAATTAAATTTTGTTCTAAACCGTATAATACGATTGTAAAATTTCATTATGTATACATGTAAATGTATATGACAACACTGTTGTTATAAAGGTGTATTTATTTAAGTTAAACTTCTCCGTATTTTTATTTTAAAATAAGAAAAAAACATTCTCTCTCTCTCTCTCTCTCTTATGTTCAATATATGCGAGGTAAATGCCGCCCTTCTAGGGGTGCGCCCTAAGGCGACTGCCTCATTTGCCTCACACCTGGCACCGGCCCCTGCCTATACACATGCTCAGTCACATCCGAATTGATTCATAAATAAGAGAGTTAAAGCATGGCATATGATATATACATATATATGTATATATAATATAAAAATCAACATTCGAACGGAGGGTGGTTTGGGGGTCTGGGGGTCATGATCGGTGAAAATAATACCAAAATGTTTTGGAATTGCTTTCCTCCGAACGACTGCAATAGGTAGCTTTTTGTATTGAAATCTACCTAATATTATTTAAAATGATTTAATTAAATTTATCATAATTAACCTGTTACAGAAAAATGTCTTAAACAGGGAACATTCAGTTGAAAATTTAAAGAAAAATTTATTTTTAAAAATATTGTTTAAATTTTTTTAATCAAATTTATCATAATCACTCTTTTACAGGGTAAACCCTCAGGGTCCCCAGTTTTAAATGAGGAACATCGAATTGAATTTTTTAATGTAATTTTTAAATATTGTTTAAAATGATTTAACAAAATTTATCATAATCACCTTTTTACAGGCGAATGTTTTAAATGGGGAACATTGAGTTGAATTTTTTTACTGTAATTTTTAAATATTGTTTAAAACGATTTTACCAAATTTATCACAACACCTTTTACAAACAAATCTCCTAAACGGGGAACATTAAATTAAAAATTTATTTTTTAATGTAATTTTTAAATATTGTTTAAAATGATGTAATTAGATTTATCATAATTAACATTTTACAGACAAACGTCCTAAAAGGGGAACACCGAATTAAAATTTTTTTTTTAAATGTATTTTTTAAATATCGTTTAAAATGACTTAATAAATTTTATCATAATTAACCTGTGACAGACAAAAGTCTTAAACAGAGAACATCGAGTTGAAATTTTTTAAATATTGTTTAAAATGATTTAATCAAATTTATCATAATTACTCATTTACAGACGAATGTTTTAAACGGGAAACATCGAATGGATTTTTTTAATGTAATTTTAAATCTTGTTTAAAATGATTTAATCGAATTTATCATAATTAACCTGTTACAGACAAACGTCCGAAACGAGAAACACCGAATTGAAAATTTAAAAAAAAATTGTATTTTTAAATATTGTTTAAAATGATTTAATCAAACTTATCATAATTAACTTGTTACAGACTGTCTTAAACAGGAAACATAGAGTTAAAAATTTTAAATTTAAAAAATATTGTATTTTTTAAATATTGTTTAAAATGATTTAATCAAATTTATCATAATTAACTTGTTACAGACAGAATTAACTTGTTACAGACTGTCTTAAACAGTTAACAGCGAGTTGAAAATTTAAAATTAAAAAAAAACTTGTATTATTTAAATATTGTATAAAATTATTTAACCAAATTTATCATAATTAACTTGTTACAGACAAATGTCTTAAACAGGGAACATCGAGTTGAAAATTTTAAATATAGTTTAAAATGATTTAATCAAATTTATAATAATTATCCTTTTACAGACAGATGTTTTAAATGGGAAACATCGATTTTTTTTTTTTTAACTATATATTTTTTAAATATTGTTTAAAGTTGCTTTATAATATAGATTTGGATATTTGCGGCTGGAGTTTATTGGTTCATATGTATCCATTGAATTCCAATGAAACATTCGCAGACGAATCTAATACGACAGATTATTTTGTTTTGCATCAATCGGAAATTGGAAAAACTCATCAACCCTTTGCAAAACAAACATGTTATTCTTCTGGTGCTGCGTTTCCTTTAACTAGTAACTCTGGGATTTCGCACGTGATCCCTCGGAAATGAGTTCCACGGAAATGGACAACACGTTGCCAACTCATAAAGAGACAAAAAAGAAAAGCAAAATAATCCAGACACAAATTTATTGTCTTTTAACAAGAATCCCAACAACGTTAATTAGCTGTTTAGATAAAAACGGATTTCCATTCATTGGAATAATTTGTTTGTGACTTTAAACTTTTAAGGTTTCTGGAAAAATGAAAAGTTAAATATTTCCTTGAAGACTTATTATTTTCTCTAATATTTTTAATCAGAAACAGTTTAGTTATAACATAAAAACATTAGTTTAAATAAAAACATTGTTTGAAGAATTGTCTGAGAAGATACAGTATAACCGTGAATTTACAGCCTTCACTGGAAATAAAAATTAAAATAATCGTTTATTCCCAGTACATCCATATTTTTAGAGATTTTTTTCTTCAAAGAAATGATTTCTTGAATGTGTCAGAAAGTACCGAATATGGACTTAAGAATTTGTCGTTTTAGCTAAGGCTTTGAGTTCTTTTTTTTTTTTTTTTAATATTTTTACTCTCTGAAAAGAATTTCGTATTTTGCCAGTACAATTTCTATATTAATTTATATCAATTTATAAATATATTTATATAGGGTCAATCAGGGCAAATATGGGTCACCCAAATAAATGGGGCTAATGTGATAGTTAATACTAAAATGTACCAAATTTTATAGTAATAAAATGGGCTTTGCGATTATTTTATAAGCAATGCATCATTTTATTTATATCCATACACTCAAAATTTAAAAAGTCTAATTCAAAAAAATATGCATTACATAACCTTACTTTTTTACTTTTTTTTTATGAGAAATACTTTCTTGTCGGATTTGAAAACTTTTGTTGTGCAACACGGGCTAATGTGATACATACAAAAAAAGAAAAGAAAAGAAAAGAAAAGTACCAAATTTTATAATAAAATGGGCTTTGCGATTATTTTAAAAGCAATACATCATTTTATTTATATCCATTACGAATACACTCAAAACTGAAGAAGACTAATTTAAAAAAAATATGCATTACATAACCTTACTTTTTTTTATGAGAAATACTGTCCTGTCGGATTTGAAAATTTTGTTGTTTAACACTTAAGTCTGGTTAATTTGTCATTTTCGCTACGGCTTTTTTTTTTTTTTAACACTTTGAAAAGAATTTCCATAATTTTCCAGTACAATTTTTGTATTAATTTATATCCATTTATAAATATTTATATAGGGTCAATCGGGACAAATATGAGACACCCAAGTAAATGGGGCTAATGTGATACATACAAAAAAAAAGTACCAAATTTTATAGTAATAAAATGGGCTTTGCGATTATTTTATAAGCAATGCATCATTTTATTTACTAATACACTATTTACCAATTACCAATTGCCACTACCATTACAGTACCAATACACACTATCATTACGAATACACTCAAAATTAATAAAGAATAATTAAAAAAATATATACATTATATAACCTTTCTTTTTAATCAGAAAACTTTTCTCTCAGACTTCTGCAGTGCAACACTTAAGTAAAAGATAAGTATCTTAGGTAAAAGATTCTAATTGCAAATTATTCAGTAAGGAATGACAAGTCTCTTTAGCCTTTAAACTTTGGAATATGCTTTACATAGTTTTGAGTCATAAACCAACAAACCCAGGGAGATAATGTGCAACAGTGTATGGGGCTAATTAGAACTGTGCGTGCAAAGAGGCAACAAGTATTAGTTTTTCACTGATGAAAGCCGAGTGAGTTTCGGTTGAAAACGTTTTGATTTTAAAAATACTTTAATGTGTTTTTTAAATGTTTTTATGTATGTTTTTACGCACCTTCAAGCAATGTTTTTACATTTAGTTGTATCTTTATGAATGTTAATTATTAAACAAGGTGAATTTGTACTGAAATTTTCAACTTTTTTTTTTTACTTTTGTTTACTTTTTTATTATTATTATTTTTCTTTTTATGTTCTTTTTTTTACATTCGCAACCATCATCTGCAAAATAAATAAATAAAAAGAAAAACTTTTATGGCTTGAAGTGAAAATCAACACGGTGTTTTTTGGGGGAAAATAACACAGAATACAGATTTATCTATATGACAGCAACATCGATATGAGACCGCTATTTTTCAAAACACGCCTTCTGTCTGTTTTTCATTTCGTTTTATCACATTTCTCCCAGTTTATCTTCTTGAAACGGGTATATGAAAACTTTTTTTTTTTTTTTTTTTTTTTTTTTTTTCCGGGTACAGATATGACATTATGTACGAAGCGTAAGTAATTTGTTCTGAATAAATTGTTTTAATTTTTTTTTTCAATTAAAATTATTTGAAATATTGTTTCTGAAAAATATATTAGTCACTACGCAATCATGTTGTTGTTGTTGTTGTTGTTCAAATGAAATATAAATACACTGAAAAAAACAAAAAACAAAAAACAGGTTTCTTTTACAGTATAATACTGCCATCCCAGTTTCTTTTATAAGCATTCAGTGTTTATTTTGAAAATCTGCAATTCTTGATTTTTTTTCAAAAATTTTTTCGTTACAACACGTTAATTCTGCGTGAGCACTGAACCCGATTATGGAAAATGCACTTCGTTTTTTACGCTTGATAGAAAACGTGAGCTAGTGAATTTATTTTCCCAAAAATATAATTTTTGCTGTGTTTCTTTTTTAAAATGTGATAACGGAAAAAAAAAAAACATTATTTAAAGTATCTTTTTAGGGTTTCGAAGTTGATTTCTCAACGTATAATCATAATTTAATTGTTGTGAAACTATTAATTGATTAAAGTGAATTTTTAAAAATATATATTACACTCTTTATTATTTATTTACATGTTCTACCTTTTTAGTGTTTAAAATAATTCATTGATGCAGTTTCATAGTCAGCTGGCCTATTTTAGTGAGTGTGGTTTGGCACATAATAAACGTCATTGTGTAGTAACTCGTATACGCAATTGTAAGGAAAAATAATATTTGTCGATTTGTCACCCGTACCTGAATAACAGAAAAAAATACTAGAAGAATGATTTGTTGGTTTATAGTAAAGTTCTAAAAGTATTAAAATGTTGTATTATCATTAAACGCACACCTTTGTATTTAATTTTTACGATTCTAGCCTATCAGGAAGCGAGTGAAAAATCGATTACAAATTCCATCTTTACAAGCAGGGCCTGATCATTTCTGTGTGGGAACCGGGACACACACATTGCTATCATAGCACCCCTTTCCGACGCAATAACCCCAATTTCATCTGGGACCTTCTGGTTATAGTCACAAACATATAAATGAAATTTGGTCCAATTCTATGCATAACTTGATACACTTTTTGATGATACAATAATGAAAATGGAATAAAAATCGATATCACAGCGCCCACATCCGGCGGAATATCCCCACATTCAACTGGGACCTACTGGTCATAGTCAAAAACATATAATGAAATTTGGCAAACATCGCATCGCAAAAATTGCTATACAGCGCCCCCTTCCGGCGAAATATCCCCAGATACAACTGGGACCTGCTGGCCATATAGCCAAAAACATATAAATGGAATTTGGTTCACTTCTATACATAACTTCATACACTTTTCGGTGGTACAAAGAGGACACACACACAGACAGACAGACATTTTGTAAAAACATGTTTTTCGGGAACTCCGACACCTAAAACGCGTAAATATGTCAAAGAAAATTTCGATACTTTCAACAATACTTTCTTATATTATAAATAGAAAAAAAAAAAAAAAAAAAAAAAAAAACAGAAACATATTGAGAAAAAAAAAAAAAGAGAAAATACATATGATTAGTTTGTCTATAGCGAGTAATAATAACCATAATAATATAATAACAACAATTCGAACAGGATATAGGAATCAATAATTAGATTATATCAATAATATAAGATTCTCAATACCAGTATATTAGTACTGGTAATAACAGTTCTAAAAAATATATATATTAAATTTTCGTAATATTAAAACAGCTGTAATTTTTAGGATGACATTAAGATGTTATTTATGTATTGTTTTAAAGAATTATGATATATTATTGAAATGCTGGTGCAATTTCATAATTGATTAGTAAACTAAATTAAGCTAATAAACTTTCCTATAAAAATTGTTAGGTCTAATGCTTACATTTTTATTTTACATCTCACATAGTTCTAAATAAGTCACAAAACAGTTCGAATACACAATCATCTATGACCGATCGTTTCTTGAAATGCATTTTCAGTAATAAAATCCGTCTCCAGTTTAACAAAATTGTAGTATATTATGTTGTGCATGTATTATTGGAAAGTCGCGATTCAAGGCCGACCAATAAAATCTGTATATTTTTATAACTTGTATGTACTATTGCTTGAAGTATTTTTCAGTGATGTTAGTCCTTTTTTAAAACCGAAAAAATTGTTTCTAAATGCCAAAAGTGACTTCCTTACGTTATCATAATCATTGCAACAAAAACAGTTTTACGGACATTTATGTATAATGTATATAAGGTATTGGACAGACTAGATCTCGACCTTGGCGATGAACTTGGCTAATTATAAATAAGATTTGATGCCAAATAATTATAAAATTTCAGAAATTTTCTACTGGTTGGTTGGTTGGTTATATAGGGTTTAATGGCACAAGGTCCCATTGGGGACAAGCTGCGCCAAAAAAAAAAGTATTAAAAAGTCCACAAAATGTAATGCTGACGAAACCGAAAAAAAAAAAAAAAGATGAATGAGGGAATTATCTGGATGGGCTTACCCATCCAGATGTAGTCATGCCGTGTATAAAACAGATAGCACCAAAAAAAGATTACAATAAGAATGCCAAATTAAAGTTTAAAAAAGGTTTAAAACTTTATCTTAAAAACAAAATGAATGAAAAAACACAGTTAAATGGAAAGAGTGATGCAATGATAAATGCATAGTTAAAATCATTCAATAACAAAATAACACAACGTGTAGAAGAAATAAACACAAGTTTTTCCAATTAAAATATATACAATGTTTAAACTAACATTTAATAAAATATCCACAGTCTCTAGGAAAAAGTATAATTAACTTATACAATAGATTACCAAAAGAAACAGTTAAAATCACGTAGGCTCGGATACCTCATAAATAATATCATCATCATTTGAGTCAGAGTTGTAAGACTCTGAATCCATATCTTCCTCTGCATAGTGCAGCAGCTGTTTGGAATCCTTTGTAGTAAGAAGTGGTTTATCAGGACAAAATTTCTTGTTTTTTCCCTTCACAGTTTTCCACAGTGAAGAGGTTTGGGTTGAGGTTTTTGCTCTCTCTCTCTGTGCACATGATTTGAGTTTTGCTTTCTGTGTAGGGGAAACAGGTTTTTTCAAATTGTTTACAGATGAAACAGATGTTTGACCTGACTCACGTTTAATAGACTGGTTATTTTCATGATTATAATATTCTATTTTCACAGGTTCTGATGATGGTGGCAAAAGTTTTAGAGTAGGCATAGGTCTTATTCTTGCAGAAACAGCAATGCTGCGGGTTTTTGTAGTACAAGAATCATTTGGTGTTAAAGAGATATCAGTTTGAGTGCTTATATGCCTTAAGGATTTCATTTGTTGCTTGAGTAAACTAGAATAAGAAACTCCCACAGATGGTGTTCCAGATTCAACCAGTTTTCGAGCTTCAGGATAAGAAAGTTTCTGAGTGATTTTGATGACAAGAATTTATTTCTCACGGATTCAGTTTGGACAAGAACGAGAATATGCTGCATGGTCACCCATGCAGTTTATACAGCGTTCGGATTTTTCACATGAGTTACTCTCATGGCCGGCTTCTGAACATCTTGCACATGCAACAGATCCACGACAGGAAGTTTTACTGTGGCCATAACGCTGGCATTTAAAGCAACGAAGAGGGTTAGGAATATAAGGACGGACGGGGCAGGTCAGGTATGCAGCTTTAATTCTAGTTGGTAGAGTAGGGCTATTAAAAGTCAGGATAATGTGTTTTGTAGGAAGCACTTGCTCATTCCGACGGATAGTGATACGGCGTACGTCTATAACATTTTGATCTTTTAAATTATGCAAGAGTTCATCTTTTGTAAAGAGTAAAAGTTCTGGTTCTGATATTACACCACGGCTTGTATTTAGAGTTTGATGGGCCTGAACAGAAACAGAAAAAGAGCCTTTTTCTTTGCAATTTGAAAGAAATCTTGAGTGTTTGTCTGAAGAAACCTCAACAAGTAAATCCCCAGACTGTAGTTTTTTAAGTAAATAACCGTCTCTGAAAACAGATTGAAATGTTTTCCCGATAAGAAATGGTGAAGTTCTCTTTAAAAAACTATCAGAAAGACTGTCAGTACGATGAATAACAAAAAAAGCGAGTTAATGAAGTCATCTGTTCAGTTTGTTGCTCTCCACAAGGGAGAGAAGTAGAAGGAAGTGAATTTTTTACATCCATATTAAAGAGAAAAGGAATTCAGACCCCGGCCGCACCACCCACTACCGAGCCCAACAAGGGGATGCACGTTCGTGCACCAGTGCTAACGAGGGCCCATACGTTCACAAGACACACCTATTTCAGTTTCCACCCAGTATGTGCCTGCTCACTTGATCCCCAGCCAGTGACAAGTCAGCTGACCAGCCGATTGGTGCATACGGGACCAATATGCACTACCCGTCTACCTGAAGCAGAGGCCAAAGCAGTGTGTTGGTTTCCCTCAACTGCCAGGATCCCCCTTTCCAGTGACACGGGTCGCCACGCACGGCAAACGCGTGGGTGGTTTACAATTCTCCATAAGTCGATATAAACAGGATGATATCGGCTTATGCAGAATCGCCCTCACCTCAGAAGAGGAAACCACAATGAGAGTGAAACAAAGAAGAAAGATTAGACAAGAGAAAGGAGAGGAAAAAAGAAAAGAAAAAAATCGCTCATGTGCCCGGGGTTGCGAAGCCCGTGAATATTTAAAGAAGGTATCCCCCTGGGGGGGGGGGAATTTTCTACTGTTTATAGGATCAAAATTATAAAGAATGTTTCAGGTTATACGTAATGGGGTGAAATCAAAATATTTCCGCTTCAAAGCAAAGGTGTAAAAATAAAGGATAGCTAAAAAAAATTAGTAAATTAGTATAATCGCGATATTAGAAATAGAAACTTAAGTAATATCTAGATACTTTAGAGTATTTGAGTTGTTGTTCACAGTATGACTTTCAAGAACTTTGAGTCTCTGTGATTCTTTTGTTACTCTTATTGTATTGCTCTGTTTTCGTATATTTTGTGATACAAATTTGTGGGATCAATGCGTTTTGATAGTCTAATAATTGTTAAACAAAACATATTATTTGAGCAGAAAATAACAAATTTGTGTGTGGGGAAAAAAAACTATAATGTACTTAAAGATGAAAATTTCGTACAGTATAGTTATTATTGTTGAAAAGTTCATACATATATATATATACAGTTGACACCTATCCGAGAGGCGCCAGCCGGGAAGGCTGATGGGCTTATGCCCCGGAGGTAAAATTCCCTCCGACGTCCAGCAAAAACACAGCCCCGGGAGCCAGCTGGTATCAGCGACGTTTATTAAGACATAGTAAAAGAAGCAGCAATTCTGCAATACATAAAGTTCTGAACACAGTTCAGATAAATGACAATCTACTACTATGCTATAACTAGAATCCTAGAATACATAAGCTACAAGGCATGGCTTCTGCCTCCAAAAAATACAGAAGTTTAAAAGTTTAAAAGTTATATTTTAAAATACAAGTTTAGAGCCAGTAATTAAATAGATTATATACTAAAACTAAAATTTTGTAATTCTGTTTTCAATGTAACCTTGCTTAATAATACATAATATTGTCCTGAAAAGATTTACAATACTACATAATGTCCTGTCTCGTACAACGTCCATCTGAGAGTCTTTGTAAAGCTATTAACGACAATACTGTTCATGCCATGTGTAAATCTTTTTAATTAAAGCAGAGTCAGAACTCGTGCCATCTATGGATTGGGCAATGTCCAAGCCTTAGGGGCTCTCCATGATCACCAAAAAGCACATAGTTTACTATAAAATTGAAGATGCAAAATAAACATTGTCTTAATGTGTAACATGAAAGGATTTAGTGAACCGTTGATAGAAATGAACAAATATGTAAAACCAAATGACACTTTCTGTTATGACTGATATATGATGTACTTTAGTTGCAGAGTTCGGTGCAATCTGTTAGAGTAAGATAATGCATATTCCAACAATAGGAAAGCAACTTGTAGTCCGGCTAGACATCAATTTTAAAACTGTCTAAAAATTGGCAATAAATTCAGATGCAGATGTAATAACTCAAAAAGTATATTTTATGAAGGAAAAATGTTTGTTGAGGATATTGTAGTTTTCCCTTAGCTTGTCGTACTTTTTGCTGTCAAGAATAGTATTATATAAGTTTTGTCTGAGAGTATGATTCTTATTAAAGTTAAAGTGGTATCTCATCAGGCTACAACGACCAAAAATATAATGAAATACATTGCCTTCTTTCCCACACGTACACTTATTGTTTTGTCTTTTGTTAATTTTATGAAGAAATGAAGGAAAAGAGCCGTGGCCTGATACATAGTACTGTAAAACTTGATGGCTACATATAAATTGTCCGTTAACTTTTTTAATAATATTATATGCGTCACGGCCGTTTGTGCTATTTTCCCAGTAATGTTGCCATTCTTTAGTAATATTTCTATTAAACAATAATTTAACAATTGAAATTGGATATTTAATAAAGACTTCATCATTATAAACGTTGTTCTGAATAACTGATTTAGCCAGAGCGTCTGCGCGCTCATTACCCATAATTCCAACATGGGATTTAATCCAGCCTATATTAAACATTATATGGGAGTTGTCCCTTAGAATATAATAAATCTGTAAAATAATTTCATTTACCGGAAAAGCTTGTTGAAGTGCCTGAACTGAGGAAAGGCTGTCAGTATAAATGGTTACAAATGTAAAAGTTGAATGTGTAACCCATTGCATCGCGGAAAGAATGGCCTGAAGTTCAGCTTGAAAAACAGAGTTATTGGCATCGAGTTTAATGGTTCCATCAAAAATAAAGTTATCATGGTGGAAAACAGTGAATGCCGCAGCGGTGCCCGAGTCCATTTTAGAACTGTCTGTATATATCTGAGGAGAAGAAGAATATAGGACCTTATTGGTTGTATGAGGAATAAAAACAATATTATTAATCTTGTTATAGAATGGACAATCGTATGTTTTAACTCTATGCATTAAATTTTCATTCTTGATAATGGTTTCAGATATATTAATAGAATGAGTTCCATGGATAGTGTTATACATATTTGTCCTATTTTGAAGTGTTATATCAATTGGAGGAACACCCGAAAGGATGCAAAGCGCGTCCGTTGAAGTAGATCTATAAGGTTTGACTATTGAAAATAAGCCTGCTCTTTGACAAGACTTCAATTTTCTGATATTTGAGATCCCCAAACCAGATCTCGAATCCATATGTGATTCTCTTCTCAATCACTGTCAGATACCATATTTTTCTAATACTTGCTGGAAGTCCTTTGTCTCTTTTATAAGTTCTGCTTACACTAGCTGAGAATGTCATAAGGTTTGACTATTGAAAATAAGCCTGCTCTTTGACAAGACTTCAATTTTCTGATATTTGAGATCCCCAAACCAGATCTCGAATCCATATGTGATTCTCTTCTCAATCACTGTCAGATACCATATTTTTCTAATACTTGCTGGAAGTCCTTTGTCTCTTTTATAAGTTCTGCTTACACTAGCTGAGAATGTCATAAGGTTTGACTATTGAAAATAAGCCTGCTCTTTGACAAGACTTCAATTTTCTGATATTTGAGATCCCCAAACCAGATCTCGAATCCATATGTGATTCTCTTCTCAATCACTGTCAGATACCATATTTTTCTAATACTTGCTGGAAGTCCTTTGTCTCTTTTATAAGTTCTGCTTACACTAGCTGAGAATGTCATAAGGTTTGACTATTGAAAATAAGCCTGCTCTTTGACAAGACTTCAATTTTCTGAGTGCATGATATTTGAGATCCCCAAACCAGATCTCGAATCCATATGTGATTCTCTTCTCAATCACTGTCAGATACCATATTTTTCTAATACTTGCTGGAAGTCCTTTGTCTCTTTTATAAGTTCTGCTTACACTAGCTGAGAAATTACGAATATTTTCCCTTAAGAGTTCAATATGGCAAATCCAATTGAATCTTGCATCCAAGATGAAACCAAGGTACTTAACATTTTCGATGATTGGGATGGTTATATTATTAATTTTAAAAATTGGATGTCGGTTTGGAAAAGTATGACGACCGAACATCATACCCCGACATTTGTCAGCGCTAATTGACAATTTTAATTCATTTATAACATCTAAGAAATTATTCAAAATAGTGTTTACCATATTCTCTAGTGACTGTCTTGTATTAGCTGAAAAGAGAAGAACAAAGTCGTCTGCATATGAAAGAATATCTGTGTGAAACATGGAGACACGTTTTAAAATAACATCAGCTACCAGAAGCCACAAAAACGGACCAACACAAGATCCCTGCGGACAGCCCTTCATTAACGAAAACCACCTGATGCCATTTGAGAAAGAAAACCCTATTAGTCTGTCTGTGATGTATGATTTCATGGATGATTTTAAATACTCTGGAAGTGGCAAAGAGTCAATGATGTTAAAAAGAACTTCCCAATTGGCATTATCAAATGCCCCTTGAATATCCACTGAGACTAATGTGCAATATTTGTTGTTTTGAAGGTTAGAGTTAACAAAAGATTTTAATGTTTTGAGAGCAGTGATGGTTGAACGCCCCTCCCTAAAGCCATGTTGATTATTATTAAAATAGTTTATATGTTCATATATATATATATATATACAGGTGATTATAAAAAAAAAAAAAAACTATCCCGATGTATCAGCCCTTAACTACCATACACTGCAACAGTAAAATAAGCAGTAATATGCTGCCCGCGGTAGCGTATTACTGCTTATTTTACTGTTTATTACTGTTAATTTTACGGTATAATATTAGCAGCTGGGATGCCAGTATTATACTGTAAAATTAATATATATATATATATATATATATATATATATATATATATATATATATATTTTCTTGCAGTGTATCTTTTACAGAAACTAAATGAAACTTTGGTTTAAAGTATTTTGAGGTATGCGCCCAAGAATCATATGAAAAACAGCAATTAAATTGTAACAGTTACGGTTACAGTGATGAAATTTCAAAATTTTCAAATAGCAAAACCTACTTTTTTTTTTTAATTATTGGAATGTGATCTTCATAGTGAAAGACCATAAAAAATGTTGGGACGGTACCTGTATCACGAAAATTGCCGGCGCTAGACAGGCTAAGAAAAGTGAAAACAACCAATAAGGACAGAGAAGCAACAGAAAACAAAACATTTTATCGTGTTTCACAAATTTTCCACTTCACACACGATGACACTTTGCATGCGGCAGATTGTGGATAGCACTGAACAATAAAATGTTTTACTTTCTGTTGCTTCCCTGACCTTTATTGGGTGCTTTCACTTTTCTTCTTAGTCTGTCTAGCGCCGGCAATTTTCGTGCTACATGTACCGTCCCAACGCTTTTTATGGTTTTCCACAATAAAAATCATATTCCAATTAAAAAAAAAGTAGGTGTTGTCATTTGAAATGTTGTCACTGTACTGTAACCGTAACTGTTAGAATTTAACTGTTGTTTTTCGTGTGATTCTTGAGTGCATACCTCAAAATACTTTAAACCAAAAGTTAAGGACTTACATATCGGGACAGTTTTTTTTATAATCACCCTGTATATAACCATTAAATAGACAATTATAATTCATCATACACAATGAGAAAATAAATAAATCAAAATTAAACTAATATCTATTATGCTGCAGCTATCTTATAATACAAGCAGATACAACATTAAAAAAAAAATAATTTTAACTAAAATAAAAACAAAAAGAAAAAACAGATAATGTATATATGTGTGTATGTGAGAACGTCAGTGGCTATATTTAAATGTAATAGCCTTCATTTCTCATTTTTTATAAAAATGTAGCAGTAGATTTAGCGATATGGCTGGTAGCCTTATCCTGATGAAACTTAACACAATGAAGATTGTTTGAGTAAAGTTATAATCTCTTCTTTGAAAACAGGTGTTAAAACATATTTCTGATAGTAATCCGAGTTAATTTTGACATTTTTTTTCTACTTTCCTTATTTTAACAGTTCGTTATTTTAAGTTTTCAGTTATAAGAGAATCTAGCAATAACTATAAAACTTTCAGCAAAACTTTCCTTGTTTTTTCTGAACCAACATTTTAGGTCTTCCTCCCCCTTTTCGGTACCAAATTGATCTTTTTCTATTGCAATCAGATAAATATATCCAAGCCTCATAAATTGTAACTACATATTTTCATTTTCACCTGCTAAATAATTTTCATGAAAAAAATCTGCACGTAGTCTTACGCATAAGAAACGTGTTTTCGCATTTGGTGATGAACATGTATTTTTGTTTTGATTAGCATTAAATCAGATTTTATAATTTTGTGTACAGTCACTATAGAGATGTTTTAAAGATTATGCAATAGTTCTTTGATGGGTTGGATTTCTCTTAAAAACACGAGATGCGACTTTAGAAATAATAAGTGTCAATATCCATTGTGGTAACGTGATCGTACATATATATAATCAAACGTTTCATATCGTTTTAAACGAAAAAAACTTTATTCCAAAATAACAATTAAATGAAAAAAATGAAATGATGATGAATATTTGCATCGCAAGTTCGTACAATTTTAAGAACAGCATCCAGACAAGTTCAGAAACGCTCTTCAATACTCTGTCTCTCGAACTCCCAAACCAGCCTCCTTTATATAGGGAGGAAGCACCACTTCTCCCTCTGAGATAATCTTCTTTGATTGACATTTTCTTTCATTCACTTACTTTCACTTTTAAAGTACAACGAATTTTCTTTCTTTGGGTCTTGCTATCTATACAAAACGAATTCCTGACACATTTTTAACATCCCTAAGAAGACTTTGTCATCAATACAATTCTCACACAGTTGTCATGGCTTATTAAAGATGGAAAGCTTTTCATATCTACTTGAATAAGAAAATAAGGTTTTTCCTTCAACAGTATTATCTTCTTTCAATAGGTGCCAATCAAGAAAACTATTCACATTATTCTGGAATTATCTTAATCCCACTAGAAAGTACTAAGTTGATGGTCAATCCATCACACCATCACTTAATAATATATCCATCATTTTTTACCTTTTTCACAGTCAAATGTAAACTTTGACGTTTCTTTCCCTTTTTAAAAAAATTAATTATGCCACTTATTTTACGTGTAGAAATATTAAAACCATGCTTTTCACACCTTTTTTTTAATAATCGAATAAGCGTATTTCTCTTCGTAAAGCGCAAACATATAGCCTTCGATCCATTGTTTATTTTCTAGTGACATTTTAAAGCAAATAACCCTATTCCGAATTGAGGGAATTTGCAATAAATGGGGACATTTGGCGCTCGTAATGCAAATATTAAGGAAGAATAACTGAGCTTATTTTAGGATATGTTAATTCTAGAGTCTGAAGAAAAAATGGCGGTTTTTGTATTAATATTGCTGATTAATTGTTAAACCATACGAGCTTTTTAACTTTTAGCACTTTTTTATACGTAAAAATGTGATAATTTAAAACTCTTAAGCAAAAGAAATGAACTTTGTTGGTAATCTGTTATAAATGCATTTTTAGCAATATGTAGTTACATCAAAAGCATGTATTATTTCTTTCGATTAAATAAAATTATTATTTTTCTGTGTGATTTATATGATAATTTGCATGCTCTTTCAGTTTTTCAGTCAAATATTGTTTGATAAAAATAAGTTAAACGGTAATATTATTAATAATTGGTAAGCTTAAAATTATCATTAATTGGTTAAATATAAAAGTAATGTTGATTATTTGGAAAAAAAGAAACAATATCTTGAAAAGTAATAATAGTTTATCATTTTAAAGTTAAATAATTTGTTTCATATTTGAATAGTAAATATTAATACACAAAATAATAAGAAGAAGAATAATAATAAGAATAATAAGAATAAGAATAAATGTTGTGGCAGACCAGCTCCATCAGTGAAAATCGGCACAAGCTGAAACTGGTGACAATCGTCTATGAAAATGTCATAATCTACAACAAAAAAAATTACTTAAATCCATCAAACATCATTTTATCACAGTAAGAAAATATAATACTGATAAATTCCCTTATATTACATTTCCGATAGAAATTTTTTGCACAAATTTTGTTCTACATTGACATCTTTACAAAAAACGTTTCAATGAATAAAACTTGTTTTCTGTATTTCCAACTTATCTTCAAAAAATATTTTTTTACGAACTTTTTTTCTTTTCTTTTCCTTTTTTAATGTAATTTTTTTTTATTTTCTTATTCAGACTGGGTATTTGGCGATCTCGATGATTGGATTTCAGATAGTTGTGATTTAACTTTTGACTGTATATAGTAAAAGGTGACAGGAAAATGTTGTGACCCATGATTTTTATTTCGTGTTTATTTATTCGATTCAGCTTACTTTGTTAGGTTTTTTAAATGATAATTGTCGATAAATTTGTCATCTGAAAAAGAAAAAAAAATTCTTTAAATTCCTTACATTTTATTTTATAACAGCCATAAAATAAATTCTCTTATATTACATATATATATGAAAATTCTTTCAACAAACATTTGTTTCACTGTGAGGCCTTTACAAAAACTTTTCAATCAATAACAGAGGAAAAACTTTTTTTTTTTTTTTTTTTTTTTTTTTTTTTTATGGAAATGATATTTTTGCGGAATCCTTCTTTGGTTTTTCTTTCTTTCTTTCTTTCTTTTTTTTCTTTTTTTTTTAATTTTTTAATTTAAATTTCTTGTTTATTTATTGAATTTAGCTTACTTTGTTTGATTTTAAAAATTACAATCGTCGTGGGTACGTCATAACCGTCAACAAAACAAATTCTTTAAATTCCTTATATTTCATTTTTATCATGCCCCCCCCCCACCCCGGCAGAACTAAATCCATCGAGGGGCAAAATTTTGAAATAAGTGTGTTTGTAGTCTGCAACCTAAAAACAGGATTATAAACATGTAAAATATTATACAGAAATGTAATAATTCAAAAATATTATAAAACCCCTAATTATACTTTTAAATGCTTTTTGCAAAATATAAAATTACCGTCGTTGTAAGTATGTCATAACCACCAACAAAACAAATTCTTTAAATTCCTTATATTTCATTTTTATCATGGCCCCCCGACAGAACTAAATCCATCGAGGGGCAAAATTTTGAAATAAGTGTGTTTGTAGTCTGCAACCTAAAAACAGGATGATAAACATGTAAAATATTATACAGAAATATAATAATTCAAAAATATTATAAAACCCCTAATTATACTTTTAAATGCTTTTTGCAAAATATAAAATTACCGTCGTTGTAAGTATGTCATAACCGCCAACAAAACAAATTCTTTAAATTCCTTATATTTCATTTTTATCATGGCCCCCGGCAGAACTAAATCCATCGAGGGGCAAAATTTTGAAATAAGTGTGTTTGTAGTCCGCAACCTAAAAACAGGATGATAAACATGTAAAATATTATACAGAAATATAATAATTCAAAAATATTATAAAACCCCTAATTATACTTTTAAATGCTTTTTGCAAAATATAAAATTACCGTCGTTGTAAGTATGTCATAACCGCCAACAAAACAAATTCTTTAAATTCCTTATATTTCATTTTTATCATGGCCCCCCCGGCAGAACTAAATCCATCGAGGGGCAAAATTTTGAAATAAGTGTGTTTGTAGTCTGCAACCTAAAAACAGGATGATAAACATGTAAAATATTATACAGAAATGTAATAATTCAAAAATATTATAAAACCCCTAATTATACTTTTAAATGCTTCTAACAAAATATAAAATTACAGTCGTCGTAAGTATGTCACAACCGTCAACAAAACAAATTCTTTAAATTCCTTATATTTCATTTTTATCATGGCCCCCCCCCGGCAGAACTAAATCCATCGAGGGGCAAAATTTTGAAATAAGTGTGTTTGTAGTCCGCAACCTAAAAACAGGATGATAAACATGTAAAATATTATACAGAAATGTAATAATTCAAAAATATTATAAAACCCCTAATTATACTTTTAAATGCTTTTTGCAAAATATAAAATTACCGTCGTTGTAAGTATGTCATAACCGCCAACAAAACAAATTCTTTAAATTCCTTACATTTCATTTTTATCATGCCCCCCCCCCCTCCCCTGGCAGAACTAAATCCATCGAGGGGCAAAATTTTGAAATAAGTGTGTTTGTAGTCCGCAACCTAAAAACAGGATTATAAACATGTAAAATATTATACAGAAATGTAATAATTCAAAAATATTATAAAACCCCTAATTATACTTTTAAATGCTTCTAACAAAATATAAAATTACAGTCGTCGTAAGTATGTCACAACCGTCAACAAAACAAATTCTTTAAATTCCTTATATTTCATTTTTATCATGCCCCCCCCCTCCCCTGGCAGAACTAAATCCATAGAGGGGCAAAATTTTGAAATATGTGTGTTTGTAGTCCGCAACCTACAAACAGAATTATAAACATATCAATGTAAAATATTATAAAACCCCTAATTATACTTCTAAATGCTTTTTGAAAACTAGAAAATTAAAACCGTTTTTCAAGTTCTCTTTTGCTTTTCAATCACAGAGGAGTTGTGACCATATAAACACCCCGTTTAAAAAAATAACACACATGAACATAAACAGAAAAACAGAATTAAAAATTGTCTTCATAGGGGGTTTAAAGGAGGGTTGTAGTGGGTAGCTGAACGGGTACCCGCCCAACTAGCCGCCCGGGCTGGGTTTTTTACAACCATAAGGATTGTAGTGGGTAGCTGCCCGGCCTGGTTTAAAAAAAACGGGTTTTTTTACAACTATAACCCCCCCCCCCCCCCCAAAAAAAAAAAAAAAAAAAAAAAAAAAAATCTAAATAAATAAAAACTATAATAATAATAGTAGAGGAAAAGAAAATTTAGTTTATTAAATTTCAAAATCTAAGAAAAGGCAGTTTCTGCTCCCTTTCCCGGCGCCAATAATTTTCATCACAGTAAAAAAGAAAAAAAAGTCCCTTGTATAACATTTCCGATGACAATTCCTTGCATAAAATCTTACTGCACTTTGGCACTTTTACAAAAACTTTTCAATCAATAAAAGAGGAGCAACTCTGTTTCTCCAACTTGTCACACTCTTTCTCCAAAAGGTTCAAATCATTTGGCGTCAGTTTGGCGAGTTATCCTGAATTCTCCATTACAGCAACCCCATGGTTCCATCATACTGTCAAAAATTATAGTGTTCCGCTATGTAAATAAGAATTTCAGTGAAAACGTACGTGATGGGTGCGCACAATTTTTTAATGAATAATATGCTAATACAAGTGACGCAGCAAGTCCAAGTACAGGTAGATTACACAATCTTTGTTTATATATTTCTCTTCCTGCAATATCGTCTGCTATGTTTAGACCTTCTGGGTGACCTACATGTAACAGTGAGGGTAGAATAGAGAGTAGAATATCTCTATCTGCTCTCCCTTATCTCTATTCCGATCTCTGAAAAGAGATCCCACGTATTAAACATATTTTTCGTGTTTATGAAAAATAAAATGTTTATTTCCAAATGTTTATAAAATATTTATGTAGCATTATTGTTAAAGAATGTAAAAGAATATAAATACAGGTACAGGCTTGAACAATAGATAAATGTTGGAATCTCTAAAACTGTGGCAATTTATTAAAAAAAAAAAAAATAATAATAAAAATATTGATTGAAAAGGCTATATTCAATATATATATAATATATGTGATCTCTATTTTTTCTTCGGAAATAAAATAATTATTTTTTTTTACTTTAAAAAGAACAGCAAAAAATAAAGGGTTATTTTTAGATGCTTATAAAAAAATTGTATAGCTATACAGGTAAAAACAACGTAATGGAACGTATTAAACATATTTTTCGTGTTTGTGTAAAATAAAAGGTTTATTTCTAAATGTTTTGTAAAATATTTATGTAGCATTATTGTTAAAGATTGTAATAGAATATAAATAGGGGTACAGGCTTGAACAATACATAAATTTTAGAATCTCTAAAGCTTTTGCAATTTATTTTTTAAAAGATTTTTTAAATAAAAATATTCACTAAAAAGGCTATATTTAATATATGATCTCCATTTCTTCTTCGAAAATAAAATTAAATAGATTTTTTTTTTTTTTTTTTTTTTATACTTTAAAAAGAACAACAAAAAATAAAGAGTTATTTTTAGATGCTTATACTAAATTTGTATAGCTATACAGGTAAAAACAACGTAATGGAACGTATTAAACATATTTTTCGTGTTTATGAAAAATAAAAGGTTTATTTCTAAATATTTATGAAATATTTATGTAGCAATATTGTTAAAGAATGTAACAGAATATAAATACAGGTACAGGCTTGAACGATACATAAATGTTGGAATCTCTAAAGCTGTGGCAATTTATTAAAAAAAAAAAAAAAAAAAGATTTTTTAAATAAAAATATTCATTATAAGAAGGCTATATTTAACATATGATCTCTATTTTTTCTTCGGAAATAAAATTAGAGTTTTTTTTTATTTTAAAAAGAACAACAAAAAATAAAGAGTTATTTTTAGATGATTATTCTAAATTTGTATCGCTATACAGGTAAAAACAACGTAATGAAAAAATAAGTCAGGTATTTGAATGCAAAATAAATAACATACATTCTAAATATATTTAATGAACGGGTTAAATATTTATGCCATATTTATGTAGAAGTACTGTTAAAACCATCTAATAGAAAATTAATACAGGTACATACATGCAATATTTGGAACAAGATATAGATATAGAAATCTGTAAAGCTCTGTCAATTTATTTAAAAAACCTTTTTTAAATAAAAGTATTCAATAAAAAAAACTATATTTATAATATGATATTTATTTCTTCTTCGAAAATAGAATCCATTGGATTTTTTTTTTTTTTTTTAAAGAAAAGAAAAGAAAAGAAAAAAATCAGTGTTACTTTTAGAAGCTTAACCCGTATTTACGCATGGATAAATCCACGATATAGATATAGGAATCTGTAAATTTCTGTCAATTTATTTTAAAAACCTATTTTAAATAAAAGTATTCGATAAAAAAAAAAGGCTGTATTTATAGTATGATCTTTATTTCTTCTTCGAAAATAGAATCCAATAGATTTTGTATTTATTTATTTATTTATTTATTAAGAAAAGAAAAGAAAAACCGGAGTACCTTTTAGAAGCTTATACTAAATTTATATAGCTATACAGGTAAAACAACGTTATCGAGACTTACTTCAGGTATTCGAATGCAAAATTTTAAATTTTTGAATGAAAAATAAATATCATGCATTCTAAATATATTTAATGAAAGGTTATTTATAAATATTTATGCTATATTTATGTAGAAGTACTGTTAAAACCATCTAATAGAAAAATAATACAGGTACACACATCCAATATTTTGAACAAGATATAAATATAGGAATCTGTAACGCTCTGTCAATTTATTTAAAAAACCTTTTTTAAATAAAAGTATTCAATTAAAAAAAAAAAAAAGGCTATATTTATAGTATGATCTTTATTTCTTCTTCGGAAATAGAATCCAATTTATTTATTGTTTTTTGTTTTTTTTATGAAATAAATAAATAAATAAATAAAACGGAGTTATTTTTAGAAGCTTATACTAAATTTATATAGCTATACAAGTAAAACAACGTAATCGAGATTAATTCAGGTATTCGAATGCAAAATTTAAAATTTTTAAATGCAAAATAAATATCATACATTCTAAACATATTTAATAAACGAGTTATTTATAGATATTTATGCGATATTTATATATCAGTACTGTTAAAACAATCTAATAGAAAATGAATACAGGTACAGACATCTAGTATTTTGAACTAAGGATAAATATTAGAATGTCTAAAGAAGTTTTATTTTATTGTGAAAGCATCAATAAAATGAAAAACAACCGATATATGTTGTAAGGCTTCTTGATAAATAAAATTGAACAAATTGAATAGCTTTTTGTAAAGGATTATTTGGTAAATGTTTAGATCATATTTCTGTTGTTGTACAGGTAAAAACATTGTAATCGAAATCAATTGAGGTACGCGAATGAAAAAAAAAATACATACATACATATATATATATGCTACATTTACACATAAAATTAACACTATATCTACTGGTGTTAAATGGCACCTTTCAAAATATATCTATTTGTGGTTATTTTATTTTTAATTTTCTTTTGGTTATTGTATTTGTAAAATTCACGCTATTAAATGAAGTCTTATATTAAATATATATATATATATATATTTTTTTTTTTTTTACTTTAAAAAGAACAACAAAAAATAAAGAGTTATTTTTATATGCTTATACTAAATTTGTATAGGTATACAGGTGAGAACAACGTATTGGAACAATAATTTAGGTATTCGAATGCAAAATTAAAAATGTTTAATGCAAAACAAATACTATACAACCTAAACATTTCTAATAAACGAGTTATTTATAAATATTTATGCCATATTTATGTAACAATACTGTTAAAACCATCTAATAGAAAATTAATACAGGTACATACATCCAATATTTTGAACACGATATAAATATAGGAATCTGTAAAGCTCTGTCAATTTATTTAAAAAAATTTTTTTTAAATAAAAGTATTCAATAAAAAAAGCTATATTTAGTAAATTAGAACACATTTATGTTATGTTTATATAACATTATTGTTAAAATAAAGTAATGAAAAATGAATAAATATACAAGCATGAAATATTTAGAACTAAAAATAAATGTTGAAATATCTAAAGCTATATAAATTTATGTCCAAAGCAATTTTTTTAATTAAAAAAATATTCAAGAAAATATGCTATATATGATCTCTATTTCTTCTTAGGCAAGAAAATTTAATACATTAAACAGATTTTTTTCTTTTCTTTTTTTCTTTTCTTTTTTCTTTTTCTTTTTTCTTTCTTTCTTTTTTTTAAAGCAAGGTTATATATAAATGTTTATACTAAATTTGTGTAGCCGTAGATATAAAACAATGTCATCAAAAATTAATTCAAGTAAATGAATGAAAAAAATTTAAATTAAAAATAAATATCATATAATAAATATCATAAATATTATTCACGAAAAATGTTTTAATGAAAAATAAATATCATACAATAAATATCATAAATATTATTCAAGAAAAATATTTAAAAGCAAAATAAATATAAATATTATTCATGAAAAAAATTTTAAATGAAAAATAAATATCATACAATAAATATAAATATCATTCGGATTTTTTTTAATGCAAAATGAATATTATACAATAAATATAAATATCATTCATGAAAAATTTTTAAATGCAAAATACATATACAATAAATATAAATATCATTCATGAAAAAATTTTAAATGCAAAATAAATATCATACAATAAATATAAATATCATTCATGAAAAATTTTTAAATGCAAAATATATATCATACAAAAAATATAACTATCATTCATGATTTTTTTTTTAATGCAAGATAAATATCATACAATATATATAAATACCATTCATGAAAAACTTAAAATAAATATAATACATTTCTAGGAATATTTAAATTCACGGGTTATTTGTAAAAGTTTCTAACTATATTTATGTACGTTAGAAAATACAATAAAAATTAATGCAGGTATAGACATGCTTATTTTTGAGCTAAAATTTTAAAAACTAGTAATATACGTATAAAAAAACGTTATTAAATATGTTTATTCAATATAAAAGGGGGTTATTTGAAAATTTCTGCAAGATATTTGTGTAGCAGTACTGATAAAATAATTTAATAGAAAATTAATGCAGGTACAGAAATGCAATATTTTGAGCTAAAGTTAAATGTCAGAATATTTCAGTTTGTTGGCAAAAGATTTCTTAATTCAAATATTCGTGAAAAACAACTAATATTGAAATATTATCTATATTTCCTTTAAGGTGAAAAAATATCTCTCTTATTAAATGGGATTTTTAATTTCTAAAAGGAGAGGAGTAATTTGTATTGCTAAAACTATGTAATCGAAAATTAATTCAGGAAAAAGAATGGAAAATTTCATAGGGAAAAATAAATATCATACATTCTGGTGATATTTTATTTAATTTTACAACATTTTCAGTAAAAATAATCATGATAACAACGTGATATATGAAATATATCACGTTGATATATGAAATATACGATCTCTATTTCATCTTAAAAATAAATTCACGTATTAACTAAGGTGGGTGCCCCTCATATGGTCATACTAAAGTTTAAGAATTTTCCCTTCCGTCATTTTGAAATAATCAAAATCATTTTATTTTTTTAACGTTCTCAGGTTAACCCTTTTTATCCTGAATTAATTTTCCAGCTACTTTTTAGATGCTCAGAATCCTCGATTATTCCCACCAGTTTTTTTTTTTTTTTTTTTTTTTTTTTTTTTTTTTTTTGTTGTAAAGTTTTCCTTATCTAATCATAGCATTTTTGCGATTCAATTAGGTGAAATTTCTCATTTGAAAAACCGGTGGTAACAGATTAAAAATTCTGTAAAAGACGCTCGTCGCGAAGGGCTTAAAGTGGTACTTATAAGTACTGTCAGGATAAAAGGGTTAATGGACTTTCCTTAAAAAAAAAAAAAAAAAAAAAACATTCCTCATGAAAATAATTTTTATTATTCAAAAAGAAAAAAAAAAAAAAAAACGGAATTCCAAAAATCTACTAAGTGGCCATTTTAGGAACATGTGCATATGATATGGCTACCATTGTTCACAAATCATGATTTTCTTCAATTTAAAAATGCTATTCTGCTAAATTAAATAATTTTGGTGTAAAATAAATAAACATGATACTCGACAATTCTTTTTGTTATTCAAAAGTGGATTTGATACAGAATTTTTCACCAAAAATGAAGTTGTTTACAAAATTGGCATTACAATTTAAGTTTTTATTTAGAAAAATGTGAAATCCTTTTAGAGTTTAAAAAAAAGTGTTGAAACAAATTACTGATCGCAATTGGAACAAATAAAAATGTCTTTATCCTAGGCTTGCGTGGTGCACTTGATATGGTCCCCTTAATAGCCATATCAGGAACAGATCGGCTTTCACGAAAATCGTTTAATTTTGAACAATTCGTAAAATATACGCCATCAACGACAGCACCAATTGATAGAGCATTAAAAACTGAACAGTGTGTGATGATATTCCTTTAAAAAAAATTCTTTTAAAAACGTGTATAAAAAAGGCTTATCAGATAAAAACAAGAAGTGATTACACCAAAAACATAAAATAGGAAATTGGCGTCAAATTCCACAACCTAGCTGAATGGCAAGTGATCACATGATACTCTAAGAAGCTCCTTCATGGTATGTTCATGACATTTAGCGAAATTTTTGGTTAGCTAACGTATAATAAGGGGGGGGGGGCATATCAGGAACATGACCATAACAGGCGCACCTTACCTTATATTTATTCAATTTTGTGAAAATAAAAAATAATGGATTATTGTATGCCTTTACCTCTATTCCTTTTCGATTGGAACAGTATTTCTAAATCAATATAGTGCAAACGTTTACAAATACGCCTTTTTTAAAATAAATAAATCCATTTAATAATGTAAATTCTTTACTTTTGTCAGAGGAAATGCAGATCTTACTTCACATATTCATTGTTTTTCGTGAATATTTTAAATAACAATTGCTTTGGCAATTAAATTGAAAAACATTTATAGAGTAAAATATTTATTGTGAGTCCAAAATATTGTGTACCTGTATTAATTTTCTATTAGTATATTTTAACAGTATTTCTAAATAAATATAGCAGTAACGTTTACAAATAAAACTTTTTAAAATAAATACATTTAATAACTTGAATTATTTATATTTTTATCAGAGGAAATACAGATCTTATTTCATATACTGACAGATATATTTCATATATTATTGTTTTAGATTACTATTTTATATAATAAATGCTTTGACAAATAAATTGAAAAATCTTTAGCGATTAAATTATTTACTGCGAGTTGAAAGTTTTGCATGCATGTACCTGTATTAATTTTCTCATGCATTGTTTTAACAGTATTGCAACATGAATATGATCTATAAATGTTTTTCAATTTAACTGCCAAACAATTTATTATTTAAAACATTCACGAAAAACAATCAATGTATGAAGTAGGATCTGTATTTTCTTTCCAAAAAATAAGGAATTTACGTTATTTATTTATTTTAAAAATGGTTATGTGTAAGCGTTTGTGCTATATATATTTTTAGAAATACTGTTAAACTATTGTAATAGAAAAAAATATATATGAATACAGGTGCAGGTATGCAATATTTTGAATTCAAAATAATTATTTTATTCTTTAAATCTTTTTCAATTTAATTACCAATGTATTTATTATTTAAAATATTCATGAAAAACAATCAATATATGAAGTATATTAATTGTTTTCCACTGAGAAAAATAAAGAAGTCGTGTTATTAAATAGATTTATTTATTTAAAAAAAGGTTTATTTGTAAAGGTCTGTACTACATTTATTTAAATATACTGTTAAATTATTCGAATAGAAAATTAATACAGTACAGACACGCAGTATTTTGTTTTTCAGTTTAATTACCAAAATCATTTATTATTTAAAATGTTTATGAAAAACAATCAATGTTTGAAGTATGAAGTAAGATCTGTATTTCCTCTGAAAATTCAAAGAATTCATGTTATTCGATAGATTCGTTATTTGTAAATGTTTCTACTATATTTATTTAGAAATACTGTTAAACTTTTGTAATTTAAAATCAATACAGGTACAGACGCGCAATATTTTTAATTCAAAATAATTATTTTATTCTCTAAATGTTTTTCAATTTAATTGCCAAACCATTTATTATTTAAAATGTTTATAAAAAACAATCAAGGTATGAAGTAAGATCTGTATTTCCTCTGGAAAAAAATCAAAGAATTCACATTATGCAGTAGATTATATTTATTTCAATAAAGAGTTATTGGTAAGCGTTTGTACTTTATTTATTAAAAAATAAAGCTAAACTGTTGCAATAGAAAATCAATACAGGTACAGGCACACAATATTTTGAGCGCAAAATAAATATTTTAATTACTATATGTTTTTCAATTTAATTGCCAAAGTATTTATCATTTAAAATATTCATTAAAATCAATCAATATATGAAGTTGATCTGTATTTTTCCTCTTAAAATTCAAAGAATTCTTGTTATTCGACAGATTAGTTATTTCAACAAAGAGTTATTTGTAAACGTTTGTACTATATTTATTTAGAAATATTGTTAACCTGCTGTAATAGAAAATCAATACAGGTATAGGCACGCAATATTTTAAACTCAAAATAAATATTTTATTCTCTAAATGTTTTTAAATTTAATTGGAAACGCATTTGTTATTTAAAATGTTCATGAAATACAATCAATATATGAAGTTTCATCTGCATTTCCTTTGAAAATTCACAGAATTCTCGTTATTCGATGGATTAGTTATTTCAACAAAGAGTTATTTGTAACCGTTTGTGCTATATTTATTTAGAAAATTGTAAAACTGCTGTAATAGAAAATCAATACAGATATAGCGTATGCACGTAATATTTTGAACTCAAAATAAATATTTTATTCTCTAAAGGTTTTTCAATTTAATTGCCAACGCATTTATTATATAAAATATTTACTAAAATCAATCAATGTATGAAGTAAAATCTGTATTTCCTCTGAAAAAAAGCAAACAATTCCCGTTATTCAATAGATTAGTTATTTCAACAAAGATTTATTTTTAAGCGTTTATACTATATTTATTTAAAAATACTGTTGTAATAGAAAATCAATACAGGTACAAGCACGCAATATTTCGGACTCAAAATAAATGTTAATGTGTGTCAAAAGATATTTCAGTTTATAGTCAAAACTCTTACTGACTATTAAAAGGGCATACGACTGTTTAATCATCAAAAAATTATATTTCCATAAAAAGGGTATGCCGAAATTCCGTGTGACTTGGTAAGTTTACCCAAACATATAATATTTCAAAGCAATATCCTTGGGTGTACTGTGTTATGTTACCAGTTAGAGTACTGGTGTATAACGTCAACATTCTCAAGGCAGTAGATGCAAGTACTGATTTAACACATTTTGTGTGTGTGTGGGGGGGGGGGGGTGCTCTAAATTGAACCCCAGAGTCCAAGTTACGACACAGAAAAGGTCAATATTTTCTAAGCGTTTTAAAATGAACCGCACACACACACAGAAATCCTATAATCACGTTAGTTATGTCTAAAAATATTGCAGGTGTTCTCAATAATGTAAACAATTATTAAAAGGATACTTTAAAACAGGTCTGTTCAACGCGACGCCCGCGGGCACCCCTTTAAAGTTTCCAGTTTACTTGTTTTTTTTTTTAAATAAAAATCCATTTTAAAGGCTTATTTCACTAAAACTTATATCATTTGCACGTTTTTGATATTGTTATAATAGGCGCGCGATTAAGGTTTCTGGCTCCTTTCCTTAGGGGAAAAAACGTGATCCCCCCCCCCCCCCCCCCCCATTCTTTCGTTCAGGAAAATGTAACTCTAAATTTACTATGATTTATGATTTTCTGTAAATAATTTTTACATAGAATTCCTTGCAGGAACCTTACGGCTACTACTGCGAGGTACATCTGCATCGTATAAGATGTGTGTATATTGATACCACTACCACACTAATATAATATTATTGCATGTTTTGAGTCATGTGAATATTGGTTCCCTTCTTTGTTACAATGGCGCCCCTGCGTATTGGAAAGATTGTCAGGCCTGCTTTAAAGTGGTTTATCTATAAATGTAGAAAACGCAGTAAAAAAAACTGCACGCTAGATTTCTCTTGAACTATTACTTAATATTTTTTACAGGAAATATTTACGGATTTATATATTTTATCTATATCTTAAGACTGAATTTAAATTTGCTCATAATAATTCAAGCCACAAAATAGGAAAAGAAAGCCATAAATAAACTCTAAAAAAATTTACTTTCAACTTTATTTTTAAAATAGAAATGTTGCTGATTCAATCTTAAGATCTATAAATCAGTAAAGATTTCATATAAAAATATTAAGTAGTTAAAAAAAAAAAAAATACTGCAAAAAGGGTACATTTTTGACATTTTGAGATAAACTACTGTAAAACATCGTTTTAATCATTCATGACAAAGAGGACACCTGACACATTTTTAGACATAATTAGCGTAAATATAGGAATATTTTTATGCGGTTTGTTTTAAAATTCTCAGAAAATATTGCTCCTTTATGTATAGTTTTTCGAAAATTTGAATGAGTCGAAGATTTAGAAATCGTATGCCCCCCATAAAATATTCATGAAAAATAAGCGATGTATGATGTATCATAATTCAAGTCACAAAATAAGAAAAGAAAGCCATAAATAAATTCTGAAAAAATCTGCAATACTTAAAATTCATAAAAACACAAATAAATGTAAATATATTGCTTAAAGGGGCATAAAAACATACATAAAAACATTTAAAAGCACATTAAAGTCCTTTTAAAATCAAAACGTTTTCAACCGAACTTACTCGGTCATCATCAGTGAAAAACTACATACACATATTGCATATAGTTTTTCACTGATGATGACCGAGTAAGATCGGTTGAAAAACGTTTTGATTTTAAAAGGACTTTAATGTGCTTTTAAATGTTTTATGTATGTTTTTACGCACCTTCAAGCAATATATTTACATTTAGTTGTATCTTTATGAATTTTAATTAGTAAACAAGGTGAATTTGTACTGAAATTTTAACTTTTTATTGAATCTGCAATACTTTCAACTTTATTTTTTAAATATAAATTTTGCTGATTCAATCTTAAGATCTATAAATCAGTAAAGATTTCATATAAAAATATTAAGTAGGTCAAGAAAAATCCTGCGAAAAGGGTACACTTTTGACATTTTGAGATAAACTACTGTAAAACATCGCTCCTCGTTAATCGCTAATCGTTTTCTCTAATTCAAAAGAAAAATTCATGTTATTACGTAGATTATTTAAATAAAAGGATTTTAATAGAATTCAATATTTTGAACTGAAGATAAACATTGTAATCTAAATATATTTCAGTTTACTGACAGTTAATTAAAATTTTCAGAAAAACAAGCAATAAATGATGTATTACTTATATTTCCTCTGAAAAAAGAAATATGATTCACGTTATTAAATAGGTTTATTTATTTAAGAAAATGATTATTTGTAAACTTTGTGCTACATTTATTTACAAAAACTGATAAAATAATCTAATAAAAAATTAAGCTAATACAAATAAAGACATATAATATTTTGAACTAAAGATAAATATTGGAATCCTTAAAATTAATTCAGTTTATTGTCAAAACATTTATTAATTGGAATATTCATGAAAAACAAGTGATGTATGATTTGTATTTTCTCTAAGGAGGGGGGGGGGAGAGAATTCAAGTTTTTAAGCCGGTTTATTTAATGGGAAAGGGTTATTTGTAAATATTATACTATAATTGTGTAGGTGTAGGTCTACTGGTAAAACAATGTGATTAGAAATTATTTCAGAAACGTTGACATAAAGAATAATAAACTTAATATTTTTTAATGGCGCATTTCAGAATTTCTAGTTATACAGGGTGTCCCAAAACTCCCTGACGCATTTTAAAATTCAATAAAAGATCAAGCAATTGGGTACGAGAGTGCGGTTTGGGCGAAAATACTTCTTATGATCTGAAATTTTGTTTAAGCAAATAAAAAAAATAGTTCCAAAAATTTTTCATAGATGGCGCTGTTCCAGGACAGTTATCGAATACGTAGAATGTCTTTATACATAACAATCGCGAAAGACGCACAATGCATATGCACAGTTTTTGTCAAACTATGGCAACCCACATTCCAGAAGTTAACAATAATCGTTTATCCCAGAAAAAAGATATATATGTAGGTTCCTTGTTCCATGGTCTATCCATCCTCACTCGTTTAATCGAACGCAGGAGGGCGAGTATTGTACTGTAAACATGTCACTTATTTTACGTGTAGAAATATTGAAACCCTGCTTTTCACACATTTGTTTTAATAATCGAATAAGAGTATTTATCTTCGGAAAGCGCAAATACATAGGCTTCGATCGATTGTTTATTTTCCAACGACATTTTAAAACAAAGAATATTTTTAATGATGCAGACGATATTTAAATCCTATTCCGAATTGATGCCATTAGTTTTTTTTTTCTTTTAATCATATAAAAAGTCAAAATCGTTACAAAAATGTGTGAATGCTCTCTGTATAGAATCGGTCGCATCTGGCACCTTTTTTCATAAGGTCGATTTGAATTTGACGACAACATTCTCTTTGTTCGAGAACCGAATCAAATTTTACTGGAATTTCTTGTTCGAGGATCGAATTTTTCAACAACTGAAGCGTTCGAGAACCGATGTTCTACTACACAATCAGTATCAGGGGGTTTTTATTTGAAAATAATAAGTAAACAGATTATGCTCGTTTAAATTTTTTAATAATATATTTCCTATTCCTACAATATCGTTCGCAGTCGAAACAAAGTAACCAATTTGCTCCCTTTCTTTTCATTTGTCATATTTTTAACCACCTCTTTGTCGTTTCTCATCCGTTTGTTTACTTTTGTTCTTCCTCGCATATTATTTTCGTCTGGTTCTCTTTTCATACGCAAACATGCAATGCAAATGTCAATATTTGCCGGTCTTCTAGAATCGACCGAAATAGAATTCTCACGTGCATGGCCGAAGTCACCTGTTCATTGTTTGATTTTATGTCGCAGCGAGTTATGTAATCAAAAAAAAAAAAAAAAAAAAAACATGAAATTTATAGCTGAAAACGTATATATTTTACATCCATTTTCTTTGTTTTTAAATATGCAGCATTTTTGTCCTAAAATAGAATACGGTTTTTAAAAATTTAATGACGAGCAAATGATAACAGCTATTGAAATTATTCTTGCAGGAAATTAAAGTGTGAATAAGCGTAGCCCAAAACTGCTTACATAGTAAGTGTACCAACTTAATACTAGAATAGAGGCGCAAAATTGACACAACTGCGCTACTTTGTGGACGGGTTGATAACTGCAAGTGCGCGCTCTTTTAGGATGACGTCATTAGGTATGACAAAATCTACAATCTGCGCATTCTTCTGAGCATATATCGTGAATCTTTACTCACTCATGGAAGATTTATCTTGATTACCAGATTTTATTATCAATATTTGTCATACAGTTTGTTTCGATAAAATATGTACATTTCAAAACATTCACAATATCATTTAGTTTCAGTAGTAAAGGTAATAATATATAAGCATTATGTAAGCACTATTGCCTTTTCTCTCGAAACTAAAAATATATGGTGAATGTTTTTTTAAATATAAATATGTTTATGAAAACAAACTGTATCAGAAATATTTTGCAATAAATCTGGTAAACAAGATACATCTTCCATGATTGAGTAAAGATTCACAATATATACTCAGGAGAATGCGCAGATGATAGATTTATACGTATATAATCTTTTTTCTCGCCAATGCTCCTATATTGAAAAAATATCTTGCCCTCTAAACATATTAAAATGTATTGTTACCGGGAAAACACCTGTGTACCTAATTTTTATTTGAAACAGCGCTGCGCCCTCTATTGCCGACAGATGGATATTCCACAGATGACACTGTCACTTCAAATTTCACAAATAGTGGACTATCATAGTTTTTCCCATTGACCCTTCATATCTTATTTTGACCAATTCATGAATGAAGTATAGTGAGTTGAATTCGTTCAAATCATTTTAAAACACGCTGTATATTGTATATAATTACATAGCTAATAATCCAAGAATAGATGCTATTCTTTTAGCAACTCGGATATATGTATTTCTCTCATCATTATATTAACTTTCGCTTTAAATGAGAGTTCCTATCGAAAGTTCATCCTATTAAGATAGCGTTGCGGAGTTACGGAAAATTCCGACTTTCGCTTTCGCTTTTTAACACTTTCAAACATAGTTGAAATGCTGGATAGAACCTAAGATATTGGTATATCCCGCATCCCACGTTAAAATAATCAAAACAACGGCAACGATATGGGTGGCCGTGTTTACGAGGGCAGAAAGCAGACAGGCGCCGAAACTGATAGTTCAGCAATGCTGAACAAACAGAGATTTATGACAGACAATCCAGAGGGGTCATAAAATGTGCTAAGATATACATCGAACCGGCGATTCCAGGAAAACAAGGAGAGGAGTGATACATAGGAGTACCTAAGAGACGGAATATGGCTGGAGCGAATCAGAAACATCGTGATGATCAGATAAACGTGGCGACCAGTAAAAGTGATTCGAGAGAGCAGGGAAATTGACCGCCAACATCAACATTGGATAAAAAATCCTTAAGAGGAGGTAAATACTTTTTACACCCCTCTGAAGGAAAAAAATAACGAAAACTTCACTAGAACTCAAAAATCACTTCCATCAGAAAATCCTTAAGAGGAGGACATCTTTTTCAGCAGCTTGCTACCAACATGAAAGTTGGCTTTTCTATATAGGCTGCAGTGCTATAGGCAACAGCCTACAATTATAATTAAGTCATTCAAACCTTTTTTTAAATATGTGCCCATGGAAGCAAGAACTACTGGTGAACTACTCTATGACTGCTATTCTCTTGAGAGGTACAGGTAGATATTATTCACCCAGATACTGTGTAAATATTTTTAAATTAATTAATTAACGTTAAGAAGATTATGCTTCTCTTGCCATCCCCAGGATCAAGGATGTATGTAAAGGTTAAATTATTATCATAAACTTATTCAGCACTTACTTAAATTTAAATAATTAAAATAAGAAATTAATAACTCAATTGATTAATATATTATATTGTTAAAATGAAGTCTCGTGAATATAATGTGTATTACCTTTTTGTATGATTATTTTACTCTTTGCTTTTTTTTTATGTTTTATATCTATCTTCTGTAAATAAAACCCTTTTTATTTTACCCTTAATTTAGACTCCAGCATTTATTTAGTGTATAGTGTGATGTTTAATCTAGAGTAATATATATGTTGGTTTAAACTACTGCTTTCAGTAAGATTTTACAGCGGGCTTGAGGGGTCAACCTTAAGGATAAGTTTCTTCAAAAAATAACACAACGCCGTACATCCTTTTTTATTTAATACAAAAAAGCTATCCCAGGTTGCACGATCACAATTTCCCCTCAAATTGCCGCTAAGATAATTGGTGTGTCTCTGACAGAAGGAGTTAATTATTATGGGTTTGAGTAACGCCCTGCAAGTTTTATATATATGTTTTAAATCTCTCCAACAGATAGAAACCCCAATTATTACTGGTGCATGTGACACAGGAATTTCTCTGGTGTTCAGCTTTCTTCATATCCAGCCCTTTTAATTATTCAATTTATAGCTTATTTTAGATAATTAAATATTTTGTACTGGATTAAGAACTTATATCTTAGATCTAATGAAATAACTTAAATAGTAATAATAATGATGGACATTTAAAGAAACTAAATTTATTTATATTCAATATTCTCTTTTAGAATTGATAAATTTACTCAATAAATGTATAGAAGTTATTATTTACATAAATTTTTATAATTAGTTACTCTAAACATATCCATTTAAAAAAAATAATAATAATAAGATATATATTTTTTTTTTTACTTCTCATATAATTATTCTAGTAGTATTTAATATTTTTTTTGTAAGCTAACATCACACTACTTAAAATAATTTATTTCGGTAATTGCATGAATAATAAGAATAATTACAATTATGACAATAATAATACAAAATAAATGATAAATAATATCAGCTGTAAAGTGTAAAATCCTGATCCTAGGGTATGGGTTATACATAAAAAAAATAATAAAAAGGTATTGGCACTCAATTGCATTTGCATAATTAAAATTGTCTTTTATATTGTATATTTATATGTCGCGATTGTAATTACAAGCAAATAATCTTCATATGAAAACAAAGGTTTCAAAGGTCAATTCCTAAGAATTAGACCATTTTTGTTGAAAGATTGCATATTATTTTTGTCTCTGAAATATTTATTTGACTTATTCATGCAAATATATTTGAAAGTGATAAAAAAATGAACTATTATTTGTTCTAATCCTTGAAAAAAAAAAAAAAAGATATATATATACATACATATAAAGAAAAATAAAAGATAAAATTAATGATAATACCAGTGATAAGCTGATAAACTTTTATTATCTATTTATTTTATGTGTATTTCTTGCATACTTATAAGTGAACAATTGAAAAAAAAAAAAAAAAAAAAAAAGTTCATTTTTGAGATGTTTTTTTTTTTCACTAAACTGCTGATTAATAAAAAAAAAATAATAATAATAATAATAATAAAGGAAAGAATAAGTGTAGGAATTATTAGATTTTTAAATAATTATTAATACTTATATCAGCAGAATTAACGTAAAATTAAAAATAACTAAAATTGAACAAGTTTTGTAGTAATCTGATCTCTTGTTAAAATGCCTTACAAATTTTATTTTGCGTTGGGGTATGGCAAATAATAAAAGAAAATTTAAGAGAAAAAGTGGAAATCTCAACGATTCATCTATACAAACAAACAACTCAGGAAAAAAAAAACAAAAATAAACGGGGACAAACTGATATTTTGTCACCAAAAACAAGAAATCAACATAAAAACAAACGAAATCAGGCAGAAAAATCTATACTAAACGCAACAATGGCGGAATCTACACCAAGTGTAGACACTATTTTGTCGTTGATTCCAACTTTTGACGGAAAAAAGGGAAATAGAGTGGAATTCTACCTGCAAGAATTCGAGAAATTAATAGCACAAACTTCGCTAAAAGATGATTGTAAATTAATCATTCTGAAAGCAAAATTAATTGCAAACGCAAGGGAAAAATTGGCGACAAACATCAAATTAAACAGTGAAACAGATTACGGAGAATTTAAAAAGCAACTAATAGAATGCTTTCAATCCAAAGCGAAATTTTCCGAAATCCAAAACAAATTTTTTACGCTTAAGCAGAAACCATCGCAAACTGTAGAGGAATTCATCACCGAATTCAACGAAATAGCAAAAGAGTACATCAGTAAAAACAACGAAGAAGGTCAAAATGGGTCCACCAAATTTATTGATTTGATTAAATTGACACGATTTCTGGATAGTTTAAGAGCGGATTTCAGTTTAGATGTTCGCAAAAACTCCCCGAAAGATTTTACAGAAGCATGCAATTTAGCACTCAAAATGGAAGAAGCTTACAACGCGTGCAACTTAGAGGAGATTAACGTGGTAAAGAAACAAAATGAATCCGATTTAGTGGAAAGCCTGATAAAATTAAATGCAAACAGCGCCGAACAGATTCAGACTTTAATGACCGAATTAAATAATTTAAAAATTCGCGCTAAAGATACAATAGGAGCCAAATCTAAATGGAACATTGTTGGTTTAATCAAAGGAATAATAGTAACCAGACAAATTATAAAATAGAAAAAAAACCACAATACAAAAATCAGATTTTCCAAAATAATAAATTTTCTAACAACACCAAACAAAATTCAAATTTACATCGTCCGGAGTATCCCATGCAAAGCATTAATTGGCAAGGGGGGCATTTTGGACAAAATTTTGCACAAAACACAGGCCTTAATTCTGGACAGAATTTTGGGCAACACTCAGGTCATTTTGGACAGAATTTTGGGCAACACTCAGGTCATTTTGGACAGAATTTTGGGCAACACTCAGGTCATTTTGGACAGAATTTTGGGCAAAGCTCAGGTAATAATTCTGAACAGAGTTTTGAGCAGTACCCGGGCTTTGGCCAAGCTCAAAATATGGATTTCGGGCAGATGCATAGTAACAATTATGGGCCAAATCATGGTAATAATTTTGGGCAAAGTTATGCAAACAATTGTGGGCAAAATTATGGCAACAATTTTGGACAAGGTTATGCAAACAATTGTGGGCAAAATTATGAAAACACAAATGCACAGAGGGGTAATTTTGATAGGCCTAGAGGTAAACCAGGATCAAAATACTACAATAAAAAATACAACTATAAAAACTCAAGCAACACAAACCGAAACTCAGATGACAAAGATAGAAAAGAACCAAAAAACTGAGTGGGGGACTTACTAACATTAATAAAACGCACCCGCGTGAGTCACCCCACAGCGGGACTTTTAAAACACCAAACGAACAATTTGATACACCTAACATTTTCAACTCTCAGGCTCACAGTTATCCTCAGGGATTTGGATTTCTTATGGATATAAATGCACAAGGAAGTGCAATTAACAGTGATACTAAGGACAAAACACAACAGGATGGAATATTTTTAAATAAAACTATTGCCAGTGTCAATAATTCTAAAGATAATCAATTACCCATAATTGACATGAGCATTGATAATATTAAATTAAAAGGATTATGTGACACGGGAGCAGCTGTGTCGCTGCTGTCCCCAGGTATATTTGACAAAATAAAGCAAGAAAACATAAAATTTAAATACCTAGGTACCCAAATTAAAATTAAAACCCTAACAAACTCAACTATTTTTTTTAAACACTGTATAAAAATTGCTTTTCGCTTAGAGGGCATTTGCACCACTGGTACATTTTATGTGACAAACAAAGAATTTGATAGGGATTATCAGATCCTACTTGGGTATGATTTTTTAAGGGGCAACAACATCACATTAGACTTTTCACAAAATGTTCTTAAACTAAAAAACAAAGTCATTCAACTTAACACTTACATGACAGAACAGAATGAAGAAATTAATAATCTAGCAACTGAAAATCAACAAAACACAGCTCAACACGATGATGTCATTCATAACAACCCAAAAAAAAACAATTAAAAAAAAGGGGGGAGCACACAATAAAAAAAATAAATTGTATGCAAGGAACAAGCGCAGAATATTTCTAACCCCACACTCTAAAAAAATCATTACACTTACTTGTGATGAACAAATTAATGAAAAAGACATAATTCTAGCAGAGCCAGTTAGAGACAATACCGAGTATAATATACAAACATCAATTCATGAGGTGCAACGCAACAACTTAATAAATATTATAATACATAACAATACGGATAAAAACATTTACTTAAAACAAAACACTAACATAGTCAAAATCACCACAGACATAGAATGCAAAGAAGATGACTCAGACATTGATATTGATCAGGGAAAAATTCACCAGATCAATCAACTAAACATTCAGGAAGTCAGACAACTTCGGGAGGCAGAACTTAGCATCAATGACTTTGATTTAGAGCATCTCACAGAGGACTTACAAGAAACATTCAAAGAATTATTAATGAGCAAAGCTCACGCTTTCTCTAAAACATATGACACGTTAGGTCAGAGTTCACTTGTATGTCCCAAATTCACATTAAATCACGATTTCCCTATACAAACAAGACCATATAGACTGCCCCAAACCTTAAAGGAAACAGCATGGAAGGAAATACAAACATTACTAAAAGCAAACATAATTGAAAAATCAGATTCAAACTACTCTTTTCCTGTCGTATTTGTTAAGAAAAAACAAACACAAAAAGATAAACAAGAGCAAAAATACAGAATGGCAATTGACTATAGACTCCTAAATGAAATACTACAGACTTACAACTATCCAATACCAGATATCAAAGACATTTTATATAATATCAGTGGGAAACAATTTTATACTGTGCTTGATCTACACAGTGCCTTTTTCCAGATAAACCTCAGACCAGAAGACAGAAAAAAGTTAGCATTCATAACAGAGTTTGGTAAATTTAACCCACTAAGGCTTAGTTTTGGCACAAAAAATAGTAGCGCTTATTTCGCCGAATTGATTGACAAAGTCCTAGGACACTTTGACAAATCTAAAGTCGCTTATTTTATGGACGATGTTATTATTGCAACAAATAATATTCAAGAAATGCTACAACTTATAAAGGAAGTACTCGAGGCATTAATTAACCACAACCTTACAATTGAGCCAGCCAAAATGCAAATTTGTAAACAGGAAATAGACTTCCTAGGATTCCAACTAAATCAGGAGGGATATTCTCCGGCTAAAAAGAATATTGATAAAATACAGAACTTCATCAGACCAAAATCAAAAAAAGGAGTTAGATCACTTTTAGGACTGGCGAATTACTTTAGATCACTGATTCACAGATACACTGACATAGTTCATCCTTTAATTGAGCTTACAAAAGAGAAAGTGAAATTCAAGTGGAATGAAAATGCAGAAAAAGCATTCTGTAACATACAGCAAAATATCATGCAAAAACCAACTCTCAAACCACCTGACTACTCAAAAGAGTTCGTATTAATTTGTGATGCTTCAAAAGTAGCTATATCAGCCATTTTGGCTCAAAGACATCAGGACAATTTGGTACCCATTGAATTTTTTGGGCGCAAACTCAAAGAACCTGAGAAAAGCTACCCGAGTGTGAAATTCGAGCTATTAGCCATACATGAAGCAGTAAAACACTTCAACCACATTCTATGGGGCAGAAAATTTACAATACAAACTGATTCGCAATCAAACACAAGACATTTAAACCTTGAAACGCAATCAGACATAATCAAAAGATGGTTAACTGACTTAGCCGAATATAATTACTCGTTTGAATATATAGAGGGCAAAAACAACCCAGCTGACTATGTTTCCAGGAATATCAATAACATAATTGCAGATAACAATTTACAAAATAACTTATTCAAAATGAATTCTGCACTTTCAAATGAAAATATAAAAAATGAACAATACAGAGATGAAAAACTAAAGAAAATTATTGACAAAATTATTACGGGTAGAAACAACAAAACCACAAATAGATACACACTTAACACGAACAGGATGCTCATTCTAAAACCGGGACAGAACAACAAAGAATTGTTAATTGCCCCAGACACTCTTAAAATTGCTATCATGGAAGATGCACATGCTCCGCACTTTGGTTTTCAAAAAACTTACGAGTTGATAAAGGATAGACTCTATTGGTACCGTATGTATACGGATATTAAAACTTTTTGTGCTAACTGTACTGCATGCCAGACAGCTAAACAGCACAGAACCATCAAGGTTCCTATAAAGAGGGTAGTAAAAGACCACGAAATTGGGAGTAGGCTGCATATAGATATATGCGGAAAACTGCCAGTAACATTTCGAAAGAACGCATTTATACTAACTATAACTGACTCCACATCAAGATTCTTAGAAGCGGTTGCACTAAGGAATGTGGAATCACAAACAATTTTGAACGTGTTAAATAAATACTTCGGGATGTTTGGTCTAGCAAAAGAGGTCTATTTAGACAACGCACGTTATTTTCGCAGTGATGTATTCACGGAATACATGAAGGCTCTAGGGATAGAACCACATTTCTCAAGCCCGTTCAGGCCAAAAGCGAATGGACTGGCAGAAATCATCAATAAAATTTTGAAGAGTTCACTCACTGCCATGAGTAATAATACCCTCGAGTGGGATATCCGACTTGAGTTCTTTAAATTAATGTACAACACATCTAAACACAGAGCAACAGGTTTCCCACCTTCATTATTATTCTTTGCTAGAAATCTAAGAACTCCTTTCACAACGCATATTCCCTCGGAGGATATTGCAACCAAACAATATGTTAAAAATCGAATGGAGCATCTTAAACAAATCAGGATTGAAGCACTGGCAAATCAGGAAAAATTAATGAAAGAGTATGTTCGCGATGAGGACTTACAAACGGTGAAGGATTTAAAAATTGGCCAAATTGTTTACCTCAAATGCATCAACCCACACGCTTTAGCAAAAAAGTGGGACGGACCAATGAAAGTAATCAGAAAACTGCGAAATCACAATTACTTAATGTCCGATTTATCAGGGGTATATAAAAGCAACATTAAGAGACACATTGATTTGCTATTCGTACCCAAGCATGCAACACCATGTAACGAGGACATAGACAATCAGTCTACACAATCACTTTCTGATACAGAATCTACGGAGGAAATATAACAAATTGTATAATATAGGAAAAATTTGTAAATAATTTTTTTTTTATTCTCTCCAAAAATTTAGTCAAGAATTTATTTTGAAGCTCAAAAAAAATTTTTTTTTAGCTCATACTGTTATAATTATGTTTCAAAAATAAGTGTATACTGGGACACTATCAAGTCAAAGATACAAGTCACCCAGGACTAACATTGAGCCAAATTTGTACTGAGTTAAAATGTACAGATAATCGGTAACAAAAATAAATATATATGTATAAAAAAATATCCCCATAGACTTCACAAAATAGTGCGAGAAGAGGTCGCATTATTTATACTAGCAAAATACAAAAAATATACATATACGAAACTCCACAAAATAATTAAAATAAATAAATAAATAAAATAAAAAGGAAAAACAAGTATACTTTTTTTACAGGGAAATTAAGGATTGATTCTGTTACAAGGGGCAACTTATGTTTTATATTTAGCATTAAATACTACACCTATATTTGTTTCATAGGACAGTACACTGTTTAGCTACATTATAAACAAATTCAAAAGGGTTTTCGGTATTTAAACAAAAAACATTTTTGCCATTTTAAATTATTCATTCCTACTTCTCACAAAAAAAAAAAAAAAGATAATAATCATGAATATATAACAAAACTATGCAGGCAAAAACTTTATAAGTTGCCTAGGTCAACGGGATAATATATTCATTGATTAGTAATAATTAAAAATGATCAGGAAACAAACTATTGCATACTCAGCTAAAGGTAACAAAAAAAAAAAAAAATTTAATAAATAATTAACTACAAAAAAAAAAAAATTATATATATATATATATCCATATATTAAGGATAAATTTAAAATAAATATATAAAAAGTTTGATATATATTAAGAATCCTTTTTTTAAATATGTGCCCATGGAAGCAAGAACTACTGGTGAACTACTCTATGACTGCTATTCTCTTGAGAGGTACAGGTAGATATTATTCACCCAGATACTGTGTAAATATTTTTAAATTAATTAATTAACGTTAAGAAGATTATGCTTCTCTTGCCATCCCCAGGATCAAGGATGTATGTAAAGGTTAAATTATTATCATAAACTTATTCAGCACTTACTTAAATTTAAATAATTAAAATAAGAAATTAATAACTCAATTGATTAATATATTATATTGTTAAAATGAAGTCTCGTGAATATAATGTGTATTACCTTTTTGTATGATTATTTTACTCTTTGCTTTTTTTTATGTTTTATATCTATCTTCTGTAAATAAAACCCTTTTTATTTTACCCTTAATTTAGACTCCAGCATTTATTTAGTGTATAGTGTGATGTTTAATCTAGAGTAATATATATGTTGGTTTAAACTACTGCTTTCAGTAAGATTTTACAGCGGGCTTGAGGGGTCAACCTTAAGGATAAGTTTCTTCAAAAAATAACACAACGCCGTACATCCTTTTTTATTTAATACAAAAAAGCTATCCCAGGTTGCACGATCACAATTTCCCCTCAAATTGCCGCTAAGATAATTGGTGTGTCTCTGACAGAAGGAGTTAATTATTATGGGTTTGAGTAACGCCCTGCAAGTTTTATATATATGTTTTAAATCTCTCCAACAGTGGACTATCATAGTTTTTCCCATTGACCCTTCATATCTTATTTTGACCAATTCATGAATGAAGTATAGTGAGTTGAATTCGTTCAAATCATTTTAAAACACGCTGTATATTGTATATAATTACATAGCTAATAATCCAAGAATAGATGCTATTCTTTTAGCAACTCGGATATATGTATTTCTCTCATCATTATATTAACTTTCGCTTTAAATGAGAGTTCCTATCGAAAGTTCATCCTATTAAGATAGCGTTGCGGAGTTACGGAAAATTCCGACTTTCGCTTTCGCTTTTTAACACTTTCAAACATAGTTGAAAAGTTTTCGTGAATTCGATTTGTCTCTCTTCTGTTTGTCTAATCGTTCTCTAACTCTCGTAAATGTACTTGGATTGCCATGAAATTTTTAGATGTTGTTGTGGTTTATTATAGAATGCTCGGTGTGGGAAATGAAGTGTGTAGCATTTATAGTTCGATTATAGGGGTCAGTGTTGAATTCAGGGGGTGGGCCGGGGGGAACATCCCCCCTCCGGAGATTTGAAATGTCCCCCTCAGAAGATTTGAAATTTTATACTTTCTATGGCCAAAAAGTGGAATGTGCCCCCCCCCCCCCGGAGCCACAGTAATCCCTCCCGGAGAAAAGTGTCTGAATTCAACACTGATAAGGGCACACAAAAGAATTCCGTACTATTATTACGTTCTATCAGGAATAATCGGTCAAGTACATTTATAACGCACTCAAAGGGTTTCGTACAGTAAATGTTTTAATTACTATTTATTAATTAATAAACATCTACTACCCCTAATTTTTTTCATAATTTTAGTTTTAGTAGATTCGGAAATAGGAAAGGGGGGGGGGGGTATATATTTCCTAGTATACTTTCGACGATATCTCTGAAAATATAATACCTAAAATTAAAACAAATATATTTTTGAGTTCGATGTTACACGATCTTTTGAACGATATCCTACACGATACATGAAAAGAAAGTTTTTTTTAATAACTTAATATATCGGCTAATTACCGGCTTTTTTTTTTTTTTTCGAAAATCATTATCAAATATCCTTGGATGATTCTGCGTCGATAGATATACCTCGAGCGCCCGTCAACTCCCCCGCTGACTACCGAAAAGTAAAGTTTGTGTGTAGCGGAAAAATGCGTTTTCTCAAAAACTATGTTACGTAGAAAAATCGTTATAGTTTTTCTGAAAGGTTTAAATAAACTTCTAGTACCCCTATTTTTTTCATAATTTTAATTTCAGTAGATTCAGCAATAGAGAGGGATAACATATTTTTGCGGTGCATTTTCGACGATATCTGTGAAAATATAATGCCTAAAGTTAAAACAAATATATTTTTGAGTTCGATATTACTAGATCTTTCTTACGATACCCCACATGATGCACAAAAAGAAAACTTTTTTTTCAAGTAACTTAAGCCCCCTCGATTTTCGCTAACCATATTTGTGAATGGCTAATAATCTGAAAATATGTGGGTAAAAAGGCTTTATAACTTTCCACGTCCCATAGTTTACGAGAAAAAGGGAAGTGACAGACGGACGGACAGACACAAGAGTGATCTTATAATGGTTCCGTTTTTACTTTTTAAGTACGGAACTCTAAAAATTGGTTTGCGACGCATTTTATTGATGTTGCGATATTTCAAACACAATGAGATTGATATACATCATTGAGATGGATTACAGCTTTCTTTCTGGGGAGTATAGAATAACTAGGTTTATAGTTCGTTAACAGAAACGCACAAAAGTATTCCAATACATTATGATCTATAGGATCTATCAAAGAGAGTATCAATATGAGTAATAGAGAAAGCAAGTAGATAGGACGCCAGCAAGTGATTATAACGTCATATGAGTTTGAGGAACGTATTGAATCATGATAAAAACCCGATTATGGAACTATTGATATATTTTAACATTTTGAAGGTCTCTATACAACATGTTTAATTTTGAAATTGATTTTTTTTTTAATATCGCATTAAGTCCACATGACAGATATTATTATGACAGAGTATAACAGCGGGCTTTGCCCACTGTCGAGCTGGTTCATATATTCGAAAAAACGAGAAAAAAACAGACAGGTAAATTTTTACTTTATAAAAAACGACTTTTTTTTAATGAATTTTATTTGGATTTATTAAAGAAAGGGTAAAGTGTTTTGAAAAGAATATTAAATGAAACCCTTTGTGCGATCTTCGATCACACTTACCCACTTGTTTTAAATTGCTCATTTAGATATTTCATTTCATTCAATGATAAAATGAAATGTCTTAATAATATCCTGTTAATATTGCGAAGCATTTTATAATCTATGCCTGATGCATAATATGAGGTAATGTGTTGAAAACTTGTTGGTGATTTTCCTTTTCACCCACCCCATTTCCCCTTTCTGGTGTTTGCTAATGAATTATTAAACTTAATTTCTAACAAATTATTTCCTGAGAAAGACCAAGTTAAACAAATTAATTCAATAAATATCATTATCTCAAAAAAAAAAAAAAAAAAAAGGAAAAAAAAAAAGAAAAGAAAAGAAATAAATAAATAAAGAAAAAGAAAATCCATAACAGAAAAAATTCGAAAAACGAATTTAATGTGGAATGAAAGATTCACCTTGTAGTTAAAATCGATAAAATACACATTAAAACATGCTTAAAAAAGTGCCAAAAAAAGATATTAAAACATATTTATTTACACCCGAGATCTTTCGAACGCAAACATGGTCATCATCAAGGGGAACTTTTGACTGAACTGATCATACAATTGTCGCTTTCACTGTGCCAATACGTAGCGAAGTTTGAACAAAGGGCTAGTCTATTAATATGTAGGGGTGTATGAAGAAAAATACGTGAGTTCCGGCGCTAAAATCAGAGAATCATTGGAAATTTTATGTAAAGGACATAGAGCTTGTAAGGATAGTTTATCTTATAATGTACCTAATATCTTAAAATTATCCTGAACTCCAGCGTCAGAACTCACGGATTTTTCTTCATACACCCCTACATATTAATAGACTAGCCCTTTGTTCAAACTCCGCTACTTATTGGCACAGTGAAAGCGACAATTGTATGATCAGTTCAGTCAAAAGTTCCCCTTGATGATGAGCACGTTTGCGTTCGAAAGATCTCGGGTGTAAATAAATATGTTTTAACATCTTTTTTCGGCACCTTTTAAGCATGTTTTAATGTGTATTTTATCGAAGAAAATCCATTTTGTGAAATTTGGTAGTAAAAAAAAGTATTTAAATATTAGCTTTTTAATTTTTTTCTTTAAGCCATAGCGTAATTAGCGAAAACTAATCAGTGAATGTAATTGAACTTTTCGGATTTTTCCATATGTTAGGAATTTTATACGCATTTTAAACACATTATCAAACAAGTTTTCTTTCATCGATCTTCCTCCATTACTGTCAAAAATTCTCAATAAAACAGTCAACATTAATTTTCTTTACGTAAGAATTAAAGATTTTCTAATAAATAAAAGCTCTTACCTGCGGGTTCGTGATGGGATGCTTAATACGGGTATCTTGATCATATCCGTCAGTAAGGCTCACACACACAAAATACAAAGTCTTTAAATAAAAACACACATTTACTAACGTTAACAGAACACAACAATTAAAATTATAAATCCTTTTCTTAATGATTCACAGAAGCAACAATCATTACATCTTTTTCCTTTGGTCTCAAAGACCCAACTGGTTAAAATATTTCTCTGCAAGCGAAAAGAAAAAATTAGTATACAATAGTTCAAAGTACAAATTTAAAAGTCAGTCTTCGTGCACGGAAAATGAAAGTCCCAGCGAAATGTAGAGGCACAGTCTGCGGTTTTCAGAATTCTTTTCTTCACATTCCCCCCTTTGAGTTCACTAGGGGACAGAACTCAACTTGAGCCAACCCCAACTTGCAGTCTATCGGGAGGACGTACTGTCCGCCCTCGACGAGTAGACAGACAGGTTTGCAAAGTGGGAGCATCCCGACTTTCTCCTTCCCCACGCACTTCTAGAGGACAGAGTTTTTTCACCGGTCGAATAAGCACTCCGTTTATCGGTAAAACACTTTCTTCAACTTCCGGGGGTTTCGAGGCGTATTTCTTGCATACAACACATTTACTAATCACGCTTTTAATAGTCTTACGACTTTTTAGAATCCAATATTTTTCTCTTAGCACGGTCATCAAAAATGATACACCGCAATGACCAAATTCGACGTGCTTCGAAAATATGAGTTGTTGTACAACGTGGTACTTTGAAGGTAAGACGACAGGTAACCTAAAGTTAAATTCATCTTCTCGATAAAAAATTTTAGTTTTCACACGGATGATATCATCCGAATCTGTAAAAGTGCGTAAGCATTTATATCTTTTATCGTTCATATTTTCAAATTATTCCTTTTGTACTAGCTTTAAAATAACTGTTTCTGCCTTCTGAATTTCACTGTTAGTCAATTGACCGAATATTCTGTCGTTACTACCCCTTTTCGAATTTTGAATAAATCGCAGAATCCAACCAGTGATTCGCAAAATTTTACTGTACGAAGAATAGCGATTATAAAATTGGGAGTCATTACTTTCTAAATTAGAGGCAGTTACAATTGTTTTTCGTTTTTCTGTATTTACTATTTCCATGTTAGGCAAAATGTTAGACTTAGGCCATTTTTCTTCGGAATCCAAAAGCCATGTCGGTCCTAACCACCACTGAGACCTAATAAGGGATTTCGCACAACAACCGCGTGACGGCAAATCTGCTGGATTCATATGTCCAGGTACGAAATTCCACGAAGCGGTAGATGTAAGTTTTCGAATTTCTCTAACTCTGTTTTCTACGAATGTAGCCCAAGGTCCTTCCCGTTTTATCCAATATAACGCGTCCATAGAATCTGACCAATAGAACGTATCAATATTTTCTAGTTTCAAATCTGCTTTAATGCTATTGGTCAATCTAGCTCCAATGCAACAAGCTAGTAATTCTAGACGCGGAATCGAAATGTCTTTTAACGGAGCTACTCTAGAACGGGCCTGAACAAGTTGACAGGTGACAAAATTCGATTGCTCATTTCTGAGAAAAACGCATGTAGCATAAGAAGATTTACTCGCATCGCAAAGGGCGTGTAGAGATAATTTTCCCATTTTTACTGAAAAGTCCGATAATTTTCGAGGTATTTCAAGATTTTCTAAATCCTTAATTTGGTTACTCTATTTTTTAAATTCCTTAACTATCTCATCGGGCAATTTGGAGTCCCATGAAGCTTTCATTTTCCAACATTTCTGTAAAAGAAATTTTGGAATTAAGGTCACGGGACAAGTGAAACCGATGGGATCGAATATTTTATGCGTTAAGGACAAAATCGTTCTTTTTGTGATGAGCTCATTCTCAACTTTAAAATTCCGGAAATCACACGACAGCGTGTCCTTTTCGGTATCCCATATTAAACCAAGTAACGGAATTTTTATATCATTCTCGTCGTTCAAATAACCCTTGTTTTTATTGCCTAATCCAAATTCCTCGCATTGATTATAACACCAACCACGAAGATCAAATTGTGCTGATGCCAAAAGTTTTCGTGCTTCATTTCGAAAATACTCTAACTCTTCCCTCGACTCTACACTGGCTACACAATTGTCTACATAAAAGGATTCTTTAAGTTTTAGAGCAACATCTTTAAGATTTTCAGGAGCCTGATCTAAGTGATGTGTAAGAGTAGCAGCCAAAAGGAAAGGGCTACAACTATTCCCGAAAACCACCCTACAATGTCTATAAATCTCAAGGTTTTCGGAATTCCCATCTCTCCACCAAAGAAAACGTAAATAATCCCTGTCTTTTTCATTTAGAGATATCTGCAAAAATGCTTTTCGAATATCTGCTACAACCCCTATCTTTCCTATTCTAAATCGACTTAGGACGGAAGGAATTAATTCAATTAAATTAGGTCCCTTTTCTATACAGTCATTTATGGAAACGGAACCCCTAACATGTGCTGAACCATCGAATACCGGTCTAATTTTGGTTGTAGACGTAGGCTTGATTACCGCTCTATGAGGGAGATAGTGGATCTTAAAAGGGTTAAATTTTTCATCACAATTCACTTTTTCAATGATCCCCTCCTCTTCCCATTCATCCAAAACTTTTTCGTAATCTTTCAGTAAACCGCAAGAATTAAGATTTTTGATATTATTTTGAAGGCGTTTTTCTGCTAAATCTTTATTACTAGAAATAGGGGGGGGGGGGGGTGTTCATTTATCCAGGGGAGACTAACTTTGTATCTACCGTCATTTTCTCGGCTTACTGTTTCTTTAAAATGTTGCATAATCAATTTTTGAACTTCTTCCTTAGATTGTTTTTTAGCCGGATCTACTATGCCTAAGGAATCTAGATTCCACAAATCCGTAATTTTTGCATCATTTACTAATAACGAAAGGACCAAAAGAGAACTATCCCTTTCGTTATCATTAATTTTCCCCATAGTAGTCCATCCAAGCGACGTTTGCATCGCAACTAAACCGCAAGAAAGATTTTCAATTTTTCCCGTAAACAAATTTCCCACAATATCTGCTCCTAACAAGACATGTATTTCGTTAATATCCCGTTCATATAAACAATTTTTACTTTCCGGGCAGATATCGCTCAAAAAAATATTTTTTTCTTTTAATTCCGAAATACAATTAAGATTTCTAATCTTAGGAACAGTAGCGCAAATTTTGTCTTGTTCCATGACCTCAATTTTGATATTTTTTCCTCCCCTCAAACCCCTTAAATCTATAGAATAGCAATTATGATCAACCGTTGTTTCGGTACCTCCAAAAAGCCCATGCGTGATTTTTACTTTTCTTATACCTTCTAATTCCATTTTATTGGCCACGAATTTTGAGATATAAGATTTTGAAGACGCTGTGTCTAAAATAGCACGCACTATATATTCAAAACCGTTATTGCTTATATAAATACACAGAGTTTGTAAATAAATTGTGCTCGACAAATTTTCCTTCGAAAAGAGAGTAGTATCCGACAGTTCGGTTTTTTCTTCCGTTTTTAGGTGCGTTCGTAATTATATAAATACGTAGCACCTATAGTCGTCGTTTGGTCCGTCCGTCTGTCCGTCCGTCTGTCTGTCTGTCCGTCCGTCTGTCTGTCCGTCCGCATATAACAACGCAAAAACTACCCAACCAAATGGTTTGCAATTTAAAATATATTATCTTTGCAGAATTTTGTCGAGACATTTCAAATTTTATTAAAATCGAATCAAAACTTTAGGAGATATTAATAAAAATATTTATTAAGAAATTTGATTTTTTTTTTTAAATCGGTGCTTTTTTGTTAGAGGAGCTTCCGATGGATGTTAAATCGTCAAGCGACCGAGATACTTATTTTATTACAGAAATTAATCTGCAGACGATATAATTCATTTCACAGAATTAAAAATCATCAAGATCTGAATATTTATATAACTAGCTGATACATATATATCTGAATATTTATATAACTAGTTAAGATATTTGTATGAACAGTGTCATAAAATATATACTTAACTAGCTGTTTAGCCCGTTCTACGCATGGGATATCATGAATTTAATTCTAAAACGTGCGTACGAACGCACCTCGTTTGTAACGTTTGACGTACAATTTCCAACTTGTTTCATTTGTTTTTGCTTTATAGCAAAATAGCACATTATGGTTGCCTTTACAATGACAGCAGACTATTTTTTCTTTACAAAAACGCGATAAATGTTTCTTCATTTTCAGACACTTAAAACATGCTCCCTTCTGCATTAAAATACTTTTTCTTTCTTCAATAATTAAGCTAGCTGCGAACTGACATTTGGATGATCAATGTTTTGAAGTGTTGCAAAAAACACAATTCGATAAACTTAAATCTTCCTCCGTATTAGTCGCTATTAAATCATTCACAGTCGGATATATTTTATGCTTAGTTCGCGAATCGTGGATGTTCTTATCGGGAAAAACGTGAGTTTTCCGGCTATCTTCCTTAATTGCATTTGACAACATCGCTTTCTCTCTGGCGTGTAAACAAGATGATAAAAATTTTATCAGCTCTTTAATTTCGTAATAACCTTTCTCATTTTCCGATTCATTTAATTCAATGAGAAGATCTTGAGGAATTGTTTTTAATATGGTGGTACACAATACACTAGATATTTCTTCAATATTTGTACCGAGACTTTCTAAACTTCTAAGTTCAACAGATAATTTGTCGAAATATTTAGGAAAAAGATATATATCTGCAGAATTTCGTAACGGCTTGGTTGCCAAAATGTTACTCATATGAGTATGAATCAGCATTTGTTTATTTCCGTATCTATTTTTCAATAGTTCCACTGCAGCATCGTAATTCTTTTCTGATATAGGTGCTTAACGCCGATATTGTGCTTAACGCCGTAGTTTTTAATTGAGCTCGCAAATAGTTGAATTTATCAATTTTATTTAAGGAATTGTTATTATGAACGGAAGATTCAAAACAATTCCAAAAAGTAAGCCAGTCATTCATATTCCCATCAAATATTGGAATACTTAATTTAGGAAGTTTTACACGTACGGAATTCTCTCCCCTATTATTAAATGCAACGTCCGAAGCATTTTCGTAATTTACTTCCAGTTTTGACTTAAAATTTAAAAGCCCTGCTTTTATTTCTCTTATTTTTCTATTTGCGCGCGATTTCCAAGAAATTACGTTTTCAGCATACTTTTCAGCTGCTTCCAATTCTTTTTCTAAATCATCTGGATTAATCAATAATTCTAAGTTACTGTCCGTAAATTTTCAAGACTTAAATTTGTCTGTAACCGATTCGACATATTCTTCTAATTCTTCAGCAGACACATCTTCTAATTCTATTGAGTTTTCGATTTTGCTTAATGCTTTAGTGACTGCTGATCGTAAAATTGTTCGTCTTTTTTTAAGAACTTCTAACGTTTCTGGTTGAGACATATTTTTGTGTGTGTGTGTGAGTCGAAATGATGTATAGTTCAAATCTTTTTAATTCGATTTTAAATCTTTCCCAAACAATAAGATTTCAAAATTTTCTAAATTATTTCTTATTTCAAAAAAAGATTTCAAACTATATTCTAAACTATTTCATAATTCACAAATATTTACCCGCACTATACATCCCAGCAGGGATGCCATGTCAAAAATTCTCAATAAAAAAGTCAACATTAATTTTCTTTAGGTACGAATTAAAGATTTTCTAATAAATAAAAGCTCTTACCTGCGGGTTCGTGATGGGATGCTTAATACGAGTATCTTGATCATATCCGTCAGTAAGGCTCACACACACAAAATACAAAGTCTTTAAATAAAAACACACATTTACTAACGTTAACAGAACACAACAATTAAAATTATAAATCCTTTTCTTAATGATTCACAGAAGCAACAATCATTACATCTTTTTCCTTTGGTCTCAAAGACCCAACTGGTTAAAATATTTCTCTGCAAGCGAAAAGAAAAAATTAGTATACAATAGTTCAAAGTACAAATTTAAAAGTCAGTCTTCGTGGACGGAAAATGAAAGTCCCAGCGAAATGTAGAGGAAGAGTCTGCGGTTTTCAGAATTCTTTTCTTCACAATTACTTCAATCTTCAACTATGTGTTTTCAAACAATGTTCATCGTCCTACTCCCTTTATTACAATCTTAAACTGTACATTTTTTCAAAGATCTTCCAACATTCATGCCCGTTTATACTAATGTTCAATTATAGTATTTTTTTTTTTTAAATTCTTTAAGATACTTCTTTCGTTCTTCCGCCATTATAACAATCTTCAACAGTAAATTTTAACATATTCCAACATAGTTGAAAAGTGTTTATGGATTCGGTTTGTTTGGTCGTCTCTCTGTCCGGGCTTTAACTTGCGCAAATATACTCAGACTGTCATGTAATTGAGGTGTGTTACTGAAATTTAACATGGCATGTTCTGTAATGAAAATGAAGTGTTCAGCATTTATATTTTATTTACAGGGACCACTCAAAAGAATTCCGTTACATTTTGATCTAAGACGAAATATCATTTGTACTACATTTTAATGATATTATGCTATTTCAAGCATATTAAAACTGATATACATCACTGAGGCGCACTACAAGATATGTACTATAATAGCATATGGTGCATAACTGGTTATCGTTCATTTACAGGGACACACAAAAGCGTTCACTTACAGTTGGTCTGTATGTGCAATAATTGCTGAAAGTGCATTTTCAATTGATGTATGCGTTTTTAAATTTAACTCTTTTTTTTTTCCACAATTCTTGGTGTGTATAAATTCTACAGATGCACAAAAAAATTCGAATAGTACTATTCCGTTTAATGACGAATATTGCATTTTATATAGAATATATAGAAATAAATAATAAAAGTATGTCTTCGCTTAGATACAATATGAACGTAGAATAAATTACCGATCGAGGTCTGCCTATTATAAATGTAAATCCTAATATTTTTTTTTTCTATTAAAAGAATAATAATAATTTAGAAGTAAAATATATATTATTAGTATATTTCTTTTATATATTTAGCTTCAGATTTTTTTTACCCTTATCTTATTATTTATGTTTCTTACCCTATATTCACCTTTTCAGCGTAATAAAAATTTTGTAACACTTGAATCTAGCACAAAATAGCAAAATCTAAAGAAACTTCCTAGCTTAAGAGAGATTAAATTTGGGTGACATATTAGTTTTGGCTTCGACCCATAGGTTTAATGTCTTACAAAGAGTTATGATCATCAAATGTTGTTTAGTGGATGTTACTTCAAACAATTTCTAAAGAACGGTTTCTGCTGCCAAGTAACACAGTAAAGAAATGAAATAATCCTCCTTTTAAAAAAATTCTTGGCACCTCCAGTTTGGTGAGAACAACGGAAGTTTTTTGAAAATATTATAAAAAAATTCTTGTTCGTAATTGTTTTATGAGGAGTAAATATTCATATATTTTTAAATATGATCGAACTGTTATTCAGTAGACTTGTACCATACATCAGAATATAAGGCTACAAGTTGCTTTTATGTTTATTTAGTTTTAAAAAAAAGGTAAAAAAGATAAAGAAAAAGGGTACTTTTCTGTTAACCTGGAGCCAGTTTTATCTACCCTATATATATAAAAAAAAAAGGAACTTGCAAAGCAAATTAAAAAAATAAATTTATTTCTATATTGTTAAGCCCGAGAAGGGACAGATATTAAAATTATTTTATTTAGTCAATGCTACAATAATGTTGCATTTTTATATTAAATCTTGCTCAGTCTATTTAATCTTAAAAAATTAAATTTAAATTTGAAACATGATATTAAAGCAACTTTAAAACATTTCATTTAGAAATCTAAATAAATCTTCAACTTTTTAAATTATTTGAACTTCTCATGTTTCTTGTCTGTTAGAATTTGCTACAATACAAATTTTGCATAATGCATGTAAAACTGAAAAAAAAAGTTGAAGATTTATTTAGATTTCTAAATGAAATGTTTTAAAGTTGCTTTAATATCATGTTTCAAATTTAAATTTAATTTTTTAAGATTAAATAGACTGAGCAAGATTTAATATAAAAATGCAACATTATTGTAGCATTGACTAAATAAAATAATTTTAATATCTGTCCCTTCTCGGGCTTAACAATATAGAAATAAATTTATTTTTTTAATTTGCTTTGCAAGTTCCTTTTTTTTTAATATCTCAAGTTTTTTAATAACAATTTAATATGAAGCAGATAAGATTCAAACGAGGCAAGTATGTGAAAGACTGCACATATCAAAATCAGTATTGGTAATATGAAATATACAGTTCAAACATTGATTATTCTGTAAACAATTAAAATAATAAAAGTAATTTTTAACAAAAAAAAATGTATATAACGGACTTTAACGGATTGTTTCTCATCTTCATAATGATAATAAACGAATCATGTTCATTTTTGCAAATAATTTTATTCCATCGTGTAAAATACATTTGCAACCACTTTGGAAAGAGACACTAGTAAGCGGTGTGTGAAAGCTATTAATAAAATCTTATGTTGTTTTATCACATAAGAAGCATAAAAATAATAATGAGTATATATGAAACAACTGTATTCTGATTTTGTTATAAAATGTGTAGTTATGGAGGATGAAATTTTCAGCAAAATATTTCTTTTTGTAGCTGAATAAATATTTTACCTTATATTGACAATTTCTTAATTTAACATTTCTGTAGAAGCAAAATGTAAACATCTGCAAGATTTTTTACAAAACGTGTACGATCTGTTATTTTCATATCGTCACAAACAGTCCATTTATTGATCTCGTTTTCATTTGAATGCACCGGTTGGTTCCTATTTGAGACCACCATTTGGCGAAATCGTGCCAAATCGTCGATAGTTAGCCAGATGTAGCTCTTTTATTGTTGGAAAGGCTGAGCAATGATATTTTTTGTGATGACGCGTTTGTTACGTATGACGTATTTGTTACGTCATCAAGTGATTCTTTATTCGACGTTTATTTGTATTTTAATGATATTTAATGATTTATAAGTTATTTAAAACATGTTTTTTTTTTAATACAGTTAAATAACACTTACGTCATTAAATTTATGTTTTAAATTTATGTGTTTATGTGATATGATATTAAAAGAAAAAAAAGCATGTGATATGATATTAAAAGAAAAAAAAGCATTGAAAAAACTTCATCATCTGCTTCTTTATTTGAAGCTTGATTTTTTTTTTTTTTTTTATGTATGTGAGTGGCTACTCTTGTTACTTTAGAACAGTTATAAATTAATTGATTGCAGTTTTCATGGAAGTCTCATGTTCACGAAGCGATCATACATGCGGTATAGTGATCGCCGCATTTACAAATTTCGTGTATTTTTGTGATCTCTATACAACGAGGTTGCTGTATCCAGTGATGTTTTTGTTCGGTTTCATGTTCCCGAAGCGATCATACGTGCGGTACAGTGATCGCGGAATTAACGAATTTCGTGTATTTCTCGGGGATTCCGATATGACGAGGTTGTTGTATCCAGTGATTTTTTTTTCGGTTTCATGTTCGCGAAGCGATCATACGTGCGGTGCAGTGATCGCGGCATTAACTAATTTCATGTATTTTTTGGGATTCCGATGCGAAGAGGTTGCTGTATCCAGTGATGTTTTCTTTTTCGGTTTCATGTTCGCGAAGCGATCATACGTGCGGCGTGTACAGTGATCGCGGAATTAACGAATTTCGTGTATTTCTTGGGATTCTGATACGACGAGTTTGCTGTATCCAGTGATGTTTTTTTTTTCGGTTTTGTGTTCGCGAAGCGATCATACGTGCAGTACAGTGATCGCGGCATTAACGAATTTCGTGTATTTTCGTTTTTTCAACTTCACATTAATCGTTAACTTTTACGTAATATCGATGAAATGTGTATAAAATGTTGTTTTTTATTGCTCATATCATCTTTTTTATATCTATCTTTTTAAATTTGTCAAATAAAATATTTTATTTCACTCATAAATGCAGTATCTAAAAAAATCAACTGTGTATGGTATAATTTAATAATTCTGTATTTAAATTATCATTCTTTTGTCCAAATTGTTTTGAACGAATAAAATTTTACATTCGTTACATTGTTACTCTCGTATAAATGCAATATATTTTTCAGTGACGTTTTTATCGCTAAATTCATTACTTTTCCTATGTGTAACTATTTAAAAATTAAGAATGGCAACATTTTACCACTTGCTTATTGTGGGTTACAATATGATAAATGTAAGTACAGCGCCTAGAATACATAGTGTGGAAACCGGCTACAAAATAGTACTAAAAAATTGTATCCAATAAATGTACAACGTTGTTGAAAATATTAGGATGGGTTCGCAGCGCCATCTGCTAGCTCTTGACATTGTATTAGAATGTTTCGGCTGGTGGTAAGTATTTTAAATACTTAAATTATATCATTTTCTCCTCTGACTTAGTGATTTTTATAAGTTTTTTTTAAATTATGAAAGCATGGCTAAAAAACGTGATACGCATTTTTTTTGTCTCTGGTTGCAACATTATCGTAGGAGCACCGTTGCACATTTATAGGCTACAACTTTTTAGCACTTTTTAAAGCATTACACCATTTGCCGGTTTCCACACTATGTATTCTAGGCGCTCTAATGTAAGTAAACAATTTAGAAATCGCCAATGTGGCATCATTTTTAAAAAGCGCCAAATGGTGGCTTGAAATAGGCCTATGCCGAATGCACCATTGTTATATAATGGCCTGAATCAATGAACTTTCCTTTATGCAAAATAGCAGATTTTGTTTAAAGGTTATATTATTTATTAAAACCTTTTGGTTTGAAAATCCTGTTATAGGGCACGTAATTTAAAAAGTTTTATTCGGACCCATAGAGACATTTGTTGAAGAAAATATGGCTAGTTGCACAAACAAATATTTTCCACAAGAATTTAATCGAGTTTGACACATTTTAGTTCTGTTTTTGCAATGAACACAGGCAATGTTTTCAGTCTGCCATCGTGTTAGGAGATCATTGAAATCAACTGCATCTTCCCTATTATTAAAGTCATGTGGAAATCTCACAATAAATGCATTAAATGGTTCTGTACTAATACATATATCTCGATAACTTGGGCAATTACCACATTTCTCCCAAAGATCTTGCTTCAGTTGAAAAAGATCTATGGCATTGACTTTTTGTTTTGACAAATTTTCCAGTAGGTAATCAAGAAATTCTAACGGGTCTTGATCAGTACCATCATGAAACTTTACATGAAGTGTTTTTCTGACTTCAAGTGTATCTACGGTATCAATCTGTGGATTTTGCAAAGTAGTGAATATTTGTTTCAAAGCTTTTGTTGTAGGACCAGGATCAATAACTCTTTCCTGAATTTTTTTAACTAATTCTGGGATACAGAAGAGAGTTTGCAACATAGCATTTGCGTAACACAAACGATCTGTATTTGTAAAGCCTTTAAAGACAAAGTAATTTAAATCAGTAATATGGTTTTTATTATTTTTTTCACTAACAATTACTGATATGTCAGATGAAACAACCATTTTACTCTCAGGGTATTTTCTGGAACATACAGCTAATTGTGGCAAATCAGATCTGTATTCCTTTCTAAGACGATTATATTCCTTAATAGCATTTGGTGAGGCATAAACTTTACTTGCATCAAATTTAAGAAGATGTAAACCTTCTAAACTTGTGACTCTGGATAAAGCAACATAAGACATGCCACTTTCAAAAATGTTAGGACCCAAGTTAATCATTACACAATTCAGGCTCATTCCTTGACTTAATTTCACGATTTCCTCGATAATATCGTGAATATTTATTTGATGTATCACTTAACGGTTCAGACAGAGATACTCTTTGTATAGGGTTAGGATACTCTTCAATTGGGCCATTTAAATCAATGAAATGCCGAGAGCAAACATACCAGTCTCTAGTCACCGTTTCTGTATTTGTTATACCACAAGCAGAAAGCCATTCGTTACATTTACTCAAGTTTTTCTGTGGTTTAGGAAAAGGGAAAAACAAAACTCCCAGCATATAGTCTTTGTAAAAGTATCGTGCATCACTCTTGCAACCAGAAAATTTGCATTTTTTCATCATGTTGAATTTTAGTAATCATCGATTAAGAGAGAAATTTAAAAACGCATTTCGTAACATCACAGGATCACTAGATAAGTAAATATCGAACATTCATCCAATTTTGATAAAGACAGTAACATCTAAATTAAAGTCCAAATACTGCTTAAAGTGATAAAAACATAACACGGAATATTTAAAATACCTTTTTAATGTAGGTCGTTCACAACTATTGGTGACATCTTCGGATCTTAAAGATAAATACAATATTCTCGCATATTTTTGAAATAGTAAACATATACCACGAGATCGCATGTCCAAGGCTAGCAGGTGCTTAAATTGGCCAAAACTGGGAAACGTGAAAAATTATTATTTGTTTTTATTTTTATTGCTTCTTCAATCTATCGATCATCGCGTGCCAAATTTTAGCTAATTATTTTAAATATTCCGTATTATGTTTTCATCACTTTAAGCAGTATTTGGATTTTAATTTAAAGACTCCACGTTTACTACATTTAGAGTTTTTTGATTGGAGGATTTATTTTTTACAGAATTAGGTGTTTTGAAGAAAATTTGTGGAAGCGCGTACAAAAAGTCGGAAAAACTCTAGTAAATTAACTCGTTCAATGGGATTTCCTGTGTTAAATTAACATTAGGATGTCACACTGGAAATAAATAAGCCTTGCGCTGCCGCGCAAGGCTTAATAAAATCCTAATGAAACAAATTTGTGAAACGAATTTATGAAACGATTTTATGAAACGACTGATTAAACGACTGATTATGTTTCAGGGCTATTTTTAATAAAATATTAAACGCTTGATGGGGAAATTAATACCATTTGTCCATAAAAATCCGCAGAAGTCAAAACTGGTAATAGAATTTTGAAATTGGAATTAGTTTTCGAGATATTAATTTTTTTATAATTTTAATGACATTTCTGTAATGATGGCAACTAATTACTCAGTTTTTTTGTGACAAAAAAGGAAAAAAATTGAAAAGGATCCCGATAGGGATTATTGATTTTTTTTATTTGTCATTTTCAAATTGAAATTGAATTTATCTTTTATTTCAATCGATAATGGAGATAAAATTGTGATTAAATTATGTTTTTCAGGAAAATTTGAAAAAAAAAAAATCACATTTCTATCGTCAGGATTCAATCGTCTGTCAGCACTTAATTTAATTTATAAACTGAAAATATTTTGAATAAATTCGTCCAAATAACGTCATTTATGTAAACGCAAAAGAAAGGAGCAAAAAAATATTTATACAATTTGTTTAGCGTAAAATGTCATTTATCCTATTTTATATATAATCAGAAGTAATTTGAATAGAAAAAACAATAATGTACGTATAATTAAAATACGCATATAAACAAAAAAATCGTCGAATTTGTTTCAATGGCTGTTTATGTCATTTGGCACCAAATCTCACTTTCTGATGCCCGAATTGCGCCAATCTTTTTAAAAAAGCGTCAAGACCCCTATAATAGAAAAGCACCAAAAGTTCATTGGGTTTGTTTTCATAACTTTTGGCAATAAATCTATGTATATTAACGAATCTATTCCTTTTTGAAGTTCGAATTACGCCAAACCTAAAAGCAAAGGATCCTATACTGGAAAAGTACCCTATTTTTTTATGGACAATATTCAAGTGACATAACAAGGTGTAAAATTATCGCGGATAGCAAATTTGTTTAAATATCTCATCAATTGATGCCGAATAAATGCAGGCATGCATGCACAAAATATTTAATTAATTTTGTATGATAAATAATTATTAGAAAATTCGTATATACATATTAATTAAAATAAATAATTTACATATTTAAAATAACTTGAAAATATGCATGATGGTGCACTAAAATGGAGATAAAATTAAAACCTGTTACTAAAAATGTCTATAACATAGTACTTTTCAGCACCGTGGTTCTTAATGTTATTCACAAGCAGATGAAATTTTTCTCATCCTTAAACGCAAAGGAAGAATAGAATACAGATCGTTGTTATAAAAGTCCGAGAGGTAAGTCACAATTTAAACCTAACCATTTTATACAAGCTGGTTTTCAAGTTGTAATTGATTTTACTTATCAATCCCGAAAACAGTCGTCAGTTGTCGCAACAACTGTGTATGAGACCATGATAATCAAAAAATGCCCCATTAAAACGTTAAAAGCATGGCAACCCAATTACAGATTTACCAATATTTTTAAAACAAAGCACGCTGTCATGTTTTTAGAGGCCTCGAAGTCTGAGCGGGGGTTGGTGAGCGTAGCTCGCAGGGGGTAGGCCCCCTAGTATATATATAAAGAAAGAAAGAAATGAAAAGAAAAAAATATATGTGTGTGCTTAAGGCTATTGGTCATTAATATCTGAAATTCTCCTCGCTAATTTTAAACCTTACCGGCGTGTGTTGTATTCGTAACTTTTAATTATCTGTTCAAGAGATTAATATTTTTAACTTTTTGTGTGTTTGTGTGTATTATTCTTAAAAGATGTCTCCCTTTTTTTAGCTGTCAAAATATTTCTAAAATGTATCCTTAATGTAGAATTTTTTATGTGTTAAAATGTTAGCGGAACTGAGTAAGATTTACCACTTCACAAAAAATTACGTATATACTTTAGAAATATTTTGACATCTAATAAAACAAGAACGAAAAATCATGCGTCAAGCATAGATTATGTAACACTTTCCAACGCTTCCAAAATAATTTTACAAATCATTACCGTTTAATAAGATGAAAGATAACATCTAATTAAACAATTTGGAAAACGCATAACATATTTAAAAACTTAATTTCAGTAATTCCCAGCATATATTTCCAACATATACAACAATCGGAAAAATATCCGAATACTTCTATTCAGCCCTGTATATGATCTATATATTTGTATATATACTACATAGGATGCTAAATTTTAGTTCCAGTTAGGAAACGGGTAGCACAGTTTAAAATTCTCCTTCTGGAGTTTCTGTCAGTAAACAGAAATGTATTCGCGAACTTTTGTGCTGCCCTGTACTGTTAATATATGAAGATCTACAGAATTTATACACACCAAGTAATAGATAAAAAGTGAGTTAAATTTAAAATCGCGTTCAGCAACTTAAACCGCACTTCCAGGAATTATTGTTAACAGACAGTAGAGAATTCTTTTGTGTGTCCCTGTAAATGAACGATGACTGCTATACACACACTATTCTGTAGTAAGCCTCTTGTAATGCACCTTGGTGATATATATAAATTTCAATACGTTTAAAATAGTGAAACATTATTTAAATAAACCGCAAACGATTTTTCTCCATAGACGTAATGTAACGGAATTCTTTTGACTGTCCCTGTAAAGTAACTATATGTACCATGCACACCCTATTCCATATTAAGCTACTTGTAATGCACCTTAGTGATATATATCAATTACAATGTGTTTGAAATTGTGTAACATCATTAAAATAAACCGAAAATGACTTTTCCCCATAGACCGTAATAACGGAATTCTTTTGAGTGTCCTGTAAAAAAACTCTAAGTTCTTACACACTTGAGTTGAAATAGGGAACATGCTATAGATAACGACAATAACATATAAAAATTTCAGGGCAATCCGAGCCTATTTACGGGATTTAGAGCACGGACAGACGGCAGACAGCCATACGGGCAGACAAACCGAAGTCATAAACACTTTTCAACTAGGTTGGAAAGTGTTAAAAAGAGACAGTGATGGCATAAAATACGTAAGGAGAAGAATCGGAGAAGATTTGCATCCTAATTGCATTACACGCATCGTAAAGCATACCACCAGTGTTATGATATGGGATTGTCTGACATCAAAAAGTTTGGGCAGAAATTGTATAATTAATGAGAATATGAAGCCCCAAAAATACATAAATGAAATACTTCAATTTCTGCTGAAGCTTTTCACACGTGCTCTTTTCCACGTTAACGAAGCATGTCATGTTTTCTAACCATGAAAACTCCAACACTCAACTCCATGTCTTGTTTCTAAAGTACACAAAAAGTGGTTTCAAGATAATCATTTTCCAGTGTTGAAATTGGCCCTGGAATAGCCCAAATCTTACCCAGTTGAAAATATATGGAGCCGGCTAAAGAAACTTGTTGCACAGAAGTAACCCAGCAAAAAAATCCAACTAATAGAAGCGATTATTCAATCGTGGTATCACATAACCGCTCCAGAACTAAAAGACTTGGTTCACTCTATTGGAAGGTGCAAGACCGTAATTAAGAGGTAAGGTTACCGAATTAAGTATTAACTGATGTTGTGATAATTTTCGTATATCTCATATTTTCGATATATTTCACTTTTCTTCTTTATAACCGCTGTTCTAATAATCATTCCTATATGATATTTGTTACGTTACATTCTTGATTAAATTACCCTTCTATTGGTATTTAATTCTGTGATATTACCTAAAGAAAAAAATGTGTTACGAACTACCAAACTTCAAAAATACACCTTTTCAAAAAGGTTTCCACAATTTTGCCCATTACTGTATTTCTAATATCTCAAGACCAGATATTTCAACAGCAGTTGGAATTTTATAAAAACGTGTTAGTAAACCAACTGAAAATAACCGGAATGCAGTTAAACAAGTTATGAAATATTTTAAAGAAACATCCGAGTTTAAATTAAAATTTGAGAAAGATCTGTCATCGTTTGAAGTTTATGTTGTTGCTGATTGGAATGTAAATAGTTTTCAAATGGAAAGTCAACAACCGAATACATAATTTTCTGGAAAATTCACCTATTATATGGTCTAATAGAAAACAACTCTCAGTTTCACTATTCTGTACTGAAGCTGAATTTATTGCTGTGATTGAAGCATGTAAAGAGAGTGTGTGGTTAGCAATATTGAGGATACGTAGAATATAGGCAGTTGCAGTTTACGATTTAGAAGACAATCCAGATTGAGTAGAACACAACACTCAATTACTCACACACTCAATTACTCAATGACTCAATTACTCACAAACACTCAATTACTCAGTTTCACTATTCTCTACTGAAACTGAATTTATTGCTGTGTCTGAACTGAAGCATGTCTAGAGAGTGTGTGGTTAACAATATTGAGGATACGCAAAAAAGACAGTTTACGATTTAGAAGAAGACAATCCAGGTTGAGTAGAACACAACACTCAGTTTCACTATTCTCTACTCCAGCTGGATTCATTGCTGTTTCTGAAACATGTCTAGAGAGTATGTGGTTAGCAATATTGAGGAGACGCAAAAAAGACAGTTTACGATTTAGAAGAAGACAATCCAGGTTGAGTAGAACACAACACTCAGTTTCACTATTCTCTACTCCAGCTGGATTCATTTCTGTTTCTGAAACATGTCTAGAGAGTATGTGGTTAGCAATATTGAGGATACGCAAAAAAGACAGTTTACAATTTAGAAGAATACAATCCAGATTGAGTAGAACACAACACTCAGTTTCACTATTCTCTACTCCAGCTGGATTCATTGCTGTTTCTGAAACATGTCTAGAGAGTATGTGGTTAGCAATATTGAGGATACGCAAAAAAGACAGTTACGATTTAGAAGAAGACAATCCAGGTTGAGTAGAACACAACACTTAGTTTCACTATTCTCTACTCCAGCTGGATTCATTGCTGTTTCTGAAACATGTCTAGAGAGTATGTGGTTAGCAATATTGAGGATACGCAAAAAAGACAGTTTACGATTTAGAACGAAGACAATCCAGATTGAGTAGAACACAACACTCAGTTTCACTATTCTCTACTCCAGCTGGATTCATTGCTGTTTCTGAAACATGTCTAGAGAGTATGTGGTTAGCAATATTGAGGATACGCAAAAAAGACAGTTTACGATTTAGAACGAAGACAATCCAGATTGAGTAGAACACAACACTCAGTTTCACTATTCTCTACTCCAGCTGGATTCATTGCTGTTTCTGAAACATGTCTAGAGAGTATGTGGTTAGCAATATTGAGGATACGCAAAAAAGACAGTTTACGATTTAGAAGAAGACAATCCAGATTGAGTAGAACACAACACTCAGTTTCACTATTCTCTACTCCAGCTGGATTCATTGCTGTTTCTGAAACATGTCTAGAGAGTATGTGGTTAGCAATATTGAGGATACGCAAAAAAGACAGTTTACGATTTAGAAGAAGACAATCCAGGTTGAGTAGAACACAACACTCAGTTTCACTATTCTCTACTCCAGCTGGATTCATTGCTGTTTCTGAAACATGTCTAGAGAGTATGTGGTTAGCAATATTGAGGATACGCAAAAAAGACAGTTTACGATTTAGAAGAAGACAATCCAGATTGAGTAGAACACAACACTCAGTTTCACTATTCTCTACTCCAGCTGGATTCATTGCTGTTTCTGAAACATGTCTAGAGAGTATGTGGTTAGCAATATTGAGGATACGCAAAAAAGACAGTTTACGATTTAGAAGAAGACAATCCAGATTGAGTAGAACACAACACTCAGTTTCACTATTCTCTACTCCAGCTGGATTCATTGCTGTTTCTGAAACATGTATAGAGAGTATGTGGTTAGCAATATTGAGGATACGCAAAAAAGACAGTTTACGATTTAGAAGAAGACAATCCAGGTTGAGTAGAACACAACACTCAGTTTCACTATTCTCTACTCCAGCTGGATTCATTGCTGTTTCTGAAACATGTCTAGAGAGTATGTGGTTAGCAATATTGAGGATACGCAAAAAAGACAGTTTACGATTTAGAACGAAGACAATCCAGATTGAGTAGAACACAACACTCAGTTTCACTATTCTCTACTCCAGCTGGATTCATTGCTGTTTCTGAAACATGTCGAGAGAGTATGTGGTTAGCAATATTGAGGATACGCAAAAAAGACAGTTTACGATTTAGAAGAAGACAATCCAGATTGAGTAGAACACAACACTCAGTTTCACTATTCTCTACTCCAGCTGGATTCATTTCTGTTTCTGAAACATGTCTAGAGAGTATGTGGTTAGCAATATTGAGGATGCGCAAAAAAGACAGTTTACGATTTAGAAGAAGACAATCCAGGTTGAGTAGAACACAACACTCAGTTTCACTATTCTCTACTCCAGCTGGATTCATTGCTGTTTCTGAAACATGTCTAGAGAGTATGTGGTTAGCAATATTGAGGATACGCAAAAAAGACAGTTTACAATTTAGAAGAAGACAATCCAGGTTGAGTAGAACACAACACTCAGTTTCACTATTCTCTACTCCAGCTAGATTCATTGCTGCTTCTGAAACATGTCTAGAGAGTATGTGGTTAGCAATATTGAGGATACGCAAAAAAGACAGTTTACAATTTAGAAGAAGACAATCCAGGTTGAGTAGAACACAACACTCAGTTTCACTATTCTCTACTCCAGATGGATTCATTGCTGCTTCTGAAACATGTCTAGAGAGTATGTGGTTAGCAATATTGAGGATACGCAAAAAAGACAGTTTACGATTTAGAAGAAGACAATCCAGATTGAGTAGAACACAATACTCAGTTTCACTATTCTCTACTCCAGCTGGATTCATTGCTGTTTCTGAAACATGTCTAGACAGTATGTGGTTAGCAATATTGAGGATCCGCAAAAAAGGCAGTTTACGATTTAGAAGAAGACAATCGAGATTGAGTAGAACACAACACTCAGTTTCATTATTCTCTACTCCAGCTGGATTCATTGCTGTTTCTGAAACATGTCTAGAGAGTATGTGGTTAGCAATATTGAGGATACGCAAAAAAGACAGTTTACGATTTAGAAGAAGACAATCCAGATTGAGTAGAACACAATACTCAGTTTCACTATTCTCTACTCCAGCTGGATTCATTGCTGTTTCTGAAACATGTCTAGAGAGTATGTGGTTAGCAATATTGAGGATACGCAAAAAAGGCAGTTTACGATTTAGAAGAAGACAATCCAGATTGAGTAGAACACAACACTCAGTTTCACTATTCTCTACTCCAGCTGGATTCATTGCTGTTTCTGAAACATGTCTAGAGAGTATGTGGTTAGCAATATTGAGGATACGCAAAAAAGACAGTTTACGATTTAGAACGAAGACAATCCAGATTGTATTGCTATGATTAAAAACGCGCATTTCAGCCAAAGATCTAAACACATCGACGTTCGTTACTATTGTATATGTGAACTGTATAAAGAAAAAGTGTTTGATATAGAATTACTGTGAATCTCATACCGGGTGTCCCAAAAATGACCGACGATTTGAAAAATCAATTAAAGGAAAACGGATGGCGATAGAAATGCACGGTTTGCTGCATTCTGATTAGGTAACCATGGAATTTATTCTTACTAATTTTCAAAATTAGTTAAAATTTTGGTCAACAGATAGTGTTGCTGACTGGGAAAAACTATAAAACAATGCTTTCAAAATAACCACCGTTTGCAGCAACAACGTGGCGCAGTCTGAGAACAAAATTCGCAGATACCCGTGAAAACATTTCGGTTGGAATGTTCTGACAAGCAGCAGAGATGTATTGTTTCAGATCATTTACAGTTTGTGGATTGTGACGATTCACCTGGTCTTTCAAGTACCCCCAAGGAAAAAAATCGCATGGCGTCAAATCTGCGAATTTTGTCCTCAGACTGCTCCACGTTGTTGCTGCAAACGATGGATATTTTGAAAACATTGTTTTATAGTTTTTCCTAGTCAGCAGCCAGCAGCGCCATCTGTTGACGAACTTTGTGACTAATTTTGAAAATTGGTAAGAATAAATTCCCTGGTTACCTAAGCAGAATACAGCAAACCGTACATTTTTATCGCCTTCAGTTTTTCTTTAATTTTTCAAATCGTCGTTCATTTTTGGACACCCGGTCGAGGCTAACGAAAAAGACAGGCTACCGCGGTGCATTCCACTTATATTTTTTTACAGACCGCTAGTGTGACGTGAAGTTCTTTTCGTACACTTGCATTGGTGGATTCGAGTATCACGTGACTCCCGCGGTCTGTCAAAAAAGATACGCGTAAAGCACCACGGTAGCCTTTCTTTTTCGTTAGCCTCGCACCCGGTAATATGACTGCAGATTTGTTCGGGCTTAATTAAGTTTAAGGACATGTTTAATAGAATCATGTTTAATATCTCTGGTACCACTGGGGTCCTTTTAGACCCCACTTTTATTTGTTTTGAAGGTTTTCGTCTTTCGAACCGGAAACAATTATTATTTAAACTTAGTAATTAAATTAAATAGGCACACTGTGTGCAGAAGCTATATTTAATAGAATTAAATTTCTGGTTTCAATCATACAAAACTAAGAACGCTTATCAAAAATTTAAATCTGGTACTAGGAGGGTAATGCGGCAGCTTGAGAGGGGCGGGATGTGTTGAACTATGTATGGACTTTACCCATTTGCGGGTAAAGAGAAGAAAAGCACCAATAGGCATGAAGAACATTTTAACACAGCTTCCCCTTCGTCCAATAAACATTATTTTTCGGAGGGTATATACCCTCAGAGGCGTGGTTGTTGCCACTCGTGGGTAAGGTCCATTCACGTTCCATCTGCCTTATAGATGTTTATTTGAAAGATTTATATTTTATTGTTTGGTAATTGTACAAGGGGCAGTCGGAAAATAAGTTTCCCCTGGCGACTGTGGACAGAGGTGTGTATGAAAGACAAAAAATGTAATGAGACATTAAAGATAAAACATAACTTTATTTTTCCACATAAGTACCAAGTACATTCAGACATCTGTCATACCTCTTTATAAGCTTCAAAAAGCCCTCCAGGAAAAAATCAGACTGCGCTGTCACCACAACAGCGCCATCTGCTTGATCGTGGTCGACATCTACCCAATGGTATCGGTGTCTTGCACGTTCGTGTTCACCTGCTGTGTCGTCTTTCGCCCATAGCCGTTCAACGCTTCGTCCGTATGCAAGGCCCTGATTTTTTCCTGGAGGGCTTTTTGAAGCTTATAAAGTGGTATGACAAATGTCTCAATGTACTTGGTACTTATGTGGAAAAATAAAGTTATGTTTTATCTTTAATGTCTCATTACATTTTTTGTGTTTCATACACACCTCTGTCCACAGTCTCCAGGGGAAACTTATTTTCCGACTGTCCCTCGTATTTAAATTCTATTTTTGTATTAGTAGTTTATATTTTGACATGTTATGGGTAGATTGTTTATTTTACTGGATCGGGATTATATTAAATATATTTTTCCTATTTAACTGCACTTCTTACTCTGCTTGCTGCAGATTTAAGTAGCGTGTTTTACAAATTATTTTAACATGGCCTCACAGGATTGTACTACAATCAGGTCTAGATCATATACATTCATGTAGTAACTGGAAACGGACTCTGTGGACTCTGTACCGCAAAGCCAGCAGATTCCTTAATGAGGCTCTCGATGAAAGCATAAACTGCCGAACAATAGGTTTTGATGAGTGCAGTAATTTTTACAGCGTGAGAACGAAGAGAAGGAGTCGAGATGCAGACTTAGTCAGACGTACCGGGAGATGCTCTAAAATCTCCGCGGCCAGCCTTTGCGAGCTGAGCTGACCAATGTTTGATCGGAAAATGGCATTTACGAGCTGCAAATTTGTCATGATTGTTCTAATTATCTTTTAACTTGTAAATACTTGTAATTATTTTACATATAACCAAGAACATTAAATTGAGTAAGATTTCACCAAAAATCTGCCCTGGACTTTATTTATTCATATCCTTTAGACAACCGACCAAAATATATCTACATTCATAAAGGTAGAACATATTTAGAGACGTTGTATAGCTCCCAAGGTATTAGTCCTCACAAGTTATTTACAATAGTACCTCAAAGTTGCATAAACGGTTAAGAATTTTTATAATTTATCTTTCATATACAATAATTTGTGTTACATTTTAAATGCATTATTCTATCCCCTTGATTTTGATTTTTCTTTTTACAGGAAGATCAAAAGCTGGCACAAACTGGAACTACTGCAAAAAATGAAATATTTTGGGGAAACAATTGCCTCAATTTATCCTAAAAACTGATGCACTGACATATGTTGATCGTCTTTTAATTAAGCCATTTTCAAAGTATTAATTACAGAAACAAACTGCATTCAGCTGCATGAAAAGCCCCAATTCAAGTCATTACATACAAAAGATGATGCAGTCTTATAATTACATTGCTTTTCCCAATGATTTCAATAAATGCTTAAGCTTTTATATTAGCGTTCTCCAGCTATTGCCTTTGAATACATCATAATTAGACAGATCTAAATTTTTCTAATGTAGTTGTTTCCTTGTTGAATTTGAAACTGTGATAATAACTCTATAGAATATATTAGTTTTTTATTTCGTCGAGATAATTAATTTTACAAGTTATCTGCCGTGCAGAATTATACAATTTAATTAGCAGTGTATCTCAAACAATATACTATCTCGCACATTTATCTATTTAACAGACAGAGAATTGATGATATTCTGATTTTTAAAAATATATAATTAAGTTTTTAAGGACATTTATGACAAAAATATTTTTAAAACATACCTTGCTTCGGTTTAGTAATATATATAAAATAACTTACCTGATATTTGTATACATGACTCATAATACAGTTTTATAAGTTTTAAATCCTTATTACTTCACATTATTTCTCATAAGTTTGGTTTGAATAACCTACTTGGTAGTTGTATATATACCTCATCATGCAGTTTTGTCAGTTTTAAATCCTCATTACTTCACATTTTACATAAATAAATGAATGTTTAAAGTAAAGTTTGAAGGAATCACTTGAATTTTAATAAACTATTATTACTTATAAAAAAATAAAACGAGTCTGTCATTTCATGCTATTGTAATTAAAATATTTGAATAGCTTTAAAACCACTCAACTTAAATAGTAATTGCGCAACTTGTGAGAATCTTTTCTAGATATTACCATCTATAGCTGTTTAAAATTATTCTGCCACGTAACTTCTTATCGTTTTAACAAAAAACTTTAACCGTTGATGTTTGAAATAATTATGAACGTAAAGGCTTTCAATGTAACATCCCTTTTTTGCGGAAATATCTGAAACTCTAAATTAAACTCTGCGAATTTCCTGAAAACGCAGTCATTTGGAAATATAAGTCAGCAGTCAATACATGCGCAGACGATCAAAAATGTAATGTATTTCAAATCGCTTTAAAAATTTTGGTGTAATAAGACCTTAACATCAAAAGCATTAAACGAAGATTTTGCTGATCAATTTTAGTGTGACACCTGTACATTCCAAGCAAAACGTTTTCTTCCACGAGGAACTTTCAATGATCTAAAAGAAAGAAAAAATCTCTCATATTCGTGTCGGGAAAAACAGAATGGTCATGCTTATTCTATTTATGGTAGCGGCAATTGTAGCCTTAATTTTATTCGACAAGTATGTTGACGAGCATACCAACAACAACTCTAATGGAAGTACATTGGCACTTGACGAACCACCCCGTGCTGAAAGGCACTTCAGTAACTGCAGCTTGTTTGCAGTCCTTGGTTTTTCACGGGAAGATATTAGATCCTTCACTGCTTTCAGGGACCATTTTAAGAGCTACTCCGAAGTCAACTGTGCCATGAGAAGAGCAGGTCTAGAAAAAATGCGACTTATAGTGGGGATTGATTTCAGCGCCAGCAATGAATGGCAAGGACGGAGAACATTCAAAGGTAATTAATCTAGCCGTCATTTTAGAATTTAGCTAGAGTATCTTTATTTATCATTGTAGTGTAATGGTGTCGCGTCAATTCGTCGCGGAAAAATTCATCGCGCACAATTCATCGCGGAAAAATTCATCGCGCACAATTCATCGCGGAAAAATTCATCGCGCACAATTCATCGCGGCGACAACTCATCGCAGCGTCAATTCATCGTGGTGTCAATTCGTCGCGACGTCAATTCGTCGCAACGAAAATGTTTTTGAAGGCTATGATGATAAAATAAAGATAATTTAGTAAATGATTTAATGTTAATTTGTTTTTTAGATGTAATCGCATGTAAATTGTTAGGTATAATTCTCTATATCTAAAAAACTAATTATCATTCAACATTTTTACTAAATTGTCTTTATTTTATCATCATAGCCTTCAAAAACATTTGCGTTGCAACGAATTGACGTCGCGATGAATTGACACCACGACGAATTGATGCTGCGATGAGTTGTGGCCGCGACGAATTGACGCTACAATGAATTGTTCCGCGATGAATTGTGCGCGACGAATTGACGCAGAACTGTAGTGACATATTGGCAGTAAAATTTAATTAGTTGAAAGGAGTTTCGACGAAAACAGATTGGCAAGCCTGCCATTATCGTCAAACTTTCTTTACTTACTTAGCTCATCTAAACGAATTCGTCCAGGCGTGATTCGATCGGCACATTCCGTATTGTGGGTTGCCATAGTTTGGGCAAAAACTTCGAAACTGAGCATGTGTCCTGTGGGTATGTTCCTACTCTGATAAATAAAGATGCTCTTATCTTAGCTATTGTTTTACAAATGTGATCATACTCATCTTTAGGAAGGAAAGAAAAATAAATAAGTTTCTCCAATTCGATCTGTAGAAATAAACAAATATTGACATAACTTGGCGCAATGTGGGCCGATATATTACAATTTTGCACCAACATTGAGATGTTTGTACTTAGAAAATACAAGTTAGCATTTTCTGCAATATTGATGCAGTATTGGCGAAATGGCATAATGATGAGCGCGTTCAGAGACCGAAACACGGGTTACTCGTATAATTGGGGAATGACGTCATCTGATTTTCTCAGGGTAAAGCTGGGTTAAAACGGCTGTGAACGCTTTTGAGTAAAGTTATGGGCAGGTTTACAATCAAACACTTCCGTCAACCAATCTACCATTACATTTTGGTTGTAGGAACATTGCAGGAACCATCCCAGCCAACGTTGGCCAATTATATCATAGTCCTGTTAAAAGTAGACCAATCAAATGGTCAGGACTCAAGTGTACAGTAGGGGTCATAAAGAACGACAGTTAACAGTTGCAGTTTGCTATAAAGCAAACAAACAAATCAGATTTCCCAACTACGTAATCACTTTGCCCAACAAAATTCTCCAGGTAATGTGGGTTTCCCGAAGTCTGGGTAATTTTCTGCTCTGAACACTACGGGTAACTCGCAATAAGTCACGTGATATCGGTCTCTGAACGCTTTGGGTTACCCATGTCCATGTGTTACCTTATGTAACTCGGGGTTCGGTCCGTGAACGCACCTATTAAAAATAGATACGTGAAATACCAGTACTGGTAAGGAGGAAAATTGGATTTCCGATAACTTCCTGCCTATTTCGCCTTGTGAGTTTGTCTTCAAACCCGTATGGCTTTACGCCTGATTAAGGATCAGTTTTACGTGATCCGTAACGGATCTGTAGTGCTCATTTTATCATTTTTATGATATTCTCATACAAATTCTGATTATTTTTAATACTTCTCAATGCACTTTTCTCACTTGATCCACAAACAATAGATGTTACGTGACCGAAAGTAATCAACCAATGGCATTTTAAAAACACTTCCTTTGCACCCTCTAGTCCAACTGCATAAAGCAACCTGTTTATAACAATGACTTCAATTCGTCATAAAAAAATTTATCGCGGATTAAGAAAAAAATTAAGAAGATTATCTGAGAGCCATAGCCCAAAATTTTCTATAGCATATGTAATTCAGAGAAGGAAAGGGTTTTCTATCTACCTCGCGATGAATTATTAACACGAGGAATTATGCTCAACAAATTGTTACGTGATGACGTAACAATTTGTCGAGCTGATGTGATGATAAATTATCGACGCAGAAGACAAATTATCACAGAATCTCCCAGAGGTTACAAATGTTTTCATCAACTGTTAAATATGCTTCAAAATTTTCTATTACTGCAATATATATATAATATCTAGATCTAGGGCAGGCGATCTTAAACTTTGTCCCATACAACACACTGACATCCTGAAAAGGTCCAGAGAATATCATATTCAGGATAACCGATATTCTCTGGATGATAGATATTGTCCTGTTGACAGCGACAGGATGTACCCTGAATGCCAAAATGCCATACTATAGGAAAGTTCATGAAATATTCCATTAATTATTAATGGACACTTTTATTAGATTAGAACAAGCACAGGACAATGAAACAAAACATAGAAATGAATAAAAAACGTCATCGTTGAGATTAATATAAACAAAACCATTCTTCGTACGTCGTGTAATTCAACTCTGAAGCAAATCTCATATTTAATCGTCTCTTAATAATTTGAAAAGTTTACAGCCGCAACTAGATCAGCGGTGTATTAGCCACTCTCTCTGGCTCGTTCCCTCCGTAATCTCAACGTAAAGTTTTTGTCATGGGAGTGCAACTCTTGCGCCGTCTGCACGTTCGTATTCAAGTGCAGCGTCACGACCCACAATATCTAAAGATGTTCTACGTAGGACTTTTCAGGATATTTTTGGATAGTTATAGGATAAAGAAAGACGGAAAGAAACCGAGAAGGAAGTCTAATGTGCATATGTGGCAATAAGAGAATTCGTGGGTTTTTCTATGCAGAATGCAGTTCGATAATTTGTATGTACCTTCTGGATATCAAATGAATGGATCTCATACAATATAACATCTACATAATCTGTAGGATCATTTTAGGACGTCCGGATGACGATTGTGGTTTTCTGGATTGTTCTATGGACAACTTTACTAATCAAAAAATGTCCACGGATCCCTAACTCTGACCAACGGACTTACTACGTGAACAGACATAGATAAAGACAACGGGGTTTAATTTTCTCAGCCTTGCTCATGAATCCCCAGAAGCCTCTCTGTGTATCCCCAAGAGATTCGTGAGCCCTAATTTCAAAACCCATATTCTATACAGAATACCAAACTTAAATGAATATATTTCAAACTTCAGTTCAAAATGATTGACATGATGCCGATTTATCCGAGTTTTTGTCAAAAGGCGTCAAGTTATCGGAAGCATATAGAAAATGTATAAAATTGTTGACATATTCAGAATGTTCTGTTATCCGAGGATCGAGTTTCAGCTGGCAACTCAACTTGTACAATAGGGAAGTTGCAATCAGCTGATCAACCATTGAACTTCAAGCTGAGGTCAGGGTAGTTCCACCAATCAAAATTGCCTGTTTTTTGTTTATGTCCTCCACTATGACATCATTTGCAATCACCCTATAGTGGTGAGCAAATTAATGAATATTTACATTATTATAATTACTAAGTTCTAGGCAACAGACTACAGAATAAACTGCACATTATGAATTTGAAAAGAAAATTATCTGTTAAAAAAATTAAATAAAAAGTGAAAATATAGATTATTACAGTTATTGAATGATTACTATAATTCTCATTAGAAAAGTGCAAAGAAGAAAGATCTGTGGTTTGAATATTCTCCAAAGAGATTATTAATAGGAAATTATTTATCTATATCAATCCTATTAAAAGTGTGTTGTTTCGTTGGGGAAATTTCCATAATCGGGTGAGGAGCAGCCATTTGTCAAATTTTAGGGAACGTAGTTTGGCACATAATTAACTCCTTTTTCTAACTTTCATACATATTGTTGTCAGCATCGCTAATATTTGATGACAACCTTGGATACGGATCTGATTACGGAAGGTTATGTTGGAAGGATGCAAACTAGATAGTTATATGACAATCGGAATCAATCATCAATCGTTAAATCTGTTGTCAAGTTAACGGTCACATGATTCTAACTGGTCTAGCGTAGTTTCATTGTATTAATATTTGCTTTTTATTCAGTTTTTAAAATATGACTTCAGAATGACTTTAACTTTGTATAATTCATAGTACAGAAATAGTGATATTTTTGGAAATTTTATAGGAGAGATCCTCCATGCATTGAAAGGTGGTGCTGTCTTCAACCCATATCAGAAAGTTCTTCATACTTTAGCTCCAGCATTCACGCCATTTCTTCACAATCAACCCATTCACGCATATGGTTTTAGTGACGTCAGAACCAAAGATTATGATGTATTTCCCCTTAGACCATCTGGACCATGTCCTGACATGAATGATGTTTTAGATGCATATAATCATAGTGCACGAAGGGTAAGTTTTCCAACTTTTTCTAAATTTCATCTTTATTTGCTTAAAGTGTATTAGTAGCTAGGGTACCTTCATTTATTAGAATAGCGAAAAATAAAATTTGATTGGTCGAAAGCATTTTGCATAAAGAAAAGACTTGGCAAGCCGCAAGCTAACGTCTAACTCGTCTAGGCGAAATCATTTATGCGAGTATTCAGTCATATGGGTTGCTAAAGTTTGGGCAAAAACTTTGAACAAGTCTGAATATGCTCTTGGCATATGTCGCTAATCGGAAAAGGAAATATCTGTTTTTGACTACCATTGCAAAGCTTTTAAATAGAGTTGCAAAGAGCCAGTTTATTCCTAGGTTTATTTCCAATAGACCTGGTTTATTCCCAGGTTTATTCCCCAAAAAACAGGTTTATTCCCAGAAAACCCGGTTTATTTCCAGGTTTAAATCGGGTTTTTTTTTTAGTCTTTACAACAAAGTAGTTTTAACTCACTTGGTAACTCACTCGGGAAAAAACATGGTTTTTACCAGAGAAATTAAAGCAAAATGGGGAATTTTTTTAATTTATAAAAACTTGGAATACTCAAACTATCGATATTCTTAAAATTTTTCATTAACATGGTAATGTTAATGTTTTTGTTATAAGAAATGTCATACTAAAGATAATTTAATATAAATAAGCAAGCGATAAATCACCAAACTAACACGTTTTCAATATTTATCCGCAAAACTATATGAGATAAATAATATATACAAACAATCTTTTCGGTAAAATATTTACAAACAAACGATTATTCGACACAAAGATGTTAAATGTCTTAACAAATTTAATCCTCTTAAAAATAACAGGAAATTGGTTTATAAAATATAGTATAATAGTAAGATTTTTTTCAGCAAAAAGATACCGTATTTTTGCTTGATTTACATATGAAAAGCCAATAGTTTGACTCTAGTTCTCATATGCAGAATACATATATGTAGAATATGGCGAATCTGTCCTTACTGCCAAGGTAATGTTTGTTTACTTGTCGGACTCTTCTAAGTGAAGCCACAGTTAGGGGGCCTCCGTGGCCGAGTGGTTAGGACACCATTCCGCTAATAGCTTGAGAGCGTAGGAGTCAGGTCGGCGGGTTCGACTCCCGTCAGTTCCATTGCACACACTTTGTGGACCTTCCGGTTGTAATTCCCTGGTGTTGTAAATTTCCTTGTGGCTATCTCGTCTTGTATATTGACGATGACTTATAAGCGGGCACTTGATGTCAAGCACACAAGTCAGATGTATGTTCCAAATAAAACAAACAAACAAACAAACAAGCCACGGTTTGGACGAATATTTCCATAGGTTTAACAAAAAGTTCTAATCTGGGCATACGCCTTGTACGTATGTCACCATTCTCCTGTAAGAGCAGTATAATCTGCACTATAAAGACAGGGCAGCTGACGTCACGATGTGCAAAATTGTGTATTTTCGATTGACGGTTTTTATACCTTCTATTGATGTAGATGAATGGATTGGTCTACGAATACCTGGTTTACGCCACCATGAAACAATTAGCCTGATCCTGAACGCTGTCATTATACGTTTCGATTTCCAAGAAGTCATTGTCTTCATGGCAATAATACCTTCTGTATTGCTGTCTCCGACATCAACGATACCGAAATCGTACTGACAGCGATTAGAATCGGGCCCATTTTGAATAAGGCATAATTGCTCCACAAAGTGTGTGCAATGGAGCTGACGGGAGTCGAACCCACCGACCTGACTCCTACGCTCTCAAGCGATTAGCGGAATGGTGTCTTAACCAGTCGGCCACGCAGGCCTCCAAACAGGGGCTTCACTTAGAAGAGTTCGACGGGTAAACAAACATTACCTTGGCAGTAAGGACAGATTCGCGATATTCTACATATATGTATTCTGCATATGAGAACTAGTGTCAAACTATTGGCTTTTCATATGTAATTCAAGCAAAAATACGGTATATTTTTGCTGAAAAAATACTTACTATTATACTATATTTTATAAACCAATTTACTGTTATTTTAAAAGGATTAAATATGTTAACACATTTAACATTCTTGCGTCGAATGTTCGTTTGTTTGTAAATATTTTACCGAAATGATTGTTTGTATATATTATTTATCTACTAAGCTAAGGTAAAATATATTAGATAGATTGGTTGTCGGCAGTGTTTGTTAGTAAACATGCACATGCCCTTTCTTTATAGCCAAGTATGGCTGGTTACAACTAGACCGGGAGGCGGCAGCACAGACAATGACCTCATCGAGTTCATGGCTGAAATTCCAGAATTAGTTAAAACTCGATTCGCATATTAAAACGCAATCGGTCTGCCAAGTCATATCTTGGTGAAAAACACCCGAAAACCCAATTTTAGTGGTTGGCTCGTAGGTTTACCATTGTGTGTTCCTGCTCCCAGTCCTCCATGTTTTCATACCTTTGGGTGCAGGAAAACACAATGGTAAACCTACGAGTCAGCCGCTAAAATCGGGTTTTAAGGTGTTTTCCAACAAGATATAACGTGGCAGACCGATTGCGTTTTAATATGCGAATCAAGTTTTAACTTATTCTGGAATTTCAGCCGTGAATTCGATGAGGTGATTGTCTGTGCTGCCGCCTCCCGGTCTAAACGAAACAAATGATGTTGTAACCTGACTTTCTTATAAGGGAGGTCATAAGCGCATATTCAGAATTATTTGAAAAAATTACAGAATATACTTGTCATGAGGCTATATATGTCTATAAAAACGTCGATATAGCGTCCGTAAAAAAATTAATGAAAATTTCATCTTTTTGGCGATGCGACACAATGAAATTTTTAAAAATATGGTTTTATGATAAATACTCTTTAAAGAGAGACTTTTTCTACTTTTCATACTGAACTAGTTTAAGTAATTTTAACTTAAATAAATACATTTTTATAACTACAGTTTTGTCATATATAATTAAATTTAGCGTTCGAATTATACAGTTTAGAACAAAATTTAAATTGTTTAAAATGGTTTCAAGCTCAAAATTAAAGCCCAGTTCTGAGCACTGTCAATTCAGCCACGATATTGTTAGTGTAAGAGACAACAAGAAAACTATATTGTTGCTATGGAAACAACGACTTATTCAATATCAAAATTTATAAGGACAGCATTCTTAATCAGGCAATTGCTTTTAAAATACACTTAAAACTTATCCAGTCAGTGAAACCGTGTAAAATTAAATAACTTCAGCAACACGCAACTTATATATATTATATAAGTTTATAAAATAATAATAAACTATTCAATCTCGTTTAAGTTTACATTCATTAAATACTGTACATTTGAACACTTATTTAACAATCAATTTCCAAATGTATTAAAATCGCTTGCATTTCGAGAGGGAAAAGTGCTACTAGCCAAATCGCGTCGTTTTGCGCCAAATACTCGAAAGTTTTTTTTATTATTTTATAGATTTTCTATTGGAATTCCGCAGCTAAATTTCACTGATCCTTTATAACGTACATGAGTATTTTCATTAACATTGTTTTCAAAATATTTTGAGTATGCACTTTAAGGAGACTTTTATTATTTTATAGATTTTCTACTGGAATTCCACAGCTAAATTTCACTGATCCTTCATAACGTACATGAGTATTTTCATTAACATTGTTTTCAAAATATTTTGAGTATGCGCTTTAAGGTGACTTTTATTATTTTATAGATTTTCTACTAGAATTCCGCAGCTAAATTTCACTGATCCTTTATAACGTACATGAGTACTTTCATTAACATTGTTTTCAAAATATTTTGAGTATGCGCTTTAAGGGGACTTTTATTATTTTATAGATTTTCTACTGGAATTCCGCAACTAAATTTCACTGATCCTTTATAACGTATATGAGTACTTTCATTAACATTGTTTTCAAAATATTTTGAGTATGCACTTTAAGGAGACTTTTATTATTTTATAGATTTTCTACTGGAATTCCACAGCTAAATTTCACTGATCCTTCATAACGTACATGAGTATTTTCATTAACATTGTTTTCAAAATATTTTGAGTATGCGCTTTAAGGTGACTTTTATTATTTTATAGATTTTCTACTAGAATTCCGCAGCTAAATTTCACTGATCCTTTATAACGTACATGAGTACTTTCATTAACATTGTTTTCAAAATATTTTGAGTATGCGCTTTAAGGGGACTTTTATTATTTTATAGATTTTCTACTGGAATTCCGCAACTAAATTTCACTGATCCTTTATAACGTATATGAGTACTTTCATTAACATTGTTTTCAAAATATTTTGAGTATGCGCTTTAAGGTGACTTTTATTATTTTATAGATTTTCTACTGGAATTTTGAAATAAATTTCACTGATCCTTTATGTGTTGTTATGAATCTTAAATATAAGATGTACCAAAAAATAATCAACTTTAGAACATCACGACATTTATTAACAAACTTACAGAGCGCTCGAGATCTAACACAAACACAATTACAGTTAACCTAGGTTATATATCCAATCCAGTGTTCATAGTTAATGGCTGATGCCACATCTCCCTTTCAAAGATCCATTCTGTTTGGAGCTTTCACAGTTCTACCACTCCGAGTGATATAGGGTTGATTACCTTTAGCTACGACAGCTTGTTCTGTTTTGGAAACCTCGCTCTTTGTACCCTCTTCTAAAACAACTTCTCCCATATTTTCTTCTGCTGCTTGTTTTAGTTTAGTACCGGGAATTAGAAATTTTCTATTTCGCCTTAGAGTTTGTTGTCCCTCTTTAACGAGATACGATCTTGGTGTATCTGCCTCCCTTTCTATAGTGCCAACAGCCTTTCTATCCGTTATCCAAACTTTTTCACCTGGATCTATTGGTTTCAGCTCATGGACTTTATGTCTTCGATTATAATCTCTTTCTTGTGCTTTTATTCTATTTTCTTCTATTTCTTCCAATCTCTCCTTCTGTACCAGTTTTGGTTGAAGTTCTGAGAGTGCTATGGGTAGAGTTGTTTGTAAACGCCGTCCCATCAACAGTTCTGCAGGGCTATACCCATTTTTCAAAGGCGAAGCTCTGTAGTTCAACAAAGCCAAATAAGGATCTTTGGACTTTTTGAATCTGAGTTTGATTACCTTGACTGCTGCCTCCACAAAACCATTGCTTTGAGGGTATCTGGGACTAGACGTAACGTGCTTGAAACCATACACTGTGGAAAATTGTTGGAACTCAGCTGTTCGAGTTACTTCAAATTGTCGTCCATTGTCAGACCTAACTATATCAGGTATTCCATGTCTGGCGAATATTGACTTACAGTGCAGAATTACTTCTTTGGATGTGAGCCTGTCTAATTTTGCGACTTCTGGATAGCGTGAATAGAAATCAGTTACCAGCAAATACCAGTCTGAATGAAGCTTGAATAGATCCATGGCTACGATTTCCCAAGGTCTTTGAGGAAAACTAGTTGGTTTCAGTGGTTCAGAACAGTTTCTAGCTTCCTGTATACATGATGGACATTCTCGAACGAGTTCCTCTATTTGCTTGCTCATTCCAGGCCAATAAACAGCTGAATTTGCCAAAGCTCTACATTTAGTTATTCCCATGTGACCTTCGTGAATTTTCTCCAAGATTTCTCGTTGAAGCTTGTTTGGTACAATTATTCGATTTCCTCTCATAATTAGGCCATTATGAACTGAAATTTCGTATCTTAAAGGCCAAAAGACCCGGCAAGATGATTCTACATTCTTTTTCTCTGGCCATCCTTCTAAAGCATAGGTAGTTAACATCCTACATGTTGAATCTTTTTCTTGTTCAAATTTCAACTGGGAAAGTCTTTTTGGAGCTATCGGAACAGTTTCTGTAATTTGATTGACAAAGAGCTCGACATCTTCTTCCAAATCAAAAGTTGGGACCTGCTTTTGGTGAGGTGCTCTGGATAATGCATCTGCTGCCAGTAAATGTTTTCCTGGAGTATGAAAAACATCAAAAGAGTATCTCATCAATCTCATTTTTAATCTTTGAAGACGAGGAGTGAGATCATCTAAGGATTTTCTTGTTAATATAGGGACCAGAGGTTTGTGATCAGTTTCCAAAAGAAATTTTGTACCTATCAAATAATTACAAAACTTTTCGCATGCCCAAGTGAGTGCCAATGCCTCTTTTTCAATCTGGGCGTAACGTTTTTCCGTTGAAGTTAATGTTCTGGAAGCATACGCAATTACCTTCATCGTAGAGTCATCTTGTTTCTGGCATAATGTAGCTCCTAATCCATAGGATGAAGCATCAGCAGTTACTGTCGACTGTTTGTTAGGGTCAAATACAGTAAGTACTGGTTCGGACGAGAGCATTTCCTTTAGCTTTTTCAATGCATTTTCCTGGGGCGTATCCCAAATAAATTGACTTTTTATTGATAGCAGAGAAGTCAAAGGTGCCATGATATCTGAGAATTTTGGAATAAATCTTGCTAGATAATTAGCCATTCCAAGCAGCTGTTTAAGTTCCGTTTTGTTGGTTGGAGTTTCGAATTTTTGTATGGCTTGTATTTTCTCTGGATCTGGGCGTATTCCGGACTCATCGATTACATGACCAAGGAATTGTATAGACCTAACCGAGAAACAGCATTTTTGTTTATTTAGAGTGATTCCCGTTTCTTCCAGACGTTTCAAGGTTGATTTCAAACGCTCGTCATGTTCGTTTTGATTGCATCCCCATATCAGGATATCATCCATATTGCATATTATGCCTGATAGACCTTCCAAAGCTTGAGACATTCGACGCTGAAAATGTTCAGGTGCTGAAGAAATCCCGAAAGGTAAACGTAAAAAACGGAATCTACCGAAGGGTGTGATGAAAGTTGTAAGATAAGATGACTCTTCATCTAAAGGTACCTGCCAGAAACCAGAATTGGCATCTAATTTTGAAAATATTTTAGCTCCTGCCAACAGCGATAAATTGTATTCTGTAGTTGGTAACGGGTGCCATTCTCTTCGAATACTTCTATTAAGTACCGTTAAATCTACACAGATTCTTACATTTCCATCTTTTTTTCGTACCACCACTGCTGGTGAACACCAATCTGTGGGTGTTTCTACTGGTTCAATTACATTTAATTCTTGCATTCTATTAATCTCCGCCTTTGTTTTCTCCAACAACGGTATTGGTATTCTACGTGGAGAGGTGAGAGCATAAGGCTTAGCATCACCAATGAGTTCTATATGATAATTTCCTTTCAGCAATCCTAGTCCTTGAAACAACAGAGGAAATTCCCGAATAGGATCAAAGCTGCTAATACTTTGCACACAATGTGGTTGTATATTAGGACCTAGTCCGAAAGCTTTAATGGCTGGTTTTCCCAACAAACATGTTTGAAGGCCTTTTATGACAAAAATCTCTTCTAAACATCTTTTTCCATTATATTCTATGTTTTCAACTAATTTACCTGTTAATTTCAATGGTGTTCTATCGGGACCGAAAATTATTTTATCCGTACTCTTAAGATGAGCATTTTTTAGAACTGTTTGCACTATATTACTAGGAATGACTGAGTGATCAGCGCCACTGTCGATTTTAAATCGAATAGATTGTCCCAATATTTTGATCGGAACTATCCAATCATCACTATGTTGATTCTCTCCTATTAGACCTATGAACCCAGCTTCACCATGAATTTCATTTACTCTGTTCATAGAACACAAACAAACTTTTTCCCAGTGCCCTTTTTTCTTGCACTTCCGGCAAAAAGAGTCCTTAGCGGGACAAAATTTTCTATCATGAGGTGTTTTCCCACACCATTTACAATTTTTCACATTAGAATGCATTTTATGATCACGGAAGTTGATATTATTTTTATTTAAATTAAGAGGTGTCTGTCGAAGTTTCTTTTTATGTGTTACTGCATTAATCGAGGTATTACTCACTAACACAGACTGTTGCCGTTTGATAGATTCCGACAAACGGATTTTATCGATGGCGGTTTGTAAAGTAAGCTGAGGATCAAGTTGTAGCTTTTCACTCAAAGATTGGTCAGTAATACCGACAACAATGCGATCCCGGAGTAATTCATCATGAAGATTACCATAAGCACATTTATCAGCTAATGCATATAGATCAGTAATAAAATCGTTAACTGACTCACCTTCTTTTTGTATCCGTCGGTTAAATTGTGCCCTTTCAAATATTGTATTTCGTTTCACTACGAAATGATTATCAAATTTTTCTAGCACTGCTTGAAAATTCTTTTTATCAGCTTCTGTGATGTCGAATGACAGAAAAATATCTTCGGCTTTGTCACCCATAATATATATAAGAGCATCCACTTGTTCTTCACCTGACTTCGTATTTAATCCTGAAGCAGTTCTGAAGCGTAAAAATCTTTGTTTCCATTTCGGCCATTCGGTTGGCATTGAAAAAGGAAAAGATTCTGGTGGTGAAATATGATAAGCTGATGTCGCCATTTCGTACACAGAGTGTGCGTAAAAATGAAATTAGATATTCAATTTGAAACCGCTTGCCACCATGTGTTGTTATGAATCTTAAATATAAGATGTACCAAAAAATAATCAACTTTAGAACATCACGACATTTATTAACAAACTTACAGAGCGCTCGAGATCTAACACAAACACAATTACAGTTAACCTAGGTTATATATCCAATCCAGTGTTCATAGTTAATGGCTGATGCCACACTTTACAACGTACATGAGTATTTTCATTAACATTGTTTTCAAAATATTTTAAGTATGCGCTTTAAGGAGACTTTCCTTGTTAGTGCAAATTTGCAAAGTCGTAATTTGTTATTCTCATGTCTTACCATGTGTGAAAGTCTTTAATTATTTTGGTTCATGTATGTTTGTTTTTATTTAGATTCAACGTAGCGGACCCACAAGCCTTGCTCCGATCATTAGAAGAGCCATTGATATTGTTAATCGCACACATCTTTTCCACATTTTGCTGATTGTCACCGACGGACAAATGAGACCGGATGACCAGACCTGCCGGCACGCCCTTGTTCAAGCTTCAAAAGCAGCCCTTAGTATTGTAGCCATTGGTGTTGGCGATGGACCCTGGAAGGCACTGGAGGAGTGGGATGAGGGAGTCCCTGACAGAGTGTTCGATAATTTTCACTTCGTAAACTATCACCATGTAGTACGATCAGCCAAAAATGCAGAAGCAGCGCTGGCGTTGCACACCTTGATGGAGATACCCGATCAGTTTCAGACGATCATCAAGATGGGATACTTGGAGAAATTCTGAAGCAGCCTTTTCTGACTTTTTTTTTTTCAAAACAAAAAGCACTTCTTCTTCAAATATGACATTCTGAAGTCGCAATCTTCGTGTAAGGAGAAATTAACCTTACGTGTTTGAAGTTCAAATTTGTTATTTGTATTTTCTTTTTAGATTTTCCTTTGTTGATAATTAAAGATTATTAAATCTATGCCTGTACCTTCATTTAGTGTTTTAAAGATAGGTACATTTTTTTTTTAATATAAAAAGAAAAAAACACCTTATCATTCAAGATCTACTTTTAAGGCATTCAATGCTTTTCAAACAATGACTCACGTACCGCCTGAATAGACTTATTATCTCCAACAATAATTCTTTTTAACTCTTCTCTACTTCTGCTGCTAAAATGTTGAAATAATTGACTAACACCAGAATTTCCGAACAAATTTATTTAAAAATAAGTTAAAAGCTTTCCTACACGTATAATAATGACACCAGTGTTGCCAGATTGGGAATTTTGTCCCTATTTTGGGGGATTTTTAACCTTCTGGGGATTTGTTTGGGCACAAGTAATTCGTGGGGAAATTTTTTGGGGAAAAAATTGGGGAATTTTTTTTATCATTTCATGTGAAGTTAACTTTTAGTTATTTTGTAAAACTGGAACTTGTCTCGAACTCAATTTTGATTGGGAAATGAAAATCATGAAGATAGAGCATATACTTTCTATCTTCAAGATGAAAATACAATTAGGAAATCGGAAATATCAATCATTATTCCCGTGGTCCTGCTCGTCGTTTATAACATTACATTTTACACGTTTCTTTGCATAATTTTCAACCATTTGTGTACATCTTTAACGTTGTGACCTGCGGAAGTTCTATTATTACTTGTTATCTCAGTTTCTTTTTTTTTAAGTTTAAATTTTTCTTAACTTTTCAATGCACCAGTAAACAAATACAGTAAGCGAAATTTTGAATAAATAATACCACAAAGGCATAGTTGCCTTTTCCCCTAAACTAAATGTCATTTTGAATATAATATTTTTTCTTGTATTATCATCAAAACAAATTGTAAAGGAAGAAGTAGATAAGAATTTAGATTTAGATATTTGGTAAACATAAATAAACATGAAATAATTGGACAGCTGGAGCCTATTTGTCCTAATTGGCCTTAGACATTAGGAAACACGGATTCCTTTCAAATAAGGATAGTTTTAAATCCCAAGGTGACATGTGACATTTCGAATTCAAAATAAAACATTATTTTGAATGAAAACTCGTCTCAAACTCAAAATGTAATTCTCAAGTTTTAACTTAGTATAATATGTACATTACATTTATGATTATCTATAACACTAATAAAAGACAAAATAAAATCACCCTATGTGTGTATGTGTCTATCTGCGATGGCCAGCGAAATCCAGCGCACCTAGAAGTCTGAAAATTTAAACGAGGATAGTCCAAGGGCCTCTCCTGATGCACCTGTGTCTCAGAATTTTAATATTTTGAAAATTAACCAAAATATTAATTAAAACTCATTAATCATCGCATCGAAAATGCCACTTTTTTTTTCAAAATGGCTAAAGAAAAGAACACCTGTTCTCGATTTGCAAGCGGAAATGAACGAATTTGAAATTTATTTACTAATTAGCGAATTTTAAGAAAACTAATTAAGATATCGATTTGAAACTTTCAGAGTATTATGTAGAAAAATTTTCTGCATCCGATAGTCCAATTTTTGTAAAATTTGTTCGGTAATTTTTCTTAATTTTTACAAAAACTGCAAAAATCTGGCGATGCTAGTCCAAAAAATCCAAGAAAGTGCCAGACAGAAATCTGCTTTCACTAAAAACTGAAATACAAAGAGATCTATTTCTCTGGCCGATCCCTCCATTTACTTTGCGGAAATGAAAGGAAATAATTACCAATTTTTACTAATGAACAAAAATTAAGATAACTAATTAAGATATAGATTTGAATTTGAAGATGGGAAGGGGAGCCATCTGGCGGTTAAGCATAGTGTCTTCGTTATGTTCTAATTATCAGAAATATATAATTGTTTTTTAATGATCGCATTAATGTAGTGGAGGGGGTTTTCTTAAACAAATTATTCGTTATATTTGCGGGCATGAACTTCTATAGAAGGACTTCTAACGCAATAGTGAAACATCGTGTCGAGACTTCGGCACTAAATGGCAGCTGCACAGCTACGCGCACGGTTCTGCGCAGGTGGCCAGAATCCGTGCTGCAGCAGCGCCCATGGCTGTCACTGTCAGTGTCAAACGGTGAAGCGGACGATATAGTGACTTATGCAGAATCCGTCTTACCACATGCGCCACCTATTTGAGACTTTTTTCGAGGAACGATTTCCTTCTTGGAAAGGCTATTTCGTTAGAAGTCCTGGAATAGAGGTTCATGTTTGCGGGTATGGGGAGTGAGGGGATTAATGTCTTTTTATTTAATATCGCATTTATTGTACTTCACTGCGCGACTACTGGTGGCGGGTTTTTCATTAATTGAGAACTCTACTGGGCCGCGGGCAGCGGAAACACGTGTCAGAGGCTCGTTTAGATCAGAATGCGCCCCCTGTTGGTGGAAGGTGGAAATGAATGATTTTCCGTCGCGTGTGCAGAACTTTTAAATAAATAATTTCATACAAAATCGGGTTAAAGATATAAAATCATACAAACTTTAAGTTTGTTTAATTTTACCATCAGGGGACCGAGCAACGCCGGGCGGGTTAGCTAGTATATATATATGAGACAAAAAGTTCGAATTACATTCAACATTATTTTCGAGATAGTAATTAAAAATTATTATGAGTGGAATTCTATATTCTAGATATGATTTTTGCAAAAAAAAAAAAAAAAAAGAAAAAGAAAATAATGAACATATTAACATAAAATATTTATGCATATCAAAAATGTATCATTAAAAAATTACATTTATTCATAATCCATATAAAATAAATATGTTTTAGTGCCGATTTTTTAAATTGGTCAAAATATCTGTATTTTATATATTATCGTAATAATTTCATGCTACTGTTTTGACAGACAATTCACTTTTTAACTGTAAAGTCATCAATAAATTAAACAGACAGAAAATTTGAGTTCTCTAGTTTCACTAGTTTATTTTTTTAAATATTTTTGTTAATGTATTAATTCCGTACTTTTTATATTATTAAATAATAACAATTAATAACAACCTGTAATTTATTTAATTTTATTAAACATTTTTTATGATGATTTATTATAGATCGTTTTAAAGTCATGAGGGCTTCATATTCAACTAGCTGCGTGGCAATTTGTTGCGTTGCCTTTAAATTGCATGAGGTCTTTCGATTGTTTTGTGAAAAAGAAATCTAGTTTTATTATACATTTGAAGTTTCTAACCCTAAAAATTCTAAATAAATCGTTTTAGAATATTTTTTAGAACGTTTTCCACTCATTTCACCTTTATAAATTTTGAATTTTTTAAAAACCGTTCTCAGAGAGCATTTCATTTGCATCTTTGAAACATCTGCCATGTTAAATTTCAAGTTTCTAACCTCAACTGCTCCAAATGAATCGTAATTTAGAATGTTTTTAGATTGTCACCAGGCAAAATTTCACGTTTTTTGCCCCAGCAGTATCACAGAAATCGTCATTTTAGATCTTTTATAGTTTGTTTGTTTGTTTCTTCACCCTTTTACAATTCGAAATTTTAGAAATTGTTCTGTTACGAATATTTACGTCTTAAAAGTAACAGTCATGTAAAGTTTCAAAGTCTAATCTTAACAGCTCCATATAAATCGTAATAGAAAACGTTTTTAGAACATTTTCAGCTCATTTCACTCTTTTAAAATTCGAACTTTTCAGAAATCAGTCTTAGCGAGCATTTATATCGTACAAATAAAAAGCATGTAAAATTTGACGTTTCTAACCCCAGTAGTATCACAATTGCAATTTTAGAATGTTTTTTTGCTCCTGTACCCTTTTAAATTTCGAATTTAAAAAAAAACTGTTCTGTGCAAGCATTTACGTCTTAAAATTAACAACCATGCCAAATTTCAAGTTTCTAACCCTAACAATTAAATCGAAATTTAGAATGTTTTTCTCTCATTTCCGCTCCTTTCACCCTTTTAAATTTCGAACTTTTTAAAATCGTTCATAGCTAGTATTTACATTTTAAAAGTAACCACCATACGAAATTTCAAGTTTCTAGCCCCAACAGTGTCACATAAACTGCAATTTTAGAGACTTTTTTGCCCTTGCACCTCTTTGGGGGTTACTGGACTGGCATAAAATATAGCCTATGTTTAAGCAGAGAAGGTCGCCAGCATTTTGCCACCATTATTTTTTAAATTGGCTCGGCAATTCTAGAAATAATCCCTAAAAACAAACACCCAAACGTTACTTCTTTATAATATTGGTATAGATTTAACTGAATAATGGGTTTGTCTTTCAAATCAACTTTAGATTAGCTTATTTTATAGATATTGATTTATAAAATCGATTGTTTAACAATTCGTTATAAAAATACTTGAGATTTGAACGTTTTCAAATGGATTATACGTATGTATCTTTCCAAATACGAATACAAATATTATCAATTTAAATATTAATCATATATTTTGAAAACATACGTGCATTAAATGAAGTAAGAAGATTTAGGGGTTAAATTTAATGCCCTTATTTTTCAACACTTATGTGAAAAAGGGATTTAGCTTTAGCGATAGAAAAGAGAGCAAGAAAGAGAAAGTTTGAGACTGAGAGAGTTCAATTAAGTCGCACATGACTTGTATTTTCCTGGAATTTGACGGTCGTCTCATTTCGAAAAAGAAGCTAAGAAAGAAATGTAATTAAAAGACTTCCATTTGTACTGTACTTATGGCGTCAGTGCAACAGGAAAGAGCAAATTCCTTGAGATTCAATGTCTAATGAGGGAGGCGCAGCTCATCAAGGAAAACCAAGATGTACAGCTTTAGCGCCTTCCCGGATAATTCCCCACTCAGGGGCTCCAGACCTACAGCAGATGTTGAACAAGCTAAGTACGAATGCCCGCAAGAGGACACTGGACGTTTATTGAAGGATAAGAAATATACATAATCAGGTAACAGTTGCCCCGTCTATTTAACGCGACAGAGGACAGGGAACATTGAATAAGAAAATAAAATGATATGAAATATTCTAAAATAGAAATACAAAAATACGGCGTACTTTGAAAGGTGTCTCTACATTGGTTATACATGAATTCTTTCTCTATTTTAACGTAATTTCATTCATAATTTTCATTTTATTTGTAAAATGAAAATTGTTAATTTTAATCTCATCAAAAACGTCACCTGTAAAAAATGCAGCCAAGTCTCGTGACTCTTTTTCCGTAAAAAGTTCTGAGATCGTGTAAAGCCAAGTTTAGCTATCTTATTAACTCTGAAATTTTCATTCACAAATCACTCCTAGTCTCTATATCTTTAGTTAAATATTATTTTGTGACTTGGCAATTACGCAGCACAGGGAAGTTATTACACCTTACTATGTTATGGGATGGGATGAGATAATATGATTAAGGCTAATTATATATACGCACAGGGAAGTTATTACACTTTAATATGTTATGGGATGGCATGGTATTATTTGATTAAGACTAATTATGTACATCACATTCTCGTGCTACGTAATTGCCAAGTCACAAAATAATATTTAACTAAACATGTAGAGACTAGGAGTGATTTGTGAATGAAAATTTCAGAGTTAATAAGATAGCTAAACTTGGCTTTACACGATCTCAGAACTTTTTACGGAAAAAGAATCACGAGACTTGGCTGCAATTTTTACAGATGACGTTTTTGATGAGATTTCACTTCTTTTTGTAAGTACTCCTCCTTTTCTTGATTTTGGGTTCTTTTTGGAGATCATCCACTGATTTTCGCTAAGCCCACACTCTGTCCCTATTATTTACAGGTATCAAAAATTTGAAGCTTTAGTTTCGTTTGCAAAGTACTGTAGATAAAAAGAGATTTCAGGTTCCTAGGCAAGCACTAAGTTATGGGAGGGGGAGTGTCAAAAGTACTCTCAGTTGCTTCCAGGATAGGTGCTATCCGTCTGAGATATTACTCGCAGCTCTAGATACTTGATATTTAGCATTAAAGTACTTTTTAGTATAAAAAGAAAGCCAAAATTAAAATTTCCGGAAATTTCCAATAAATCTAACTATATTCATTTTTTCGATGGTTTTTTTTCGTTTTTTTTTAGGTCTTTTTTTATCATTTACGGATTTTTTAATTTTTCCTTACTTTGTATACTGAACCCTACCTTTTTGCCAAATGTCAAGCTTCTAGGACTACAAAATCGAATTATTTTCAAACTTTCGACTTGTTATAAATTTATTGATTTTTCGATTTTAATTCTAAGTTACCTGATTGTCATGCCAATATAGTAATTCTTTGATCCGTCTTCTTAGGATCATTTAGGTTGAATTTAGAGATAAATCAAGTGAATCTTAGAGTCACCATGATTTTATTTAGAAAGGACTATCAAGCCATAATCAGCCATTAATGTCGGGAGGGTAGGGGGAGCTGTGAAAATTTTTGTGGGGCTAACATCATTTAACAATCCATATTTTATATGCGAAGTAAATAGAGTATAACCAGGGAAAGAAAACAAACCTGTCTATAAAGAAATCGCCTATAACGTAGCCAGTCTATAGCGGAACTTTTCTATAACGAAATTCGTAAACGAAAGAAAAGAAAACCATAATCCGGGGGAAATAATATAAAACAAATAGGGGCGTTGTACTAGCTAATAGGACAATTATCTTAAAACTAATGTTTCTAGCAGTACAAAATCAAATTGTTTTCGAATTTTCGATTTTTTAAAGATATTTCGATTTTATTTTCGAATTTAACGAATTTTTTAATTGTTCCTTTTATTGAATAGTAAATACTACCTTTACACCAAGTTTTAAGTTTCTAAGACTACAAGATAAAATTATTTTCAATTTTTTATTTTTTCGAATTTTTTTTATAATTTTCTGGATTTTTTAATTTTTTCTTATTTTGTATCCTTTATTACAAATTTCAAGTTGCTAACGCTACAAAATCGAATTATTTTGAAATTTCCGATCTTTTTCGAGTTTTTTATTCTATTTTCGAATTTATTGTGTTTTAATTTTTCCTTTTTCTGTATCCTAAACAATAAGTTTACGCCGAATTTTAAATTCTAAAGCTACAAAATTGAATTTTTTTTTCAATTTTTCGATTTTTTTTTTTTTTCGAATTTTACAGATTTTTTCTTTTTTTGTATCCTAAATACTACCTTTATTCCAAATTTTAAGCTCTACAAAATCGAATTATTTTCAAATTTTCGTTTTTTTAATTTTATTTTCGATTTTTGTTATGTTTTTAATTTTTTCTTTTTCTGAATCCTAAACACTACCTTTACACCAAATTTTCAGTTTCTAAGACTACGAGATCATATTATTTTCAATTTCTCACTTTTTCTTTTCCTTTCCTTCTTTTTTTTTTTTTTTTTTTTTTTTTTTTTTAATTTTTTTAATTTTCAATTTTTTTTAATTATCTATATTTTTTTAATGTTTCCTTATTTAGTATCTTAAATATTACCTTTATTCCAAATTTCAAGTTTCTAGCGCTATAAAATCGAATTATTTTCAAATTTTCCTTATTTTTCGATTTTCGAATTTTATTGCGTTTTTTATTTTAACTTATTCTGAATCCTAAAAACTATCTTTACCGCGAATTTTAAGTTTCTAAGGCTAAAAGATCAAATTATTTTAATTTTTTCAATTTTTTTCGAATTTTTCGAATTTTCCGGATTTTTTATTTTTTTTTATTTTGCATCCTAAATACTAACTTTGTTCCGAATTCCAAGTTTCTAGCGCAACAAAATCGGATTGTTTGAAATTTTTCGATTTTATTTTCGATTTTTTTTTTTGTGTTTTTGATGTTTTCTTTTTCTGAATTCTAAAGTTCTAAGTTGTTATTCTAAGTTTTTAAGACTACAAGATCGTGTTATTTTCAATTTTCAATTTTGTTCGAATTTGTTGAATTTTCGAATGTTTTTTTTTTTTTTTTTTTTTTTTAATTTTCCGGATTTTATAATTTTCTCTTTCTTTGTATCCGAAACACTAGCTTTATTCCAAATTTTAAGTTTCTATGGCTGCGGGAACCACCCAATCTTTTTGATGACGCGTGAGTGAGTGAGTGTGTGAGTGACAAAAAAATCGAAACTTTGAGTTCATATATCGTCTGCACTAATTTATGGGTATTTTTCGAATTATCCATATTTTTTAATTTTTCCTTATTTAGTATCTTAAATATTACCTTTATTCCAAATTTCAAGTTTCTAGCGCTATAAAATCGAATTATTTACAAATTTTCCTTATTTTTCGATTTTCGAATTTTATTGCGTTTTTTATTTTAACTTATTCTGAATCCTAAAAACTATCTTTACCGCGAATTTTAAGTTTCTAAGGCTAAAAGAACAAATTATTTTAAATTTTTCAATTTTTTTTCGAATTTTTCGAATTTTCCAGATTTTTTAATTTTTCCTTATTTTTCATCCTAAATACTACCTTTATTCCGAATTCCAAGTTTCTAGCGCAACAAAATCGGATTATTTGAAATTTTTCGATTTTTTTTTTTGGTGTTTTTGATGTTTTCTTTTTCTGAATTCTAAACACTATCTTCACACCAAATTTTAAGTTTTTAAGACTACAAAATCGTGTTATTTTCAATTTTCAATTTTGTTCGAATTTGTTGAATTTTCGAATGTTTTTTTTTTTTTTTTTTTTTTTTTTTTTTTGTATCCGAAACACTAGCTTTATTCCAAATTTTAAGTTTCTATGGCTGCGGGATCTACCCAATCTTTTTGATGACGCGTGAGTAAGTGAGTGTGTGAGTGATAAAAAATCGAAACTTTGAGTTCATATATCGTCTGCACTAATTTATGGGTATTTTTCGAATTATCCATATTTTTTAATTTTTTCTTATTTAGTATCTTAAATATTACCTTTATTCCAAATTTCAAGTGTCTAGCGCTATGAAATCGAAATATTTTCAAATTTTCCTTATTTTTCGATTTTTCCGATTTTTTTATTTTATTTTCGAATTTTATTGCGTTTTTTACTTTAACTTATTCTGAATCCTAAACACTATCTTTAACTCGAATTTTAAGTTTCTAAGGCTAAATTATTTTATTTTTTTCGAATTTTTTTTAATTTTTTAATTTTTTTTTCGAATTTTCCGGATTTTTTATTTTTTTCTTACTTTGCATCCTAAATACTACCTTTATTCCGAATTCCAAGTTTCTAGCGCAACAAAATCGGATTATTTGAAAATTTTCGATTTTTTCAATTTTGCTCTCGATTTTTTTTGTGTTTTTGATGTTTTCTTTTTCTGGATGCCAAAGACTACCTTCACACCAAATCTTAAGTTTCTAAGACTACAAGATCGTATTATTTTCAATTTTCAATTTTGATGGAATTTGTTGAATTTTCGAATGTTTTTTTTTTTTTCGAATTTTCCGGATTTTATAATTTTTCCTTTCTTTGTATCCTTAAAAAAAAAAAAAAAAAAAAAAAAAAAAAAAAAAAAAAAAAAAGAGTGTGTGAGTGACAAAAAAATCGAAACTTTGAGTTCATATATCGTCTGCACTAATTTATGGGTATTTTTCGAATTATCCATATTTTTTAATTTTTCCTTATTTAGTATCTTAAATATTACCTTTATTCCAAATTTCAAGTTTCTAGCGCTATAAAATCGAATTATTTTCAAATTTTCCTTATTTTTCGATTTTCGAATTTTATTGCGTTTTTTATTTTAACTTATTCTGAATCCTAAAAACTATCTTTACCGCGAATTTTAAGTTTCTAAAGCTAAGATCAAATTATTTTAATTTTTTCAATTTTTTTCGAATTTTTCGAATTTTCCGGATTTTTTATTTTTTTTTATTTTGCATCCTAAATACTAACTTTGTTCCGAATTCCAAGTTTCTAGCGCAACAAAATCGGATTGTTTGAAATTTTTCGATTTTATTTTCGATTTTTTTTTTTGTGTTTTTGATGTTTTCTTTTTCTGAATTCTAAAGTTCTAAGTTGTTATTCTAAGTTTTTAAGACTACAAGATCGTGTTATTTTCAATTTTCAATTTTGTTCGAATTTGTTGAATTTTCGAATGTTTTTTTTTTTTTTTTTTTTTTTTTTTTTTTAATTTTCCGGATTTTATAATTTTCTCTTTCCGAAACACTAGCTTTATTCCAAATTTTAAGTTTCTATGGCTGCGGGAACCACCCAATCTTTTTGATGACGCGTGAGTGAGTGAGTGTGTGAGTGACAAAAAAATCGAAACTTTGAGTTCATATATCGATTTTTTTTTTTTGTGTTTTTGATGTTTTCTTTTTCTGAATTCTAAACACTATCTTCACACCAAATTTTAAGTTTTTAAGACTACAAAATCGTGTTATTTTCAATTTTCAATTTTGTTCGAATTTGTTGAATTTTCGAATGTTTTTTTTTTTTTTTTTTGTATCCGAAACACTAGCTTTATTCCAAATTTTAAGTTTCTATGGCTGCGGGATCTACCCAATCTTTTTGATGACGCGTGAGTAAGTGAGTGTGTGAGTGATAAAAAATCGAAACTTTGAGTTCATATATCGTCTGCATTAATTTATGGGTATTTTTCGAATTATCCATATTTTTTAATTTTTTCTTATTTAGTATCTTAAATATTACCTTTATTCCAAATTTCAAGTGTCTAGCGCTATGAAATCGAAATATTTTCAAATTTTCCTTATTTTTCGATTTTTCCGATTTTTTTATTTTATTTTCGAATTTTATTGCGTTTTTTACTTTAACTTATTCCGAATCCTAAACACTATCTTTAACTCGAATTTTAAGTTTCTAAGGCTAAATTATTTTATTTTTTTCGAATTTTTTTTAATTTTTTAATTTTTTTTTCGAATTTTCCGGATTTTTTAATTTTTTCTTACTTTGCATCCTAAATACTACCTTTATTCCGAATTCCAAGTTTCTAGCGCAACAAAATCGGATTATTTGAAAATTTTCGATTTTTTCAATTTTGCTCTCGATTTTTTTTGTGTTTTTGATGTTTTCTTTTTCTGAATGCTAAAGACTACCTTCACACCAAATCTTAAGTTTCTAAGACTACAAGATCGTATTATTTTCAATTTTCAATTTTGATGGAATTTGTTGAATTTTCGAATGTCTTTTTTTTTCGAATTTTCCGGATTTTATAATTTTTCCTTTCTTTGTATCCTTAAAAAAAAAAAAAAAAACACTACCTTTTTTTCAAATGTCAAGTTTCTAGGGCTACGGGATCTACCTAATCTTTTTGATGACGCGTGAACGAGTGAGTGAGTGAGTGACAAAAAATCGAATGTTTGAGTTCATATATCGTCTGAACTAGAAAAGACAGAAAGTTGTAATTTTAAATTTTGGTCCTGTGTGCCATATACTCTAGAAAAACGAAGTTTCAAATTTTTGAGATACTCCAACGCGGAGATATGGGGGGGGGGGGGGGTCAAAAGTGCCCTGAGTTGCTTCCAGAAAAGTATGCTTACGGCCGTGCTTTCTCGACTTGGCGGAGGCACTGCCGTGCCTCCAGATTAATACACTGCTGGCCATTAAAATTGCAACACCATGAAGGAATGCAAATAACAGAATGATATTTATTGGAAAATACATTATAATGGGAAGGACAAGTGATTACATTTTCAGAAAATTTGGAGGTATAGATCCTGTGAAAACACTACCTAGAGCAGCCAACCCTGGCTACAATAACAGCATTTATCTGCCTAGCCATGGCGTCGAACAGAGAGTGGATGTTATGTACGGGTACAGCAGTCCATGCAGCTTCAACACAATGCCACAGTTCATCAACTGTAGTGACGGGCGAGTGGTGGCGGGCCAGTCACTCAGAAGCCATTGACAGGACATTTTCAATTGGTGAGAAATCAGGAGAACGTGCCGGCCAAGGAAACTTTCGGACATGTTTTGTATCAAGGAAGGTCAGGATAGTACGAGTAACACGCGGTCGTGCATTGCCTTTCTGAAAGGTACAGTTCTGGAGGTGTCGAAGATAGGGCAGAATCACGGGCAGTAACACCTCAGAAATGTAACGGCTGCTGTTCATATTGCTCGCAATGGGAACAAGAAATTACCGAGACGTGTATTTAATTACACCCCATACCATCACTGCAGGGTATGGGCCTGTGTGATGATGTTGAATGCAAGCTGGCAATGTGCATTCTCAAGGATGCCACCAAACACGGATGCGGCTTTCATGATGCTGTATACCGAGCCTGGATTCATGTAAAAAGACGACGTGAGACGCCATTCCTGCGTCATATACAGCATCATGATGCCATGTTTGGCGGCATCGTGGAAAACGCCCATTGCCAACTTGCATTCGACATCGTCATACTGTCATATCACTTGGAGTGACGGAATGGGTGCTATTGGATACACGTCTTGGTGACCTCTTGTTCCCATTGCCGGCAATTTCAACAGCAGCCGTTACATTTCTGATGTGTTACGGCCCGTGGTTCGACCCTATCTTCGGTGCCTGCCTAACTGTGCGTTTTAGCAGACAATGCACGAATGCATGTTGACCGTACTATCCTAACCTTCCTTGATACAGAACACGTTTGACTGTTGCCCTGGCCAGCACGTTCTCCTGATTTCTCACTAATTGAAAATGTCTGGTCAATGGCTGCTGAGCGTCTGGCATGCCACCACTCGCCAGTCACTATGGTTGATGAACTGTGGCATAGTGTTGAAGTTGTATGGACTGCTGCACCCGTACATGTCATCCAATCTCTGTTCGGCTCCCTGCCTAGGCAGATAAATGCTGTTATTGCGGCTAGGGGTGGCTACTCTGGGTAGTGTTTTCTCAGGATCTATACCACCAAATTTTCTGAAAATGTAATCACTTGTCCTTCCCATTATAATGTATTTGTCCAATAAATATCATTCTGTTATTTGCATTCCTTCCTGGTGTTGCAATTTTAATGGCCAGCAGTGTATAAAGTATATATGAAATTTCTAAAATAAATCTGTATTCTACGCAGGTATTTATCAACACCTACTGCAGGTGATGCAACATATAAATCCAACCCACATGTGATCTTAAAGATCCATTCATTCACCAAAAACTTGCGTGTGAATTTTGGAAGAAAGCTTTTTACTCACGTGATCAGTAGCAGGAAAAAAAATCTGCTCTTAGAAGAACGACCGCTGTGAGATCATTCATTCGTTTGGGGGATTACACTTTTTTATCTCGCAGATACGATGTGTTGTGTTCATTTTTTCAAACATAGACAACACAATTGATTGTTTTGACCGAGAGGTCAATAAAATTTCCATACATGTATTTGAAAAAGAAAGAAGCATTAAAGAGGCATGGTCCAAGCGCAATAGGGAGATCTGATGCGTTTGTTTTTCTTTTAAGATTTTAATTAAGTTGATTTAGTATTAATTATGCATTTAACCTGTTAAAATTACCCATAATTTTACCGTAAAAAGAACAGAAGCTTAATGGAAAATAAAATATTCGCTGTAGTTGTAATTAAGAAATGATAATGCATATCTATGAAATGCAACATTTTTAATTAGTTATTATTTATTTAATCGCTCATTTATTTATTTTGTTATTATTGTATTATTTACATAATTAACCTTTACAAAAAACGATTCCGTTATAGTGATATTTCGTTTTAACAGGCTTTACTGCATCCAGAAAATAATGAGCATTTATATTAATAATGCTTAAATTTAAATTTTAATTATATGTCATATTAATACTTTAATATAATCTATATTAACATTTTAATTATATATCATATTGATATTTTAATATATTAATGTTAATACACTATATTGCCAAAGGTGACCGGTCACTTGCGATTTTAGACGTTTTGTTAACTATCTAGAAAAATACATGAGGAATTAACCTGAAACCACAGGTGTGTAAATAGTATAGTCCAGGTTATATATTACCGCGAAGATTTTTCCCGAAACCCCATAGGGGACTGTCAACAAATTGAAAAAGAACGAATATCTTTTGGATTACCCTGTAAAAACTAATATAACAAAAGCGTTCAAACTCGAGATTATTAATAAGTGGCTTATTGTAATATACTGTGTTCATTTTTATGAGGATAGCATGTATACTCGAAGAGAAATTAAGGTTTATCTAAAAACAGTCCCAAATTTCGCCAAGTTTTTTGCTTATAATTTGAAAGTTCTTAATATAAAAAAAAGTTATTTTGAGAAAATATGTCAAACAACATTGTACATAATACTCTGCAATCGGAATTAAAAAATAATAATAATTGGATGAAAAATGAGCAGGTTTACTAAAAAATGTTTCACTGCGCATGCGCGAATGCAATCAAAATATAATATGCATAATGTATTAGCTAAGTATATAGAGCAACTTTTGTGAAAGTCTCAAAATCATAGCTTAAAAATTCTGAAAATTATCGTCGATAGAATAAGCTCGAAATCCGTTGTTCCCAAAAGGAAGCAAAAAGATGAGGGGTTGTATCCAAATATAGTAGTACGTGCAACATTCTGTACGCTATCTTGGCACTAATCAACAGATATTTGATACAACCCCTCATCTTTTTGCTTCTTTTTGGGAACAACGGATTTCGAGCTTATTCTATCGACGATAATTTTCAGAATTTTCAAGCTATGATTTTGAGACTTTCACAAAAGTTGCTCTATATACTTAGCTAATACATTATGCATATTATATTTTGATTGCATTCGCGCATGCGCAGTGAAACATTTTTTAGTAAACCTGCTCATTTTTCATCCAATTATTATTTTTTTTTAATTCCGATTGCAGAGTATTATGTACAATGTTGTTTGACATATTTTCTCAAAATAGCTTTTTTTTATATTAAGAACTCTACAAATTATAAGCAAAAAACTTGGTAAAATTTGGGACTGTTTTTATAAAAACCTTAATTTCTCTTTGAGTTACATGCTATCCTCATAAAAATGAACACAGTATATTACAATAAGACACTTATTAATAATCTCGAGTTTGAACGCTTTTACTACATTAGTTTTTACAGGGTAATCCAAAAGATATTCGTTCTTTTTCAATTTGTTGACAGTCCCCTATGGGGTTTATGGAAAAAATCTTCGCGGAAATGTATAACCTATACTTTACTGTTTACACACCTGCAGTTTCAGGTTAATTCCTCGTGTGTTTTTCTAGACAGTTAACAAAACGTCTAAAATTGCAAGTGACCGGTCACCTTTGGCAATATAGTGTATAATTTACATTTTAATTAATCATACTTAATTAAATGCTCATCTACTGATTTTTTATTTACTTTTATTAATAACAAACATTAATGATTTCCGTTTAAGGAAGTATTCCGTTATAAAGAAGGGCGACGATTTCGGTATAGATGGCTTTCATTTTACATTGTTCTTTTTAAATCTCCCCTCTTCAGAATTCAATAATTTTTTTTAAATTAATTAATCATTTAATCTTTTATAATTCATTTGTTATTATTTGACAATAGCTTTCATTTAAAGTTATTCTCAAATTCAGCTACTTTCTGACACTTGCCTGAATTGATTCTTATCCGTAAACGCATAAAATCAGAAGTGATCTTGATCAGAAATTAAGAAATCGATTAGCATATCTCTTTTTCCTTTAAATGCAAAGGATTTTTCAAGAGATACTGTCAAAATGGGTGTTTTGAATCGAATTTTTGGACGCGACAGTAATTGAAGGGTTGTCAGCAACTCGAAATTAATACATATACATGTATAGAAAAATGAAAAACGCTATTCGATTCCATTTAATTTTAATCACCATAACTACTAATTTTATGCTTTTATGTATTAAAACAAGTCTGTGAATGGTTAGAAAGTTATGCGATGTTGAGAGGGAGAAAATATGTCTTTCAGAATCATTTTAATGTTAGTCAGGTTTTGCTGTTTACAGTAAATTACGAGCATTTCTGTTAGAATATTCAATTAGCTATTTAAAAAAATATATATATAAAGCTGCTGAGACGGAATCACAGAAAAGTTCCGTTTTCACAGGTTTTATTGTACATTTTAATTGTTTTAATTTAACGTAGATTTCCGCTATAAGGAAATAACATGTTTACAAACAGACACTTCCGTCAACCAATCTACCTACTATATTTTTGCTTTGTGATCATTGCAGGAATCGTCATAGCGACGTCGACCAATCGTATCACAGACATGTTAATCATAGGGCAATCAGATCGCCTGAATTATATATATATATATATATATATATATATATAGTAGGAGTCATAAAGACGGAGAGGTTCCCACAGTAATTTTTCCCATTGTGACGTCAGCTGCTTTTCCTTTATAGAGAGGTTCCGTTTTAACAAGATTCCGTTATGTAGACAGGTTCCGTTATTTATTAAATTTTGTAATTCATCCTCTTTCGAACGCCTTCCCGCGTTCATAGATTTTTTTTTTCCAATTCGAATCTGGCCCTAAAATTATTATTTCTTGTAGTTTACAAATCAAAAATTCAATATGAAAATTTTATCAATAAGTAAACATTCATTTATGATTATACTACATTTACAGATTCTAAATATGCACCTTTCACCAATTTTACTTTTTCTGAATAGAAATATCTGAAAAAAAAAAAAAGACCAAAAAGTTCAGAATGTTGTTCTGCCCTTTCACGCCAACTGGCGGCGCATTCTGGATAAACTGAACACAGCATTTTCGCCGAAAAACGTTGAATGAATGGGTCAGTAGCTATATACGCCATCTTGGGGGAAAAAGATATAACTTCTCGCTTCAGGAAAATCCCATGCAAGCTGGCCAATACATTGTATTACACGTATTTTTAATTTGTTCATAATGATTATTTTTTTGCACAGTTTCAGATTTCATGTAACATCAGTGTTCTGTGCTTATATGACAAAGGTAAACATTATCTGAATTTGAATATGGAAAATTTAAAACGCGTTTACAATAAATAATAATTTCACTGGCACTTTACCATTAGTTAAAGTGCAGCGTCTAGAATACATAGTGTGGAAATCTGCTACAAAATAGTACTAAAAAATTGAATCCAATAAATGTACAACGATGCTGAAAAGATAAAGATAGGATTGCAGCGCCATCTTTATCTATGCTGGCGTTCTCAACGTAAACATTGTATATGAACGGAAATATTGTAAATGTTTCGGCTGGAATGATCGCCTTATTATCGTAGGAGCACCGTTGCACATTTATAGACTACAACATTTTAAGCATTACAAGGATAGCCAGTATTCTAGGCGCTGTAGTTAAAGGGACAATTTTCTTATACCGACAGCTGCGATACAGCGCCTAGCTGCGACCAGCGCTCTCTTTAGGCCTTTTTTAGTTTCAATGATCCTGGACTTTTACGCCACGTAAGATTTTTTTCACTTTAACCGTAATCTTTATTTTCTATCTGTAACCGGTGATTAACTGAAAACTATTTGTATTCTTTTCAAATCAAAATAAGTGAAAATGAAGCTTGTTAGATTTTTAATGAAATTGTCCCACGAAACGGTGACTATTGAACTGAAAAACGGCACTCAAGTGCACGGAACAATAACAGGCGTCGATGTTGCCATGAATACTCACTTAAAGGCTGTCAAAATGACAATAAAAAACCGGGACCCGGTGCAGCTAGAGACTCTTTCGATACGAGGAAATAATATTAGATATTATATTTTGCCGGATAGTTTGCCCCTTGAGACCTTATTAGTTGATGACACTCCCAAAGCCAAAGCTAAAAAGAAAGAAGCTGCAGTCATCAGAGGACGAGGTAGAGGCCGTGGCAGAGCTCGTGGTCGTGGTAGAGGAAGAGGCCGGCGTTAACATGTAATTATTTTCTTTTATAATAATTCCTATACAAGATCTGTGTATTGCATTTTACAAAGTTGATTTTATTTTGACGGCTATGTCGTCTTACACTCACGTACCGTTTTTCTTTTTAAAATCCGTTGTAAAAAGGAAAAAAGTCGCTAAATTTTGAATATTATTTCCTTTTAATGGTAACCTGGCTATTGTACTAAGTTATTGGTTTGGCGCGGGTCAGAAATCGCGCCAATCCAAATGTAGCCAAACATCTGTGCGTTAGTGTAACACATCTGTTCCAAAACTGCCACCAAGTCATTTTGTATTGAAAGAATTTCATTTAAATAGACCTTGATGGCTTGCTATTAAAAATGTAACTATCAAATGTTTCAGTCTGTACTTTTCGTATGTTTTAGATGTCTATTTGAGGAAAGAATAGTCCTTTTAAGTTCTTAAAATCTTTGTTTATATATGGTAGTTCTAGAATTTGAATGTAATGCACAGAACTGAACTAAAACTTAAAGTAACAAAAGTAGGTACTTGCATATTATGCAATATCTGCTTTTATTGTGTATATTTTTTAGCATACTTAAGCATATCTTTTGAAATTTTCTGTTGTCGACAAAAAAAGAAAAAACTTTTTTATTTTATATTGAAGGCAATTATAACTTTAGTGTTCTTTAGGATTCTAGAATCTCCTACTGATTTGATGACTTTTCTCTTATGCTTTCTGTTGTAAGTGAATAAAATTGGTTAATGTTATTGCTATATTAAATGTTTTGGTAGAAGTCTGGGAACAAATGTTTTACACTCGTACATCGATGTTTGGTGACTTTTTGGTTGATGCGATTTTCAAGCCCGAGCCAAACCAATAATTTAATACAATAGCTCATTATTACTAGGCTTATTACTAAATTGCCATTAAAGGAAAAAATCCCTTATATTTGGCGACTTTTTTTGTTTTTATAACCGAATAAAAAATAAAATTAAAAAAACTGCGTGAGTGTATGACATCATAGCCAAAGTCTGTAAATAATGTTTGATTATAAAATTTAACAAAGTCTGCATATTACGTATACTAAGTACCTATACTTAAAAGTGAAATAAAATGTTAGAAAATCAAATACACAAATATTTATTTTGAGTTTTGTGTGGTGAGGATATTTAATTTGCTCCTGCTGAATAGAGTAAAGTTTGAAGAAGAATTTAAAGATTTTTTCATATTTATTGAAGGAAAAGTATAATATTACTGTTTTTTCATTGCTTGAAATATTTAAACAAAACAGATGACTGGCCAGTAACTTACAGTTTGAATGGAATTAAAGAAATTATCAATATAAAATTAGTAATTAAAATGCTACTTGATCATTTTCTGTTTGATTATGTTATGAAATTAATTAGAAATATGTGATTGAATGTTTTTAAATATTTAGTATTATGTATTTAATCAAAAAAATTAGGTACTTCTTTGTTATAACAGCCTCTACATTTACATTTGCACCAAGATAGCAGTTAAGATTTCGCCAAATATCATATTTAAGCCTAAATATCCTTCAGATGCCCATATATGTGCCATATACATCAATATATATGTAACATTTACGTTTTATATATGGGCCATTTTCAAAATTTGTTGGCAGAATCCTCGAATAAGCGAGCTTCCAGATTTGGCAATTTTTTGACGCACGCCAAGGAACGACGCGTGCCAACCGAGAGATCGGCAACCTCCGAATTCTACCTAATCAGAACACTTGCTTTTCGGCAGACGACTTTTTACTTACACACTTCCTCAAGCAAATTCTTTCACAAAGTAAACCATGAACATAGCATGAAGTAAACATTGATTTTATTTAGTTTTAAGAATATTTACAAAGTTTTAGTAAATTTTACCGCCACATTTTTCGATTTTTACATACTTTTACCAATATTTTCCTTCAGATATTTCATTTTTTACAAACTTTTACCAATATTTTCCTTCAGATATTTCAATTTTTATAAACTTTTATCAATTTTTATAAACTTTTATCAATTTTTTCGTTCGGATTTTTCCAGTTTTACAAATTTTTAGCTATTTTTTCCGCTTAAAAAAAATATTTAGCTATTTTTTCCCTCCGTATTTTTCTCACCGAATTTTTCTATTTTTACAATTTTTTAATTATTTACTCCACCGGATATTTGTATTTTTACAAATTTTTTCCTCCGGATTTTTCCATTAAAAAAAGTATGTATTTTTTCCTCCGGATTTTTCAATTTTAACCTATTTTTTCGTTCGGATTTTTCGTTTTAAAAAGTTTTTAGCTATTTTTCATCTGTATTTTCCAGTTTTACAAATTTTTAGATAATTTTTCTCTGGATTTTTCCATTTTTTACAAATTTTTAGCTATTCTTTCCTCTGCATTTTCACAAATTTTTGCTATGTTTTTACATTTTTTTTTTTCATTTTTATAAATATTTAGCTATGTTTTTACTTTATTTTTCCGCTTTTAAAAATTTTTAGCTACTTTTTCCTCTGGATTTTTCAATTTTTAAAAACTTTTAGCTACTTTTTCATCCAGATTTTTCAATTTTTAAAAACTTTTAGCTACTTTTTCCTCCAGATTTTTCAATTTTTAAAAACTTTTAGCTACTTTTTCCTCCAGATTTTTCAATTTTTAAAAATTCTTAGCTACTTTTTCCTCCAGATTTTTCAATTTTTAAAAATTCTTAGCTACTTTTTCCTCCAGATTTTTCAATTTTTAAAAATTCTTAGCTACTTTTTCCTCCAGATTTTTCAATTTTTAAAAATTCTTAGCTACTTTTTCCTCCAGATTTTTCAATTTTTAAAAATTCTTAGCTACTTTTTCCTCCAGATTTTTCAATTTTTAAAAATTCTTAGCTACTTTTTCCTCCAGATTTTTCAATTTTTAAAAATTTTTAGCTACTTTTTCCTCCGGATTTTTAAAAATTTTTAGCTACTTTTTCCTCTGGATTTTTCAATTTTTAAAAATTTTTAGCTATTTTTTCCTCCGGATTTTTCAATTTTTAAAAATTTTTAGCTACTTTTTCCTCCGGATTTTTCAATTTTTAAAAATTTTTAGCTACTTTTCCCTCCAGATTTTTCAATTTTTAAAAATTTTTAGCTACTTTTTCTTCCGGATTTTTCAATTTTTAAAAATTTTTAGCTACTTTTTCTTCCGGATTTTTCAATTAAAAAAATTTTTAGCTACTTTTTCTTCCGCATTTTTCAATTTTTTAAAATTTTTAGCTACTTTTTCTTCCGGATTTTTCAATTTTTAAAAATTTTTAGCTACTTCTGGATTTTTCAATTTTTAAAATTTTTTAGCATTTTTTTCTCCAAATTTCTCAATTTTTAAAAAAAATTATTTATTTTTTTCTTTTGGATTTTTTATTTTTACAAATTTTTAGCTATTTTTTCCTTTGGGTTTTTTACAAATTTCTAGCTATTTTTCTCCTTCGGATTTTTCCATATTTTTATTTTTTTTTTCTTCTGGATTTTTCATTTTGATAAATTTTTAACTATTCTTTCCTCCTTATATTTCCTTTTTTACATATTGTTAGCTATTTTTCCTTCAGATTTTACAATTTTCACAAATTTTTAGCTATTTTTAAAAACCGTATTTTCCCATTTTCCAATTTTTTTGCTATGTTTTCCTCCAAATTTTTCCATTTTAAACTATTTTTTCCTCCGAATTTTTCCATTTTTTATGAATTTTTAACTATTTTTTCCTCCGGATTTTTCCATTAAAAAAAATTTTTAGTTATTTTTTACCTCTAGATTTTGCCGTTTTTACAAATTTTTAGCTATTTTTTCCTCCGGATACTTCATTTTTACAAATTTTTGGCTATTTTTTCTTCCGGATTTTTCCATTTTTACATACTTTTACCCAATTTTTTTTCTATTTTTACATAGTTATACCTTTTTTTCTTCCATATGTATCCATTTTTACAAATTTTATCTATTTTTCTTTTATGATTTTTTTTGGAATATTTATCAAGTTTAATAATTTATTACTTTCAACAATTAAAAAATTTCTAGTAAAATATGGCTTAAACTTTGAAAATTGTCACAAAACTGAATTAAATCAACGTTTACTTCATGACAGAAATTCTCATAAAAACTCTGTAAATAGTCAAGTCTCTGCATCAAAGCACACTCGTTATAATTGGGGAAAATTTCGATATTCCTCATTTTTCTAATGCATGAAATACATGCAAGACGCGGTTGACTATGCTTCGCGTACATTAACCGAAAAAAACATCATTGGACGCATGAAACTCGCTGTACAGCAATCTCTAGAATGCACGAAATTCATTCAAGCCGCGGTCAGTAACTTATGTATGTACGCTTAGCGTACATTAACCGGAAAAAATATCACTGACGCAGTGTTTCCCCCAGACAGTTTCAGAAGGGCGCTCTACCCTGCCTGACCTTAGGTTTACAAAATAGCACCCTTCCTGCTTCCCATTCAAATAATTAGCACCCTTCTTGCCCCCCCCCCCCAATTCAAATAATTAGCACCCTTCTTGCCCCCCCCCCCCCATTCAAATAATTAGCACCCTTCTTGCCCCCCCCCCCCCCCCCATTCAAATAATTAGCACCCTTGCCCTTCAGTAAAAAAGTTGTATTTTTTTCTCTATGTTATCTTAAAAAAAGTGCCAACTTTTAAATATTAAAAAAGTGGCTTTAAAAACCAAAAGAGTGCCTTTAACAATTAAAAAAAATGCCCTTAAAAATCTGAAAAGTGCCCTCAAGAATCCGAAAAGGTACCCTTTCCCACCAGCAGCACCCTGCCCCTTTTTAAACCTAGGGGAAACTCTGCTGGACGCATGAAACTCGCTGTATAGCAATCTCTAGAATGCACGAAATTCATTTAAGCCGCGGTCAGCAACTTATGTGTGTACATTGACCGAAAAAAAAACATCACTGGACCCATGAAACTCGTTGTATAGCAATTTCTAGAATGCGTAAAATTCATACAGAGGAAAAATAGCAAAAAACTTGCAAAA